>OU744449.1:11747519-12386168 GCA_916610825.1 Haliclystus octoradiatus
CTTGAACTTTCCATTAAATGATATTTTGAAATCACTTCCACTTTCATGTCATATGATTTCATTCCTTCCAAATCCAATGTGTCTAGATCCAAGACTCCCATATTTACCGAATTGAGCATCTAGGAAGCGTCTTGATTGAATTCAGTGCAGGAATGAAATTGGGAAAATAGTATTGGTCTATTAGGCCTATAAGATCTACTGTCTTCATTATTTGTTATTTTCATGGAATTCAACAATTAACAACTATTGAACGAGATTGAGCACGACACTGAGAATGGTCAGGCTGAGGCGGATAACACGCACTAAGGCCTGATAAATTCTGAGTGTCATGCGAAATTGAATTTGATAATTGTTTTATTATTAATCCATACCTTAATTAATCCTATATAATATTCAAGAGCAACTGTATTTTGAGAAATATTACAAATTCATCACAACACGTTTGTTTAAATATGTCTTCATAATTTAGAGACTTAAACGCTATCAATTTGATGAGGTGAAGACTTCTTTGCATTTCGTCTCTGTCTCTTTGTCTAATAATTTGCTCCTTTTTTATCTAATAAATTTGATAGGTTCACTTCTGCTAAATTGTAGTAAAGCCTACTCATTTTGTACTTTTCTTTATCATAATTGCATTTCAGAATGATCTACAGAACATGCAATGGCATGATGTTCAAAAGCGATTAGTTGAAGCACAAACTGTGCACATGATGTGTATTCATAAAGCAGAATTAACAGAATTAGGTGGGTTCAGAAATTCTTAATGTACACTTATTATGGAACGCGACCTTGTAGGAACACTTTTGCCCAGATTTCTGAAACTATGAAAAGTGTTTCTAAGAGCAGGCTTTGGAAATCAACCTTGAAGATTCCTGATAGATGTGCAGAAAAGAGGAATATCTCCTGATTTTATATCAATTCAATGTCTCAGCAAAAATCAATTTGGACTTACGTTTATCATAATTATAAAATTCAGATTTTCAATATATTTTTATCAACTGAAATACTGCCAAAACGACCACTATAGATAAAGACAGCCTCTTCATAGAGGTGACTGATATACATTTTGGCGGGTGAAATTGCCCAAAAGTTCAGAAACTGTTCATGAACTTTCAGGCAGTTTCACATTCATGAACCAGTCAAGAAACCAGTTCATGAAGTGCTCATGAACTGTTCATGACTGTTTATTAACCCACAAAAATGTTCACAAACTGGTCATGAACTCATGGATTTTTTTCACAGGGGATGAAACAATAAACTGTGACATGTTTTTTTCCCTATCCGAAAGTTTCCAATCAACAATTATAGACATTTTGTCTACATTATATTTACTTTGCTTTCTAGATATTTATAATAGAATCCTTCGTAGAAAGAACTATCTTGTTGCCATGCAAAATAAAGCCATCTTGCCTTGTATATTTAAATTCCCATTCCTAGGCCACAGGTGAGAAATCAGTTGCTTGACGTCTATTTATTTTGATTATTTATTGCTCGTTTTCCAACTTTGATCAAATATAGCCCTTTATAATGCAAATCAGCCTTAAATCTAAATTAATTTACAGTTCTAATTGCTAATTGTGTGCAGTTGTTTTTTGATGAAATATAGAAGAATGCTTATTGAGGAGTAGCTGTGATTGGCCGAATAGTAAATTATGGAGTTTGAGTGACAACCAATAAATCACCCTGTAGGCCTAACAATGTATATTGAATAATCGGACAATCAAAAGGGAAACATATTGAAAAAGCAATGAGAAAATTTCTTGCAACTCAATGACAAACAAGAATAGCAAATGTTGTGCCATATTCGATTTGAAAGATACTAATATAGCTCCTCATTCTGTTCTGGATTAATTCTAACTTGTGTTTGAAAAAGGATCTAGTTTCATCATCAACATATTATATCACAATTCAATTATCACATATATGAGCTGTTTTTGAAATGAGACCCATTTCCAAAATCATCAATGCCAATCATAGCATTCAAGTTTGGAAATGATGATTCAATAATAATACATCTGTCTATTTTCACAGGACTTTCCTTACGGAAGGCTTAAAATATAATTTAAACTTGGTACTTTTTAATGGTCCTGGTGCCCCATTTGAGAGTGATTGGAAACTACGCAGTGAATATAAAGACCATTCAAACAGGTGAGATAAAACATCACTCTGTTTCATTGATTCAGATATCTCACGGGATATCCTCAGGCTTAATGAAGGCTGAAGTATAATTAAGATTGACTACTTCTTCCTGGTACCTGAGTAGGACAATCATACAGGATTTAAATGTAGAGTTTACCAATTGAATTCCTTCTATGTGTAATTTAATTTTGCTATTTTAAGTTCAGGCATTTAAAGATAATTATTTGATCTTTGCATATACAATATCACAGGGCAACTCGAACTAGGTGTGCAAGGTTTTCTTGCTACATTTTGACTGTGAATATAGCATTCATTTTTGAAAAATTTCCTAGTGGAGCAATTTAAAAATCCAAGGCCGTACTTGCATAAATCCCCAAGGCAAGCAACAAGGAATTTTCCCATCGACCTTATAATATTATAGTATGGTGATGCACTGACCATATTCAGTATTAATTTTCTGCATTTAAATATCTACTTATTTCTACTTATGTTCTACAGTTATTCTGCTTCCTTTTTAACGTCTCATTTCATCTTTCGTTTTCTAGGATGCATTTAGCTTCAGCGTAAGTATTTCAGTTTATTTGTGTAAAATTATTTATCAACTTTATTAGTACCATTTCTCACACTTTATTTCTTGATTTCTTCAACAGTTTGTCAAAACGTATTTTCTTCCTTGGCATCATTAATTTAGCACTGGCTCCGTTTGTGCTGATCTGGGAAATCCTTTATTCATTCTTTCGTTACACAGAGGTAACACTTCAACAACTACCTATATTTTAATTAATGTATTTAATTATACAACGTGATCTCTTTGGCAATAGAAAACTCAAATTAAATGTCTATTTGTTTAATTTAAAATCAACCAATAGTACAAACAAAGAAATAGACAGAAACAGTTGATTCTTGGACAGAAATTAATGCAGTATACAGTATTAAAATATGGTTGAGCAATCAATCAGAATGTATATCATCGAATAGGACATAGAATAGTTGGGTTTTGCGAGAAAAAAAAACAATTGACTTGGTTAATTAAGTATAGTATGAACGCCATAGAGGATATTTGTAACTCTGAATGATTACCTGTAAAGGTGGACAAGGTAATTTTTAGGAACCATGTACATGGTATAGGAGTAATGTTGCTTTTGAAATTTGAATATAAACCTGGGAGTTTGATTGTATTTTGTAATTTGTATTAACCAATATTGATAAGACAACAGACCAAGGAAACGTTTTAAAAATTGTGAGTTATTCAGGGTATTTCTCTGGGATTTGAAAAAAAAATTGGCTTATTCTCTGGAAGAGAAAATAGGACTTTTTTATTACCATAGACCTGGAGTTAAACCTTGATTAGATATGATGCTGATTTGTTAAAATTTTCTATTTCAGTTGATAAAGAGGGCACCAGATACTTTTGGTGCAAGAAGATGGTATGTAACATGAAGTTGTACCAATCAGTCATTTAATCTGTTGTGAATCATAGTAATCATATACATTTATTTTTTATATCCTTAGGTCACCGTACGGCCGTCTTTATTTACGTCACTTCAACGAATTAGACCATGAGTTTCATTCTCGGTTAGTTGCTCTGCTAAAATGATGTATATATCATAATTTATTAACGTTATCGTCATCACCTTAGCTCACCTCATTGTGAAATTCAATTCAATTGATCAAATACATGAAAGTTTCTTGTCTCGTATAAATGACCCTTTCAGCGGTTCACCAATAAGTTAAATATTTATAGAATATCTTATTTTATGTTTTCTTTCACAAAAGGCACTACATTATAGTTTTATTGATCTGTTCAAAAGAATGGCACGGGAGATAAGCAATAAGCGTAGACATGGAATTTTGAGAGGAACGACATAGTGCTTTTGTTAGGTGAACATTTCTCTCATGAATATTTGGTGAACTTTTATGAATTCATGAACTATGCTTTAAGAGACTGAAATATGATTCCCATTTAAACATTTTCTAGTCATTGCAGTATTTTGACAATAGGAAAAAATTTAACTGGAAAATCCTAATGATAACAAACAAACATTATCATGTTGATTTGATTAAGCTGGTTGATTTACATGGTGATTGATGCCAATCACTATTTCAACAAGGAGCAAAAACAGCTTCAAAAACGGTTTGAAAACGCAATCAATATTTCAGTTTCGAACTTGATATCACGAATGAGAATTTTGAATTTTACCATGAGTTTTCAAAAATAATAGCATTTGTGATAGTTATTATACATGATATTTGGCGCACTTGACATCATCATTGACACCACTATACTCTTGAATTACTTCATAGATTGAGTAAGGCCTACGACCCTGCTGCACAATACACAAACTCATTTTCATCGCCATTGGTTACAATTCTTGCAAAGTAAGCATATATACATTATACATAGTTATATCTATTCCTTTCAAATGTTTCTATTATCTCTATGAAGATAACCTTTACAACGTCTATGTGGGGAATGGGGATGTGTGTCTCTTTCATGCAGATTCTAGAAGAATGGCTCTTTTCGCTAAGAGCAATGATGTTAAATGCTTTTTATTGATCTCGGCCGCAACATTGCAAAAAGATTTCATCAGATTTCATGGCAGATAGGCCTCAATTCTCAATGCGCAACGATGCGCCAAAGCCAGAGCCATCTATTTACAAGAGTTGGGACACGCTTTCATGTGCCGCTATCGTCTCCAATTGGACAGATGCCAGTCACGTGATATTTGGATGCCATCTTTGTTCTTTTGGAAACAGATTCTCAATCATTTCAAGTGAAACGCGCGAAAAAATACAATACAATATGGCTGAAAAAAACACACAACATTCTCCTGCACGTGCGCACTGTTAAAAACGTGCTCGGGTCCAGGCAAAAAGATACAAAAATGGCAGAAGTGTCCCAACTCTTGTAAATAGATGGCTCTGGCCAAAGCTACTCATAGTACAATTCCCTATGAATCATTCCATCCGCCATCCTCAGATTGTACTTATCTGATGTTTTGGTCAATGCTGAGTTGATCTTCAGGGGATTTGAAGCACAGTCTATCATATACGATCAGATTTGTAGTTCGGTTGCTCTGCATATGAGCTAATCCTCCTAACATAACGTGACATACAGCTATGGATTTCCCGGAATGGGAGTGCTTTACATAAAGTTAACTTTTTAAATATTTTCTTAACAGGAATATTGCATTCTTTGCAAGTGCAATACTAGCGGTTCTCCTTGGTTTATCATTTTACGACCGTGATGTGTTAACAGCAGAACATGTTATATCTGTGATTGCAACATTAGGTAAGATAGTCACTAGATTTATTATGATGTAGTAGTTAATTTCCAGAGTGTTGATCCAAATGCAATGCTAATGTGGTAAATGTCATTGAAATGATCTATTTAAATTATGATTTATAGTAGGTGATCATCTTAAGTCATGGCTGATGTTCACCTTGGCGTGAAACTCAGCCGATTATTACATTATTTAATACTATTAAACTATGATCAATATAATATGTATGCATGTATAGATGGATGTGTAGATCGATGGATGGTTGGAAACTTTCATCCCCCCCCCCCCCCCAAATATCATTGCATTTGCAAGGAATGAGGTTTAACATCAGCATCACACATCTAGATCTATATACGATGTATAGATTATATACCACATTATGTAACGTCTGTATATTCTTACATGAAAATAATAAAACTATTGAAAGTTAAAATAAATAAAAAAAACAACCATTGATTTAAAGTAATTAAGCATTATTTTCACAATTGAAAATTTCTTAGGTGATCTCTTTAATGTAATTACCTAAGTTTAGATAAATTATACTCTCTGGCATTTTCTGACCTGGTCACGTGTTACTGTATAACACATTTGCATTGTCTTTCATCATTTGCATAATGTTGTGCTTTGATTGTTTAACGTGACACTTGATTGTCTATCTAACACTGCTGAATCATATGTTTTTACTTTCTACAATCCAAATAGGTTTGATGATTAGAATCTGTGCAGCCTTCATTCCAAGCGAGGTAAGTCTCACAATGTGAACTATCACTGATATAGACCTAGATTCGTTACTAGGCAGTTGAAGATAAAATAATGATGATCACAACTTTCTGCATTGACGTCATTGATGATTACTCTCAGATATCATCATCATCATCATCATCATCATCATCATCATCATCGTTCTAAGATTTCTAAGGTAGAGGAACGCTAGGCTTGGGATAGCAATGACGGTGCCTATCACCTCCTCCTTCCTTTGAATTAGTGGACATGCGAAGGCAAGCAATGCTGTTAAATATTTCCCTCCGCTTAATTTTAGAGTGTATTACGTAAAGCAATACACATTCTTTGGAAGGGAATATTTTGGTCTTGGAAATATATTTTTTCCAGTTCTCCTTCTGCCTAGAATTGCTTTCGGTATCCCAAGAATCTTAGCTTAAATTTTTTTGAATGACTCCTTGAAAAATGGCAACCTATGCGAATCCTCTTCCCAATCTTATTTTACAATACATGAATAAATCAGTTATTGTTGTCTTTCTATTTACAAGCACATGGTATGGTGTCCACGTGATCTAATGAAGAAGATTTTGATGCATACGCATTATATTCCTGATCATTGGAAGGAAAAAGCACATACCTCAGAGGTATGACAAACTTTCTAACATTCTATATATACTGTATTTATTCTATAGCCAGCGAGATTTGTCGGTAAGAAACCGTGAACATATTTTGCGTCCTTTTTTAAGCAATTGCCAGCCAATCAGTGTCTTTATATCATTCTTCATACACGTGAAAAAATTATAAAACCAAATCAGATTAGAAAAACGATTTAACCAATCAAAATACCATTCCTGTTTCGCAAGAAAATGTAAAGCTACGGGAAAACAAACTTTGTAGACAACAAGTAAGTTTTTTGTTTGGGGCCCTCTGCGTTTTGAATAAGGATTCGAGCGAATAATTAACCATAAAATGAATCGTTTGGAGCCTTACCAACATTTTATTGCTAGCAAGCAAGGGTATAAATTTATAAAACATGACAAACAAAATGATTAATAATGTAAAAGAGTGAAACGAATTATGTAAACTAATTATTATTCCTCGTCTTGCTGAATTTATGAGGTTAGTTGAACGACAAGACGGCAATGGTGTTGAACATTCAAGGATAATATTCTACATTTACTGTATTTATAGTGTCTTAACATAAATGCTACAAGCTGCTAGATCATGCGTGGTGATTGTGAGTCATGTAGGTTCTCCTATGTCCTAGAATGTTGTAGCTGTTTCAGGAAGGTCTACAAGTTAAATTATCACTAATATCAGCTGTGATGCTACTGAGACAAGGAGGTGAAGTTGTTTAATTGTTAAGCAGCCGACAGTGTACCAAATAGCAGGATTAGCTCAGTTGGCAGAGCAACCGAACTTCAGATCTGAAACATCAAATGAGTATCATCTGAGGATAGCGGATGGAATGATCCAGAGGGAATTGCATTGTGAGTAGCTGCGGCGCATCGTTGCGCATTGACAATCAAGACCTATCTGCCATGAAATCTGTTAAAATTGATCTGCAGTGTCGCGGCTGAGATCAACAAAGAGCGTTTAAAATCATTGCTCTCAGCGAAAAAAGCCACTCATCTAGAAATAGAGGAGTGATACGGGTGCCTTCGGTAGGGCGACACCGTCTACATTACTTACTTTGTGTACCAAATGGGTTTTGTTTTTCTGCTGCATGATTTGTCGATAATTTTTTTTAATTAATAGGCCTACTATGTCTGAGACTCTCGCCAATCCTAATTTTTATAAATCTTTTTTTTTTTTTTTTTTCAAATTTCAAACGCCGTGGCCCATTATAAAAAGAACGCAGTAGCTCCGTATTTTACTACTGTGGTAGAGCTACTTTAGTTGCTTCCTACTAATATGAGTTATTCATTATCTTTAGGTTCGCGATCAATTTTCTCGTTTGTTTCAATATAAATTTGTGAGTACGATAAATTATTTATTAATTTATTATTTAATAATTTTCTACTATGTATGATGTAATAAGTTCCTGTCTCTGATTGGTCATATCATGCTGAAGGTGAACTTTGTTATCTGGTAAGAATGGAAACCCATAACTTCCAAATATTTTGTTAAATTGATGGAAATATACCAGTTTTACTGTTTTGGTTTTGAGTTTTGTAAATAGTTGGTTCATAGAACAATTTACCTATTTCTTGAGGCCTCTGGAGACTTTGCGAACTTTTTCTCGCAATGGGTTGTGGGATACATGTGACGAGCGCTTTTTCACTTTCATACAATTTGAGTATCACAGAGTTTCTGTTATGGTTGTTTAGCTAAGATTTAATTATGAATGAGTTTCTTGAAAAATATGTATGACCTCAGTTGTTAATGAATTTCAATATTCTCAAAGACAAAGAGAGAAAGCGAATGAAAAATGAATAAAAATCATGAGATGTTCAATTTCTTTTTAAACTACTATGTCCCTAAATTTCAAGAGATTTCGTTAAAGTTTTTCATATATTAGTTTGATTTGTTCCTAGATTTATCTCATTGAAGAGCTTCTCAGTCCAATACTCACACCTTTGATTCTCTGTTGGAGTATACGATATAAAGCCTTGGATATTGTTGATTTCTATCGTAACTTCACTGTTGAAGTGGTTGGTGTTGGTGATGTGTGCTCATTTGGTCAATTGAATATCCGTAAGCATGGAAATCCTGAGGTAGGTTCCATAGATAATTCCGTTCTTTAGTCTGATCATCTACTGATTACTCATTACTGCCTGGGAGTACTACATGAGTTTACGTTAGAGGTATCATCATGCTTCCATTTACTTCAAACAGTCAAATTTTACATTTTCATCATGAAATAGCACTTAGATAGATATAATGTATTGATCAAACTAATGCAAAAGAAGACCGAATCGAAGATTATGATACTACAGTTTAACCCGCTTAAGTGCAAGTCAAAATTGCCAACGGTTTTCATTGCATTTATCCGAATTTGCAGTTTTCCGAAATTGTTTACCAAGGACTTGACCAGAAAATTGTTTAATGGGTTTCAAAGCCAGGTTGCAGATAAGCGGGAATTTCACCTATCCGAATTGCACATAAGCGGGTTTCACTGTACCAATGTAGGCATATACAATTTACAAAGGAAACTCCATAAAAACCAAACGCTCAACTGTTTGGTCAGCCATAGCATTTTTTAGTCTATGATTCAACGGTAAAGACACTGGCAACTCTGCACGCTATAATGTTTATAACGTTTATTATTTACTATCAATCAAGCTTGGCTCACTTTCTTTAATAACGGTGTGCGCTTTCCCTTCATAATAGATATGTAAATTTGTTGATTGTATTCTTATATCAAAATATTCCTGCGTAAACCTAATTGAATCTTGATAATGGATCAAAATTGCGCCAAATTGTAGATATGATGATACCGATCTATTTTGTAATATCATTAAAGTAATGATGATTATCATTACTGTGAAATGTTTTTCTTTTCTTCCAGTGGTTGATCAATGGGCAAACAGACGCTGATGTGAGACAAAGAGCAGAAAATGGAAAGACTGAACTATCTCTTCTACATTTCTCTGTAAGTCATATAGTAACATAAACATTAAAATAGCTCAAATTTACATTATTTTGAAACATGATGACAATGTAACTCTTGGAGTGTCACAGGGTGTTTCCCACTTTTTACTAAGAACCTGGTTCAACTAGATTGCCAAATATAAAATGTAGGATTTGTGAAGTTTGAGGATTTTCTAATAGAAATACAACTGTAAAAATGTCAACTGTCAACATTTTTGCTTTCCCAAAATAAGTTTCTTTTTGGCACCTGTATAATAGAAGAGCAGATAATGTCGTGTTGATAATGATTGGGAAAATACAAGAAAGTAGCAAGTTTCTAAAATAACTATTCTGATATTGATTATTGACATTAATATAGTAAAATATGGCAGAAATAGATATTGAAATATATTGATAATACGGTATATATATCTACACAAATCTTTCTTAAACTCATGATTCGATCCTTTGCATGTAATTTCCAGATTAAAAATCCAACTTGGCGTCCAAGTGGACCAGAGGAGCTATTCATCAGCACTGTGGCAGAGCAAAGTGAGTTCATAGAATAATTTATTTTTTAGTCTTCTGTACTATTTTGTATGTGAATGTCAGTGCATACCATAGTTCTTAGGTATGGGTGCAAGAATTGAAACCATTTTCAGATATCAACGTAATAAAGTCAACGTGATGAAACGTGATAGAGTGTTTAATGATTGCTGTCTTTGTATTTGATGGATGTTCATTTGTAGATATAGTTCTTGTCAAAAGTGTCCTTTTTCTACTTGACTAATACATTACCTTGATTCTTCTTTTATCTATAACTGATGTACTTTCATATTTCGCCGCATTACTTTCAGCCTGCTTCAATATATACAATATTTTGTTGAATTGTGTAGTACAGATTGCTTACAATATTTGTTACCGATTATTTTAGTCGAACGTGAGTCTTTGGCTATGTCTGGTTCAGTGCCATTGACATCATCACGTGACCAACAAGAGCAACAACAACCACTTGAAGGTGTATGGTCATCTAACATGCAGGTAAAACATGCAACGATCACAATGATTCTATGACTAATATGGATAGGTTGTTGAAGGTGGATTTTAATGCGAATCAGCCGTATTATAGTAAACTGATCGTCGTTGTTTCGTAAATCCATGAACTGCATATACGTAATGCTATACGCTGGTGATAATGTAAATCTATGAAGTACGAACGATATCGCTTGGAAGCTGCTAAATCGGAACAATTTTTTTTTCTTTTCAGGGAGTGTCTGCAAGTTTGAAACCCCTTCATTTACCTGACTTACAAAACGAAATTGGAAAAAGCGGTATTACAGCGGATGATGTTACGATGACGAACAGTATCATGTTTTTACATCAGGTGAGACATGCAAGGGAGTTAGTTTGATAATTGACATGAATATATGAATATGAGGTCAATAATGTTGGCTGGTATTCTGTGTGGAGCTGCGTGGTAATACTAATGTTTTTTGTTTGTTCTATACAAGGCACGTGATCGTCGACTGCATCAATCTGACATTCCACCCAGTCCACAAACACAACACCCTCCTCTTGTTTCTCTTGGGGAAATCAAATCTGTATGGCCTGATGTAGAAGATGAAGATGAAGAAGAGGAAGAGGAAACCATCCTTTCTTCGCAACACTCGCCAAGGTAACGAACGCGCTTATTTCTCAAAATGTTCTTTATGGCAATGTATTGAATAATACTTGTTTTCACAATGCTTGATAGGTATATAGGCTAGACCTGTGCCACGTGCCCCTGTACTCCATTTGATGATTTTACCAACGGCCGTTTCGTATAGGGGACATGTAACTTTTTAGCGATATAGAGTAACGGATAGTAGGCCTTGTGGAGCTAGGCTATATATAGGCAGGCAGTCATCTTGTATTTTGATGCTAGTGCGGGTGCTAGTGGCACGTGACAGCAGCTTCGTGTGTTTTAGTATTTTCTTAATCCAATCTTATAATTGAAAATATATTCTATATCTATATATTACAATATCTATTTACTCGTTTGCCTAATAACAAACAATTTGATTGGTTTACAATTCACATGAATAAGTTTCGCCCTCTTCTGTTCTTATTCTATGAAAATGTCTAATAGTAATAATAATAAATTAATAATAATAATAATAGGCATATAACATATATTACTTAGAACAATGATTGAAGTCGTATAACGAAAGTGACGAACATCATATGTAGAATTTTATCTTCGGATTTTACATCGCTGAATCTTGATCGCCAGAGCCTTGTAGGTATATTTCTCTCAAATTAGTTCGCTAATTATATTGTTTTTTTGTTTAACTTTTTTAGGCAAAATGAATCAAAATTCTAAAAGTATAAACAATAATGTATAAAAGTTATAATAATATTATATAATTTTAAATTAAATATTTTAACTTGTAAATAGCTGCTGATCGTGTTACTGTTTCATAATTTTGTAAAGTTCAATTTGTTCTGAAGTATATTGACTATTTCGCCTATCGAACGCTATTTTTACTGTAACTAAATTGTACTACATTGAGTCATTTAATTATTATGGCATTTGAGCTATGCGGTATATATACGCAGAGCGCAGAATCCTCACAGCGATCAAAATGCTCTAAGCATAATATTGCCAATGATTATAAACATATGCAATCTGCATACAAGGGACTACGCTGTAAATTACGAAAAAATCAAATTATAGAGATTGTTACAGTGAATTTTCGAAACCATTGTTGTAGACCAGCTGCGATTTCAATCAATAATCATTCAAGCATAACAAATTCATGGCGTTTAGAATTGAGCTGAAGTTAATCCTTCGCTATATGCTAAAATCTAAAAGATGGGTGCCCGAATTTCAGCTATAAAACAATCTTTCAAATCATTACTTGAGATGCAACGCATTTTATCTGAATTGAAAACAACAGCAAACCAAACAGGTGCTATCCTACTCTCAATCCGTGGAATTTTAAGGAACATTCACGAATCAACGGAAGAAACGAGAAATGCTTTAAAAGTTCATGGTCAAGAAACAAGACTTTTTCTCATAAAGAACTTTGAATGGCAACTAAGTGATAAAGAATTACAATTCCTTCATTGTTGGGTGTGTTGTGAAGAGTTCAGATGCAATATCGAAAATGCTTTATATGAATTTGACTTTTTTTCTTCGCAAGTTCTTTGTCGCACATTTATTGAAACAATTTCCAAGGAGTTCAACAATCAAATGGAGGCTACGAAGAAACTTGACGAAGCTGAATCGATATGGTTTGAAGTAGCGAAGGATTTGCTAACACACTGCAGAGAATTGTACCGCTATGATGAAAATGAAAAAGAAGACGAATTAACATCCTCTAATGTCCAGAAGGTGGATTCAATGAAAGCGTTTTGTTGTTTATGTAAACATTCAATGCGTGTTTCCATCAGCTTGGGAAGGCTGTTTACTTCACCAAATAAGAACGACGAAGACAAGATGTTTAATAATCCTGCTCACACAACGAAGTTATGCACAATTTTGATGAATCGACGCAAGCCTACTATGTGCTTGCGAAAAAGATCGTCTCTTCTTCTAAAATTGAAAATGAAGCTGAAACTGAATCCTCATAAAGTTCGACCAATCATTCGCCATGGTGAATTTCAGATGGATGCTGTAGTCATGAAACTGAAAGATGTTGAAAAAATTTCACACGAAGTGAAGTACTATTACGTTAACTCTTGTATTAGGAAATTACCTAAAAATGCTGTCACTGAATTCTTTACGACCATGTTGCATGAGTGTAATACAGAAGTCAAATCAAATATATCGATGCAAAATGAAGCGATATTCAGGAAGGAGGAAGCGAAGATCTCCAGGAAGATTTCATTGAAAACCGGCAGGGATAAACTAGCTCAAAAATTTCAAAGAGTAATATCCTCTTCGATTTCTCCTCTTCAATTTCAGGAGTTTGAAAAAATATTAAACATGGTATTTAATTACGAAGATAATTCCTTCAAGTTATCCGGTCAAACGATTACATATTACTTTATCGAGAGGTGCTTCCAAAAAGGGATTTTGTTTGATGAATTGAGCTTTATTTCTCTATTTAAATCTTTGTTCGAAATGAAAAATGAAAATGATGAAATTTTATCTCCTGGAAGAAGTAGAAAATCTCTAGAGTTTAACAGCAAAACGGACATTTTAATGGATTTCATCAATCAAGCCTTCAGATCTGAATGTTTTAATGAAATGCGTGAAAAAATTATAAAACACACATCTCTTAAGAGTGCATTGTCAGGATCTATAAATGGGACAATGGCACCTAAGGCAGTGGGTCTCTCTGTTTCTGTATGTAATGAAATTATAAATACCATATTGAAATACCACGGCGTGGGAAAAGTGCTGTTATAGGTACTATAACTACTATTATCATGTGTATAATAGGTTTTATTTTGAATACGAATTTGTATTATAAGATTTGAGATTGAAATGGTTGACGATCAATGGATTGGTTAAAACTAATTTTTCATTGGTTGTAAATAGTCAAGAACCTCGACTTTTGTAGAGCCGAACAAAAATATAGTAATATGTATATATGCTTCACAGTATAGTATACACTGTCCTGTATTGTGCCCAACCGAAGCTACCTGAAGCACACATAATTAGAATAGTATGATGGAGAATCATTGGCTGGTTTGAAATCGAGGCAGAAGTTGACATATATTATTTGAAATACTAAGATAAAGTTTAATAATTACTAATTTTGTCAAACCAATGTTACGATCTGTGATGATATTGATTTTGAGATAAAGCACAATAATATTTATTTGTATTATATAGTCTGTATCTGAATTGTGTTTGCACAATCACCAGTTTTCAACTCCTAAATATCTCATCCCACAATTTTCCAAAGTAAATAACCGGGTTATCCCCAATCCAATCTGACAATGTATCATTTTGTAAGTTCACAATATGCTTCGGATTCGTGAAATATGTAGGAAATCATATGCAAAATTCTATGCGATCGTTTTAGAATCTTATACAATTCGAATTCAAGCTCCTTTCTTTTGCTGTATATGGTCATGTCTCATATCAAACAAATTCTTAATAAATTCAAAATAGGAAATGCATTTATTTCTCTGCCAAAGCAATATATAATTTATTATAAGGCTTTAATCGAGCGGAGACTTCTACACAACAACGGAAATCAGATGATAACAGAAGAAAGACAACTACTTTGAGATATATTCCGGTTTAATATGATTTGATTATTTAAGACATCAACATTATGTTTTTAATATCTCACAATTTATCTGGGTTGAAATTGCTTTTGTTGGTATATATTGTTAATATTCTTCTTCGCATATATAGTTTTATTTACAATTAAATTAAATTATTAATTAAAATCCCTCTTTAGTGTTTTGGATATAAACTTGGATATAAGCTGATGTTGTGTAATATAGCGCGTCATTTATTATAATGTTTTATGTAATATGCGGCATCAGACCAGATATATATCTATAACGCCATCGAATGCTATTATTTTACAGTTCTTTATTTACTAACGTATGCCAATGCTGCTTCGGTATAGTCGCCGTTGGATTTACTGTGGTGGCTGATTCCGTCATAGCTATACGTTGTTAGACTCTGCAGCTTCAGTAGTAGTTGCCTCGTTCGACGTAGCTGTGGGTTCAGTTGCACTGGAATTCACCACCTCATTGGTTTCTTGCTCCGTAGTGACTGATTCAGTGGTAGTCGTCTCGCTGGTTGCGGATGCTGTTGTTGTTGCCAATGACTCTGTCGTAACTTCAGATGTAGTAGATTCTGTAGACGCATTTGTTACAGCCTCGGTTGTAATGGTTGTTGATTCTGTAGTAGCTTCTACAGTCGTTGTTATAGTCTCGCTTGTCGTACCCTCAGTGATGATGGCCGTGGGCTCTGTTGTAGCCTCCGCTATACTTGATGCCGTAGTTACATTTGTAACGGGCTCCGTAGCGATCGTCGTTGGCTCAGTAGTAGCTGCAATCGTTGTTGTAGTCTCACTTGTTGCGGCATCAGTGATGACGGTCGTTGGCTCTGTTGTAGCCTCAGCTGTACTCAATGTCGTAGAAACATTTGTTACGGCCTCAGTAGTGATGGTCGTTGATTCTGTAGTGGCTGCTACAGTCGTTGTTGTAGCCTCACTTGTTTGGGCCTCAGTCGTTGGTTCTGTTGTGTCAGCTACAGTTGGTGTTGTAGTTTCGCTGGTTATGGCCTCAGTCGTTGAACTTGTGGACCCACCAGGATCGGCTACTGCCGTGGTGCTTGGGGCAGACGTTGTTGTATCATCCCGATAAATTGGCATAACTATGTCACATGGTGCAGGTTTGTATATCGTTCTTGTAAAAGTGTGACACAGTTGATATCCACCATAATCAAAGCATTGGTATACTGTTTCTGTTCCAGATATAGTTGGACAATCTTCTACTGTAGCTTCATAGTTCAGTTCAGAGGCTGCATCTGCACTAACATAGTGAATGGGTGCATTGTGACTAGAACGTAGAGTTAAGAAGAACACCTGAGTAAGAAATATACATGAAATCGTCGATAAAGCCATCTTGGAGTTACCACCAAATCTTATGAGTCGTATATATGATTGGGATTGAACTAAAATAACAAAAAAGAAAATGACTTTACTAAGACGCAATTAACTTAACTTGCATTGATCGCTAAATGTATCAAACTCATACAAATAATACGTGCAGTATAGAATAATAATAATATAGGAAATATAATTGATAGTAAATGCGGGTTTTATGGATGCTCACCTTCAAAAAGATCCTATTTAACGTCCGTCAGTGCTTTGCAGGTTATCTTTACTCAGATGCCAAGGTCACATTGGAATGAAATCTTTCCACATTCAAGACTCTTTTATAGGTACACTCGTATGCAATTAAATCAATATCTTCCCTTTATAAAATGAAATCTTCCTTTTGTTAAAGCAAATTCGATAAATGATGCTGCAATTATCATATTGAGCGTTTGCCATCTATTGTCATGCAATTTAATTTAATCTCGAATTGTTTGTTTTAATTTCCGTCCAAGATGAGTTTTGACATTTGAATTTACTTATCTGGATTTCTATGGGCGGGTAAAAAATGTCATTAGATAGAGACCGGTACAATTGGCGATAAGAGAAAAGATACCTTTTTAAAACAGTTTATTTTCTAATCAAGATACGTGCAACGTCAGTATTTATACCGTATAGCAAAAATCCTGAACACATTGAATTATTCTTAAATATTTGGATGTCTCAGTTTCTGAATTGTCTCTCACAGACTTACAGACTTCCCCTGGCTTTTGCACTGCGTCATAATATCGATAATACCGATGTTGTGTGTGGCAAAATGTGGCTTTATATGTGACTATTGATAGTGGCAGCCGGTCTCATCAGTTACCGGTCTGAGTAAGAAATATAAATACTAATATCTTAAGTGTTATTTAGTGCGAACATAGAGGGACTCAGCATTATTGAAGAATACAGAATATGACTGTATGACTCAACATATACTCAAGTTGTATATTTGCATTCGCATGCAGGCTATCCAATATATTTTTGCATTAAATTTACAGAAAAACTTGAAAAAGTTTATCAATCCCAAGTTCCAATCTAAAAGATTTCAATTTAGGAAGTAAGTTCGTAGCGGTATTGATAATTTCCTTGATTTGTGGGGGCTACAGATATGTATGCTTGAATTTTTCATATTCCGGGATCTGTAAAAACAAATATTACCTCTTCGAACATTTATTCTTCGTATCAGCGCTAGTTACGTTCGAGAAAATGTTCTTACAATCATCAGGAAATTCACTCTCTTCCTGTGTTTTCCAAACATTTTGCACTGGCGTATATATCCACATGGCAGTTTCTATGCACTAGAATTAGCAAGCAATCATTACCAGAAATAAATCAGGCAATGAAATCGTAAACAACTTTGACCATGAGCTGTGATCTGCTCAAATAAAGCTTTCAATTAAGAAAAAGAAAACAGGTTAGATGACTTAATATATTTGGTTATCATAGCAAATTTCTATTACAAAGGAATATTTTTTAACTCAGTATCAAGAATCAATTAAACTCTTATCAGTTAGTTTAAAAACTATTTAGGAATTCATAATTGAATACAATAGCTGACGTTCTTATCAGTTAGGTACTATTGTCAATTAGGAAATTGAATTAATCAGTTTGTGATATGGGCTTTCAAGGAGCTGCAGCTTTATGATATATTTGTGTACTTCAAAAATTTCGCAGTTATTATCGTCAGCGTGGTGAGCTATAGGTGGAAGGATTTCATCACCCACACGCAATTGAAATTATTCATGAGCCCTGTTTTCGATCTATAGATTTGATATGAAGCGTAGGTGGCTACCATATTAAAGTCGCAGACGTATATAGGGACAAAGTAGAGCTTTTGCTGCTGCATAATATTTATATTTTCTTGCGTTTAAAATGCTTCGTACAAAATCTGCTATTATGAAATATAAATCAAAATTTACAAAGATAAAACACTCTCTCTATAAGCTACAGAATGATCCGTCAGCACGTACCGTTCAAAGTAGCCCTGTTATAGTAAGTGTCTTTTCTATATTTACATTGAATAACATTCTCGGTTCAAACACTTCCACAGTATTTATATGGTAATAGATCTTAATAATCTGACGACTGTGCTTCTTACATTGAATTTTACAGCAAGATAAATTTATCCCACTTTTTTTCTATGGTAACTATACTGGAGTGGAAACTAAAAAGTCTCATAACTGTAATCTCTCTTCTAGAAATTGTTTTGGGTGTGGCAATTTGCCTTTGGTTTATGGGACAACCTAGAATCGCTGATTCATATTTTTCGATGCTTGTAATTTGTGTTATTTGAACTTGTTTGTAACTTAAATTCGTCCCAGCGGCTTTTCAACAGTAAGTGTTTCGATAATGTACGTGTATAACCAATTCTATAACCAATTGCTCGATAATATGTGACGTCGTAGTTAGGAGAGCATCTATTGTTTTAAGAAGCTGTGAATATACTATAGAATGTATACAATATATAGAGGATATAGAAAGATGTGAATACTGTAGAACACTTTTTCAAAACATGTGTGCAAAAAATAGACAATTGCAATGCCCGATGGGACTTTCATACATCGGATGTAAGGTGAGGGGACGTGCCATTTTCAAGGGGTGCCTTTTCCAGCTTCTTGTTCAATTTTGCGGTGTCGATTTAGAGATTTTCAAAACTTTTAGAACTTTTCCTTCGTTTTGCTCGTAAATACATGAAATTTTAGGGTCTTCATTCTTCTTTGCTGTGAAACTTCACGGTTTTCCTCTAATTTTGAAAAATGGCACACCCCGTCACTGAAAAAATTACTGAAGTACCCCCTCCCGGACTGCAAAGCCATCATTTCACATTTCAAATTGCGGTCTCTTCCACAGTGTTATTATTTGCTTTTCAAAAATTGTTATCTCCCTGAATCTTGATTGGCTCATTTGCATCACGAGGCACTCCCTGGATTATATGGCGTTACATTTCTGAATCATCACCTTAGTTAGTTAATTAGTATTTAGTTAGTTAGTTTCAACCAGTGTACTAAAATGTTTCCCACTATTAACCTGCCAATCAATTCATTACAATTGTTCGCAGTACAAAATATCCGCAAAATATGTAACTATACTGTGCATAGGAGAAAATAGTGAGAATAGAGAGTTCCCAAAAGCAGACATGCATGCACAGTATAGTTACGTATAGATCGCCAGAATATTTATGGTTTTCAACTAGATCGCTCTGGAAACTAGACATTGAACTGAGACATAAATATTAGGCAATATCTATATCTTAATTAATTGCATTGCAATATCTTTATTCAATACTCGACTTTGGGACTGCAAAACGTGACGTGTTTGGTGAATAAATGAAAACTACGGACTTATAACTGCGGGCAATGATGACTCGTGCAGACATATTTGAGGTCAGAGGAGCTATCTGAAATTTCTTTATGTATGACCTCTGTCAGCTGTGACCCTCTGTCCAGGGCCTTCGTCAGCCGGGGGTATGAGAGTGCAAAATAAACTCCGTGCATATGAGTCCAAGCTACCAGATGTCAAAACTTGTGGCCTGAATCAAAAGGAGTGGATAGAATGGCTAAGCGGACCCACATTTCAGATACCTATAAAACCTATATTGTGTGCACGATCTTAAATCCTGGGTGTTTAGGCCGTTGGGGGGGTGATACTATGGTGATACTGATGTATTTTGAAGGTATTGCAGTACTGAAGCTTCCGAATGCAAACACCAAACCTTTTCCCGGGCAACAGACAGAAAATGGCCCCGGTCAAAGCATATTGTTACGATCGTGCTTGTGTGACTAGATTCTCGTACTGACGTCAATAAGGATGTTAATTTGGAACCAAGTCAAAGTCCTTGTTCGCATCTATACTGCGTAATATTATGTCTAGGGAATCCCCATCAAAACTTTGTATTGGCAGCTTCGTACACAATGACCTTTTTCGAGATCTTTGTATAATACTGATCGAAACGAACGAAGTTAGTTTTTCCACGCTTTATGAAATTACCCTATAGTCGTGTTGTCAGCTAGCAAGTCTAGCGTTTTGCCAACCAGCTCAATTTCACCAAGGGCTTGCTCAATAGGTACAGTAGTTGCTAATTATGACTCTCCAAGAAGCAACTCATTGTTAATTTAGTCGTGAAATTTAATTTCTACGGGAGCAATTTGACACCTGGGATTTGACAAGGAGAGCAAATTGTTTAATTTGTTCATTAACTTGACGGGGCTTTATATATATATATATGTCTTTGCATATATATCAAATTTACTACTTACAAATGGTTACCAACGTATCAATATCTATAGCTACCCCGATAGCTACCATTCTATTATTGCAAAAACAAGGGCAGGTCTATAACTTCCTCGTTAGATGCGCCAATCACCAAATCATCCTAGTTGTATGCTGGTAGTGTTTGTGTTGTCATGATAACTGGTGGCTGGATGATAACAGTTTCACGTCGATCCTTGAACAGAAAATGGAAAATCAAATGTTCCATAAACATCCCATCCCATAGAAAATATTAGTTTCAAAATACTCAATTTCAGCAGAGCTTTACTAGGATATTGTATTAAAAAACACTGTAGTCGTGTAAGCATAGTTTTGAAGTAGGGTCATGGCCTGCAAGAAGTTTGAGGAAATCCAAAGATTCTCCCGAGGATCTAGAGAATGTTGAAATATCGGCGGTAGCATCATCATCATCATCATCATCATCATCATTTACTCTTTTTTGTAATTCAACTAAAGAATTTCGTTCTAATTTTTATAATAAACTATATAGTTCACATCACTCTTTCGGTACCTTATCGACTGAGGATAAGTTAATTTTTTTATTCTCACAGTCAGCACATGATTATGTTGACAGAATCCTCGGATCGTTTCTAGCGAAGTCTATAAAAGACAGGATTGATGAGTGAGGAACATTTAACAAAAATAGCAATATGATTGTAAATTCAAGTCTAATTGTCAGACACCCTGTAAATTTTGGATGTACGATAATAAAGTCAAACAAACATCATCATTGGTGTAAAGTGCAAAAGAGGGCAATGGATCGTAGCCCACTGTCGATACTATATATTATCAGATGGTTAAACTCACATTTGTGGTACAACAGACTGCAGTGCATCCAACAACAGATGCAGCAAGACACAGAAGACCATTGATAATTGCGAATGCTAATATCGTTAGTATGAGTGATGTAATATCATCTATTGACTGGCATGACTGGATCCCTGAGAATAAAACAGAATGTGACTGAGTGTATATATATATATAATATATTTTCTTTCAGTATAGCATGGATATTGTCTATATTTAGTGTGAATAATACGTGTGGACAAATGTATAGTGTGATCAGAAATGCATTATGATAGATACCATAATATGAAAATGATAATGTTAAATACAACTTGATGGTATGAAACTCTGAATAACTGACAGTCAGCAAATGAACTTTAGTATTTTGATCAAAACAGGGATAAATATTTGTAAATTATGGATAGGATATAATATTATAGTAAGTTGCATAGTATGGATAAATTCATATTTTATAGTTATTTTATTGAGCCTCAACTGAAGTTATATTTATGAATCTAATACTTACCTTCAACAATTGTCGTTTCGCCAGGACAAGTGCAGGATCGGCTTAAAGAATTATAGATACAGCCACCGGCACTATTTTCTGCAGATGTTTTAAGGCTTGTCCACACAGCAACAACAACAAGTAGGGCAATAGATGCAACAATGTCAATCACAAAGCAAATAATATTAACAATCATACAAACGATCATCTAGAGATGAAATGAAATACATGGGGTTCAACATCTATCAACTGAGGAATAAATAAAAGTAGAAAATTATGGAAAGGAAAATGAAAATATCACCTTATATGCGATTATAGGATGGGTAATATATTTGTTTGAATTTTAAAAGTATATGTAAAAATAACTCTATATATACTTATGTTATAGATGGTTTATGATAGAAGATCATTTATATATCAAATTCTATTGAAATTTATGGTGCAGGTATATTAAATGAAACAGACTATAAACATCCAAGCAATTGTGTTTAAATATCTTGATTGTTGAATGGGTTGAGTGAGTACAATTATTGTTAGAATAATCAATCGTGTGAGTTTCTAAATCGCAGCAAGAAAATAAAATGGTGCATTGGAAATCTGTTTATTATCTAGAAAAACAATTGTGTTTGGAATGTTCATGTTTTATTCATATTTCAATGTAATTAAAAGTGCAAAAAGAAACAAATGAAGAGGCCAATTTTCATCAATCACGGCAGATGTTTTCCATTTACAAGGGTTCATCTCAATTTAGAGAACAAAAAAAGTAATTTAGCTCTATTTGATATCAAGGAGGATTTCATGCTTGTTCAGGAATTTCCACAATTCATATTCAGCAAAGAATGCTGGCGATTTGCAAGTCATACATAATTCCAGCACCCTCTTTCAATTGGCGGTGGAAGAGAATATTGTGTCAAAGTATAAAACATTGTCTATCCTTACCAAACAGTAGTTCCTGGTAACGCCTACTAGGACTCCAAGGACACCAGGAACAATGTACTGGATAATGGATATAAATAACGACATATTATAACAGACAGTTGAAGGCAGAATATGACCAATCTTACATCGAGGCATGCAATGAAGCAATATGCGCATCATTAGAGGTTTTCATAAAATTTATCTTTTCAAGAAATTTCCAGGATTTTTTAGAATAATTCTGTCATCCTTCAATTTATCTATAGTATTGAATTCTACAAATTGAAATTTATGTTCGTAATTGCATTCCATACTGAATCGATTATCAAACGTGATATGCATGCATTTCATGCCTTGAACTTACGTACTTCCAATCTTTAAAAAACTACGTTCCTTCTCTCTATATTAATTCCTTCAAATTCAGCGTCCAAGACATTTCACATGAGATGGACTTTATATGCATTATAGCGTAAACCGTTTATAATTTATTGATTCATTCAGTGTACTAAATATGAATTGAGATTAACAAACATTCATTATACTGAGAGCAATAATCTTCAATATAGTGTTTATTAAACGGTCGAAGCAAATAATTAAGTATATATAGCTGCCGAAAACTATGTACATGTACAGATAATGGATAAAATCTACACCCATCGAGATTTTAGGACTCCGATCTATTATAGAATTAATATTAAAGCGTATGATAACTCCCTAAAAAGTGTGACGCAAGGGATAGAAATATCATGCATGCAGCAATGACTGCGTTATTATTATGTCATCGTTATAGCCCCATCGCTAGAGATTGTCCATGACCGCACTTTTACGTGTTGTCCTTACCGGTAATCCTGCCCAATACGGTGTTAATGTGATGCTGGCATCAAACTGATTAGCCAATACGAATGAACAAATTGTGATAATTGCACATCCTATTATTTCAAATGCTCCAAGTACCGCGGCAGTAATAGCATGACTACGTCTCGTCAGTACCTCTGCACTCATAATTTGATATGTAGCTTATCTTTCTTTATCAACTCGATTTGAGCAACCATCTAACTGAAGATATGACGATCTATCATCTATATATTGACGACCTATATATATAGATATATATGAACAGGCGGATAAATATGCCAATGTGATGGTCTACATAGAAGCTCTCGGAACTGACTAAACAAGAACACGAACATTTAAATAATTATGTTCATGCTCAAAATATGCATGTATGAGTTAATCATCGAGCAACAGGTCAATATGGAAATTAAGCAATTTGATTGGTCGAGCATCGATCAAATCTGGAGCAGTATGTGATTGGGAGTAGACCACTGCGCATTTCAAATCGTTAATTATGGCGGAAAGACGTGACTGTTTAGACGTTACATTAATCAATGGTCTTATGTGTCTTGCTGCATCTGTCGTTGGGTGCACTGCCGTCTGTTTTACCGTTTAATTGCGTTTATAATAATATACTTTATATTTACTGCGGTATAGTTTTATTAAATTATCCATGGATAGCGCTTTACAAAATCTAAATTTAAAAAGAATGAAAAGTATGATTATAATATGCATAAAAATGCACATTAATCGCAGAATAATAGAAATACTGTAGTGTAATATAAAATTATATATTTAACATAAGACATTACAGATTACATTGAAATTAAGCTTAAAATTATTTGTTTGGAAATTGAGCTATCCATCAGTAAATGCTGCTTAGAACAAGGTCGGGAGATTGAATATGTGAGAAGGTAATTTCCTTATATCAGCATCATATCATCAAATACATGTTCCGTGTTAATTCCTTACTCTGTTATCTTTTAAATGGAAGATATTGCCATTCAGCTGGTTACTTCTGTTTATGTATTGCTTGTTAACGTAGTCCCAGGCTCCGGCTTTTAATGGGTGACCTGGGTCTGAATCATAGAAGTTCTGAGCCAGATCTCCCAACATGATCTCATAGCATTTTAGTGCTATCAAAACATTACGTGCCTAAATAGCCATATTCATAGTTTTTAAGGATCTATTTTTCGTGTTCGTCACAGCAATGAGACGCATACTGTCTTACATGATTATTGTCACATCAATAACTATTAAATGAGAAATAATATACAGAATGAAACTTGTAAATATAACTCTGGAATGCTAGAGAATGCACATACGGCATATGACGTATATAGTTCGAAGATTAATAAAATCGTGAAATAACACCCGATTAAAGGTTGACCTTTGGTTATGTGCTACTTTTAAGAAAATTCATGACCCCGTAAAGTTCTCAGAGTGGCCGAATGAGAACAATAATCCATAAAGCACATGCATTTTGTCGAAAGTTTACAATACAAAATATTAACGTATAATACAGCATCAGCATTGCTGCTCGTGTCTCGATATGTAGCGTGTATAAGATTAAGACAGATAAACACGATTTAACACTGTCTCGTCTATGTGTATGTTCTAGTAACGATTTAACTCATATCTTAATCCACCATCTTTACAGATATGCTTACAGAATTATTAAAATACGGGTCTACGACATATCTGTTCACACATTATTTTGAAAATGTTTCTTTTTCATCAATTACGTTCTCGATCATTAGTTCTATAAACTGGGGTACTGTAGCAATCCATGCGGCTCACGGCTCGTGTAACAGATCGACAAAGATTAAAACTTCCCACTGGAGTACATTGTTGGACATCTTCTGTTCCGTAAACCTGAACACAACGTGATTCTGTGTTTCCAACAGATTCTAAAGGTAAATCATCCCCGAAATCATCTCCATCGAATTCATCACCAATATAGAAGTCCAGTATTTCCAAGTTAATTCTGGCTGTCTTGCAGCTCAGCATAAGGAACACAACTATCAATAATAAACTTTTCATCATTGCTCTTCTTTCTATAATCTGCAGAGGTTATATGTATCTAATATATATCTCGCTGACTGAAAGGTTGATATTGCAAATTGCCAGTGGATCATATGAAGAATTTGGTGATGAATTAATTTACTAAATTTGGAAATATATTGGTTATTTAGTTTTGTTTGTATTTTCCTAAATATCTTGCAGACCTTGCACGGGACCTTGCATGACCAACAGAGGAAGAATTACATCAATGGGCAATATAATTATCTGAGTACATTACCTATTGTTAATCACGTCAAAGAGCTATTTGTGCTACAATTATTTGCTTGTTTTGAGATTTGTGACTGACTCTATAATAGGCTCTAGTTGCTTTGTTGTATTTTACGGTACGTGACCATGCAATAATACACTATTCTCATAGCGTTATAACTATTTTAATAAAAATGTTACATCTCTGAACATCTATAGCAGTTGGTAGTACAAATAAAGAATCGTTGGAAGTTGGACGACGATTTTAGCCGTCCATTCCATTGGTGGAACCCTAGCCTCATTCCATCACGGCCCTCATTTCCGCGAGGCGCTCTAGTGGACCCCTTACATACGACGAAGGAGGCTTGCATTATAAAGACGGGGTGTGGAGCAAGGCTAATTTTATAAATGATGAACTCACTGAATATAAATGATCAACAAGTACTGTACTTCAAAATGATCATTGCCGCATATTTCTAAAACCTGGTAAAACAATGCCTTTGGAAATTGCTTTTATCGAACGAAGTTCAAGAGATCAAATCTGGTGATTGTCATACACTACATTGTTGCCCAGACCATGTAATAATGCTCAATCTCGATCGAAGTATACTAAGCGGAAGACGCGAACGACTAGTCGATCAGTTAATTAAACATGTCGCTGGTATGTAATAGGCAGTAGGCCTAGCATCAAATTATATAGGGCCTAGTTAACAGGCGATGTCAAGATGGCCACTGCCGTGGATAATGAAAATGACCGGATTCTTTCCCTCGATATTGGAGGTACAATTATTTTATGTTGTCTGTTTGATAAAGCCATGAATGTTCTGTCCAAGTCAGATGAAGAAATGGAATATGTGTATCCTGCTCCTCATTACGTTGAAATTGATCCTGATATCTTATGGGAAAAAATCATCACTGTTGTGAGAAATTGCATTGAAAAAGCTGGATTAACAACATCTACCATCACTGCATTTGGTATAAGTGCATTCAGAGGTACATTTATGACCTGGAATAAAACTACCGGTGTACCATTCCATCATTTTATCAGTTGGCAAGATACAAGATCTGCTAAAGCATGTCAAGAATGGAATGGATGTTTAAAAATGAAATTGTTAAGATCTAGTTCATCATTTTTATATTGTTTAACTAAAGATCCAAAATATCTTGCTGCCAGCGTGTTTACTTTTGAACCAGCACACATTGTTACAAAATTAGAATGGATGATTATGAATTCACCTGAACTTGAAAAAGAATTAGTTAATGAGAATGTATGTTTTGGAACGTTAGATACATGGTTAATATGGAAATTTACAAAAGGTAAAATGTTCTGTACAGAAATTGGTCACGCATCATCAACTTCATTATTTGATCCCTATGTACTGGATTGGAGTTACATTATTATGAGGTTAGTTAATATTCCAATGCATATTTTGCCTCAAATAATTAATACTAGTGGTATGCTATGTGATATTGATGAAGATATTTTTGGTGGTAAATTAACACTTAACTCGATAGTCGGTGATCAAAATGCTGCATTCTTTTCGCAATGTGGATATAATCCTGGTGATGTTGTATGCACAATGGGCACTGGGTCATTTATAGATATTGCTTGTAAACATGCTCATGGTTCTATAAATGGTTTGTATCCTCAAATTGGCTGGAAGATTGAGGATGATGTGTTTCATCTTGCAGAAGGTCTAATACCAGGTTCTGCCGAAAGCATTGATTGGTCAAAAGCTCTTGGTTTATTTGAGAGTATAAGCGAAACTTCAAATGTAGCATATGCTGTGGAAGATTCTAATGGTGTATGCTTTGTACCTGCAATTTGCGGGGGAATGCGTGTGCCAGTAATTAATAGTACTGCATGTGCAGGATTCTTGGGTATCACACGTAATACAAATCGCATTCATCTGTTACGTGCAGTATTAGAAGGTGTTGCATTTAATTTTTGTTGCTTATATGAGACTGCATCAAATGAGATTGTTATACCCAAAGGCCGCTGTATAAGAGTTAATGGTGGTATTAGTAATAATGATTTTATACTCAATGTGATCAGCTCTGTGCTTAATAGAACGATTGTCAGGTCAACTAATACAAATTTGTCATTGGTTGGTGCAGCATATTTAGCTGGAGTTGGGGCAAATATTTGGTCTCAAGATGAACTTGTAATATCGAAAGAGCCAAATGGGGATACATTCAAACCAAACGTTGAGTACTCAATGAAATTAAAAGGGTTATATGCCAGATGGAAGAAAGCTGTACATCGTTCATGTAATTGGTATGATGAATAATTCTTTTATACGTTACATACAGTAGGCCTATATTTGCTACACAATACTCTATTCAAACTCACATCATAGTCAATAGAATAGAAATAATTTCTATTCTATTGACTATGCTCACATTTGAAGTCAACTCTGTCAGAAGACAACTAGCATTACCATTTGAGATGTCTAACAATAATATTCGTAGTAATCAACTATAATATTGGGAAGATCTAAATTTCTATTTTCTCAAAAAAAGTTAAAATTCAATTTTTTTATGGATTTGAAGTAGCAACTTATGCTAAGAAAGTCTTGTAACTATTTTTAATTATTATTTTGTAATTTAGATGACATAAAGAAACAGGACATTTTTCTCTCAGGATTAAATTAGCCTCAGTAGCAATTTTGTACAATTAAATTTGAATCTAGAAATTTGAACAATTTTGTAAGTTGTAGCATAACAAATTCCAATTGCAATATGATTATATGATTTAGAAATCTTTTGTTTCCTAAAAGCCTTTCGTAGTTATAACTTTATTTTGGATAGATTTATAAACCAGCACCTACCAAATTTCAAAATAAAGTCCATAATATCTAAGGAGTGATAAGCTATCAAATAGTTCACACTCTCTGTGAACTGAAATAGTTCACACTCTCTGTGAACTGTGGTCTCATAGCTTCATGAGCGGCACTTAAGGAGAAAACGATAATAATAATAATAATAATAGGCCTAAAAATACAAGACATACAATATTTAAGAAAAACAAATCCACATTATTTGCAAGTTTGAAATTATATAATTTGACTTATAAACAACATAAATTCTCCTTTGATAACTTATAATTTAATTTCGTTTATTGTAATGATGGAAGCTGAATAAAAGTTTACCAATCCAATGAATGTCGACATCTGCATACATAGATCGTCTATCTAAGATACCTCAGATTGGAAATAGCCGAGTAAGTTTTAAATATTTATTGATTTAATTTATGTACAACATTGCTTTTCTTGTAAATCAGTTATATTCATTTTATAGTAGTTTGACTATTATTTTTCGATGACCATTGTTCGTTGTATTTATGGGTGGCATCGTTTTGTTTGGTACCAATGTCTTTTGTGACATGATAGTCCAACACCACATCCACATTTATCAACTTTATTGACAGCGGCTCCTAATCCACCGCATACTTGGTTGCATTCACCTTTCTTAAAACAAAAATGATCATGAAATACGCCAGTACCAACTGAAACACCATTGATGTACACAACCTCTTGAACTGGAAGGACCTTCTTGCAACAGGCGTGCGGGCATCCACATGGATTTGATTGACCAGGATCGCAAACTTTATTGAAGAGACAGCCAGTGTAACTTGGATTCGGCGGACAATTCTGAAAAATAACAGCAACGTATCTTAATTTCGTTTCGCCCTATACTATCATTTCCTCTATGCGGTATTTTTGTAGTATTAGATTTAATGTTTTGCTTCATTTTTGTGTGGAAAATAAGTATTTTTTATTGGCAAGTCGCATAATAGGGTAGAAAGTAAAACTCAAAATGTTTACCTTTTTAACTTGTATTACTAAGTGCCTTGATCACCTTGCCAAGTTTATTTTTTCGATAAACGGATAAGTATTTGTTTGAGAAATAAATTCTATTCGATATAGTTAGAGTTCTGTTTCAACCCATGAAACATCATTATTCACATAGTGCAATTACATAGACATAATAGATATCTATTATGTCTATGTGCAATTACTAACATTGTTGACGTCATCTCTTAAGCATGTATTGCTTGTATATTTCAGGAAGGCTTATTTGTGAGTATTTTGCATATATATTTTGTCATTTCCACCGGCAAATCAAGGAGACTTTACCCTATATTCATACACAGCTGACTATATACACTTTACACCATGTTTTTAAATTTGAACACGATGATTGTATTAGCCTCCGATAATAATCTCCGTCGTAGGTTTTCTGCGGCATTGTCTTATATTCCCCAAAAGAAAACAAAGGGATAAAATCTGTAGATGTTTTCAAGTAAAATGAATTTTGTTTATCCCCCCGGAGAACAATAGATTTGAGAAACTCAGAAGGAGCTAATTGCTGCAATTAATCCCCTATAAATATAATTATACAAATCCTATTCCAGATCCAAATCACCTGGATTAATTTATACATCCTTAATAAGACATTTGAAAAAGGTACGATTTGTCTATCCATTTTATTAGATCGTACATTACATTAAAACATGATTAAAATAACAACTGCCCAGTGGGAGCACTTTTTATTATTATAACTATTATCATAATTATTGATAAGAATGAATCAACTTACATTGACTTTGTTACTGGCAAACAACCAAGCAGAGGTTTCAGCCAATAAAACGGCACCAATTAGACACGTGATTAGCTGCCACTTCATGATTCAAATATTATATATGGATAATATACTCCCAGTGTTGTTTAATGATGATACCATAGACTGAGTATAGTACAGTTGTGCAAATTGGTTTTTATAGAAAAAGTTGATCGCAACAAGGAAGTTTCTTCATCAATGTTTGTGTAGGCGGGTAATCTTCTAATTCGTAATCTTTTCAAAACGGACTATTCTAATAAGCATAGTTATGCAACGAATCAACGTCTTGTATTGTTATGTTTTGCTCCATTGTTACTCATGTGACAATGGACGTCACGCGCCAACGTCTCCGTGATCCCAGTTAACGTCAGAGCTTGGTAATGACAATTGACCTTTTATATATATTGACTTGTTTAGAATCGAAAGGGATTCAAATGAATGTAGTTTTACGTTATACAAAGTACAGTAAGGTCAGTAAGTCGAATTGTAATTGAATTTAAAAATCAACTCTTCCATATTAAATTGAGTTTTGCAAATAGGATTGATCGTATAAAAATGGCCCGTTTATGTATAGCAATTATGTAGATAGTTTTAAATCAGAGCCGTCTATTTTGGTTTAGATGTTCAAATGACATTTTGCGAATCGGGCCTGTTTATATATACGTAGTTTGTATTTTAATTTGATGGATTAGAGCCGGGCCCAGACTGGTGAAACATAAATATTTCAAGTTATACCCAGGGGTATAGTTTCCATACTTTTGGTATATAGGGACGTTACCTTTTTCGAAAATTCAGAAAAACAGTATGCTTCACAAGGAAACCTTTTGGCGTATACATTTGAACCTTGTTTGATCCTAGAGAAAATTACTTTCTGTTTTCACTTTTTTGTGCTCATTAGTTCTATTTAGGGTGATATGTCTGTTTTAAAAAATATTTTGGCTATCTTTTTCATGATGTGAAACATTTTTATGGTGATCCTACCAAAGTTCTGTCTGAACTACACCGTTGAATCAATGGAAACTACCCCCTGGGATCAATCATGTTTTCTACATGTGCGGACGAATCGGTTCCTCATTCCTTGACTAGTGCAATGCCGCGGTGGTTACCTTTCAAATGAATTACTTTTAAACAGAGATAGATGGTAACATACAAATCGAAAACAATAGAGCTTTATCAATTTATCATCCGAGCAACCAGGATGCTCATTAGTCATCGACGGTTTGCAAATCAAAAAAGTATTCAATGATGATAGCGGACAGTACTGCTGCATATGTATCTTTACAGCGCATCTTCGTTATCAAGTGAAAAACTTCAAATGGCTGCGGACACGTTCGGTTTTTTATAGTTTTTATTATGAAGCGACCGCAACCATGGCTTAATTTTTTACTTCTACCTTTTATTTCGAAACTTTCATTGTCGTTATGAAAGCGACAAATCTCTTAACTTTAAATATTATTTACATTGATTGCTCGATAGGATCACACCTGGTGAAGTCCCTTGCTCTGATTATGTATAATGGCTCTAATCAGTTTCCCAATCTCGTTTAATACATCTCCGGAGTATTGTATTTTTAAAATTTTAAAATCTAATCTTAAAATACCCTACAACTTTTATCAGTTTTAATAATATTGTAAACAGTTCTACTTTGTTACCAAATGTAAACTTGAATCAAACCATTGATGAAGCAGCCAGTCGATTTTATCATACGCCTCATCGTGAATCAAAATGGGACTGCTTCGTATATGAAATCATGCTTTTCATAAGAATACTGAATAAGATACTTGAAACCAACTCTATATTCCACGGGATATTCCAGGCGGATCCAAACCGCTGCTCCGTACTATTTTAAATTTAATTTCAAAGAATGTAAATCACAATAACTTTAATATAAATTTGTAGAATATTAAAAAAATATTTTAAGAAAATATCGTCTTGTCATGGTATACATGAATAAATTTGAAATACAAATACAGTAAATTAAATTTGGGTTATGATCTCAATAGATGTATTTGACCTAAAGTTAACAGCTCAATTTGGCCCACGAAATAAACATACACGCCCATTTATGTCTCTACTGAACATTATAGATATAGATGTAAAACACTTAATAATGATATACAAATCGACGTACGTGAGAGTTGGTTAGTTTTAGACTTGATTATAGATTAATCCTCGAAGCAAATTTGTTTATTTTGTTTATACTGTACTGATAAAACTTATTAAGTGATTAATGAAATACAATTAGATTTAGATTATTTATAAAACAAGTTCTAGCATTCAAATAAAATTAGCAAACAATGAAAATTATAATAATAGTATTTCTATTGGCTGAAAGAATGAAATAAAATATAAAATGTGTGAAATACATTTGATAATATGTGTTGATTCCAATAGATATTAAACTAAGTTTTAAAACCAGCTATATATGGTTAATGAGGAGGAAATAATAACGGATGAGAGACTAGAAGATTAAGTAAAGAAGAAATAAAAACTTGATAGTCACAACAGACATGACAGTTCTTGACAGTGCAGTGCATAGTATTTTTCTAGAAACATAACAGTTTCTAACCTCTATAATCTCTACCTCAAATGTTGGACCGCAGAAAGAACTCCGCCAAAACTCAAAAAATTTCATTTCTGATAGTACCGAGGATCAATCATTTCAAGTATTTAATTTTCTTTAGAGATGTTACCATGCAGATACCACAGACGATGCACAACAACATATTTATATATACATAAAAATAATTTTAAATATTGCAATAATTATTACTGCTCACTAAATTCTTTTAATTTAATAAAAAAGAATCTTTCAACTATATTAGCACATTTGTAATATTCCGTATCAGGTCCATTGTATGTTCTACAATTTGCAAAAATACGACACATATCAGCAGTAAAAAGTTTTGTCGTTGTGAAATAGTTGGCTTTTAAGCGTTCACTCATTGTTTTTAAATCTAAAAATATAAAAGTTGAGAAAATGTATTACTATTATAGGCTGTCGGATATTTTGACTTCTGTTAAATCGGATATTTTGATTTAATAATGTACCAAACTACACATCCATAACATACCCATTGCGTATTTTATGATTTCGTAATAATCAGGCACTTCGATAGGATCAACCGCTTTGAGAAAGGGCCAAGAACTAGCATGGTTCTAAAGTAGAATAGATATCATATATATTAGACTATAGAATAGAACATTAAATTACACACAGCATACATCAACACAATAACTTATATAGTTACCCAATGTTACTAGCCTGCGCGCAGACACAGACCTTTTTATGATGCCTGGTAGGTCTGCGTAATATTGACAGAAAGCTTGCGCTGGACTGAATTAAAGGGAGTGGCTGAAACGTGAGAAATCTATTGTTTGCCTATTGTTCATCAGCCAATCGCCAGCTTACTAATCATCAAAAAAAGTTTGTGTCTGTGCGCAGGCAACAATGTTACAGGCATATCACGTTAAAAATATGCACGCATGAGATCTAGGTGGTATATATACATCTTCCATAAATATGTAATTAGCAGCCAGAGCATGCGAAGTTTCGTGGATTTACATTTGAAATTTATATTTTGCAATTTTGGGATCTCATTTCCATCCAAACCGTTGAACATCGGTTCGCTCGTATAACGCGGAGTCGCACCAAGCGTTGGTTAGCAGCGAGCTCAATTGCTAGCATATAACCCCAGCCTAACACGAAATTACTATAATTTACTCTAGTATCTGTGCGATGCTTCAAGTCTTGTGTCCTCATGTGATAGAATAGCATAATTGGTGCGTCATGCGTTAGACCATAGCTTATATAGTTCCACTACATAGTTTGCTTTAGAGCCCCTGCGAAAAAATCTATGAGTTCATGAGCAGTTCATGAACTTTGGGGCAATTACACGTTCATGAACTTATGAACTTTTACGCATGGAGATGCTACCATGCATATACCAGACTATGCACAACAAATATTTATAAACATCATTTTTTTTAATTATTGTAATAATTATTACTGCAATTCTTATTGCATAGGATTTTATAGTTCCACTATATAAACTATGGTTAGACTCACCCTCACGGCTGCCAATGTCTGTTTTAATACATGGTGAAGTACGTCAGCTGGCAGTTCTTTTTCCATACTAAATCAAAGACAGATTAATAACCAATGTAGACGAAATTTGATTTAATTTGAATTGATGACAAACAACATATGATCAACCATTTGAATATTGAATACCTGGAATGTTGTGATGGTTTCCAGCCGGTTTCCTCTACAAAAAATCAATTATATAAAGTTAAACATTAAATCTCCATCCATCATCATTATCGTCATATTCATTACAATCGCAAAATATATTATAGGGTGGTCTTGATGAAACTCAGTTCATGATTAATGGTTAAATAATCTCACTTTCATAGACAATTCGTGAAAAATGTAACGAAGAAACAGGCCATTTATAATCAATGGTCAAACGAACAACAGTTACGAAGTCTTCACAAACTGATAGAATTTGGATATGCATTAGTTGAAAGTTTGAGCACCTCAATGTCTATGTCTGTTTCTCACTGCTAGCAATCCAGCTATTTCATATTTCACAAACAAAAAGTTGTATCTTGTTCTCAGTCTTCCTTATTGTATTTCCTAGTGCAATAGTAACGAAATATTCACTTTCCTTTCTTGAATTCATAGTAGAAAGTTAGCAAGCTTGCAAAACTACATCTTACAAAATTGTCGCATCGCTGTCTAGCTGTAATCTCATCTGAATCCACCTATTAGAAAAACTATAGGCCTACCAGCAGTACAATATCAGTTGAACTTGCTCACCGATTCCAGGAATACTTTCAATTGGGATTTCTCGGACACCATCTTTGAAACATGTCAAGCCAGGACGAGCAATTTTAATTTCTTGGTGACGTTGCTCAATTAACTTCTTAATTATCTATAAATAGAAGATAAAAAACACACACACACACACACACACACTTATTCCATTTGTCTGATCTAACACACAATTCATGATCTAGTTTGAAATTCAACAGATCTACAAATTAAGTTTATATATGGTGTAAATTGTATATTAGTTATTCTCATTGATGTCTTCTAAATTGTTTCATTCATCTCTTTCAGCTTAGGGTTATATTTCTCCAGGTTTCTGATCGAGCAATTGAATTAATCTTAATCAAAGGTTCAGTGACAAATGTATTCGTTTTGCAAATCATAGAAATGAGAATCGAAGGAATAAATTTTAAAAAGTCAGGGGTTTTGATAATTTATTCCCAAGATTCAATGAAAAAATCATGGCTGTTTTAAAAGGAGAGAAATCTGAAAGTTGTTAGGCCAAATTATAAACCTAAGATGTTTTATGTCTAACTTAAGAGAGTTGTTCAATAACAGGGAAAAGACAGTATTTCTAGGGTGTTCCACTTATCAATTCTAAGACACTCAAATAAAACGGGAAAATAGTTTTTTACTTGTAATGAAGTTTCCCCATTAAACAACCAGCTCAAGATGTTAGTTAGTTACCTCTTTTTGTTTCTTTACCACAATTGAGAATTCCCTATATGGTATTTTAGCATTGAGACCACACTGTTGATAAGATAGATATACATAATGATTTATACATTATTTAAGGAGATAAAATATCAGAAACAGTGAACAGTTCAACATGCTCAAAAGATACTGTAAGGTGCATTTACAGCATAAGGTGTAAGCCATTCAATTATGATGCATACTAAGTAGTAAGTACCTGTCTTTAAATATTGCACATTTATACAATTGTGTGCCTTTGACATGGAATTGACCTGTGCTGCGAAAAATTTTTTGAGTACATGAACAGTTCATGAACTTTACAAACATTCATGAAATTCTCATGAACACCTTCTATACAGTCCATGGACATTGAATGGCCTGCTTTACAAGGACACTTTCATGAACTATTTTGACAGGGATAAGTATGATGCATGTTTTGTCATTCTGGATTGCAGTAACAACAAACTTAGAACCTTTTGATAATTGTGTAATATTTGAACAAATTTGAAGTCAGTGATATCCTCTGGACATCTCATTCGGAACCGACAACTAATAGAAATGATTGAATTTGGGTTGAAATTCATTTTTAAATTTGAAAGAATATTGAATGTATGATAAGATTATATGTGTAGTTTAGACATAAATAGTTAGTAGGGGATTCTCTTACTTACATGCATCAAAGTAGCGCCTTCGTAGTCTTTGATATATCCAATATAAGATGAACGTGGCAATTTGATGTCTTTGCTAAAACCCTTTGTGAAGTGGAGACAAATATAAAAACTTTGCATCAATAAAAAGTAACCTATATAAAATATGTGAAAATCGGTTTCTAGCGATACAACAGACAGGTCAAATTGTAAATATTTGGCAGAGGTGTCATGGACATGGATCCAGCAGGATCATCACCTGTGGGTGGCAGAGCCATCTATTTACAAGACTTGAGACACTCTTTCATGTGCCGCTCTCAGCTGCAATTGGGCAGATGCCAGTCACGTGATGTTATGGATGCCATTTTCGTTCCGTCATTTCCCTGATGCTTGCAAAATTTAAGCAGAGCGCTAACTTGAATTTCGAAAACTTTTTGTTCAAAAGCAAAATATGTAGATAAAAAATATTCAAAATACGTTTGTACGGATGGGATTGGACTTTATTTATTTCCGATCGCTTTCAGATCTTATTCTCAACAATTACTTGGACCAACATCGGATCTGGATCCTCAAAATAAAGGATCCGAACACCTCTGATATTTAGTAGACTACAGAAAATTCTACAAAGTTTGGACTAATACAAATGATATCAATATGAGTTGGTCTTTGTTAATTGGTCAATAAAGGATATTAATAACTAGCAGGCCAAAACTAGCTGGGGACAGCAAATGGGATTGTTATGAATCTAGAAAAGTGCAAAATCAGTCAGAGTGGGAAATATCAATTATAAATCGTTGAATGTTGTTCTAACAATCTGATCGGCTAATGGTCATGTTCGGAACTCACAAAGCAGACAATGCTAACAATGGCGGGATACTGAGACCAGGTTAAAAAAATGAAATAAAATCAAACCTATAAAAGTTTCAAAATGGCTCAAAACAAAGAAAATTGTTCTTTTGGTTTAGAATTAAATTCAAATAGTAATAATAATAGTAACGAAAATAATGGAACAGGAAAGTTTTCTACTTGTACAAGTAATGACTTGTATCTCCTTCTGAATGAAGCACAGGTGAAAAGTAGCAACTATAAAACAGAATATGCAGTAAATATTTTCAATGGTATGTTATTGCGACATTGAAATACCATTTATTTGAGGAAAATAAATCCAGAATATTCGGCCTGGTTTCAGTATCCAAAACAAAACTGGAACCTTCAGATCGATATTTGTATTTAAATCGCCCACTTGGTGTGAATACTCTGAACATTGCAGCATTACAACAACAGACCAATTCAATTACCATACAATGTACCACACAATTGGGTCAATGTAGTACAGTTCTCTCTTCACTTGTTGGACGCACAGCACGCAGTTCATTTCGTAGCAGAAGTGAAGAAAAGCAAGGAAACACAAGCTCGGTTACCATTTAAGCACAACGAACGAAAATGAATCAGTTGCAGCAGGAGCAATGAATTTTAATTCTGATTCAGGCTTCTGTTCCATCTTCAACAATTGTACAATATCAAATGTAAATATAAATATAGAATATTCGAAATAGGATCATTTGTAAATATAAACGGTTTTTTCACAGGAAAAGTCACCACTTTTGTGGTTCCTATTGGCTCATTGCCGCCCCGGCTGCCGTGTGGTAACCCTTTAATACCGGTATAGAAAAACAAAATAAAGGTCGATTGGAGCCATCTACAAATGCATGAATTCATGAACACTTCTTGACTGTGTAATATATTGCAATTCATTTACGAAAGAATAAAGTATGTGGGTTTTGCTTAGTTCATTGTCCCGCCTTTTTAAGAAATTGTAAAGCCTTAAGTTGTTGATTTATGCATATTAAATGTATTGTTCTTGTGTGTTACAAGGTCACTCGAGTATAAATAACATCTGAACAGAAACATATCGTAAATAGAATAAATCTTCACATAGATTTTGAATGTCAGAAAAATTATAAATACCCCTGTGAAAAAATCAATGAGTTCATAAACAGTTTTTTGTTGGTTCATGAATATTTCATGAATAGTAAGAAAGAGTTCATGAACAGTTCATGAACTGGTTCATGAATGTGAAATTGCCTCAAAGTTTATGAACAGTTCATGAACTTTGGGTAATTTTACGTTCATGAACTCGTGGAATATTTTCGCAGGGGTAACAATTAATATAATGCAAACGGCAACATTACAAATGCTGTTTTCAGCATCAGCGTTTTTAAAATTTCCTTATTAAACGAGCGAGTCAACCATTATTCATCAAACTAGGAAATTTATCATACTGTTCGATCAATTAATTGTCATAGAAAAAACCTAAAATAGAAATTATGGCTAGTATCTGGAGATTTTCTTTGCTATATTTATCAAGGGAAATTGCCTAGACCATTCAAATGCGCAATAGACAGCACTTTTGGCCAATTCGCCAAGTTTTTGTTTTGTATATATTTTGATGCAAATACATTGGATGTTAAAGAAAGTTTCAAAGAAAGGACTTATATTTAAAAATAAGTATATTCAAAATATTTTTAAATTATCAATACCATTTTTGGAGAAGCTGAGCGCAGCATAGTTTTTTCCGTCTTCAAATCATGCAAACTGAGGTGGATCAAGTAATGTGAGAATCCCGGTGAGAATTACCTTAATCATCCATAAATTATGTTACATCAGTCTGATTCTAATACAAGGCCGGGAAAAAATTATTGAGGAAAAACCCACAAACTCTACTCTTTCGTGAATGAACTGCAGTCGGTGACGCAGGCTAGAACATTTCACAAACAGTCCATTGTTTTTGAATCAATTTTATACGGGAGTCTTTTTCTTGTTTTTCTTAATTCAAATTCTGTGCCCGAGAAAACAAAACAAGCAACAAAATATGAGATGAAGTTGTTCAATGGTAAGCTATGCAATGCATACACACTTTTAATCTTATTTAAAAATCTTCTCGCAATTTTTTCGTCTCTACTTTATTGCAGAATAGTTCGCTAGTGTCAGCTAGAGTTTATAAACAACAAACCTTCATATTACAAAAACTGCAAACAATTATATATTTGAGATACTCAATAGTTACCTTGCTCAAGCTTGCTATTTGTGGGGTGTGCATTTTTGTAGCCAGTGTTAATAGCCAACTGTTTTGTTTTAAAAATTTAATATGAAACAAGCCGAGTTAAAATCCATCCTCCACATCACAATGGTGAAGTCGTCATGGATTTCTTTGATTGACGATTGTATTTAAAATTAATTATGCAAGAAGGGAATAAATAGTTGAATTTATTTCTTTTGATCTGTTTTGCTTGTACCATTAGTTGGTTTCTACTAAAACAATCAGACAACTCACCCTTGTTGTCTACAGTCTACAGCCTTGTTGTCTACCTCGGAGGACCTCGGTGACTATTCGACGGTTGAGCCAACTCCGGCTCGTTGTCTAATTGTTAAATAGTTATCTACATTTTGGGAAAAGTTTGTGAAGAACAGTTCATCAACTGTTATAAATATGCAATTGTCCACACTTTGATGGAAATTTAGTGAACTGTTCACAAACTTTCATGAAGTTCATGAATGACTGAACATTTTCACATTCATGGATTCATGAACTTTTTCAAAAGGGACACTTAGTCTTGTGAATCAGACTTCAGCATTCAGCTATGGAGTGACTATTGGAACATAAATGCATGTAAACGCTCTATTCAATTACCTGTTTCTTAAAATAACCAATGGCGTATTCGTCAGCATATGTTAAGAAATTAAGTACACCATTTCGTATGTGATAATCTTTTAGATGGTTCATCATATGTGTTCCATAACCCTGCAGAAATGAAAATCAACAACAAGAGTGTGAATATACACTACATTTTTGATTAAAATTGAAAGAGATAAATATTGTTTGTTCTCAAGTTAGATATTCAACTTTTTTACATTAAGCATTTGAGGATTAAAAATTCTTATTCTATATTTGCAGAATCAACATTGAGTAGACAAGTAGATAGTCATGTTTAAATGTCAGAGTTACACAGGAAACACTGTTCACCTTGACTTGCTCATTTGAAGAAACAGCACAAAAAACAATTTCAGTAAACGATTGCGTTGGGAACATTCTGAAGCAAATCCCACCAATCGGACGGCCATCTTTGATTAAAGCTAATGTCTTATGCTTCCTAATAATGAAAATAGTTCATACAAAAGAGTTAGCAAACTATGATATGAGACGGACAACTATAAGTTTAAACAATAATCAAGTTTTCATAGAAAGCAGTAAACCAGAAAATGTTTCATGCTCTGCGAAAACAGTTTTGTGAAACTAACAGCATCTACAGTAGAAACCATTTATAACATCACCTGTTTATAACGTAATGAATTTAGCTGATGTTCCTGGTGAAATTTGCTATCTTTCTTCTTATTAATAATTGGCTACATCGGCACATAACCTATAACATACGTTTTGGAACTTCCTCAAGGGTGCCGTTATCAACAGTTTCTACTGTATATGAATTACAGCACATCCTACTAAACTGGAAAAAATGGTCTCATTCTCATTGTGTAATGTTTCTCGTCAAGAAACTCAAACTCATCTTGAATAAACAACATGATTATCATATTATTCAAATGAAACTGATCTTTATTTCTTTTACTTATCGTTCTTAAAATAAACTTACGGATCAAACACCAATCTTGTGATGTATTCTTTTGGCATTCGTGGTAGTTGATATGAAAATACATTTTGTAGTCCAATCAACCATATCATTGTTTGACGAGATGGTTTTCTAGATAAGGAATTACCAACAACATGGAATTCAATAACGCCACGTCTTTCTTCACTTCTTGCTGTCTCATCTCTAGCAGTCTGGGCTTGAAATAAACCACCCTAGAAATCAAATGCAAGTTAGCAATGATTCAAGTAATCTGTGAAAAGTTGGCATACAGGTCAAAACAGAAAAAAAATGTGCAAAGGTCGAAGAGGTAAACTTGATTCAAATTGGTTCGGAGGGAAAATGATTATACTAGTACCTCCATCTCCTTGATATGCAATTTAACAAAGGACATTTAACATCACATTCATGGACTTTTCATGACCTTTTCAAACATTTTTCTGAACAAAACTGAACTGTGATCACACTGCATGCATTTTACATTGGTGGGCCAGCTAATTAACTAATTAGCCATCCCTTTTGATTCTTGACAACAATAACTTGATTGCAGTTTTGAGAGCAACATAGAAGTATTTAAACCAATTAAGAAGAACTTCAAACTAAGATCAAAACTGCACATTCGATTAGCCAATTTAGCATAATATTAAGTATAACCCCTGTGAAAACATTCATGAACGTGAAATGCTAATTTTCATGAACAGTTCTTGAACATTTAATGAGAAAATTTCAAGAAAATTGGGCGATTTAAGTTTAACATTCATAAATTGTTAATAAACTGTCCATGGACTGCTTATGTAAGGTTTTTATGAACAATTCATGAACTCCTCAAACTTTTAGCAGTTACTAACAATAATCACTTACCTCTGGTCCAACCATGTTGTTAGAATCACTGATAGTTTTTACAATTCTAGCAAGGACATCCATCGGTATATCCCCTTCTGCAATGTAAATAAAATCAACAAGATAGTCCAACATCACATAAAAAATGATCCAAGACCAGATGTTTTATTAAGTATCTTGATAAACTTGAAGTATCTGATGATACTATCATTAGAAGTTTCAGAGTCTCAATTCCATGATATGTCATTGGATTGACTTCAAATTAAAGTTGAGGGCGAATACGATCTAAATCCGTGTTAGATCGAGCTGGATCAGACTTCTGGTTGATGTTTTAAGGTCTTTGGAAAGGATAGGATTTTATCAATTCAGTTTGTTTCGGAATTTCGAAGTTTGATTGTTTATCTATAATATGCAAAAGCAGAAGTAAACATTTAACTAATCCATAATAATTCAAAAAAGGAACAGATTTTTTGACTAATTTTAAATAGAAAATGTTATTCAATCATCTAAATAATTAGAAAATATTGCAGTACAGATGGTACCGTATTCAGTTTAGAATTTGAAAAAGTGGTATCGCTTCAATAAAAGCAATCTTCAATCTACATTACCTGTGACTGCGAGTCAACAGGTATTACAAACCTTTGAGAATAAATATGGCCAAATTGCAAAAAGTTCTTAATTACTTCAGAACAACCAATAAAATGCAAATCAGACATTGTCTATTTTAGCAAAAGGATGTCCCCTCCATTTGAACACTACCAGCAATCAATAATATTATTACTGCTTTATACGCCCCAGACGGTTTAGCAGGAGTGAATATATTATGAAGAGGTTTTACATTTCAACTTATTTTGACAGGAGACAAAATTAAATTCTCAACATGCAAATTAAACCATTATTTGAATAACACATTCATAAGTCAGTCATACGGATAGTGTCCGGCAAAAGCTTCAGCATTCTGGAATCCTAGAGGCACTTCAACATCTTCTTATGAATTTTTTGGTTAATGTTTGACCAATAAATCATAAAAATTTCGATTTTCTTCTGAATTTGCTCCAACCTTCTGGAATCTAGGATTTCAGGATTCTTATTTTTGCCGGACCATTCATACGAAATGTCAATTACATTTGACACCAATGAACATCCCTTATAAACATATTTCCTTTCCAATTGATGCAATTCAGAAGTGGTCCAACGGAATGTGAAATCAATGAACAACTTTACATTTCATTTACAACTTTAGAGCTCATCAAACAAAAGACTTTTAAAAAGTATAATTTCTACCTGATGGTGTTAGCTTTAATGGAGGAGCAACTTCATCTTCATCAATAGAAATGCTTGTCAATGGCCGTTTCAATATATTTAACTCTAGAAAACATATCAAAATATCTGATGTAACACTAAGAAAATATAATACACTTAGAACCTTCTCTCAAAAACAAGTAATTTGTGGATGGGGTGGCATAGAATTTAAAAAGTAGTCTTACATCTAAGTAATAATAAATACCCATTAATGAGCTGACTAGTAAACTCAGGGTTGACTTTATACAAACACAAACAAGTACCATCTTCGGATAGAGGATGAATAGGCAAAGTGGAATCACAGTGTATAAAGAACTGCGTCAAAACTGTCTGAAGGCCTATCTGACAGGAAATCTGTTGAATTTGATCTACAAGGTTGCGCCAGAGATAAGCAATGGTCATCTTCAAAGTTTGAAATTACCAGCAGCCTTTGCATTGTTTTGTTGTCATCAGGGAAGAAAAGAGGTTAGGAAAATACAGAAAGCTACTGCGTAATTTCATGAAATCGAGATTGAAATCATTTAGCCTCAAATTTTTCAAAAGTTTTCAAATGAGGCTGCTTGTCATTATCTACTTTCTAATATCATTAATATGAGCAAACATCAAAGCGTGGCAAAGGATACTTCAGATGGGACAATACTTTCTTCATCACTTTTTATAAAAAATAATTATAAGCTAACTTAATTAATCAATACATCAAACAGTTTCAAGATCTGCACAGTTACAAAAGATCTGTCTAAAAAGAGGCTCTCTTCAAGGACACTGGTATCACCTGGCAGTACTGATACAGCATAATTTGTTAGAGTCCCACATAAAGCTGATTTCTATTTTCCATTCTCCTTACATTTCAAACTATCCTACTTTGCTTAATTTTGCATCTTCCATATCATCAGTAACATAGAAGGAATTATGCAAGTCGATTAGTCGATTGAATAAGGTGATGTGGTAATGTTAGACCAAATCAAACAAACAATGAAGAAAGTTTTAAAAACATGCTATACCTTGATTTATTGATGCTGCAGAAATAGGCGTTAAACTGGAAATAAAAACAGAAAACATTATGCTGTTAATTTTCTCATAATGATGTATTTAGTTGCTATAGTTGAAAAAGCAAAGCAATTATACTGTACATATGCAATTTGTTGCAGCCAGACAAACAATACATGAGTCACTTGGTTGTTGGCAAACCCCTCAGTCTTTTTTTATTGAACAAACAATTTTTATCTAGCTGAATAATTCAAACTACATGTCTGGCAGCCCATGATAGATTCTTTACAATGTTTCGTAGCAGCCCCTGCGAAAACAGTTCATGAACCATAAATGGCATAATTTTCATGAAGTACAGTATTCATATAATGTTCATGAAAAGGTTCAAGAAAAATAGGTTCATATTACTTTCCTGAACTCTTTGTGAGCAGTTCACGAGAGGTTATAAGGTGTTTCGTGAATTGGTCATTAACGATTCATAAGGTTTACGAATAATTTATAAAGTTCATGAACTCAACACATTTTTCACACAGTAATGAAATTCATCTTCACTAGTACCCCTGCAAAAACAGTTCAGGAATTCATGAACAGTTCATCAACAATTCATGGACATTAAATGGCCCCAAATTTGCAGTACTCACCTACTGTTTAATATAGAGGATGGTGGCGTGGTGACAACCTCCTCTGTTGATCCCAATGCTGATGTCAAAGGAGGAGATAATGCTGGTGTATTTAATAAACTTGTCAGTGGTGCTGTTGTAAAGGAACTATCAGCTGATGAGTGTTGAGGTACAACAAAATCCTCATCCCAAATGGGTGATGATTGCCCATATATCTCTTCTTCAAATAGTGAAAGAAACCTTTGAAATATCCAAACAGAAGAACATATTAATACAACATGGATAATTAAGAGAATACTATTCCAAAACACATAGGTCCCAAAGTTACAATACTCTAAAAAGTTCAAAAGCCCTGTTGTCTTTCAGTGCACATTTTATAGATTATTATTGGGAATTTGATGAAGACCTCATGAAATATGTATATATGGGAAATTTATGAGTGAAGTACCAGAGTGAAATATATATGATATACAATGACTGTGGAGACACCGGTGACTATATGCTATACAGGTTAGAGGACCACTACAATGAGCAGAGGTCACTAGTGTTTGGACCTTGATAATTCAAATGTGCACTTGAATTCAGTCTGAGATGATACAAGGATTAGCATAACAACAAATATGTTCCAACCCTCCCACTGTAGTCTGATATAAAAAGTGATCATTCCCCTGCGAAAAATAGTTCAGGAACAGTTCATGAAAAAAAGTTCATGAAATTTCCATTTAATGTCCATGGGCTAGTTCATGAACTGTTCTTGGACTGTTCACCAGGTGCTTGTGACATCTTCATGAACGGTTCATGAAATTGCCAAACTGTTCAAGAACTCAAAACATTTTTTAGCGGGGATTGTCACATTTGGAGAAATCGTTGATTTGATTTTTAAAAGACTTAGTAAGACGCATCTTTATTGAGTCTTTTCCTTACTTATCATTTACAAAGCTATGTCAATGAAATTAATAAACTTTGTGCAAGCATAAATGGGCAATTTTAAATCTCATACCTTGGAAAATGAGTCAGGACAAGAATTCTTGTATCAGGAGGGAATTTATCTTTCTCTGCAGCAAATTTATCAAGCAATTGTTGTTTCATTACACTGAATATCAACTTCAATAAACCTTGACCAAATATGGTGGTGACATCATGACGTGGTAAACTATCACAGAAGAACGGAACGTGACAGCAGCAAAGCCATCTACAACAACAACAACAAAAAATGCAAAAATAGAACAAACTAGAAAAACAATAGTAGAATAATTAAATAAAAAAATATCTAAAATAATATATCAGTGGAAAGGAATTTAATATCCTTGGCAACATTGACATTTTGTATTTATTTGCATCGACATAGCGGCAAGAAATGATATATTATCTGCCACAATCACATTGGATTAGTTTGAATCTTATTTTGCTGATTAACATGCCAGATAATTTTCAATTTAAATTTCATTTTCTATCGTAAAAAAATGCATCCATGTCGATAGTTAATCTAGCTATCTAATGTCTCTTTATCATATTTCTAATTATTCAACTCATAAATCATTAAATGCAGTAATTCATGAATACCCCCTGCAAAAATAGTAGAAGAGTAAATGAACAGTTCATGAACGTTACTGTTCATGAAGGTTAAATGGCCCCAAATTTCATGACTTGTTCATGAACTATTTTTAGCAGGGGTAGTTCACAGTGACGTTCACACATAGGTCATTAATTTGATAGTTTATAAACTTTTTACCATATGGAAAAAAGTTGATGCTGAACTATTCATGAAAATATGGACAATTTCACATTCTTGAGCGGTGGATCAACCAGTTTGTGAGATTTTCATGAACTTTTCATGAATTGCATATGTACATAAACCCTCAAAAGAATATCCAAGAACTGCTTATGCACTTTACAATGAACTCCATAAAGTGCACATGAAAGGGAAAAAAATTTAACACAGATGCCGGAAGAAAGAAAGTAGTTTGAAACAGTTTTGAAAATAGTTAAAAGTAGTCTGATGTTTAAAGAATGTTTGTACAGTGATTTTATTTTGATTATTTTGGATCTCTTCAAAGCTGGAAAGATATACAAATTATTTACGGGAAAAAGTTGCTTTGTTGCCCGCTCTGTTGTGTCGACAGGCAAAATTCTGCTACCCTCAAACTTAGCCATATTTCCATTTGTTTTATTTAGCTATTTGCAGACTTGAAATTTGTTATATTTTGCTCTTTTGTACTGATTTGTTTGAATGGCAAACAATCGGCAAAAACCGATTAATCAACAGAATGTTATGACTAATCAACAGTTAACTAGGTAATCGTGATCAAACATCGGTAAATTTAATTATGGTCTCACCCCAAACTATGATGATCACTCACATATTTTGATTTTTTCGAACTCGGAACGACAGTCGGAATGACAAGAAAAACGATCAGTTACAAACGTTGTATCCAAATTCGTTGTGTCCAAAAAGGCAATATATACACTTTAAGAAATATATGAAATACAAGGGATTTTAGTTGTTGGATTTACCTTTCTCTGTCAAAAATGGGTCAATCGTCTCCGCGACGTGCGGTTTGGACTTATGCACCCGCTATTTTACATAAACATCACCTTCATTTATGACTTAGAGTGTTTGTAAGGTGTTTAAGTCTTTTTATTGTAAAAAAGCTATTTCTACTATTACAATGTAACCCGTTTATGTGCAATTCAGATAAGTGAATCTCATGCTTATCTGCTTTTGAAACACGATAAACTATTTTCTGGTTACCGTAAGTCCTTGTTAATCAATTTCGGACAACTAGGAATTCGGATAAATGCAATAAAAATTAATAAAAATAAATGCAATTTTGACTTGCAGTTAAGCGGGTTACACTGTAAACACCCTTATGTCTCATGCGTGTCTCCTCAAAATGAACTCGTTTCAAGCAGAAAAGGTGTCCTAAAGGTATAGACATAGCTGACTTCGTCGTTAGAAACTTTCGATTTTGAGCGAAAGGAGAAACGATCTTTTGAAGCTTTGAATTGTCTTTTTTACTATAGTAAGCCCTCTTGTCGTTCCATAATTATTGTTTCGAGTTTGGAAAAAGTGATTGATTGAAAATAGGATATATCAAACATTAAATATAACGTCTTATACAGGTCCAAATTGAAAACTCCCCTGCGAAAAACAGTTCAGGAGTTCATGAACAGTTCATGAACAGTTCTTCATGAACAGTTCATGAACAGTTCATGAACGTTAAATGGCTCTAATTTTCCTGAACTGTTCATGAACTGTTCATGAACCCTCACAGACAGTTCATGAAAATTTGGGGCCATTTAACGTTCATGAACTGTTCATGAACTCCTGGACTGTTTTCCCAGGAGCTCCTTTTCACAATTCTTCATCATTTAGCTCCAGCTACCCATATCTGCGTTTATCTTTTTTGTCTTGTGCACTTTAAGTCTGTGTAAATGCTGTTGAACTTTATTAACTATTTCAACAGACAACATTTTTCAGAAACTATAAAAATTATTCAGCAAATTAGTTATGCCAGGTTTAGTTATAATACCAATCTACTGTAAGTTCATGAACAGTTCATGAATAGTTCATGAACTGTTCATGAAGTTTCGCAGGGGATAAACTAAACAGTGTAGGTAATTTCTATGACCATTTTATGTGCATTTGAGCTAAGAAGGATCTAACAGAAAAATGTATGACATATCTGTGAAAGCTATCCTGTTGTAATTGTGTTGTTCGATTGGTTCAACACCTCATTTGTGCCTTGCAGATCTTTTTATATCTACGTTTCTCATCTTGATCAAAAAAGTCAGTGGTAATAGAGAATTTTTATTTTTAACAACGTTTCGGCTACATTCATTAGCCATTTTCAAGTTGTGGTTTACAAAAATTTAGCTCTACCTATTTACAGGATGAAATTTACAGTCGTAAAGGTTTACTATTAAAATAAATACTTAAAATAGTTTTGCTTTAATATAATCGGATTGCCTGTTTTAGGGGACGGTTTGATTTTACTAAAAAACAACATCTGGTATAATTAGGCAGTTCATTCTACTTTAGCATTGTTTCAGATTTAGATGTAGAGCACGCCTCCAAATACTTTTCCGTTCTGAAACAATGCCGAAGTAGAATGGACAACCTAATATAAACCATAACTTGAAAATGGCTAACGAATGTAGCCGAAACGTTATTAAAAATAACAACTCACTATTGCCACTGACGTTGTTTGATCAAATGTTTAACCAAGAAGCTTTTCTTTAAAAATTTCTCATCTTATTGATCGTAATACCAACATATAATAAATGTGAACAGATGGGTATTGTGTTACCTTGTGTAATTTAACTTATATGCATTGATATCTTCAGTAGGTAATCTTTGTTTTCTGGAATTCGGTGTTTCCAATTTCCAATGGTTTAAACAGCGAATAAACATGCGAGCAAGTTCATGCATGATCTGCCATTCTCTTTGCGGTAAATGGCCAAATTTATATAAGACAAAATTGTTTACTCCCTGGCAATAAGAAAATAATTGATAGAAAATGGACTACCAAGATTGTTTGAGCTGTATGTTTATAATCCCTTGTATCACAATGATAACCTATGCAAGCGTTGCAATTCCGTGATTTCACACATGCAGCCAGATGGTGAACATTTTCATGTCACACACAAACATTAGTATGCAACACTCAAACATTATTTTGTTTAGACTTTCAAAACTCTGAAATCCTCCAGTTCAACTTTGAACACTTTGAAGAAACTTTACAAGACAAGAATTTTCAAAAGCATAGAGAAATATTGTCCTACTTTTAGGAGGGAAAAGATCAAGAATTGATCAATCCAGAACCTGGGGATGTTTATAAAATGTTACCAAACTGTCTATCTCCAGGACTTGTGACTTGTTCCTAGGATTTGTGAAGTATCCGTGAACTGTGTTTTCCAGTGAAAGTAACTAAACTCACCTTTTCAATGGATAGTTTTTCAAAGGGTGGAGCTCCAAGCGGTCCCTCCACAGAAGGTTTGACAATTTGTAAAATACATTTACGTAGCAATTTAAAAAGATAAAAGTAAACTTGTTTGTTGTCATTATCCTCCTCCTTGTGAACACACATGAAGAGATTTTCAACGTCAACAACCATCGATAATAGGAAATTTAATTCATCATCTAGTATATTGTTTAAATGTGATACATGACTACCCAAAGAATGGGAACAGCTTCGGCACAAATCATCTAGATTAGCCAACGGTTGTGAGACATCCTGTCTTGTGGCAGGAACAGGTGGCGGGTTTGGATTTTTCCATCCATTGCATTTACAATCTGGAGTTTCCTGGAAATAAACAAAAAACATAAATGTAATTAATTCAATGTAATTCAACACCCAAATTTGGTTTTCTCTTATAGGGACACATAGATGAAGTGAGCCATTTTGTATCTAATGATTATCTTTTATTTAATTAAAGAATCAACTTTCTAGTAGGATGCTCAAAGACAAATGTGCAACACGCAATTCTTAGAGTCACACAGTTTACGGACACTCCTACAACTAAAACTATTCTGGATGAATGTGGAGTGAAGGTACATTATTATTAATGGTAAGTTTTTCTTGCTTGCTATTGGTTAATCAAGCACTGACAATGCCCAAGTGTCTTCAAACGTGACATAATAGCCCGAGACAATAGGGCAGATCTCAAGACAATTGCATCAATAGCAATTGCGACAATGGCATCTCCAAGGTTTCAAGACTGACGCTTAAAATTTAACAATGGCTGAATCTGCAAGATATGCTACCTTGACAGAAGCAAATTTATCATATTTATTAGATGAAAAGGATGTCAAAATTACAAAGAGAGCAACAAAAGTTTTTCTTACAGCATCTGAACAGTATTTTGTGGAGAAAAAGTATAATAGGCTGGAATGTAACAAGCAGCTATCGAGAATGGTATCCAGCTTTTAGGCCAAAGCACGAAAATTGATGGAAGCTCTTATTCAAGGAGCACATTAAGTTCAAAAGATATTGATCAGCCAGACATTACAAATCTATATTAAATATTGACCTTATCAACAACAGTGAATTTATGACATATTTAAAAACGCTTCAATGATATTACATATAATCTTTCCTTTAATGTTTTCAATGCTTTTCCTTTTAAAATTATTTTCAATACTTTTACTAGTCTACTAGTTATATAAATTATGTTTTAAATCTCTATCTAAATTGTAAACAAGTATTCAAGCAAATGATGAACAAATTTGTTGCAAGGAACATGAAAAAACATGAGTGAATCAGTCATTTGGTGTGACACAACCTTGGCACATTTTAATAATGTCAAGCAATGAAAACATCATCAAATTCATCAATTTATCTTCATTGTCCTGATGATCAATTGTGGATTGTAACCGATGGTGCTGTGAAAGCAATGGTTGTGGTCCATTACATTGTATGTCACACGTGGTTCTGGTTGAGTCTGGTCTAGCTGGATTTTTCAGTGCAAAATTAAAAAGGACAAGTAGAATAGATGAGTGTTGACACAACAATTAACCAAATGACTTATCCATGCGTTGGTAAACCACAATACTTGATTAAGGTAATTCAATTTGATATGGATTACCAAAGCATTTTATAAACAAACTACAAAGAATTCAGAAAAACGATATACTGTACATAAAATTGCAATGACGAGAAACTATGAACATATTACATCACTTCTAAAAGAATTACACTGGTTACGGATATCAAACAGAGTACAATTAAAAATTACACTCATGACCTTCAAGGTACTGAACGGTTTAGCATCACAATACATTGCAATCATGATCAGCAAACATACTTCTTTCAGAAACTTCGCTCTTCCAATGACAACACTAAGCAAAACCATATTACTTACAACCTAAAAAAATATGGAGCACTTGTGTAGCATGAGTCCGTGCTGATCTAAGTTGCATAAACACATCATATGCAGTACCAACAAGTATCTCTATGCAAACATTTGCGAAAGGTGAACATGCGAGAAAGGAGAGATTTTGTAAGACTACATTGTTCCCTTTCGTTTCTTTGTTAACTTCTGCTTTATGGTCTGCACACTTTCAGCCACAGCTTTTACTCATTGTTTAGAGATAGACATTTCTTCCTCGTCAAGGCTATCAAGGTGTCTTGAGATTGGAGCTGTATCTACGATTCACGGGGTCAGACAAATGAATCGATGACAGACTGTGATAAAAGACAGGTTAATGTTTACAAATTATCACAGCCTACTCTGCTGATTGAGCATCAACATAAACACCACCTGCACCTGATAAAAATTGTAATCTCAATCAACTGTCAGCTACCTTTAATCCAGTTGTTACTAATCAAAAATTAGGATTACTTCATGCGATTTGTGAATAATTTATAAGCTAGACCAAGGTAAATGACCCTAGACGAAGTGTTTGAGAAATGTTCTAAAAAATATTACCATACATGGTGTGAAGGCATATCTAGTTAAATACTCTGTTTCTTATTTTCAAAATTTGCTTTTTGTTTATTGGAAGATCTCAAGTGAAAAAGGTAAATCCTTCTCCTGGTCAGGAGTTCTTACTAGATATAGAGAATGGATTAAAAAAAATGAAATAACGCCCATAAAAACAAAAAGGTAAGCTTCTGCAACAAAACTATAATATCAATAATGATGTTACATTGTCCTTGTAATCTGTTTTACAATTATTAATAGAACTAATAATAACTTATATATAATTACAATAATTTGAATTGGCCAAATTAATTGACTGATAAAAATTGCGTATTACTTTGCAGAATGAGAGTGGAACATCATCCGAGTCATTACCTGCGAAAACAGTTCAGGAGTTCATGAACAGTTCATGAACAGTTTATGAACGTTAAATGGCCCCAAATTTTACAGTTCATGAACCCTCACAGGTAGTTCATGAACAGTTCATGCAAATTTGGGGCCATTTAACGTTCATGAACTCTTCATGAACTCCTGAACTGTTTTCTGCAAGGGATGAACGTGATAATGGGATGCTATTTGATGATCTTGTAAGCACATCTTCACCAAAGGTAATCAAAAGCAATGAACACTATTTCAGTAATACATGTTAATATCTAGTATAATAGCCTGCAACTATGTTTCAAATTTCAGTATGCAGACTTCAACAATATACTTATACACTGCCAGATAGATAATCATAGGATTTTTTTATTTTTTATATGCTTTTCTGATGAGTAGGGGTACTGTAGTATAATATTGTTTATTCCATTATGATTATTTAACATCTGTTAATTATTGATTGTGATTACATTGAAGGTCAACACTACTTGTTGTAGTTGCTAGTGACTCATTAAGGAAAGTAAATTGTTAGAAGAAAGATCAACAAACTACGCAAAATACTGGAAAATCAAATGTATGTTCACATAAAAATTCCAATGCTTGTGTAAAAGTTGAAAATGGGAAATATTTCTATTTCCAAACTTATAAATGCTTCCATTCGCATACATTTACTCCAGATATACAAGATTTAAAATCGATTGTACCCTTACCTTTACCAAAGAATAATACAATTCCAACTTTGCCATATGTTTCTGTGTTGACAACACAGGTCTCACCTGGACTGTCCCGGAGTGAAGCAAAATGTCCCAAAGTACGGTAAGAATATTCATATTTTACTATTTTTAACTTTCTAGAAGATCAGTACTTGCAATATTACTTGTATCCATTCCGCTGACAGTCACCAGACCACATAGTTTGTAAGTATGCTTTTAAGTAAGGATTTCCACATTGAATGTGTTTTTAAACTGCTTTCTATATTGAAATCTGGGATTGATTCTCCCTCACATTTTCAGTCATCTAATATCCTCTGTTTGTTTTATTTTACAATGATTGGATTTAAATAGAGAGAAAAATCCAAACACAATTCATTTTCTATGATATTTTGAAAAAAGCCAAATCCATTAAAAGGAAATGACTGGAAAAGAAAAATTAAATTGATTTAGATAATAGCCTATTATTAATAGGTGATGAGAATGGATATTTGTAGATAATTTTTCTGAAATAATAGTTTTTATTAAAACTTTTATTTTCTATACAAAGGTATAAGAAATCAATTATATGTTCACAATAAAATGTTTAGAAATTATCGTAATTTTCAGTGGTTTAATCCATATTGTGGCAATAGCAAACAAGCACAAAGGTCATTCAAACAAAACAAAATTGAAAAATGTTGAACCATAAGTTTGCAAGGTTGTATGACAATTTAAATTCATCAATTATGGAAGAACGTGTCTCTGAATTTATAAAAGGCAACCAATCGCTTTATGATGATACCATTAAAAACTATGACAGGTGACACAAGCACTCAACGTAAAAATTGTAGATGACAATATATGATTAATTTAATATTATCAAGATTGCCCAACCAATTTTATTTTGCAGTTTATCATACGTTCTTTTGTTTTGGCTTTAGGGACCATATCGATATGGTCCGGCCAATAGATGGTCTCAGACTCACAGGCCTGGAATGAAATTTTACTATATTACTGAAATATTACTGAGTCACACTCTGTGTGTACCCTTTGTGTCTGACTTTGCGTCAGGCAATATTGTAGGCAATAAACCATTATCATCACATGTTTCACAATAAGTAGAATATGTCCTTCCTGAAGTGTACACATATCACAATTTCAGCTATTAATGGTAGAACCGTTCTTACCTTGAAAAATCAATCTAGTCATCAATCATGTGCTGATCATGGTCATAGCCAGTTCCTACGTCACTCTAATAGAGCTAGTAGACCACCAACGTATTATGGGTATGATAGTAGTTAAACTTAATTTATATCGATATAGATTCTCATGGTATTACTGATACCTCCTCTTAACTCAGAAGGGAAAGATTGTTATATAATTAGTTAGTAGTAAATTCACCACCTTTGTGTTAAACTGTGTAATTTACCTATTTCCTGTATTCGCCTAGCAATGTATCTTATTGTGAATGTATAATTCAAATCCAAAGTGTGACTGATCACTTGTGCCCTACATTGGTACGAATTATCATAGCTTTGTTGAGATATAATTTGTTTGTATTACACTATTATTCATATTATACTTAACTTAACTGAAAAAAGACAAACATCATGGCAATCAGCCACAAAAAGTTCAGAATACGTCGAACAACAAACTCAGAACGAATGACAGTCTAGGGCCGCTACGTTGGTTTCTTGGTATTGATTTTAAATACATGGAAAATGGTGATTATAGTATGAGTCAATAAAGATATGCAACATCAAGAGTCAGTCACCACACCAGCCAGTAATGGCATTATGTTATCAAATCGCCTGGAGTCAATACTACAAACTACCCGCATAGACAAATTATTGGAAGTCTAATGTACCTCATGACTGCTACACGCTCAGACATAAGCTAAATAGTATCTAAACTATCACAATTTCTTGACAGTTATGATTAAAGTCACATCCAAGCTACCAAGAGAGTCCTGAGATACATTCAAGGTACAAAAAATTATCACCATCAATATTAAAGACAGATGCAGTACCAAATGGATGTGTTCACATTAGGTAAAACATCTACGGTATTAACTGGAAGACCAGAAAGCAGCCAGCAGTCTATTTATTGAAAATTAACAGAATATCTAATTGAGATTAGGGTTTAGCATTGTCTACAAATGAGTAGTGACGATAAACCAATCTCGTTAGAAAACAGTCAAATCAAGATACAAATCGATCAAGTCTGGTTTAGACCTCATGATTGTCAGGTGACAAGGTGTCATCGAATAAGGGCGTAGAGATAATGTAAGGGGAAGAAGTTCACATTTATTCGATCGATTTCGCAAACATCGCTTATTTTTTGGCCAAAGAACGGCCTAATATTCGGTATTTGTTGATGCCTGGTTATTATTATTGCATTGTTCATTGTTCTCCATCACTTGGTTTTATTTTTTATCTCGATATCTCAATCTTTATTACGCAAATGTCTTGTAACACTGCTAATAGTCAGGCAGAAAGGGTGTCGAATGAGCTGTCTGTTAGAACGCCAATGATGCCGTCATCAGCAGCCGATAGAGCTACCATTGTACAAGAGCTAAAGGATGCACTGATAGAGGATATTGGTTAAGAACAGCAACCAACGCCACCAGCAATAGCGGTAAGCCAGTCGCATGTACAAGGTACGGCAACAATATCTTCAGCACCAGGTAATGGCCACGATAATGGATAGCCAGGTACGTCTGTTTACGCTTTGCCGTTGTTTATAAATACGTTTGAGATGCCTGTCACTTCCGCCAACAATGTTTTGGCCGCAGCCTGTTCAATGGCTGGTCCAATACATGTCACGATTCAACCATTGGTGTCCACCATCGCTCCAACGGGGCCTCAACTGTTTATTCTGGGACCAGGCTGTACACCCATTCCGGCCAAATTGGTGGCGCGAATTATCAGCGGAGCATTTGTCGATTTAGATGAATTGTTACCTGTGGACTTCGCCGAGTCAGACCCAGAACCAAAAATTCATATGAACGGACAGCTTGTGTTTGATACAACGGTTCAACGCCATGTGCTAAAAACGTACGATATAATTTTATGGGTGGAAGCATTCAGCATCTACATGGCTATTGGCTATTAATTCTTTCTACTATGCTAATAGATGGAGAGATCTACCGGTATGTATAAATTATTAATTATCAAAACTTGCCGGCAGTTCGCTGCATTATCTTGGCTGCATTATGATCGGGCTTTCAGAGAGTATGCCGCGGCCACATAGAACACCGATTGGTCACAATTAAATCCACAACTATTCAGTTTCCATACTGTGGGAGCTGCATCACGACCAAAATTACCGGTATCAGCTACCAACACGTCCTATAAGAGTCAACGCTTTTCACCTTACTTGAGTAATCAAGACGTCTGGGATTACATTGCAAGTATCCTCACATCTGCAGCAGATGCTCCCAGAGTCACTCAGTATCCGCGTGCCCTCAAGGAGATCACAGTCAATTTAAGGCCACAAATGGAGGGGTGTGGCCGGGACAATGTTAGCAGCATCTATAGCTTGATTATCAGATTCCCATTCAGAAAATAATTATAGTAATGATTCTAATCATAATATAATCAATTAGTACCTACATGCATTGCTTCCTATATTTCTTGCCATAGCTGACTGTTACGCTCCGCATTTTAGCCTCGTTATGATAAAACCTTGTTTTGTATATATTTTGCTGCAATAGCCAAATAAGCTAATTATTAACATTTATTCACCAATTGACAGTCGTCAGAGAGGAATCAAAAAACAAGTTGCAAGTAATGAATTATTTGCTATTACACTTGATTAACAAATGATAGCTTTCATTTATACATGTTTTAATACATTTAATTATATATTCATATTAGTTTAGCTTAGTTACCTTATTGTAATAGATTCTAATGTATTCTTTACTCTAGTTTCACCTTTATCAAAAGATTGTTCATATGAACAAAGTTTAGTTTCTTGATAGGCCTATATGGTTGACATACATGCGCGTCAGGCTGTCGTTTGAACACACATAAGCGGGGCACGATAGTGAAAAACTTGTTCAATTCACAAGACGTGAAGCATTTGGTAAGATATAAACAATTTTAATGTTATAAATTGTTATATATATATATAGTTCAATGTTTATTGAAAAATATGGCTGAAAAATTGAAAGCGGACATTGATTTCACTACAGAGCCACTATAGGCCTGAGGCGCAGCGAATGTCCGAGCCAATATCATCCCCTGTTCAACAACAGCAAATATTACAGCTTACAGAAAGCTTAACAAAAGTATAACCCATAGAAAAACGTCAAAGCTACCTAACAGAAAAAGGCTTGCAATTTCAATATGATAGAATTAGTAAGCAAATTGAATCTAATTTAAGAAAACTGAACAATCTAACTCTCAACACTAAAGCTTGTAATGCATCGGAACCACAAATTGAATTATTAATAGAAGCTTTACCAACATCGAGACATGAATTCATAAGTAGTTTACTAGAAATCTCAATGTTAGGGGAAACAAGCGCCCCAAGAGACATATAAGCCATGTGGGGGAGATTAGAGATTTACAGACGGGGAAATCCACAAAGCGTATACTAATCTAAGAGAAAACAGAGAAGATAACATGTCAATATTATCTTATAAAAGCAAGCGAAGTTCAAATAACAGTAAATCTAGATGTTCTTCAAACAAAAGTGACACATCACTGCGCATTGCGCATGCGTGTGCTGTCGAAGAAAAAATTGAAGCTATTTACAACGAAAATATAGCAAAACAGAAGTACAAACTTGATATTTTGGCAAGCAACAAAAAGTTTGCTTCTGCAAAAGCTAAATTAGAAGTTTCGAGTGACATTGGTGGAAGAGGGTTTGATTTAAATACAAACGAAATTCCACAAGACAACAATTATATGTGAATATAGCATGAATGTTCATCTATTTGGCAACAGCCTAAGTCCAGCAGTAGCTAATTTTGGATTGAAGCAAACAGCCAACGGTTCAGCGGCAAGCAACACAGTAAGAGAATTTGTTAACCGTAACTTTTATGTCGACGATGGTTTGATATCTACCGACACTGATGAAGAAGCAGTCAGGTTGCACTTGACACTCAAAAGGTACTAAAGACAATAAACCTTAGCGTAATGGAATCTATACCCGAAGAAGATAGAGTGGCATGCTTTAAACAAGTAGATATCCAAGCTAACAATCTACCAAGTCAAATACCTCCAGATGAGGAAATGGAAAATGGAAAATGGAAAATGGAAATGAAGGGCTGAGGAAATGGAAAATATCTCAATCGAATTTGCAAAGACTACAAGAATATGAACGTCAAATTCGAACCATCAGACATGTACAAAAACCACTGTCAACAATAATGTCGATGACATTTATACAACGCCCAGTCAATTGTTCATCACGACATTTCCAAAATTCTGATCAATACAATAGAAAGTCTCAGGAAAGAGCAAAACACCTGGCTGATCAATTCTGGACCCGTTGGAAAAATGAATATTTACAAAATTTACAACAACGAATGAAATGGCAACAGCCAACAAAAAGCCGTACAATCTGGAGATGTTGTCCTGCTCCGAGAAAAACAATTACCTCGTAACAAATGGTCAATTGCTTCAGTGACTTCAACCTACAACAACTAAGATGGAAAAGTACGAAAAGCAGATGTCGACGTCATCATTCAATGCACCAGAAGACTGCACCACGGTCCAACATCTGAACTTGTTTATCTATGTAGATAAGTACGATATTACTATCAAGAACTCTATAGTATTAGTATACATATAGATTAATATGGCGACAAGATGGTGTGAAATGTGCAATGATAGATCTAAAGGACACTTATTTACAGCTTCACGTAGATCCAAAATTATGGCCTTTTCAAACAATTGAATATAATTCCAAATTATGGTGTTTTACTAGGGTTGGTTTTGGGTTGAACATTGCTCCTATGATAATGACGTCTGTTTTACAAAAGGTATTACAATCTGATGATTTGATTACAAAAGGAACTAATTCATACGTAGATGATATTTTTGTAAACACAAATATTGTTTCACCAGATGCTGTGCAAGAGCATTAGAAGCAATACGGTTTGATTGCAAAACCTATCGAATTTATCAATGAACTAACTGTTACCCAAATTCTTGGTTTGAATGTGACAACATCAATTTTAATGATATTGATTTTAATACTTTAACTAAGCGTCAATTATTTTCATTATGTGGAAAAATTATTGGGATTTATCCTGTTTATGGCCGGTTACGCGTTGGCACCAGTTTTATAAATTGATCCGCAAATGAATGTGAATGGGATACTGTTGTTTCTTCTAATGTAATTGTCATGTTAAAAGATTTAGTGAACAGAGTAGAAAAATGTAGTCCTGTTCATGGACAATGGAATGTTGACATTGAAAGAAAAGGCACAGTATTGTGTGATGCCAGCCAGTTCACTTGCCATGGGTGTTTCTATTGTAATAAATGGTGCGACAATAGAAGACGCATTTCGGTTACGTTGTGATGCCGGCCATATTAATTTGGCAGAGTTAGACTCTGTAATAAAAGGAATGAATTTGGCAATTATATGGAAATTAAAAGAAATTAATAATGTTAAAACAGATTTCAGCGCGGTTTATGGATGGATTCGTGATTTATTAACTAACAAGAGAAGGGTAAAGACTAAAGCAACAAATGAATTATTAATTAGAAGAAGATTAGAAATTATTCAGTCATTAATTAATGAATATTCTTTAGATTTTACAATTGATCTAATTAAATCGGAAGGAAATTTAGTAGAAATTTTGACTAGTGTACCTAAAAAACGGCTTAATTTATCTGATGGTATTATTTACCAACGTCTAATGCGGTTGTGTCTTCTTCAAATATTACACCAGTATTACGATCTACTGTTGAGGATGCTCACAACTTAGTTCATGGTGGTTATAAGCAGACAAGATGGCTTTCAGATGAAATGAAAGTACAAGTTAGTAAACAATTAATTAAAGATGTTATTAAAAATTGCTCAGTGTCAGTCTATAGACCCACATGTTGTAGAAATAGAAAAAGGAGATTTATCTGTATCAAATAACTGGTCTTGTGTGAGTTTAGATATTACTCATTATGGTGGAGATAGATACCTTACCTTAGTTGATTGTGATCCATCGCGTTTTGCTTTATGGCGAAAAATAAAGAGCGAAGGCGAGCGTGAAATTATTCCACAATTAAATAGTATTTTTATAGAGCGGGGAGCTCCTGATGAGTTATTGCTTGATAATTATAGTTCATTTATGTCTAACGAAACTAAAGAGTTTTGCAAAGATTCGAATATTCATTTACATCCACGAAATGTATACAAACCAAGTGGGAATGGTATAGTGGAACATCAACATGGAACGATTAATTCAAAAGCAGCACGTACAGGCTGTGGTATATTTGATGCATTATACTGGTATAATCATAGTCCGTCTGCTGGACGAAATATTCCGCCCGCACATTCAATTTATACGTATAAATCTCATTTTAAGATTGCTGATGCCAGAGTTATAGGCCTACCAACAGATAATTTTAAAGTTGTTTTTAATCCTGGAGATTTTTTGTGGGTTAAACCAAATGATAAAGTACGCTGCACTATGCAATGGTTAGAAGGTGTTGTCGTTGAACAATTATCTGTAGGCCTAGGTCTACATAAACTTATGGTTAATGTTAATGGTAGAATTACGGCATGTATATCATTTGAAACAATGTATTGTGCCTCAACGTATTGTACATAAAGAAACTCTTCAAAATATTGATTTGAATACCTCTGTTATGACTGCTATATATGAGGATTCTAGTTCAGATAGTGATAATAATAGCACTATATCTACTACTTTAAGTGATGATAAAGACGATGAACAGCCTGTGAGAAGATCTTCTTGTATTAGAACGCTCCCAGTGTGGATGCCAGATTACGATACTGCATAAAATGAATTTAAATTTTGTATAACATCTACAGTTGTAGTGTTACTGTTATTGATATAGTTAATTTTTATTATAATTTAGATTGGATATCTATGAGGATGTGATGCAATATAAACGCGGTTGCTATATAAACGAGGCTGTGATATAGAACCCTCAGTTAGCACCACAAGTATTAAGGTGTGATGACCGGAGGGAGTAACTTCAAGTCGAACACGGAAGCGTCAACGATAGGATCGAATATATATTGTTCATATAGTTCATTAAGTTTATGTAGTTTACTACTGTTTATTGCTTTACCAATTATATTAGTTATGGTTATTATTCAATCAGTTGTTATTTCTTTGTATGGTTCTACAGCCTCCAGTTCGAAGTTACTAGGTTAATAGAAGTCGCTTCGCTTGTCATTGGTAACCGTAGTAGGAAGGCATACCTTACGTTCAGTAGGGTATGTCACAACACCTACTTTCAATCTAATTATGTACTGTATCTGGCAACCGTTAGGGTAAGGGTAGCTCTAACTAAGGAAGGGATTGTTTCCACAATGACAATGTGAGGTAAGTGGTCTATGAGTTATCTTGAAAGAAAAGTATATAGATATGTATATCGTAGGTTGAGTATCTCGGCTACCGTGTAGCAATGCAATAATTGGCATAAGTTTTATTGTGTTCGATGCTAAGAAATCTCGCTATTATACCTCAAGGGTTTTGTTTGATCAGATCAGACTATTTTTGCAGGGCAATTACGGTAGGCAAGCGAATTCAAGAATGTAGCATTTGACAACTAGGCTGTCTAAATAAGTAATTACCACCAGGTGAAGATGCTTGCATAAAACTTTGGAACCTCCTTGATTTGAAAACCTTTAATTTTTCGAATCTGTTTGAATTATTTGTCGACACATATAACCCCCCTTTTTGGTAGGTGTGATTAAAAAAGTCTTACCTCAATCATGCTAGAAAGGATTTAAAAACGTGATTATAACGGAGCTGGTCTTAGGAACGAGGCAATCAGAATTCTAGAGGGGGCAGATGGGGTTTCCCGCGTATAGCCTATGCATAGCTCTGAATGCGAATCAGATTGCGATGCAATTAGTCCATCACCCGGACAGGGCCAATGTTTCATATGTTTTAGACAGCATACAGAATGGTTCAAACTCGGTTTTCACATCTCGCAACCCTGAAGTCGTCTACGCGTAACAAACCTTCAGCATTGGCAAAATTCAACTGTTGTGGATAAATATCTGAAAAATGAAGTACGCCTAGGGCGAGTGGCAGGTCCATTCGGAAGATCTCATTTGCCACATTTGCATATCAGTAGCGTTGGGGTATTGCCGAAGCAAGGCCAGAAGGGAAAATGGCGCCATATTGTAGATTTGTCTTCTCCAAGGGGTGGCAGTGGCAACGACGGTATTGACTCCACAGAATTTTCATTTGAATACATAAAAATGGAGCACATTAATCAAATGGTTGGCGAGTTAGGTGTTGGTGCCTTAATTGGAAAATTTTATGTCGAAGCAGCTTACCGTAACGTGGCAGTTCATCTTTCGGAGCGTTATCTGTTGGGATGAAATGGGCTAATCATTATTTTGTTGATCTGGCATTTCCATTCGGCTCAGATCTGCTCCATACATTTTAACTCTGTGGCTACAGCGGATAGAATGGATCCTCATCCACAACTATTTGGTATCGTCGCTTGTTCACTATTTGGATCACTTCATAACAGCAGGCCCAGCTTGCTATACAGTGTTTGCTTCTAATTTGAGTGCATCGTTACGAGTGTGCAACGATCTTGCACTTCTGTTGCAGCCAGAAAAGTGCCTAGGACCAGCCATTATCTAAACAATCTTAGGAATCGAGATCAACTCACTCACGCAAACTGCTAGATTACCTCAAGAAAAGCTATAAAAAGTACAGGATTTGATACAGTGAAGGAACAAAAAGCGTTAGCCTGATGCAATTGAACTGAGCTTGATCGTTGATTGCCACATGCATCATGCTGCCAAAGTTGTTTGGCCAGGTAGAGCATTAATTCGTTGAATGTTGGACCTTTGTGCTGTTCCCGGTAGCGGTCACATTCAATTTGTATCAACCATGAATTTAGGTTGGACCTACAGTGGTGGCTTCAATTTCTCCCATTCTGGAATGGTGTCAGCTTCTGGCTTTTTCAGTATATACATCATGTCGTAAACATTGGTTATTTTTTGGGCAACGATAGGCCTATTATTCGGTATTTGTTGATACATGGCTAGACTCTAGCCACAGCGCTGGGGCATTATTTTCCCTCCCTCCCACATCATATAGAGATTTAAGGTGGTAAGTATCTAGGAATTTCCACTGGCTTAGCAGTGTGACTGGTGCTTGTTTGGTGGTGGTGACAGATTAGTTTCTATCGATTACGGGTCAAAACAAACGGAGACCACCATCCAAGCACCAATGCCAAACAATATGTGTATACAAGACGACAACTTTAATCTTCTTGTAAGGTGAGCCATGGTGGAAGCTACAAAAGAAATGCTATATCAAGAGCCTTGGTAAGCTAAATCAACGTAGCACAGCCGGATATAACATAATAGTCAACTGTGATAATCAAGGCGCAATCAGTCTAAAAAAAGGTAAACCAAGCCATCACAATCGAAACAAACATGTTGACATCAAGTAGGCCTACCATTTCATTCGAGAGCAAAAGAAGATTGCCTATAAGTACATTGCCACTGAAGCAAATAGGCCTACTGCTGACACAATGACAAAAGCATTACGTGCAGTGCGTCATGATACTTAAGTGTAGCTCTGCTCAAAATTGAGAGGGACTGTTGAGATCTATTTATATTACACTATTATTCATATCATTAGTTGTATAAGTAGTGTTCCTACATACTAATAATACATTGTATTGAGTGAGGCCAGCTCTTGTGTATTAGGATATACGTCGACCGGTTATCTGTATGGCCAATGACCTTTCATTTTGGTGCAGATCCTACATCAAGTCAAGTCATTGATCAATTGAAGAGAGCATTTCGTGATACTGGCGTTCCAGTTCTCTTCAGAAGCGATGGTGGCCCTCAATTCAAGTCAGCTGAATTCGCGACTTTCATGACAGAATGGTTCATCACTCACTGTCCATCAGCGCCATATCATGCCCAATCCAATGGCCACACGGAGGCCGCCGTAAAGACCATAAAGACACTTATCAAAAAGTTTACTACTGATGGAGATCTTAACACATCTGGCTATGTCGAAGCAGTCCTAGAATGGCGGAGTATTCCTCGTTCGGATGGACTATCACCATCTCTAGTGTCATTTGGTTGCCCATTACGGACTCGTCTACCTGCACACTATCGCTCATTTGCATCAAACTGGCAGCAGTGTGCCTCTGAAACTGAAAGACGTTCAACGCACCATGATGGATGTACTACACAATATTATAATGCCAAGGCCCACACTCTGCAACCGTTATCAATAGGTTCAAAAGTTATCCTCCAAAATCCACACAACAAAGAATGGGACCGCCTTGGAGTGATTCAGGGCGCCTGCTCAGCCGTAACAGGAGATATCTTCGTTCTGTTGAAAACATTTCAACAAATGAACAAGATGCCTAACGTCTTACTACTTATCATTACACTTTCATATAGATTACCTAAAATTTATAATCATGTATAACCATCTCCTCATTCCAATATAATTCCTGGAAGGGGAGATGATGTAGCCTGGGACTGAGAGAGTCCTCGAGGCACATTGTATCAACCTTGATATTCACTATACAGTTCACGTTTATGCTCAACCAGAGTCCTAGCTATATTACTGTTATTTATCTTTACTACGAACATAACAGGCGGGGTCTGAATATTTCATATTACAGTCAATTTTTTAGCAAATATTCCATATTTCATTTCGAAAATCAAGAAACATTTCAAAATTTGAAGTGATCCATTTTCATATTTGAAACATATGAGAACAATTCAAAAATATCAATCATGGCATCATGCCGGTCTGCAAAGCATGGCAGCTGCGCCCCCGAGATGGGAATTTTTCTCATGATTGCCGCCCCTGAAGCTGCAGTTTTCATCGAAAATCGGCAGTTAAAAATGATTTTTTGCCATTTTCTTTGCAATTTTTGCTGAAATGATGGATTTTGCCGCCCCTGAAGTCAAATTTGATCAGTTGCCTTCCCCGCCCCTAACTTTTTTCGGAGCTTCCGCCCCCGAGATCTCGTCGAGGTTGCCATTCTTTGCAGACTGGGCATCATGCAATATGCAAATATAGCAAATGCAAATATTTCATATTTCGTTCGAATTTTCGCTCACTCAATAATTTACATTTCAAACAACTCGCTCTAAAGCCAAAGGCAAAGGAGTCTCCCTTCTCTTAGAGAAGAGGTTAGATTGGATCATTAGAGTAGGCCTATTAGGCATTTACCAGGAAGTCCAGACTTACCTTACAAGAAGAGTAAACGCCAAGTTTTTCTAGCTTTTTAAGTCGAGGATATGCTTTGACTTGATTCTTCTTCAACTGTATTCTCTGAACATTTGCAGGCCGTGTTAGTTCCGCAGGAGTAATTTGTGACGATGAGGTTCTCCGAGTCTGCAAGCGAGCCGCTTCAACAACAGCAACCGGGACGTCGGCATTTTCATTTAACATTACAGCATAATAAAACACAAAACCATGGTATCACAACAATGAATGCAGCATAATGGAAATAGTATAACGTGTATTGTCAAGTAGGCTAGACAGAACGAGAAGTATAGAGTTTGCCTCTTGGCTCTTGCGATACGAGTTTGAACATCAAATTTGTTGAGTTAAATGGCAGCCATTATGATTCAAGATAGGGAGGCTAACGATAATGGAATACGAGGCGAACCTTTGTAGATTTTGAATAATTTGTTGTGAGTTTGTACAAAACTTTTCGAGTAAAATCACTTGTTCCGCACGTGCACACGTGCCAGTAGTTTCCATTGTCTTTCATCGTTTATCTTATAGTCTCGAAGGCCAGACAGTGATCTATGCTGACGTGATTTCGCCTCATTTCGTAAGTATTTCGACAGGACATCTAGACATTCCGAACTCTGAAGAGCAATACATTGAAAATGGCTTACAGACAAATCAAAAAAGTTCTGATCAGTGATAAAGTTGACAGCTCATGTGAACGCACACTGCTTGAAAATGGTTTCCAGGTAGTTTCCAAGCCAGGAATGGCAGTCGAAGAACTCTTGAAAGAAGTTGAGGTAGGCCTAATGACGTATACTGTATGTCAGGCTGTATGAATGATGCTATCTCCTCGCATCACGCATAGTCTAGCGTAGAATGATGGGCGGCGAGTCGGCGGGTCTGTATTCTACTCCCACCGAAAAAATTTGCTTCGCACAGAACTACACTCTATCTTACATCACTAAACAAAACACGAAAAATGCAGACTAACTAAATAATCTCTTTGTCATAACGATGGTCATACGTATAGCTAAAGCCGTTTTTAACACAGCGAAAAGAGGTGAGAAATGTCTGCAAAACAACAAGATTGAGCACAATCAAGAAGTAGTTTTTCAGTTGCATGTCTAATATGTATGAAGGCTGACTTCTCTCGTATCAACAATCATTTCCCTTAACACATTCTTTGAAATTATGAAAGTACGTCCCCTGTAAAAACAGTTCATGAGTTCACGAAAAATTCTTAAACAGCTCATGAACTGTTCATGAACTCCTGAACTGTTTTTTTCAGCAGAGGATGAACTCAAAATTGCTTCATCACGAAAACGTTTGACTTGTATCAAAGATATTTCCACCAATTTACACAATTGATTGTTTACACTAATTGTCGTTGAATGATTTATGTCCAGCTAATTCAAACATTACTTCACCAAAGGTTTTGAAAACAAAATTTAATTCACTCACAATTAATATTCCATCCTATATTTCCACTTTCTTGAAATCTGTTGAGATTGCCGATTGGATTGGAAGTCTTCCCATGTGCCCCACTTTTGTTTATCACATGATTGATACAGCAGCCAACCATCTGATTGGCGGACATTGGATCATAATCACACAATCAAAGCTAACCAATAGGATTGAGTCATTGCTTTTGCAATCTAGTGCAGTGTCGGCAAAATAACTTCATTGGTTCGGCTACGCAGACTTTACACTTTCCTAAAGAAACATTTTACTCTGCATGTCAGTCTACCACTAGATACTTTTTGAAGAGATTTGAAATGAGTTTTAAGCCTAGCTTAGGCCTACACAAAAAGTTTGCTGTTTTAATATTGCTCGATACCGTAAATGCAGAGCTGTTTAATAATAAATAAACGCACAAATCAGACATTCATATTTGCTTCTATTAGTTTCATGCCAAGGCAATCATCAGGTAATTTAATTCGTTTAATCCTGATTGAATTGTCTGTTGATCGCCTTGGCTTGAAGCTGAGAGTAGCAAATATGAATGTCTGATTTTTGTGTTTATTTATTATTATTACTAGGCTACATATATCAAACATGTTAAACATATGAATAATGTGATTAGATTTGATTATAAATACATTCAGGTATATTTTGAGATTGTATATGAACAATTCATGAACAGTTCATGAACACTTAATGAAACGGTTCATGAACTGGTTTATGAATGTGAAATTGCCTCAAAGTTCATGAATAGTTATGAACTGTCCATGAAATTTTTAGCAATTTCACGTTCATGAACTCATGAACTTTTTTTTGCAAGGTTAACAACTGGTTAATGCTTGATGATCATTTCCAAGCAAATTTTGATTTGGTCAGGACATGTTTGATTGACCTTTTTGAGTGAGTGTAGATCTATTAAGATCTATCAATAAGTTTTTATTTTTTCCAGGATGTTGATGCATTAATTGTAAGGTCAGCAACAAAAGTTACAGCTGATGTCATGAGTGCAGCTAAAAACCTTAAACTGATAGGACGTGCTGGAACTGGTGTAGATAATATCGATGTCAAATTTGCTACACAGCAAGGGATTGTGGTAATGAAGTGAGTAAATCATTATTGTACCTTACTACAAATGGTCCGTTACAATATCTCATTTATTTGTCTTGATGTGACTGTGAGTTATACCCTAGTAGGCAATTTAGCAAGTCAGTATTCTCTCTAAAGTTATTTCTCGGTTTGATGACCAACCTTTGTTTTAGGCATGCTTAGATCCTAATTGATATCTACTTATTTCATTTCAGTACACCCGGTGGTAACACATTAAGTGCAGCAGAGCATACATGTGCCTTGATAGCAGCGTTATCAAGGTAAATATATGTAAATATAAAGTAACTGTAGCCTACATGGGCAAGACATCAACTTGATTGCTCAGCGCAATGTTAAAACCAGAGCAATATGGAAAATATCAACTCAGACGCGAAATGCAGAGTAACAGAGTAAATTCTTGATCTTTGATCTACTATTTAGGCCTATATGTTATCTATAAATTTCCAAATTAAGATAGACTCTGTGTGCTCATCAATATCTATGAGACTCCGTTAATCCGTTATTGGCAGATATTTAAATATTTACAATATAAAATACCCCTGCTAGAAATTCATGGGTTAACATTAACAATTGATGGACATACATAAATTACTGAAAAGTTCATGAATAATTAGGCAATCCATAGGCATAGTCAGAAAGTGTCATAAAGTCTATACACAAAAAATATATGAGGAAATGATGTCTGATGAGAATAGCATTTGAAGCAATGTTTGCCATTAATTTGTATTAAGCTTTCAAGTAAAATCTCCCATGTCTGTCCTCATCTTCAGATTCTGCCACCACTTGCCATCCCAATGGTTGATGATTGATGTCTAGGCCTACTGTAAATACTTTAACAATCACCTGTTGCAGCTGCTCGTTAACGTTAAATGATTCAGCTATGATGAACTGTTCAGGAAAGGCTCAATTAACCGAGTGAATATTTTAGCAAGAAAATGTGATAAACCCGGGGGCTCAAGTAATTTCAGGACAGGGGGATGGCGATTTGAATTCAGCAATTTGTCCTCCAAGATATTTCTTATTCCCAAATTGATCACTTGATTAATCAACGCATATTTAACAATTGAAAACAGCTTTACATGAACCTTTTTTGCTCATTGACAATCCCTACCCCTAATATTTTGAAATTTCCAAAGTATGAATACCCAAAAAATTTCCTAAGACCATGATAAGGTACCCGCAATAATTGGCAGATCCCAGTATAGCAACCAAATCCCCCTCAGGGTAATAAATGGCACATTTTAATGGATAAAATAACTCAAACTTTGTGCAACCGCAGACTCAGATTGCAGACACAATTAAAATATTGAAAGTGGAATTGTTGGTTGAAAGTTAATTTTTGTCAATTTCAGATCTATCCCACAAGCATATTCTTCACTACATGCTGGTAAATGGGAAAGATCAAAGGTAGGCTAATCAATTGGCAGCAATAAAATCCTTGTCATTTATAATAAAAATAATAATTATAATAATAATAATAATAATAATAATAATAATAATAATAATAATAATAATAATAATAATAATAATAATAATAATAGGCCTAATAATAATAATAATAATAATAATAATAATAATAATAATAATAATAATAATAATAATAATAATAATAATAATAATAATAATAATAATAATAATAATAATAATAATAATAATAATAATAATAATAATAATAATAATAATAAGGCAATTATGTAGCACCTATATCGTTGTGTTCTAGGCGCTGTACATTTTCTGTTGAACTAAATCAATATTAAATTATATATGTATCATGTGATAGTTGAAATTTCCAACATAAATATATGATTTATTTATAGGCTTTACCAAAAATAGATACTTTTTTAACTTTGTCTTGAAAATTGTTATAGTGTGACAAGTGCTCAAGTCGTCAGGTAGGTTATTCCACAAAATTGGAGCAACGACCGTAAATATTCTGTCACCAAAGGATTTCAGATTACTTTTTTGAACAATTAATAAATATTTTGGCGATGATCCCAAACACCTTGATGGACAGTAATGGACAGGTGATGATGGTGGCAGGTGATGGACAGGTCTTAATGATGTGCAATAGGTTTAAACCGCTGTAAACTATGCCATGTGTGTCACATATAGTTTACATAACAGCGATCTACCAAATTTGGCCTATGGCCTACACTTCCACAGTTGAATTTGCAAATTATTTCAATGATTATTATCAGATTATTATTACCAAACATGTGATATATCTTGATCAGAATGCCATATTTATTCATCATTCCGGCGAAAGACAGCATAAAGTAAACAGAAAATAGACTACGGTAGCAGTTCTACTATGTTATACATTTCATTTTTATTCTAGTTCATGGGTATGGAATTAAATGGTAAAACATTAGGTATTGTTGGTTTGGGTAGAATAGGCAAAGAAGTTGCTCACCGCATGCAATCATATGGAATGAAGGTAACTGATTTATATTGTCTTTCCAGAGTTGAAAATATCACTTGTGGACAACATATGTGAAAGCTGCCTTAAACGTATATAATTGTATTCTACTGCAAGAGGTGACCTCTGAATTCACAAAATATTATTGCTGTGTTTTTTTAATAACATCATTTTGTTTAATAGGTAATAATACTTAAATTATCTCGTGTCAGGTCTCCCAACAACCCTTTATTCAAGTCCTGGAAACTTTTGTGAACCTTCATGGGCAGATACGGTTCCCATAATATGTTTCTAGGTACTTCATTTTTATTGTTGTTTCCCCACTTCAGACTGTTGGTTTCGACCCAATTGTTTCAAAAGAAGACGCTGCTGAATGGAATATCGAGTATATGCAATTAGAAGAACTTTTTCCAATTGCTGATTTTATAACTGTCCACACTCCACTTATACCGCAAACCAAAGGTTAGGTTAGATGTAAACCTAATGTTTCAATTCTTGAGTTACCCTTATTTGTATAACTGCCCCCCCTGGGAAATAACTAGCCTTATTATCCTTGATCAGGGTCTGACATGATCTGAAAGACACCTGTCTTGCAGAAGGCTAGGAAAATTCAAAAGGAAAAAGAAAGAAGTTGGAAATGAAGCAGAGATCATTACCTCAAAAAAATATGTAAAATGAAATTTTAATTTTTGTGTTCTTATGTAATTGAAGTTACTCAGTCATAATCTCAAAACTTGTGGCTTGCAGAAAGTAAAACCATTTTTTCGGACCATGCTCTTGATAAACTATTTATCTTCATGAACGTTAAATGGCCTGTTTTTCATAAGCCATTTTGACGAGCCTTCTATACACATTTCATAAAAATCAGGTCATTCAACTGTTAATTTGACAGTGACTTGTTTAATTAACTATTTTAAAACAAAAATTCAATTGCAATAGTTTAATTTTTTCTGAACAACGTTTCGGTCATGTTTTTACCTGCCATTTTTAAGTTGAGTGATATAAAAGATTATCTAATATGTATACAAAAAATTAACAATTAATCTGTTATTTGCACTGCACTTATTGTAAAACACCAGAGACTTAATCGAATATGATTGTGTATTTAAAACGGGTTTCCTTTCCTGAATGTACAAATATTCCATAAACTAGGCAATCCCTCTTGTCTTTTTAATTAACTAATCGGGATATCGTGAGATGATCAGATATAAATAGATATAGATATTTGTAGACATCAGTCTGATATGAACACACATTAATTAAACATCTCAAAGTTATAATGCTGCTGTAATCTTCTATCAATCAATATCTTGCGAAATATATATTCAGGTGGTCACTGAGGTAGATGTGGATGATGTATCATTGTATAATGTATATATCCCATGATGTTGATGTGTTGTTATGTTATATCGCAGGTCTCCTTCGAACAGAGACATTTGGTAAATGCAAAAAAGGTGTGCGTGTCATAAATGTTGCACGTGGTGGTATTATTGATGAAGAAGATCTGTTGGTGGCTTTAGAGTCTGGCCAGTGTGGTGGAGCTGCCCTTGATGTATTTGTTTCTGAACCACCCAAAGGTAGATCAAGCCGACATTTCAACCAGACTTGGGTTTTTAGCCACACAGTCAGGCAATCTGCACATTAACAAAGGAATTCCCTTACCAAGTTAATTATTCTGGTTTCATTTTAATTAGATCTTTACTGTGAAATTCTGTTGTGTGGCTTCAGCTGATTGGGCATTTCTGATTTAAGCAATGGTCTTAATATTTTAATATTAACGCGATCTGTTTCCCGTGAGCACAATTCTACTTCATTTAAAGAAATAGTTTATGAACATTTTGCAAAAAATCACCAAATTGATGGTTTCACTATTTGCCTATCATTTAATCTCAATTCGAAAGAAAAACAGCCGAAAAATGTTTTTTATAACCTACAACTAATAGTTCTACAACGTTAAGTGAAATTGAGGCTATTGCTACTTCTCCCTATCCTCAACTGTTTACCTTTTTCAATTTGATTGTAAATTATCAATATTTATCTCAGAATAATTCGACTCAATTATGGTCTCTTCCTTAATTACATTCCTTCCCTAATGATCCATCTCTAATTTACGTTCACAGAAACTAGTTTTAAACTTGTTCAGCACCCTAATGTGATTGGTACGCCACATCTTGGTGCTAGTACGATAGAAGCTCAACTTAGAGTTGCACGTGAGATTGCTGAACAAATTTCTGACCTTGTGAAAGGCATCAAAGTATTTGGAGCTGTAAGTTATGTTATAATTAATATAAAATGATATCTTGATGCCTATTGGTTAGTGGAATTCTGGCAATTCATAGCTAATGCCTGATAATGTTCTGCAATCATGTATACACGAACAGTAATACTATATAGCAAGTCCAGAAGAAAATAATGGAGAATATTCTATAGGGTTTGGGAAGGCTAAACTTTTTATCAGACATTGCTAACTAACATCACTTTTTGAATACCTGTAAAAGTTAAGCGAAACTGAATGTTTCTTGCCCAGAATATAACGAACCTTCCAAAATTACATGTTCATTGGACGATTTGTGGATATGTAACTTTTTCTTACTGGTTTCCCCCCTTAATTAATGAAAGCAATCAAAAATATGTGCATTCATTATCAAATGTTACTAATTAATGGAAGTCTTGAAAAATATATTTTGTTTAGTTGAATGCCCCTGCCCTTGAACTTGCTTCAAAACCGGACGTTGCCCCTTGGATTTCTTTGGCTGATAAACTTGGCAGTACCTTGAATGCTATAAACGATAACAACACTACTGTCACAGTTAAAACGGGAGGGGAATGCATTGCTAAAGCTGGTCGTGTTGTTCTTAGTGGTGTTTCAATTGGATTAGTAAAGGCGCAACATGCCACTGCTAATATTGTCAATGCTGCATCTTTAGCTGAACAGATCGGAATTAAGGTTAGTATCTAAGTATACTGTTTTTTCTTAATTTTTCCATTTGGAGACGATACTTCATCGATTGAAATAATATTGTTGTGTATTATGTATTATGCTATAGAAAATGACAACAGCATAATACACGATTGAACTCCTCCACATAAGATTTCGTTTGTCATTTATTTTCAGTAGAGCATATATGCAGCTGCATTCAACGACTCTCTCAATCAAAACATATGTCAGAATCATATATGACGCATGCGCAGACATATATATACACAACATCATGCCTTTGCATTCATGGATATATGAAACTTCTGACAGAAAAGAGTCCTGGCTGGGGCTTACATACGGAATTTGTATAAAATTTAGGGTGGATGGTAGGGGAATTGAGGCTAGCATCCTGACAATTTCTCTCGTTAATCGAGGCATGTTAGCTTTGCGATTATAATGTATAATATCGAATAGGCGTAACGTAGCTCGCTATTGTTAACAAGAATGAAACAAAATTAACCAATAATATCTTACTTTCCGATATTGACATCATTCACACTCACATAGAGCGTACTTCCATCTATACGGTCATCACGTACACATCTTTTGCAAAACACGTGCCCTTTCCATATTTCACATCCGATTAGCCAATCTCAAACCCATACATGCATGTTCTGCAAATGGCTGGCGCTTCGAAACCTATAATGCGTCTGGTTCCCATGACGCTTCCTATCTACTACTATCAGTGAGCAATTTTTCAACCTAAATCTAATGTATATTTCATCCCAATGAAATACAGTCATTTTCCTGGTTAATTATGTCATTTGTTTTCGAGACCTGAATTCTTTGATGATATCGCTCTGAAATCATCTTCTCGTTGATTGAACATTTTCACTTGCTTCTTGTAGGTAACCGTGCAACATGATTCGGCATCTAAAAGCGGCATTACATTATCTTCTGGCAGCGTTGCTATTTGTGGCACCGTCATGAATAATACAGAATATTTAACGCATGTAAATGGACAAGAACTTCGTTGTCCAATGCCCCTGATGGGGTCTTTCTTATTCAATCTTAGCAAAGGCAAATCACGCGATGAAATGTTCAAATCATTACCCTTCGAGACCGTTGAATCGATTAGTTTTATTACGTCATCATGTGGTGACAATATTATTATAGCCTCTTGTAAATCATCGTTGAATGTTGACGATGCCAGTAAAAAGGGTTTAGTTGTTTTGCAATTATTGTGAGAAACTAACATATATACAGTATAACATAAATATTAATAGATACGCTGACTCCAATTGATAATTTATTATAGTTGTTGTATTTTATAAATATTTAATGATATTATGAAGAAAAGAAATATATAAATTATTCATCAGTTTTTTGCTACTTTGTGTTTTGTGTTATGCAGATAAGTGTTCCCTTGTCAATGATTGGCTGACGTCTATGGTGCCAATATTGTATTAATATCATACATAATAATGTACTAGATTATGTTGCTGATTTTTCAGAGACCGAATAACTACACTTCTCCTCTTCTCTTCAAGTCGTTACATCTATCAAGTACCAGAAGGATACGATATCACTCTCATACAAAGACAACATTTACATTATGTTAATTAGGAACAATGCCTTAACGGGAGCTCAAAAAAGACAAATTGGAAGTGTTTGCTTGAGAAGAGCTCTTGGCTATTTTTATACCCGTGTATTTATAATCAAATTTGTTTTCATAGGAATATAATTTCTTTTTCTCATATTTTATTCAAATCTAGTTTTCTGGATAAACTGCATGCAGTCATTGAATATAATATAAGTATAGGCTACTGCATGGTTACTGGTTGGTTTGCAAGTTGCAACTAACTTGTTGCTTGGTCTTATATATTATATAAATTTGAAGATGGTAAATCGCAATTTACATTCATGATGACTTCAATGTGGTCATAGATAGGATGGAGCATTTCTGATAATTCCTCGTTGACGTTGGCTGTAAAGGAAGGCATATTGTATCAAGTGTTTGGTTGAGACTTCACAAGGTGCAAAGGCAGCTGTGTTCGCAACGTCTTTAGCCTTCGAAAACCTTTTGGAAAATGATATACTTGTTAAAATAGATGTTAGTAATGCCATCAATGAGACGCATAACGGGAATTGACAAGAACCCACTTCCAGAATTATGCAACTGCACATATTAAGCATACACAACACCCTCTGGTGTCCTCTTCGGGAACGATCATATTCTGAAACCATCTGAAGGAGTGCAACGAGGTGATCCCCTTGACCTCTTACTATTCAGCTTGACTTTACAAGCAATCATAGATTGCCTGAAAATCCCACTGTAAACACATGTTATTTGGACGATGGTACATTAGCTGTTGACCCTTCCACTGTATACACAAAGACATAGCCTTGATTGAGTCTTACGGATACAACATTGGGCTGCTGTTCCTTGATCGCGCAAAATGTGAAGTAATCATGCATTCAAAAACAGCAATTTTGGGTACACCACAAATTTCAAGAAAATCCATTCATCGGATCTTCAGTTGATGGGTGCATCAATTTGAGACAATGCAAAAACTACTTTATTCCAATCAAAAGTATCAGAATTAAGCATAATGTAGTCTCATTTGAAGCCACTGGACACCCATCATGGTTATATTTACTACCGTCATCAATGCTTTTCAACGCATCTTAAAATCCTCCACATCTTAAGGAGTAGTCCCTATTAAAAGATCAATCTTCAAATCAATTTTGAAGATCAATCTCGACGACAACTCATGGCTCCAGGAATCATTACCAATTTTGCTTGGTAGTATTGGCTTTTGTTCAGCACATCTGCTGTGAGTCCCTTTGCTGCCTCGGTAAATGGGACCTCATCTCTGGTATCCTCACTTATCCTTGCAGCCTATAAAAGCTGTACAGTACCAGGGTTCGGAGAAACTATCAATATCACTGGAACTGAGTGTGTAACATCACCCCCCATCATCCTCACAGAAAATCACTCCACCAAGCAAAAAACAATATTTGGAAAAAGAATTGACGGAGGTGGAAATCCGTACCGTTCTCAAGGGATGCAAGCAACCCAGGGAAAGGAAGCCAAAGCCTGGCTTAACGCACTACTTTCAGAACCGCTCGGTCTTTTCTTGACAGATGAACAACTACGCATTGCCATATCGCTTCGTTTGAGCTTGAAAACGTGTGAAATGCCTGGAGGTGCAATACTCCTGTTTCTTCAGATGGCCATCATGGCTCAGCATGTAATACATCAGCTGGCAGATGGACAGCACGCAGACGTCTACGACATGATACACAAAGCACTCATATCAATCTGCATCCCCTCGCTCCTTGCGAAATCATCTGATCTGGCAAGAGATGACGGAAAGAGACCTGATGGAATGAATCAGATTCTTTGGTCCAGAGGAAAGACTTTGATATGGGATTTCACTTGCTTGACTCATTTGCTGCAGCACATATCAGTAGCTCATCAACAGCACACCCCGCAGCACACTCACCTGAAAAGAGAAAAGCTAAAAGCTTTTCATCCCTGGATAACAATTACTTTTTCCAGCAACTGCAGCAGAAGCACTGACCCTCGAGGAACCTTTGGGTCCGAAGGTAAAGCTTTCATTCATCATCGAACTTGATGTGAAAATTCGCTCGAAAACTAATGACTCACTAACTATCAGATACCAGGTGTTGCTATCCTGAAAGGGAACTTCATCAGCATCATGGGAACTTTTACATTTATATTTATATACATAGAATTTTTTTTAATTATATATGTGATGGTTCGTGTCAGAATCGACAATTCAACACATTTTTGGATTTCGTTTTATTTGATAATATACTGTAGAATTCAATGTTCTTTTTAAATCTACAATTCGTTTTCTGATCAGACGACTATAATTCACTTTATTTATTAAAATACATTTAGGTGTGCAGCAAAATTTGAAAATCACGCAAAGGAGAAAACGCAGCACAAAGTTTAGTCAACTTATAAATTTTGTAAATTCCTCGACAATGCCTCATCAGAGCGCTCTGATTTTAATAACATTTTAAAATATAAATAGAAGATGACATATAAAATCAAACAGAAGTTTATAAGACTAGAGTGTACTTCAGTTCCATAAATGACCGGTTTAAATCGAGGAAAGGCTTTAATTAATGAATTACTCAATAATAGTTTAACTTATTAAACTATAAAAATTTGAGCAGCTTTCTGTTAAAAATATTTAAATTTTCCGATCGCTTTTAGTATGATAAGGAAAAGTCATTATCCAAACTATTCAACGAGAAAGAAGATAATGTTTTAATTACCTAGATGAAGTTATAAAATGAAAATGCATCATTTGATAATTTTCCACATAACATCCCACTTCTTTCCGCCATATTGAACAAATGGGTTTTGCCCCGATTGTCGATTCTGACACAAACCGTCACATATGATAGCAAAGTTCTGATAGAATAATGATGATCAGCTAGTTTATTTTATCATGTAAAATCATTTCAGATAATTAACATGCAAATTACAGTAAAATATTCACCAAATAGCCAGCAAAATAAAGGACATCAATAATTAATAATAAAAAAAATAAAACTGTCATTAAAGAATGTCTTGTGTCAATCATATTGTGGGATGTTGTCAACTTGTTTGTCCCGTGTTTGCCTCAAATTATATCCATGATATCATCGAGAGTGTCTCCGAATAAATTGATGTTACAAATCTTCCAGCCCTAGCTAGTTAATCGATGCAGAACGTTAAGTGTCAATCATGATGCCTTGGCTTTTTTCCATGGCAATTAGTTGACAAATTGCTCCATCGTTGTCCACATTAGTGGTCCACATCCACAATATAGCCATTATCCATGCTTTGACCTCGTTTTCAAAACCGTATTGGATATCTGATGGCTTTGCAGTCCAGAATTAAATGTCAAAGGTTATTACTTTCTAAGCTTTTAACCATGGTTTCAAATTGTAAATTCATAATTAAAGCTTTCTAGCAGTACCCTGGTGCGCAAAAATCAATTTGCTAACAAGACGGGTTCAATAGAAAGTGAAAATTGAAAATTATCAACGCCCCGGCCAATCTTACAGCAATTAAATTTGCGCTTGTGAATAGGTTGATGTAAGAACAGATTAAATCTGTAGAAACTATAGGACAGTTGCAAAGCAGATTTAACATTAATTTATGTAAGCTTAAGATTATTGTTAGTAGAGAAAGGAGAAAATACCCAATGAAACGATTACATCCTAATTAACAGAACGCTTTCCTTGTACTATGAAAGATTCTTACGATAACAGACTGAGATAAATGAATTTCTATTTTGTAAACAATATTGAAATGTCTGTCAACAACTGTTCTTAAATAGATGTTTGGCCGAAATTATAATGTTTCCGTGATAATTGTGGGATATCGATGTTTTGTTTTTTCCGTCTTATTTATCTTTAAACTTGATTTGATCATAAACTATGATTTGATAGTATTGGAGATACTTAAAAAATAAAGTAGTGAATAGTTGCTATGATATTAGCGACGATTAAATTTGATTTCGCTCGCATGTGAGAGAAAAACGAAAAGCGGTGAGAGGAGAAGGAACAGGTGTCCATATATGACTAAACGACAACAAACATTATTCAAATTATATTCAATATTCACAAAAAATAGAAAGCGCTTTTGCAAACTTGTGTTATTTTTTCTTCAAATGAGCTTAGCGGAGACGCTCTTCCAATTGTTCCTGCATATAACACACGATAAAATATGATCACAATAATTATAAAAAGAAAACAATATTGGAGGAGGTAAATTTATTTCAAAAATGCTTGATCAAAAAGTAAGTATTATGCTTTGTTCATTTCATTCATATTGGTATTTGATTCAATTTGTAGCATTGTTTTAGTGATTTCTATCGTGGGTTTTCTCTATATATACACCTTTCATATCTTTATCGCACAGTTTAACTTCATGTAGCTTCCAATGTTTTTTAATTTATATCAGTAAAGGATTTTTCGCGTCAACCCTCACAGCGTAGAATCGGTTATCTTCGCAGTTGCCACACACTGTACTTAGCGTATTATATATTTGTACAACATAAAACCATCAAGTAAATTTGTATACACATCCGCATATCATATAGGTGTATACTAGTTCTTCCCATAAAAATGCAGGCAAATCCAGCTTCAACTACTATATATAATAAAGAACGATCTTCCTATTTAGCATCATGTTTTGCGCTACCTGCTAACATTTTAGTGTCTCATCTACAGACATACTTTGTTGATTTAAAAACAATGAAATCGAGATGAATATTTAGTGTGATAAAATCGTCGGCTATGCTCAATCGTTCATCAGCTATTTTACTTACAGATAAAATATAATAGCCATTATATACGTACATGCAGACATAATGGAGTTGCTTTGATAGTGAATTCCAAACAACTGAAATGATTATCTAATTTTTAATTAATGTAGACACAAGACGATATATCGCTCGCAAATCGAAGGTTCATTTCCTTATTAATGCTATCACATCGCTACAGTGTAATTGGAAAACCAATTACGCCAATTTTAAACCTGTCTGATTTACTTATATTTCAATCAGTGAAAATAGTTCGAGCTTGCAGAATATAATTATGTTGTTCAAAATGTATTCCTAATAAATTTAATATCGAATCCTTGGTGACATGATGTATATTTTTAAAATTTAAATTTGGAAACTAAATGTCAATTTCATTTGCACTCAGACTTTGAATTAAATACGGTATACAAATGAATGAGTATAACGTTTGGTAACATTTAAAATTTATGATCCGACAGTTTGCAAATCCGTATACTCCGCCGTAGAACATAAAGGGTTTGAGAGAAGTCTATCATTCATTTCCAAAAATCGATTAGAACACATTTATAATTGATAAGTGGTTAACCACGTGCACGAAATGAAGTATAGTTCAAAATAACAAATATGTCAAGTAAACCATTGGAAGGACTATTTATATTTTATCGACTCAATGTTAAGTTGTAACATGTGGTGAAATTGTTTCCTGCAGATTGTCGTGCTTTTGCCATGATATAATATTCAGTTCATTAGATGCACGAAGAGATTATTACGCCCCCTTTATGAATTAAGGCGTGGCTTACCAGTAATTGAGCAATAGTGAGAAATCTTGTGTAAAATTTATAAATAAATCAGATGAAGAAAATGCTTTTTAGCGCTATGCTTATATTGTACGTTTTAATAGGCTTTTTATTGGTTTACATATTAATTAAGAAACATGACAAATTTGAAAAGAGGCCGGGAAAGAGGCTCATTCTTTCAGCAATATATATGGTTGCTCTTTATATTTGAATGTTGTATATAATTCGTGTCTATAGCTGATAAAGGCGAGGTTTTCAAAAACGTAGTGGGTAGGAAACCGAGGACAAACGTAGTAGTATAAGCAGTCACATTATAGGAATGTGCCGTCCCTCTTACGCCTTACATATTTGCTACACAAAAACGCCACAAATCACGGTCAGAAATAGCTGACAAAGAAACACAATTACATAACACAATTATATAATACAATTCACGATAAAAAACGTTATGAAAAGATACTACTCTCCCATAGCCCCGTCGAAACATCTCCTTCGGTTGCCAGTGAAGGATGTCATATCATTGATCTTTCGATGTGACCTAAAAAGGACATCTGACGTTGGTGAGCAATAGCAGAGGCAGAAGGGAAAAGTTTTCTAAGTTTAGCAGTAGACAGTGAGTTGGGCCAATGTATTCCTACAGCATGCCGAAGCATGGTGTCATAAGCTGAGTTAAGGTGCGTCATAAGCTGAGGACAAACGTCCACTAGATGCGAGAGAGAGAGACAGGGAACTTGGATCGATGTGTATGTGCCAAATGTAATCAGCTATTATCAGTTATTGTGTATAACTTAAGTTTTATGAAATTGACACCAGCCAAGGAAACCTTCCTGTTTTCATGTGTGGAACAAAGAAATCAAGAATCATCACAACTCAAAGAACTTTTCCTTGTGTCGTGTTGGTGAATATCCTGGAAAACATCTGATTGCCAGACTCATCCTCTCCTCCAATGCACGATATGATTTTGAGATTTTGCTTTTTCTTGCACACAGAGCAGCAGCATTGTTAATAACAAATTGTTACATATATATATTTTTTGTTTTAGATTTCGAACTGTATGAAATATGTTTTCATACCAACCTTATCAGAGATATTATCATGCAGGTAACTATCACACACATAGCCGCATGTATTACATCCTTCAATTCATATTGCCAAAATGTATTAGCCTTGTTGCGATATGGCTGAAGTATAGAGTAGGAGAGCTTGGATCATCGAGCCAATTTCTGCTATATGAAACTTATAGACTCAGATACATGAATGAAAAAGTTTGAAGTCAAAATTGGAGGAGCCTGCCTCTGGTGGTCTCATGTATCCGACAGGCTTTTAAATAGTCCTCTTTTGCAAGCCCCTAATATGTAATCCGTTCTGTACAGTCCTCACATAGTCATCTTTGTGTTAATGTCGTAAACTAGATAGTGTGTATATAGATTTTATCATTCACAACGCCGAAGAATCTGACTTTTTGAAGACTAGGATACATCATACACGAATCCACGATGTTTATTGTAAAGGCATTCATTTAATCATCCATTCAACCGGGCATTCAACATGATATAATTCCAGTTAATAGCTCCCTGAATCAAATTCTTTATTTGTAGAATGTGTATTGGATACAGTGCCTCTGCAGATGCCTATTATCGACAAACCGGGACAGGAGATTTTCAACCTGAATCAAAATGTGCAAAAGGGTGGCAATCACTAACACATCACTCGGAAGGAATTAGGAGACGGATCGACGAAGCTGACAAAGAGGTAAGCTAAAAATTAATGATATTCAATAAGGCATAATATGAAAAATTTGGTACAGGAAATAACAAAGGCTTTTGAATTAATTAAATTGAATGTTTGAATATGATTGCTGACGTGCATATAGTATAGTCAGTGATGGTTCATTGATAAAATAGAAATCTGTAGAAAGCTAGAAATGAAATTGTACACTATGTAGACGGTGTAGATTTGTAGTTTTTCACGTACTATATAGTAAGAGCACGTTAATGTCATAAAAATAATTCCTCTGGTGATATATACGAGATTGCAAACGATAACTCTTTTTTATCGACAGGCATACCTAGATCGAGATGCTTCAACCAATCATGGTAGTATATCTTGGTGTTTCGATTTCTCGACTTCCGGTCTTGTTGTCAATGAATTAATGATCGATTTTAAACACATTGAGGCCAATGGAGGTCACGTGGCAATTAGCGTGGCAGGCAACAAACCCAATACAAGTGCACCATATTTTGATCGAGGTAATACACTAATTATTCACTATCCATGATTCTAATATGATATTCCATTGGACTTTTTTTAAAAAACCTACTTTAGAATATGACGAACATGACCTAGTTCCAGTGTATACAAACTTTGATATTTTTATTGGACTTGAGTCAATTGACTCGTATAATCAAATATTAAAGGGTGTAATAATTGAAACGGTATCGCCCTACCGAAGGCTATACGAGTGGCTTTTTTCGCTGAGAGAAATGATTTTAAACGCTCTTTGTTGATCTCAGCTGCGACACTGCAGATCAATTTCAACATTTCATGATTTCATGGTAGATAGGTCTTGATTGTCAATGCGCAACGATGCGCCGCAGCTACTCACAATGCAATTCCCTCTGGACCATTCCATCCGCCACCCTCAGATGGTACTGTACTCATTTGATGTTTCAGATAATGTCAAGGCTGAGTTGACCTTAGGAGGATTTGAACCACGGTCGATCAGATATGATCCGATCTGAAGTTCGGTTGCTCTGCCATCTGAGCTAATCCCCCTCTACCGAAGGTGCCCGTACCACTATTCTATTTCTAGAGGAGTGGCTTATTTCGCTAAGAGCAGCGATTGTAAGTACTCTTTACTGATCTCAGCCGCGACACTGCATATCAATTTCAACAGATTTCATGGCAGATGGGCCTCGAATGTCAATGCGCAACGATGTGCCGCAGCTACTCACAATGCAATTCCCTCTGGACCATTTCATTCTCCATTCTTAGATGGTACTCATTTGATGCTTCAGATAATGTCAAGGCTGAGTTGACCTTAGGAGGATTTGAACCACGGTCGATCAGATATGATCCGATCTGAAGTTCGGTTGCTCTGCCATCTGAGCTAATCCCCCTCTACCGAAGGTGCCCGTACCACTATTCTATTTCTAGAGGAGTGGCTTATTTCGCTAAGAGCAGCGATTGTAAGTACTCTTTACTGATCTCAGCCGCGACACTGCATATCAATTTCAACAGATTTCATGGCAGATGGGCCTCGAATGTCAATGCGCAACGATGTGCCGCAGCTACTCACAATGCAATTCCCTCTGGACCATTTCATTCTCCATTCTTAGATGGTACTCATTTGATGCTTCAGATAGAGTCAATGCTGAATTGACCTTCGGGGGATTTGAGCCACAGTTGATCAGATATGATCAGATCAGAAGTTTGGCTGCGCTGCCATCTGAGCTAACCCCCCGAGACAGTCGGCGAGACTACTATCCTGCATTGCATCTGAAATAAAATCAACGATAAATCATCGTCTCTGTCATTCACAGTTTTTGTACATAAGCAGTCAATAGGCAAACATTCCACTATTTATTGTCATATATCAAGTCGAATCCATCGGGGAATGCATATCTCGCCTAATTATTTCTTTTAGATATTTCCAGTGGTGTTATTACCAGTCTTAAAGATTCAACCTCAGTGAACATTAATATCAGTTTAATTGGTGAGGGCACTACGGAGATCACAAAACTATTTCAACAACGGATATTATCATCAAAACCAGATTGGCCGATGAGAATTGAAATATCTACGAAGGTATGAGCTTGACGAAGCAAGCAGGTCATAGAAAAATGTTACAATAATAACATTGTACCTAATGTGCAAAATTATATATTTTTGAATGTACAAAAATCTCAATCGAAATCGTCGTCTTCTATACCATTGCCAAATAAGATGCAGCAAATAGCAACTCAAAATTCAAAATGAGTCCGTTTTCGCCTCGCTGCAATTTAGACCAGAAATTATCGTTAACCACCACTGGTGAGTCTGACTCTAGGCATATACGCTAAAATACACGATTATATATATGTAGCAGGAAATCTTACCCTTGAACATTTTGGGGCAGATATCACGATGAATAGCTAATTGTTTGGGTGATAAGAATAATCATATAGTACACGACAATTGTTTTTGTTCCCCTATATCATTAGTGGAGTGTTTATATCCAGTTCTAGTTTCTAAAAGGCCGACCTTTCATACTATAGTGTATCTCTGTGAAAAAAGGAGTATTTAAAATATATAGATATTGTTTTTCAGAGACCCTACGTAGCTCTTGGAAGGAGTCTTTTATTAGTGGGTATGTGTTTAATCAATAAGAGCGAAGAAAATGGCAATATCACGCATGACGTCGAAGACATTGCAAATGATAGCTACGAGTTAAATGTACATATTCATCAAGCCAAACGGTTACCATGCCGACGGTCTTCATCTGCTGTGCCTGACCCTCTTGTTAAACTGTAAGTACATTCATTTTGAAAACAGAGTTATATCGACATAATAGAACTATATGCAAACTGTATGCAGAATACATTATTATTTATAACATCCTAATGTGTACTATTCTAAATGCACCACTATATATATTAAGTAATTAAAAAACAAACAAGATAAGAATGCACAATCAAAGGTACACCACGTGCGTGTTGGTGTAGCACGAGGGCGACCAAGGAATTGCATGTCGGAGAGACTGCATGACATTTATACCGTAATTAATGCAATTGGAAATGCAGCACCCATCATTCTAGACTACAAGAGAATCCCTGCGGCTAATGACCACCTCCTTATAGTGTACACTTGTTTCAGCATAACTGCCAATACTATCATGATGGATCGATAGTACTACACACATATATATATACACAAAAAGTGAATATTACACACTGCATGTCAGCCATAAACCGTTATCCTTCATAATCTCCTGCACGGAGTAACCTTATGTTAATTCAAACTGTACGATTCTTTGTGAATCAAAATCCAGCAGTTAAATGCTGGGATTAAAGGAGCAAAAATGACCGGCAGGCGCTACGCACTTCGGATCACGTGCATGTTTATTGTTCATAACACAATGTACATTGTTGACATGAATTTATAACAGATTAGGCCTGCGTAGAACAATAGTTTCAAAGCGAGACGGTTGAATTACGCTAAGCATAAATTCAACTTGTGCTCGCAGCGGTCGCCGGTCAATCTTGCCCCTTTAAGGTTCACCTATGCCATAGTGTAAATGATGTTATAACGCCACCTCATTTGTTTAAAATTGTGTATTTCGTGACCTATAAATGATTAATCATATAACGGGGAATTAATCCTCTGATATAATCCGCTTTAATCTAATATGTTGAATTGAATAGATCATTGCATCCACACGATGGAAAAAATCGTTTCAAAACTCAAAGGATTAAAAAACGATTAAACCCAGAATGGGATTACAAAGCAACATATGATGGACTATTTCGATCTGATTTAATTGCTAAAGAACTTATTCTTAGAGTTGTTCACAGTGGTTTCATAGGCAGAAAAGAAGATCTTGGTGGTGTAGTTCTTGCTACCGGTGGAGATAAGGTAATGTGAATTTAATATGAAATGTCCGACAGGTTAACCAAAACCTGCTTATTCCAGATGTTTTGGAGCTGAACCCAGGGGGAGAGCTTGAAACATGATTGATCTACTGAACGTTCCAATTCTTCAAGGGTACTTCTGAAAAATTATTTAATGTATTCAATTCAGCAGGGTTAAAAAATTACGGGTATAGCTTTTCGAGTATTACATACTTGAGAATAAATAAATAATATTTTTGATGTATAGACCATTTTATGGTTACTTATTCAGATAGATGTAATAGTTGAATTATATCTACTGAATTTACCAGCCAATCATGGTGTAAGATCAATCATAACCACAGGTTATGGCTAGGAAATTAGAGTATGGTTCTGAAATATGCTGGAATATCAACAGTTTCTTCAAAGCGTATAAGTGTCAAAATTCACTATAGTATGTGTGCACAATTTCGGAGAAGGTAGCTCCCGGGGGTAACTTCCATACTTTTGGTATACGGGGACGTTCAAATATAGAAGGATACCTTTTTCAAAATCCAGAACAAAAAATGTTTGGCATGCTTAGTCATGAACACTTCTTGAGGTATCTTTTTGATTCCTTTGCAATTTTTTCATTATGCAAAACAAATCTTGCCCATGAAATTTTTTTTTCATTTGTTTTGGTTGAATCTGTCATTCATAAAAATATATTTGGGGTATCTTTTTCATTATGTGGAAAATTTTTATGGCCATTCCGCCAAAGTTCCAATTCAGCAACCCCATCGAAGCGCAATGGAAGTTACCCCCCGGGAGGTAGCTCTTTCTTTATCTCTGCCCAAAAATATAAACTGTGTATGCAGTAAACGTTTCACTGCAGACACCAAGTAGCTTCTGTCCCATTGGCAACCCATTATAAAGACTTGTTTATAATCCAGCAACGCACGCATCGCAGCCTCAACCATTTGTGTGTAGAAAGGTTGTAAAATAAAAATTCCTTTGCATTAGCATTTGTTGTGAAATGGTTATTATAATATTTATACTGTATATTGAATAATACCATCTGTTTTTTCGTTTTGGAAACTTTGTGATAGTGAAGGATTGCCAACCATATTCCTTAGCTGTTTTTAAAAACTTTTACAGATTACTATCAAATCAAAATATATCATTTCAATTTCAGATTGATAAACGTAGCAATGGAAAAGAAATTATCGATGATATAGATATAAAACCTAGTAACGCTGTAAGAATGAAACGGGCTGGTAGCTTACCGACAATTCTAGAAGATTTTTCATCAAACCCGAAAATTAACCAACAGACCATAGAACAATCGAAAGAAGTAGCAACATTAACTGAAGAAACACGACTACAATCTGTCAGTAGTGTATCAATTGAATTTGAAGAAGTCAGAAATGGTAAACATCAACATCACGATCGAAGAAAGTCATTTCCATTTCTAAATCGTAAACCTAAAAAGGCCAAACAAATTTCATCAAGTTTACCAAAAATAGTTGTAACAAATAGCATCGAATCAATAGTTGTTTATGAACAAAAGAAAAAACAAAGAATGAAAGTAAAAAAAGCAATAAAAAAAGAAACGGCACGATCACAATCATTGACTGATTTATTACAAATCAATGGGGCATCAATTGGCCCAGATACTATAATCTCCCCTGTTGTGACAAGAAGGGGTGAGGATCAAACTACCAATCACGATGAAAAAGAACTCATTAGATATGCAAAACAACAATCAAATAATCATTGGGATTGTGTATTGAAAAGAGAAGGAGATTGGATCTATTGTTGGCATCCGTTACTATTTTAGAATGTCATCATATTATATAGTGCTTTATTTATATGAGAAATAATAAATTATCACATTTTGAAAACTTTGATATTTTCGTGTTGTATATTCGGATAAATGTTATAAATACAGTATATATAATATTTCCATTTCATCCACATTGGCTGGCTATACCTGCAGGACAGTGCTTGTTACTAGGAATGCCAGCGTGGACCCGAAATCGAAAAACAAACGGCACAGAGAGATGGACGAAGGTCTTTATGACGAAAACGGTAGCTTGCTCGATCTTATTCCCTGCCGATTTGAGAGGAAACCATTAAACCAACTTGAAGTAGAGGAAGACGGGAGGGAAAATTTGTCAAGCTTAGAACTTATTGAAGAGAAAATAGCCACGAGGTGATGTCGATAATCATGCTAGCTAAATACTGTCCAGATTTATTTTATTTAAAACGTCCAACAGCGTGATAAAATAATGCAATTTCGTAGCCAGAGTTCGAGGGGACAAACGAGGAAGTTAGAATTTGATCCCGTATTAAGGTCTGCGTGCAGGCTACTTTCCTACATCGATTCAGGAATATACATCATCGCCGATACAACAAGGAGCCTAGACACACTAGAACATGCAGATTCTGCAACAACGGCAATATGGAGGACGAAACTCTTCTTCTCTTTTTCTGTGCGATCAACGGCGCTACCCTCCGTATGTTTTATTGTGAAATAGGGAAGATATGTTCAGGTTTTGCCTTGAAACCAATAAAAGAAAAAGTGGTCACCCTATTCTCAAATCCTCCTCTATGTATTAGCTATCTCCTTGGTAGTTTTCTTCATTCTTCCTTCAAGACACGTAAATTATTGTACGACAGTCTTAACTCCATTAAGCAAACGTAGTTCTGTAATAATTTCGACAGTTTGTAAGTAATCAAGTCACAATTTTATAGACATGTGACATTACATGATACAGTATATAAATAATATAAACATAATAATCATAATCATAATGACAATGATATAATTATAGAAAATGATGACTATGATTCAATGTATAATAATTGCTATACACCTTGCACTTTTGGTATACTGGCAAATAAATGCAACAACAACAACATCGCCATGTGAAATACATCATCATAGGGTCATAGGGTCAATAATACATCATAATAATAGGGAAATAATACATCATAGGGTCAATCGAATTTTGACCCTAATTCGGCTTTATAAATTAGTCAAGCCATCGCCATTCATTTCAAATGCTTGTGCGCATAAGTGGAATGATCTTCTGTCAAACCGTCAACATGAAAGACGTTTCAAGAATGACCAATTTCAAGTGTCTCCTTTTGAAGCATTTACTTGAAAGCCTAATTGTCAACCCTGTAATTATATTTTTTGTAATTTCCCTTTAATATGTAATCTTAGTCAGTCAGTTTGTGAAAAAAGTCTCTCAGATTATGTAGGCCTATACTTATCAGGTATTTCTGATGATGATGATGATCATCATGATGAATAAGTTATTTACAAATATATGAAATAAATGTCCAATTAATGCATTATCGGTCTTTGAAGTAAGCTAACCCAATACAGTGTTTCCAGCAGATTCACAGACAATTAATGATCAATATAAATCACTGGATGAAAAACATCCAAAGCGAGAGTTTCAAGATTTCAAAAATTAACAGTCGTTCTCAGAGGGGAATCACGATTTAATCTGCAGGGGTCCATTCGGAATGTAGACAGTCTTTTGATCCGATCATCTTCGTGGTAAAAATTTGAAGTTCCCTGTCGCAATCACCCCGGCAATCACCAGACTCCCGGTGTAATGTAACTTAAAGTATTCTTTATAATAGCTCTCCATTGTTTTCTGGGCATGTGGTAGTATACGTCATCTTATGTTCCTTGACAACACACGCTTTATGTAGTCATGAGCACTTGTATATATTGCGAAGTCAGCACATCTACGACTGCACAGGCTCAATACTAGCCTCAATCAAAGTTGTTTGTTCAGTAGCCTTCAGAACTTCTTAAAGAGCTTCAAATACCTTTGATGACGCATACAGGTTCTATGGTGTAATGGTTAGCACTCTGGACTTTGAATCCAGCGATCCGAGTTCAAATCTCGGTAGAACCTTCTGACTCTTTTAATTGATTTTTCAAGGCGGTTTCAATCACGTAACAAAGTTCATGAATCCGTCAATTTGAAATTTGCATTATGCTAGCTATATGACATATAGCCACAGTATAGGCATCGTACTGTAAAACGCAAATAAAAAAATGTATTGGTGGAAGGTTTGACGTGAGAGGACCAAATTGTACTTGACAATTATTGGAATTAAATGTCTTGTTATGAAATGGAACTGCTGTGAGGAATAAAAATATAATTTACAAATATAAATCGAATGAAATGAAATCCTTGGTGCCTTGGTAGACCGAGCGCCACAGAACTAAAACGGCAGGTTTCTCCGGGCAACTTGAAAATCACATAAAAGTGTTCATAAAAATATGCTGAACAATTACCTATTCCTTGCTTTAATTAAGTTCTATTGTAAACCCTTCAAAAATCCATTTTATATTTTGTGATTCACGGTCAAAGCCTTCTTGTAATTTTGAGAAAATGCTGGATGCGAGCTTCATGGTCTTTGATTCTTTTGTTCTCCTAAGATTTTGCGAATTCATTGAAGCATGACGAAAACACAAAATGTATGAATTAAGAGGGCTCTGACCGTGAAATGACTTACAAATTCATCTCTGGTGAGCTCCACAATAAAATTTGACCAAAACAAGGAATAGGTAATTGTTCAGCATATTCTTATGAACACTTTTATGTGATTTTTAAGTTGCCAGGAGAAACCTGCCGTTTTAGTTCTGTGGCTCTCGGTCTATGATGTTTGTCCTATTCTCCAAAAGTTCCTGTAGTCTCGGCTGCTTGCTTGGAACCTATATCCTTGCCCGAGGGCCAAGGCACTCATATATTTTTGCTTTGTTTGCTTCGACAATATTGTGGCGATACCTTTTCTACACCTTTTCCACGGACACATGTATGATTTTCGAAAATTTTCACTCCGAGGCGAAGTCCCACCACTATTCGAAGATGGTGATTTGTAAGGAACAGTCCCATTGTCGCAAGAGGAAGGGCTATAAGCCACGCTCCTGATTGTTTGCTCGAGTGAAATACTATTATCCGATATAGTATATCCTAAATAAACTAATTTTCGCTTTGAAAATTTACATTTCGTCATATTAAGTTTGGCACCGATTGCCTTTAAACGGGCCATAACGGCTTTCAAATGAACGCCATGCTCAGCTTGATCTACACCGAATATTAATTATCATCAATATATATTAAACATCCGTCTAAGTCTAAATCAGACAAATGGTCTGACATTATCCGTTGAGAAAGTTCGGGAGCAGAACTTCTCTGAACGGTAATCTTAAATATCTATAATTACATTTATGAGTAGCAATTGTTGTTAATTCTGAAGGCGATTTATCTAATGCTATTTGATGGAAACCAGATTATACATCCAGTGTTGAAAATAATTTAGCATTGCGTAAATTAGAAAAGAAAGATTCCGCCGTCGGAATCACAGAACGATCTCTACGTATGCTTTCATTTAACCGTCTGAAGTCACCAAATATGCGCGGTTTATTACCGTATTTTCGAAATGCCACTACTACAGGTGATAATCATCTAGTAGTGCCAATGACGCGTTTGATTATATTCTGTTCTATCATTTTATCAATTTCATCACAGACATGTTTTTCCTGGTTTAAAGCCAAGTACACATAGCTAAAACATGTCAACTGAAATATGTCAATTGACAATAATCAGCAATTCATTAATTACATCCAAGCTTTATAAGATGACATATTACATGGAGACGAAACGTTCAAAATAACATGGTACCATTTTTCTATTTTCTACTGGGATTGACAAAGAAAATGCGGGGTGTGGGACTTTACCTGCCGAGACACCTTTGCTACTTCTCATTTAGATCAAACATCTAAAGCCGCAGCTAAAGCTGAACAAGGTAAAGCGGCAAGATATTCAGAGCTGGGACCTTATTACAAAGTCATCCCAGTCGCAGTGGAAAAACTAAATAGCAGTGACGAACAGCCATATCAACACATTCGACAAAAATAAGTATTGCATTGCAGAGAACAAATGCAATCTGCGTTTTACGAACATTTTAGGAACAAGAAACATTAGCCATTTTATTTAGCATTAATGTATATATATGTTAATTTAAGGAGCTGTGGAATAGAACATTTTAATATTTAGTTATTTAAGTTTTAATGAAATTTACATAGCGTACACTTTATTCATTATTTGTTGGCTAACTATTAAATGACATTAAAAGTTAATTTAAAAAAAACAATGAATTGATACATGCAATTAGATTAGGCAATTCTACCTAAATTTCAGACCAAAATTATCCAAGATAAATAAAAAACTTTTCAAATTTGACGATGCTCTGTTTATTCATAAAATACACGCAGCACATTAAATTGTATAATTTTGCTGCTTATATAATCTTTTCAACTAAAACTCACTAACAACAACAAATATTTAGCAGATGACAACAAAACACAATGTGAACATACTAAATGAATGAGTTATTTTATATTAAACACCTTGATTTACACAAAATAGAAGTTACAAATGCAACTATGAACGTATCAAAAGAAATAATAATAATATCACAATCGTTATGCTAAAACAATGTTATTTTATGAAATTATAACTTGACGTGTAATTTGTAAAATTGATACCTTTTATTTTATGTCCAAACATCTTCAACGTATCGGCCATCCTTTCGTAATTTATTTATAATTTGAATAGCTTCAAGTTCGTTGACAGTATTGAATTCTTGAATTAATTTTGAAAACGTGTTTAGGACTCCTCTAGCCATATTCTTAGCATCACTACAAAGCAAAAAACCATAGGAAACATTTATGACGTGACATGGTGTAAAAGACCATAAAGCGCACTTATCCAGATTCAAACAGAAGGATAGAAGATTTAGATTCTGTAGAAGCCATGAGAATACACTGTAGAGGACCAAAGTAAAGTTGCAAACCAGATTCTCATAATGTGAATCTTTAAAAGTTCAAAACTGATTTAAGAATATCATTACTATTTTCATTCCCAGAAAGAGCAGTACAATTCTGACGAGGTAAAGTGCCAGCCTTGCCACTTTTATAGAACTAAATTATGTAGTTAACATCTATAAAACGGTTGGTAATCATATCCGACAACATTTTGCCCAATGAAATGACGTGAACGATATGTGCAGTGAAGTTTCCTTCCTCATGCAATTCCCGTGATCTTTAGTTAGGAAAATGAATGAGGATAAGGATTATAGATTTTTGGTAAAAAAAATGCTTTGGTTAATCTGCAAAATTGGAAATTGGTATAGCAAACGCATTTTATGCCCGAATTAAATTTCTGTAACGTTTCCCGAAAAATATTAACGTGTTATATATCAATTCCTAACAGCAGCAAATACGATACCGGTACAGTAGTAAGAAGAATGTTAACTCAGATCAGCTTTATATACTGAATAGTCATATATACGAGATTATTTTAGATAGGAGGCTAATCTTTCTTATACAACAATTTCCCCCTTGGATAATAAATTGGCATTCTCAATTTTCAGCCCGCAATTTATGCATGCTTTGTTTATATTGCTTTTATTTAAAATAAAATTACCATAATGTATATTTAGTTATATATTGTATTTCCTATTTATTAATAACAACCTGATAGAGATTGTAACGGCATTCGAAACTAAACTAGCAGGAACTGTTTACAGTATTTCAATAAACTCAATTTCCCTGATCATATGAAAAACGTTTTAATATTTACAACAGATATACTTCTACATGCAGTAATATTTTTTGATATGATCAAATAAAAACATGCATACGTATATAGTTAAGAAAAGAAGATATATAAATGATGTAAAATAAAAAGATTATAGAAAAAAGCTTTAAAAAACTGTATAGCTCTCTTAATTCTGAGTTAATAATTTTGTTTAACTTATATAATTTATGTTTGTCTTTATTTGTTTTATAGTTAAAGTTTATACTGACATTCTTATATTTTAGTTCCATCATTAGACATGTTCAAAACAATTTCTTTATAATTTCTTTATATTTATCAAATGATAGAAAGCAGGACAAACATCGATAACAGCCATGTAAAATATAGTTGAAGTTTCAATCCTGCATAATATTCGAAATAAATAAATAAAGATCCAGACCAACTTCCCTCAAAAACATAATCAATCAAATATTTCTGCCATTATGAACCACGTGACACTGTTACACGTCTGACGTCACAATAGGACGCAATTGATTTCAGAATTCGACGGACGCTACTTCAGTAAAGTAGCTATACTTATGATTAGTAGTTAAGTCGAAGGAATTATTGCGAAATAAGTTGTTGGAAGCAATCATCTGGTAGAAGCTTGTTGTTCAGCTTGTTACGAAAACAGGCTGAAGGAAAAATTCAAGTAAAATTGGATATTAACGGAGAAAAGTGAACATCGGACGGTGCTAATATCAAAATAAAATGGATTTCAGGTAAGAAAGAATAGCCATAAGATTTGTTTACTATATTTCAGCATCTATAAAGCACACTGGCTTTGTAAAAAGTTTTGCAAGTTGGAAAAAATTTGGGAGGAATGGAACATTTGGAAATTAAAATTTGCGTGGTAGTAATTGAAACAATTATGATATGAGAATTTGAGAAACTCAAAATGTAGCGGATAGCCCTGCACAGAAACTTCTAAATCTATTATGACGTCATATAAATCTAATTTAGAATAGGACTAAGATGAAACTGCTGAAATAGTCATGAATTGATCAATCAAGTCCGTATAGCCGATTATATCACAAGGCATCGAATAAAGTATATCATGTTTTGTTCATTCTATCTGAATACATTGTATATTGTAATTAAAATGAGGAAGTGCTGAGCATGATAAGTGGAATAAAGAATACATATTCAACGATGTTTCAGGATTTCAACTATCTAAAACAAACAGCAGGATGATAAGATACTGCAAACATTCTCAATTTGTAATTGAGCGCTGCATATTCCACGCTGATAAAATCCCACGTTCAAAAAATATATAGATCATAAAAAATCGAGTTTGATTGAGCAGAGTCAAACAGATTTGATTGAGACGTTTTGATTTGTTTATTATACAGTCAAAAGATGAATTCATTGTCTGGTAGTGCTGTGGTTGATATTGGAAGGAGAGAGACAAGGTGCTCAAACAATGATAAAGAAATGAGCCCAAATGGTAAACGACTATTATCAGAATATATGGAAAAGTGTGACAAATTAAGTCTCGTCAATCATAGTCAATTGAAAATGATTGAAAGTATTACTGATGGTAGAAAAATATTGAATAAAAAGTCAAAAGAATGCATTAAAAGTATCATTAAACCTTTGGAAGGAAAGATTGAAGTTTTGGAAAACGAAAGAATGAATTTAGAAAAAGAAAAAGTTAAACAACGAAAAGAAAACGAAAATCTCAAAAAAGAAAACAAAAAATACCAAAGACAAATGATTGACATGCAAAATAACGTAATCAAACACGTGGCTACATTAGTTAGCCAATCAAAGGAGAGCAACGATAACATCACTGCACAACCAAATAAATGTTGTAATTCTGATCAAGGTATCAGTAACAAACAAATTCATTGCGATGTAACGTCAAACAGAGATGTTCATCAGTTCATTGCAAAGAAACCAAAGAAAGGCTTTGGTAAGATCTTCAGAAGTTGTATCTCAGCACCGAAACACGATTATAACAATTGCACGTGGCACATTATACAGAATGAACCAATGGTCAATGAAGACGTATCAAAGAAAGAGGCCAGATTAGAAGCAAATAGGTTACATGTAACACGTGATATTATTCAGAAGCAACAATCCGATGAGATCCAACGCTGTCACGATGAACAAAAGTACCTTGGTAAACAATTGCAAAATGTTATTGAAGATAAAATTGCTGTTGAAAAGAGATACCGTGGTTTACAAGCACAATATAATCAAACCCAAATGACAATCGCAGGCAACGAAAAAGAAATCGAAAAACACAAAGCAACGTTGACATGTTGATGGCTGAGCTGGGAGAGGCACGTGACAATTTGAAGAAACACACTGATATAAAAGTAACCAACGATGGAACACAAACGGGTGCAAGTGAGTTGCAGAGGAGAGTCTCGTTTAGTGACAGCGCAGTCGAGGCTGACGATGAAATGAGATTGAAAAGTTCAATTGTTAGAAGATCACATACACGTATAAATGAGAATGGTGACGACAATTTGAAAAACAACCTTGGTGTTTTTGACGCAAGCGTGTTAACAATTAAATTACGACGCTGCGAAAGAAAATTAGAAAGCATGCGTCAGAAGGCCAGTAGCTTATTTAGAGAAAACGAGGCACTCCAGAACAACGAGATCAGGCTACAAAGTCTGATTGACCAATTAACGAACAATCGAGACAAATTAGAAGGACGATTGACAAAGGTTAAACAAGCCTTAGACCTCGAACGCTACAAGAGTTCAAAATTGGTTGAGGAGATTGAAGAGTTGAAAAGATCGAAAGAGGAAAGAAAAATCATTCATATTGACGGATCAGAAAAAAAGAATCAATCTAAATCATGTGGAATCGCAACTCAAACAAACAATTGTACAAGCGTTAAAGAGTATAGTAGAAACAATTTCACAGCAACTTCACAGCAAACTCATACTGAGGATACAAATAGAATGTCAAGTAATCATGTGAAACAGGAATCATCGCCAATGGAATGCATCGTACTCAAATCAAAGTTGGCTGAAATCCAAAGTCGATGTACATCTCTTGAGAACGATAAACATGCAAACGAGGTATCTATTCGCGCCAACGAAACGGAGATTAAATCATCAGAAGAAACAATCAAAGAATTACAACGAATCATCGAAGAGAAATGCAACGAAACAATTGATACAAAGAAAAGCGAAAACGGTTTGAAAAGGAGACTTGAAGAATTACAATCAACCCATCAAACGATGATCGAGGAGCATGCGCGTTGCAAGCAAAAGTTGATCAAATCAGAAACACAGCAAAGCTTATTATCTCAAGAATTAGCATCAAACACAGATGACTTTGAACTAATGAAAGAAAAATCATTTTCACAAGGTGAAGAAATAAAAAGATTAAAGGAAGAGAAGCGAACTTATGAAAAAAAACAAAACGAGGAAAGTGATAAAATGGTGCAAGAATTATCAGAAGAAAATCAATCATTAAAGGATCAACTCAAGACAATGGAAAGTGAAGGCAGAAAATCAAATGGTGAAGACAAAAAAACAATCGAAAGTCTTGAAGTTGAGATTGAACAAATCAACAAAGATATGTATGAAAGTGAGACTGAAAAAAAAGGTATGAAAGATGAAGTTAAAGATCTCAGAGAAGAGGCTGCGATGCATAAAAAAGAGGCTGACTCATTGAAAGTTGAATTGGAAAATGTAAAGAAATTTCAACAAGAACAAATTGACATATTAAAACAACATATCAAAGAACAACAAGGTAAACAATGTCAGCCGAAACAAGAAAGTCAGCATCATCACGAACAAAGGTAATACTTCAACATTTAATCATTTAATTGCAATTAAGGTACTTTTCTTTCGATATTTATTTAATATGATTATTTATTTGCAACTTCTTTAGTGATGATGAATCGGTTGAAGATGCACCAATCGCACAAGAGGAAAAAGGTCACGTGATGACACCTAACAAAACGTAAGTCATCTATGCTGAGGTTATGTATTACAACTTGTATCTGAGAAGTCAATTTCATTCTCTATTTCGATTCTGAATTTGTAGCACCACTCAAGAGCAACCAAAGAAACCATCAAATAATATTCCATCTTGGATGCAAGATATGCAAAAGTCATCAAACGATCATAAAAATGCAAAACCATCAAATAATCAACAAGCAAAAAAGAAGGAAACGATCATTGATGATGGAGAGGATTCATTATTTACAGCAGATGACATCAATCCAAAAAGAGCAAGCAAAATGAAATCAGATATAGAAGGGAGACGATCCTCTTTATCAAGTCATAATGCATCTGAGGCTGGAATGAAGATGTCTCGCTTGCAAAATAGACCAACTGCTGGCCTCTTCAAAGATGACTCCTTCTCGTTTGGGAATTCAAACCAAAATAGTCTGCAATCTAGTAATAACAATCGTATGCAATTTGAACCACAGAGTAACAACAGACAAGCAAAATCTGGCAGACGAGCAGGTGCTGAGGCAAGAAGCAATGACGATGATGATTTAGACATGTTTCAAACCAAGCAGCGACCAAGGTATATGCTTTCATATATCATTAATAATGATGACAATTATTTTGACCTTTCATACAATAAACTAATGATTAACTTTATATATTGCTCGTAGCTTTGGTCGTTCATCTTTTGGAAACCAAATCCAACAACAACAACAACAAAAAGCGCAAAGTGGAATGGGAAACAATCTGATTGGATCGAGATGTCAAATTGCTGATGATATTCCAGATGCACTCGATATGATGTTAGGTACGAGGAAGCATGGAAGAAGATCACAAACAAACAACTGGTAAAATAATATATTAAATATTGTAACTGATTCCTAATCCATTGCTTGTTATCTGCACATACATTTTTGTGGGTATTTTTGACATCTTAAACTGCATTCCGGTCCAGCATATAAACTGAAAATAATTAATTAAAGCCATGTAATACATTTCTATGTAAGGTATATATATCATTACATAGATTTTCTTGCGATTTGAGTATTTTCCGTGTTAGTGTCATGCTAATAAGTATACCAACTCGTTTTATAATTGAGTTGAATGAAATTTGAAATATCAATGATTCCCTTCGATTTTAGTGATGACTTCGGTTCCGATAAAGCAGCCTCATTCGGTAGAAGATCCTCCGTTAGTCAATCTCATTCCCATGTGAACAACAACAACAACCAACGGAAAGTAATCAAGTCACATGATGATGACTTTGATGCAGACCTTACAGCATTGTCATACAAACCAAGCTGGGGTCGTTAAAATTGACTTTCTTGTAAATAATTTGTAAATAATTTGTAAATAATGTAAATATAATATTGTAAGATAAAAATTGAATAAATTGGGTATATATTTAAATTTCATAATTTGGAAATTGAGAAATGAATAACTTATCAGCTTAAGATTAAAGTAGCAGTTTTTAGTAATCCTACTTTGCCATCCCTAAGTTGCTTTATGAATGTTATAATGACAGGACATGCAGTAGTAGCTTTTCTACTATAATAAGCTAGGCAGTGATCGATAAGATGTCGTGAGAGATATGTCAATGTAATATCGATTTCAGTGAGATATAGACAGTGCTTGGTGAGATTCTTTATGTCATTGTGGAGACATATTTCTAACTAAGAGTCTGATTTGGTTTGGTTAATTCTAAATGCTTATATAATACTGATAATTTCTAATTGAGAGTCTTGCAATTCTGGCTTAGTTCGGTTAATTCTAAATGATTATATAATACTGATAAAACCGAATCGGGAGTCTGGCAAGTCTGGCTTGGTTCGGTTAATTCTAAATGATTATCATACCGATGACAAACTAGCATATTACATGGAGATTATTGGTCTCGAATAGCTAACCAAGTGCTTAAAGGCATAAAATTGACCATCGCGCTTTGTGGCCTAAAAATGTAGAAAAATGAATGCCATTTATCAAGCCACAACTGTGTGCATCACGCTAGTCGAATAATGAGCGAAAAGGCTGCTGGTCAATTTGATGCCCACTTAATATGTTGAACATACCCGCATATGAATATGATACCGTTATCTTCAAAAATAGTATTTAAAACCAAATCTTTCTGTATTACTAGACTATCTTGAACGTAACGGGTAGAATGTTGTTTCTCCGTTTGATCTCTGGAGAATGATGTGAATAGATTCGTTAACACTCCACTTTCTTGCAGTCTACGGAGTTCATCACTATGAAAACAGACAAAATAAGTATTAAATTTATAAAAAATTATCGTTTGTTTCATTTGCCTGTTAGCCATTTGCGCTACAAATATATTTAAAACGTACAAAAAATAAGAAACGTGTCTGTTACAGAGATTTAATATTATAGTATTTTGAATAAAAGTAACACATCGAGCTGCTTGTGCAAATAGCTTCTTCGTACAAAGCATAGGAGTGTTCGTGTGTGTGTTCAATTTGATTTTAATTCGTTGATAAAATGAGCAATAACTGCTCGTTTACATTATCAAGAAGGGATTGATTGGCAGAATTGGCTTACGCGTTCACACCAATAAAGTGCATTAGTGTAGTGGTTAGGGCGTTAATGGTTTGGGTACAATCTCTGGCGGAAACATTAATGATTGGCTATTGGAGGGCATAAACTGACACACGCTTCAAAAATAATAACCAACTAACCAACACAGTAGGGGAAAAAGCTACTATAGGTTATCTCAAAATAATCCCTGAATATTGCCACAACAAATCGACAAAGTTCAAGAAATAATCAAAAAGATTTATAATATCTTATGACTTATGACATGGGGGTATCTCCCAAGCAAATAATTAGTTTTTACAGGAGATTAAACATTCTTTGGCCGAATTCTCAAAAGGGTGTGGTTATTCCCCTTTTACTTGGGGAATCTATTACAAATATAACGTAGTTCAAGTATTCATTTCTCTAATTGTTTGCATTTACCGGAAGAGAAAATCTTTTTCTTTGTAACGACAACCGTAAAACAAATGCATTGAGCCAATTTTCGTATCTTGATTGATTTTACGTTCCTCATATCTATACAGGAAAGTAAGAAAAAGTGTAAATTCTCAAAACAATCCTATTTGACAAAGGGGAAAGGTAAGAGATCTCTGTGACATCTATGTGACAAGTCTTGCAAGACAAGCAATTGTTATTTAGGATTAAGAGGAGTTTTTGTTTAGAGGAATTTCATTGTAAACTGTCACAGACGAGTTTAGGAGGAGGAGGATTAGCTCAGATGGCAGAAAAACCGAACTTCAGATCGGATCATATCTGATCGACTGTGGTTCAACCCCCCCCCCCGAAGGTCAAATCAGCCTTCACTTTATCTAAAACATCAAAAAAGTACCATCTGAGGATGGCGGATGGAATGGTCCAGAGGGAATCGCATTGTGAGGAGCTGTAGCGCATCGACAATCGAGACCTGTGTGCCACGAAATCTGTTGAAATTGATCTGCAGTGTCGCGGCTGAGATCAGTATTTAAAATCATTGCTCTTAGTGAAAAGAGTCACTCCTCTAGAAATAGAAGAGTGGTATGCGCACCATCGGTAGGGTAGACGAGTTTAACAATTAGCCTTTAACTATTTTCAGGTACAGTCAATCATTTCATTGATACTAGTATAAAGTGTAATACTGATACAAACAATAAATTCGGAATATTGAAAGATAAAAGAATTTTCTTTGCAAAGACAGCTTGTGAACTGATGAAAACTTCACAAAGCTTAATCCTTAATGAATTGTCCACTGACTGTTCAAAACTTCATGACCAGTTAAAGGGTCTTTTGCATGACCGAGATTCATGCTGTGCAGTATTAAAGCTGAACGACTATGCTAATGTTATTATGCAGTTTGCATCAGTCCATGGTCAGAGCCAATATGCATTCCACTATACATATATAGTTGCACTACAAAACACCAAACTACGTATAGCGAACAATGCATCTATCTATAGTAATCTATAAATTTAATTTAAAATAATACATTCAGAGAAAGGTCTACTAACATGCTATCATGTTAACCAATCCGCATAATGTATCTGTATATATAAACCTTTCGAGAGATTTACCTTTGTTGAAGAAATCCGAGAAAAGGGGCAACACCAGTCCCAGGACCAATCATGATAATTGGGACAAGGGGGTCATCAGGCAAACGAAATTGGGTAGGCTTGCGCAAGAACAATGGCACCTGCAATGGACAATGGAATATTGTAAAATAAATGACAATGGAAAACTTCACTGGAGTACTTAATGTACTAGCATTGATTCGTCAAACGTGCTATCCAATTGCTACGAACAATTTGCAACGAAATATTTCAGCAAACAAACTATACCCTACCTTGACGAGAGAATCAATGGAAGAAAATCATGAGTCAAATCATCTGTAATATATTTGAAGCATACTAATGTTGCCTTCTTAACTTACATCCATCGGGAATGGTTGCAGACGATGTTCTACACTGTCATCGGTGGCTGTACTTGAATAATTTTCTGACCAAAGATGACTAGAAATATCTCGCAACCAAGAAGTACACAAACCAGTCCTGTTCAACGATAAAGAAACATAGGTGTGACCTTGAATTTTCTACTAAATTGTTTCCATGACATAATTGATTGGCACTTCTAATCCTCAAACGTTCCAAATCATATGGTTATATTCCACCGTTCAAAACAATCAATCCGATATCCAGAGGAATGCAGCGAGAAACATGAATTGTTGCATAATGTGGCCAGCGGCAAGCTGATGAAGTCATGATCCCTTCGATAATAATCCATAAAATAAACCTAAACAAGCCAGCACCTCACAGATAATCAGAGCCTTACACGGATTTATAGCCTTGCACTCATAGCTATGAATTCAATGATAGCCTCGGAGAGTATACCATAAATTACAGCTTTCCTTCAAATTGACTGATCAATTATCTCTATTTTGTTTCGCTGGACATGATTGGTTAAACCTGATTCACAATGAATGAGATTTCACATTTCAATGTATTTTTAATAAGCAAATAATTTTGTATTCAGTTTTGTTGGATTGCTAGTCGGAGGACCTCATTGACTATTTCACAGTATACTTGGCCTCATTGTGTAACTGTTGAATAGATAATATCGTTTACCTCTTTTCATTGTTGCCACGCAAGCACGGAAATTCCACAACATTATAGACAATACTAGCTTCTTTGGGTTGTTGGAGAGGAGAGCTGTTGACATAGATAATTTCAGGATTACATGATTATCACTTGAAAGAAATTACAGTAAACGATTCAAACACCATATCCATGTTACACCGCTGAAAGCAGAGATGAGAGAGGATGAAAACACTGCTGAAACAATAGCAAAAACCGTGTTTTACGGCTCATTTTTATTGTTTTTTTTTAAACCAGATAGAAAAAAGGAAATCAGCTTTTCCAAGGAAGTATTCAATGCTCTATAATTTTGGAAATTTGAAGTCTACCAGAAGAAAAACGTCTCCACGTATGGATAGGATGGCGTTGATTTGAGCTTTATCTGCGTGGTGTAATTACGTTATGAGACTGAAACAATTGTGAACGATGCCATTGAACAGTTAGTTAACCATTTAGATGATTACTGACCATCAATTATCTAAAAACATGCTGTTAATGGACCATGAATAAATATATTGCTTGAAATTGTCTTTCAAGAACAATATGTGATGCTTTTTGCTTCATGCACAAGAGTCAGGATTTTTTCGATTTATCTTTTATCCAAAAACCGGGTAAGCTTGGAGCTTTTTTCACAAGGGCGGTTTGTTAGGTTTGCTAGTATTTGTATGGTGTTTTTGAAGCGTCTGTGCGTTTAATTGCCGATTGCTCTTCTTGACGCCACAACCGATAGTGCTCCGGCCAGGAATTGAACTCAACACCTTACTGGCCGTATTTATCTGTTTTTAGTATTTGAGTGCTATCTTATTACAGTTCTTAATATAACCCCATTTTTGTTGAACATCTTAATAGTATGTACCTGCAAATGGAGTAAGGGCGAGCCTGTAGCCATGGCAGCATTTCTGAAATTAAATTGTATAATGTTAGAAATGCATACATAAATAAATTGGAAATTTCATCACGACATTAAGAGATGCTTGAAGACAAGTATTTGATACTGGAAAGTATCATTCAAACTATCAATCATTCATATCATAGGTTTTTCTGGCATTGAAGAAATACTAATTTAAGTGCTGAAACTAAGTACGTAGTAATTGGTATTTCGTGATTCTGCAATCTAAAATACCATAGTTTATATAGTGGGACATCATCTCGAACGCCAAGCGACAGCGAAGAAAGTGAGGATGATAGCATAACGAATATAATCGTGAATTATTTGCCCCAAGATATGACCGAAGAAGAATTACGTACATTATTTTCATCTGTTGGAATTCTTGATAGTTGTAAACTGATAAGAGATTAAATAACTAAAGCAAGCCTTGCATGCATTTGTAATTTTCAGAAACCGAGGGATTCTATTAACGCTATTGAAATATTACATGGAATGAAGTTGAACAGTAAAACGATTAAAGTAAGTTTTGCACGACCAAGTTCAAATGAAGTCTCACTATATAAACTATGGAAAGACTGACAAGTGCAGGTAAACTAATGAATAATGTTATTGGTACGTTTAGCAGTTATAATTTGAGGAGCAAAAAATTACAGTAATGGAGTAGAGTATCTTGACATTAGACTTATGCATTATGGAACAGATAAGATGGCTGTTCAGATATTTATAACAATAATAATAATAATAATAATAATAATAATAATAATAATAATAATAATAATAATAATAATAATAATAATAATAATAATAATAATAATAATAATAATAATAATAATAATAATAATAATAATAATAATAATAATAATAATAATAATAATAATAATAATAATAATAATAATAATAATAATAATAATAATAATAATAATAATAATAATAATAATAATAATAATAATAATAATAATAATAATAATAATAATAATAATAATAATAATAATAATAATAATAATAATAATAATAATAATAATAATAATAATAATAATAATAATAATAATAATAATAATAATAATAATAATAATAATAATAATAATAATAATAATAATAATAATAATAATAATAATAATAATAATAATAATAATAATAATAATAATAATAATAATAATAATAATAATAATAATAATAATAATAATAATAATAATAATAATAATAATAATAATAATAATAATAATAATAATAATAATAATAATAATAATAATAATAATAATAATAATAATAATAATAATAATAATAATAATAATAATAATAATAATAATAATAATAATAATAATAATAATAATAATAATAATAATAATAATAATAATAATAATAATAATAATAATAAAAATAATAATAATAATAATAATAATAATAATATTTAATAATAATAATAATAATAATAATAATAATAATAATAATAATAATAATAATAATAATAATAATAATAATAATAATAATAAAGGATAATCAACTACGAGTCAATCAGAATCAAACAGATCAAGCGTCAGGAAAGTTTATGTTTCGAGTGTTTACTCAACAGACATTAATATTACTAATACGGAAAAAGCTTTATTGCAATATTATAAAAAACATATTCTTGAATTACTTTACCAATAAGACGAACCAAAGGTGGGTTACACGACGGAAAAGAAGTTAAAATATCAACAAAACCAACACAAGGTTGCCGAATGAACTCTTGGTAATCTTCAGCACCTGCAAAAGAATGGCAAGAAGTTACTTTGAGTGAAATTATACGTTTCATTAAGCCTGTACTGAAAAAATATTGTGTAGTAGCATTAATATAATTCACTCTTCAGAAGTCACCCCCATGCAAACAACGAAAATCATCAAATTCAGTCCCTGGTTACTTCAAAACATTAGTATTGATTTATATTCGATTACCACCGTCAAATTAGCTCCATGGACGTGAAATTTCTCACTTTTCGTGAACACCTCGTCAAACGTATCAATGAATTATTTCATGTTTACTCATGTCCATGACAAGCCCATGGATGTGAACTATAGTTTTTCACATTTGCATAATTTCATAAGATGAATTTTTAAGGAAATGCTGATGATTTATCAATGAAGTTTATGAATCGCTGGTACCTCCTCCTTGATGCCTATTTCTGTAGGCTATATTCATCATTTATTCCTGACTGTCAAAAATAATCATATTCTTCTTTAGCATGAGAATTTGTATAGACCTCTAAGAAAGTTCCAGATTGTTAATTTGTAGGCCTATATAGCATCAAGGGACAACGAAATAACATCATCAACATTCAATCTTAATGTGGATTTGATGTGTACAGATCCTAGTATCAGGCCATGCTTTGATGATGCAATCAATATCCATTAGGTATCAATCATAACATTGAATCATTCGACATAATTTACAGACCTTGAGAGCTACAAAGTTCCTGTAATCGTCGCTTTTCTTCTTCAACAGACGTGTGATCAAAAAGCATTCGGAGGATTGACTACAAAGACACGATAACAGCATAATTAATAAACAGTTCAATGAACTACAGTATTGACCATTTTGCGAATGTAATAAAAACAGTTGTACTTAACATAAAGAAATATCGATCACAATTACTTAATGCAAACTTTGCTCTTCATTGATTGCAGTAATACAGTTGCACCTTTAAATGTAGGGTCATATCTTGCTACCAGTGGTGATGTAAATATTTCAGCTAAGAATTTATATCACTGACAAGAATGTGAATTTTTGATTTATTCAACATATTTTCACAATAAATTGCATATACGTATTCTATAATGCTAACTAATGTACTGAGTTCATCAATATGAACATCTTATAAACCGTTCATGAACAGTAAATGGTCTGTATTCAGTGAAATTCAAATGAACAATCAATGAAAACTAGGCCATTTAACGTCTATGGAAGGTCTCCACCCTGTCAGGGGGTATAATCGTTGCACAGTATTTACAATAGCCTTAAAAAATCGATCTGACACCCGCCTGACACATTAGAGAGAGAATGAAAAAAGGGGAATCTGCTTACCTTTTTAGGAACTGATGTTATGTCTAGAGAATGTTTCAATGCAAAACGAGCAGTACATGGATTAGGAATGTGGGAAGGAACGGTTGCGCCTATAAGCATCAAAGAAAAGAAAACACTGCATAAGAAAGTAGATGTTGAAATAGCTCAACATTAAAACCTCGAATTCAAAGATTTACATAAATAGTCTAAAGTACGAAAAAAAGTCTACAAACAGTAGTAAGAAGTCAACACTTGGGACTGCAATGAAGAGGACTTTAGTGGTTACTAAAGATTGGTTCTGATCTGTATGCGGAATTACCAGCTTCCGGTTGATATAGAAATCGTTAGATAATCATAAGATGTAAGGACAAAAAACAAGAGTACACATAAGCAATAATTAATCTACGTTCATACATGAGAATTCAAATTTCAAAAGTTATCTGAAATCCAGGATATCTAGATACTTGTAATGGATTGCAATGGGAAAATGGCAATATCGAGAGTCCAGAAGTGTGGAAATAGTCTGAAATCCGCTAAAAGTCTGAATATTTTCCTATCTGTATGTTGATATCCAATTATGTTGATCATTTATTAGATTAATGAATTTGTTAGTACGGAAATCATACTGGAACCCACTATTATGGGTGATATACTTTTTTCGAAAACAGTAAGCCAATAAATGTAGACTATCAATCATGCAACAAGCAGAAGGAAAGTTAGGAGTAATATCTTCGCTCTTCATATCTAGATTCCATAATATTTCAACATTTTGTTGCTTAGTACATGAAATTTAAAGTATTAAATGTTGGTTCTAGCAATACGTTTAACTCAAAACACATTAACATACACTTTTCATGTGTAATCTCTATTTATCAAACATCGTTGTAACTACCTTGTATTGAAATTTGTAAAGTCAATATATTCACTGTATATTTGGCAATTGTCATAATATTGAAGCTTTCTAATCTAAAGCTTAAAATGTTTACAATGACCTTATGAAGTTATAAAACATGTCAATAATTTTTAGTAAAATGTTGAAATATAAAATTGTGTATTACCGTCAAACCTCTTATAACGGTCACCTCTATAAAGCGACCACTCTTGCATTTTCTAAAATAATATTTTCTATTAAATCAAACCTGTATATAAAGGCCACTTTTCTATAGTGGTAAATTTATCTACTTCTCGTAGCTGGCTGTTACATACAGGTTTCACTGTATTTACCTTTTTTTGTTGTTGATGACATTACATCTACTTGAAATGGTTTATCAGCATCATTAATTAAACCTAATCTAAAATTGAAGTCAATTAAGAGTGGAGTAAAAGTCAAAACTACAATAATATTGACCAATATATGCAACTTTAACAAATTATAAAACTAAACAACTTCATATCAAACAATTTATAAAATCAACCAGACTTTCAGCTGGCGTTCATAGTCATTAAAACATGTTAGTTTGAAAATAGGTATGGGTATGGGTAGTCCTATGTATTGTGTTTAGGTGTTTAAACCCTACTAAAACTTGTACGTATTATACACAGTCAATGCGAACATAGGTTTTTGAATCTCAAATATTTTTAAACAAATCTCATGTAATATGTTTTGAAATCTTTCTATATTTTTATAAAGCTATCGACATCAGAAATGTGACAGTGGAATGATATATAAATATAATCCAAATATGACAAAAATGTTGATTTGTTGTTGATGACTTGTTGCTTGCATCATTTTCATCAATTTTTCATGACCAGTTCAATCAATGAAAAAAGTTCAGAACAATTAAAAAAGTTGAAGGAAATTGGACCATTCAACCTTTATGAATGAACTGTTCAGGAGTTCAAGAAATCAACCAGGAGCATAATAATAAGAACCCAAATTTTGGTTATCTTCCGGTTTGCCCGTGAATTACAGTTGATGAACGTTCAATGGCTTAATTTTTCATAGACAGTCCATGTACACTTCATGAAGCTGGGTATGAAAAGCAGGCAATTTAACGTTGATGATTTGTTTTCAAGGTTTGCATGCACAGCTCATGAATGTCTGTGAAGTTCACAAACTATTAAATGAACTCAACAAATTTGTCGCCAAGAGGTTGTCGCAATAAGTTAAGAATTTGATATTACAATGCATCAGTTTCATAGTCAACATGAGAAAGTTTACCTTTCCAGTATCGAATTCACATCTGCATCTCTGTTTGGGCAAACAATGCCAATGGAATCTCCAGGTGAGTAATCAAATGAGTCCTTCAATGGAAATCAACCATTATTGTTACAATAGCTGACAAAGATATAGAATTGAAGAAGGAAAGTATATTACTATATTGATATGATGAAACAATGACAGTCCGTCTGCGAAAAATAGTTCAGAAGTTCATGAACTTTTCTGCGAAAAATAGTTCAGGAGCTTTTCGCAGGGGTTAGGTTGGCTAATAGATGTGAGTCTGTCACATGATTATATTTGTGATTGGTAACTTAGATGAGGGACCAAATTTATTACATTTGAAACAGAATACCAATCTAACCATGTTCTAGTTATACATTCCTTTGTCAATCAACAAGAGATGGGAAGGGAGGGGAAATATGTAAATAAAGAATAGCGTAAAAGATCAACAACAGAAGCAAACAAAATAGCAACAACATTGCAATCATGTTTATATACAAGCTTCAATTTGACATCATTTGTTGATATGTAAAACCATAAAGTTCTCAAAGAAATTGTATAAGCCATGAGATCGGCCTTCCACAATATAAACAAACTTGATTCTGAAATGTGTTTATTTTAGAAACATATATACGTGTGTCTCTATTTGTTAAGAGAATTTATGTATGTATTAGTTATCAGTTGAAAAATTCACAACTTATTGTTTCCTGAGTTATATCCATGATATGATATGATAACTTTCTCGTTTTAATTTGTTGTTTCTTATTTTATGTATTGATTTGTTAAGTTTGATTTTTAGTGAATATGCAGTGTTTTGTTTGTATTATATATATATATATTGTCAGGGCTAGTATATCCTAAAACATTCTAAAAATCTAATCTTTGCTCAAAATGAGTTTGTAACAAAGGAAACAAAAAGAAAACTTAGACTGCTAACTATTTCTCAATCAAAGAAGGCAGTCATATCACAATTGTAAGATGTATGACATCATTTCTATTGTTCTGTTGTCACATTCCATAGAATAAGAACTCTTGTATAACAGTCAGTTCATAACCTCCCACGGTGAATGTAATAGAAATGTTTGACTGTAGTTCATGAAGTTCATGAACTCAGTAAAGTTTTAATATCTTCTTAATCATAATATAGTACTTATTACCTTATCTAATGAAAGTTTCATCATATAAGTTTGCCTCGTCAAAGGGCTATCAGTAAGCTTTCTGGCCAATATAATCGATGAGAGTGTAACAGATGATGTTGAAGAAGGAAAAGCGGAAGATTTCAGGTAGTCATTGTAGCAAGGACACTGCAAGAATAAGAATATAACGAGCATTCACAATATTAAAATATTATTAGAGACTAAAATGTATATGTACAGCCCGATTGACACAAGACAAATGTTCACGAAGGCTGCATGCAAATCAATTTGTTTCACTATTTGAGCAGTCAGCATTACCGATTGCATAATTATTACTTGAAATTACATGAGCTACAACACCATACGTTAAACTCCTGAAATGGTTCCATTAGCTGTTTATGGAGAGTAGACAAGTGGAACATTTCCAGGCCATTTGTAACGATTAACCTTTTATTAAATGCCCATAAAATGATTCATTATGGTTCTTTTCAAAATGTGTCTAACTTTGTGTACGGTGAACAAAATCATTATTAACCTTTAGTTTTGTTGATCGATATCCAGTTCAATAGTATTTCTGAAAAGATGTCACAAATGTTTCACATACATTTCATGGACCAGAGACCTGGGAGTTGTCCATTCATAGCTTATTTACAGACAGGTCATATATATAGAGACTACTTTGTGGGAATCTTGTCCGCACGGAATTCATTCACTTCGAGAGTTATTTGAGTTATCAATTCCTTTTCAAATTAATTAATACTTAATTAACTGAATTAATTAATACTTAATTAACTGAATTAATTAATACTTAATTAATTTATAGTTAATTAATTAAATAATAATCTACATAATAATCATATCCTTTATTGACATATTTATTTTCTTGGGCTTTTTGCCTGATACAAGGGGAGATTGTGATATCATTTTGATTCAAGATTGGACGTTGGGTGTATTGTTTTCTTTGTGTGTGAGAATGTGATACAAAGATAATAACAAACGCAAAATATGGTGTCAAGAAAACAATGGCAATATAACTGGGTGTTGAATGAATAAACCATTGGAATGCAATTCACGAATAGTAAAGTTGAATGACAAGTTCAGAAATACAATGGATCGTACATCTTTCGCCCTTTCAACATACTCACATAGTTATCTGTACTGTCAAGGTGGGTTATGTTAAGATATTCTTTTGGACATAACGGAACTTTCAAGGCTGGAACAAAAATGATAAATTCTATAGTAATTTATAATACCTTCTAAATTTTTCAATTCATTACAATCATAAATAATTCTGTTTTTAACAGACTACAAGAGATTCCATATATTATAAATAGTTTCAAGGTTCATTATAGAGTAGAATAGGCTTTCATACTACTGCATTACATATGCATCAGAGGAGAATGAGATACAGAAATAAATACACATACTGTAGATAGATTTGTTACGTCTACAGTAAAATATGCTTATTATGATTATTATTATGATTATTAAAGTCATTAGGCATACTAGCTTGGATAACTAAAATGGTTACCAGCTAAATTTGCAACAAACTGACATGTCTTATAAGCCACATGTCACAATTTGAGCACATCACTCGGCTTCAGTGGATAGACATTTTAAAATTATGAATACCGTATGACATGCTATCTAATCAAATTTGCAGCTGATAATTAATATAGCTGTCCTCAGATGGTAAACAAAATATAAATGTGGTTAAATGTGGATCTTAGATGTTCGTCAACTTAGTTTCGACGCCTTGTTGTTTCAAAAGTTGATAGTTTTATTGAGAAAATAGAACAAATCAGGAAATTAATGACTTGTTTTTGCATGTATCTTTTATCAAGTTCATAAACACAGTAAATGCATTCACTTGGGTTGGTCTTCACTATGCAAGACTCAAATACGTACCTGAATTTTTCAATTCTTCTGAAATTGTCAAGGAACGTTTCCTTGGTTGATCAATATCAAGATGCTTAGATTCTGAATGACCATTTATCTTCAATTCAGTTTTATTTGTATGTACAATGTTATCGTTTTGGCTTTTAGTCAAACAATTTGTCTCAAGGTCATTCCCCTTTGATATTGATCCATTGATAATTGGAATGGAATTATTGTAATTTTCCAAAGCCAACCACAGACCTTCAATCCATGGTTCAACAATAACCTCAAGACTGAAAATGAAATCACATTTAAAAAAAAACATTACAATGACAAAACTGAGAATTTCATCAAATAGATCACAAACGTTCACACTGTATTGCATGGTATGGCCAGATATAACAGGGTCAACTCATAACAAATATATGTTTTTGACTCACAGTTACATAAGTGAATCCATAAGTTTGATATGTGATAAAATTACATGAATTATAACTAAATGACACAACATGTTTTACATTCATTGAAAAGTGTGGTAAATGAGTTATTGGTCTTACAGTATGCAGAATGAAAGCATAGAATGAAAGATAATAACAGGCTATGCTGTTTCAAGGTTAACCTAAAATTTAAATAACAATTAGTACATTAATATCCTGAAGAACTATTGCACAATTTATATTACAGGGGATTCTCTTTGCTTGGTTTATGAATTGACATTGTATTTGAAATTGTGAATTCATGAATTAAAAATTCAACATTGGATGAGATTCCAACATTTGTTTCATTTTTAGAAAAGCGTAAGCTCGTCGTTTTTTAGCGACTTCAATTTTGTCTCCCAACTTTTTCTCGAGGCCAGAGCGAAGCGAGGGGCGTAGCCCCGAGTCAGGCAGGCCGCGACTGCCATCCAAGATCCGCGCTTATGGAGTCAAAATTTTAATACAACATAGCAAGTATGTGGTAACCCTTTATTCAAACTGTATATTCTAACAAACCGTTATCGATCAATGAAGTAATTCATCAATTAATAATTTGATGACAGAGAACAGGAGTGGAAGTGGAAGCAGTGATGCTAAGACAGTGTCAAATGATAGTGATATTATTAACAATATACTATAATGTCCATAAAAAAATTATTCACACAGTTTTGATTGCCCGGTTATGAAGTATTATGACTCAAATCATTCAACACACTTTACATAAATCATTTGGAATCTAAAGAAGCAAATCGCTTGTTTCTTTTAGCACTGCAATAGCCTGGTAGTTTGGATTGTCTACATTCATTATATAATACTGATAACCGTTTATTGTTCAAGCTGGATATTTATAAAAGAGCTGAAAACTTTGCAGAAGCATCAGACAGTCAAGGACAGCACTCTCTCAAAAGTTGACATGCCTTAGGCGCCTTAGACTTGAATAGCTGAATGCATGTATGCCTATGATCTGTTATGTCAAAGCCATTCATCTAAACAAATGATGTAAAGTTTGTATATGAACACAATTGTAATGTTGTTGCTATTGTATTTGTTGACGTGGTTGATTTATGTGATGCTGATATTTTACGCTGTTCATTGTTTACTTTCCCCTCCCTATCCATCCCTTTGTTGGTTGACAAAGGTAAGTATAACTAGGAATTCCACTGACTTAGCAGTGTGACTGGAGCTTGGTTGGTGGTGTCAGGTCTGCTATTGTTCAACTAGCTATTGTATTTTTCTGCCAGCCTCCCACCAACCAAGCACCTAGACCAAATTATTGTGATGTTAAGGATCCGAGATAAAGGTTTAACTTTAGTTATACTAGTTCATACCTTTCTATTTCATATACTTTATCCCTCTAAATGTATTCATTTACTTTCAGTATATCATATTTTTCTACATTTGTGAGTTAAACATTCAAACATTCAATGTTGCTTTTTCCTATTCCTGCTTTATCTTGTTATTTACGATATGTTTATCTTTCAGAGGTTTCATTTCTTTATAGATTATGATACTATAAAAATTAGCAAACGTTGAACATTCCCAGCTTACAGCTATTTTGGAATTAAAATTCATAAAACGCTTTGTAAAAAGCATGAATTCATTCCATTGACAGATCATAAACACAGTTCATGAACGTTCATGAACTTGATAAACTTTGATGAACTGATTTGATGAACTTTGATGAACTAGTTCATGTACAATGATAAACTGATTTGATGAATTTTGGTGAAATAGTTCATGAACTTTGATAAACTTTGTTCATGAACATTCATGGACAAATGATGATGAGCTTTGATGAGCTTTGATGAGCTTTGATGTATTAGTTCATGAACTTTGTTGAACTAGTTTGTCAACTTGAATGAACTTTGATGAAATAGTTCATTAACTTTGTTGAACTTTCATCAACTTGAGTTCATGAACATTCATGAACTTTGTGCCATTTAGCGTTAATGAACTCAGTTCATGAAAGTTCATGAACCTTCATGAAATTTTTCGCAGGAGAGAGGATGAATATGTGGCATTGACGATCACAGCACAAGAAGCATATAGGATATTCTAAAAGACCTTGGATTTGAGCAAGACGATGCTTCTTTGCTAGAGGAAGACAGCCAAAATAGCAATATCAAGGAAGCAAATCAACCACAAGAAGGCATCACATATTGATATAAAGTATTACTTTTTCAAAAAATAAGTCAATGATGAATTAATCAAGATTGAATATTGTCCAACATAGCGGATATCATGAGTACGGGGAAACGGTGAGTGATCGTAAATAGGGTAGATTCAACATTTAATATCTCCGCTAATAGGCATTCAAACTAAAAAATCATTGTCACCATTCTTCATCATGTAGCTTCAGCTACCCGAATTTGTGTTAAAATTTTTCGGTGTCATGTGCACTTTAATCATTCTTCAACCCCTAGTTGAGCGTGGTGATTTTGGCCACATAAATTGGGTGACTCTGGGCAGCAGACTTACATCGCCAATCAAGTCGGGAAAAAGACAAAAATAGGATAAATCTAGAGATCAATTAATCATCTACTCAAAAATATCTATGAAGTGATGATAGAACTTACAAATCACGCAATAAACGATAAAATTATCAAACGCGTAGAGTTTGTCTCTCCAAATACATTACAAACGTGATGTTAAAATGGCCGAAAATCACATTTAAACACATCGGAGAACGATTAATAACATCGTCATATGTCCAGTAGTATGAAATGAAGGAAGAAATATATTTGTTACAATGAGGACCAGCTGCGCTGACTAACGTTAAATACTAAATATAATTTGATTAAAGATCTCTAAATTCTTATAGACACGTTACTGTAGACTCACTTTTGTCTATCTCATTACTTATTTATTTTGTGTTGTTTCTTGTAGAGACGGGTTACATCATCAATAATTCATAAGGTATGGTTGGTGATTGTTTTGCTGATGTTCAAAACAAATCTGAATTTTGCCTAAAAAAACATGGAGATTGTGGCTGGACTATAAAACCCAATCACCGTTATTACTTGCAATCCCAAACGCATATGTTTTGTACGGAACTACAACGTTATTACTTTACTCTGGAGTGTGGAACTGATTTTCACTTCGAGGTTATCATTTTCGATCGAAAACTGTTCAACGGTGTGATCAACAAAGTGGAGCTGTTCTACAAAGATCATTTTGAGAAAATCATCCAGCTATGAGCTTTCATTGTATCAGCAGCCCTGGTATTGTTGCAATAAACGGCTTTTTTCAAAGCCACCAAATTCATTAAAAATAATGTGTTGCTTGTCAAAATTAATCCATTCCTCTGTATTATTATTGGCTCTATTACTACATATCATCTTTCAAATAAGTCCAATGAAAACTATTCTAGACAGTTACTGCTCAATATTGATTAAGGTCTTAATTGTAGTGCTACGGCCTCGTATTCGTGATGGCCTCGTAATCTTGATATAGATAAGTAGCATTGTACATGTAATAGAGGACAGTTTATGTATGACTATGCAAACTGGTGTTGTCTCTGAGTTTTCTGAGTTATTATTATTACTGTTTAATTCACCATTATTATTATAGTGTCATTGGATAACCGGGCACTACACTGGCGCAGTTGGTAGGATGAATAGAATTTCAGTAGTATATAACTATTGATTCTGCAGTGACATAATTATATATAGAAAGGGAACGCGTTTTATTTCAACGGCATTTTATTATAACTCAAAATGAATGAGGATAACGGACAAGATTCGAAGAAACCTTCAAGCTCAAGTAAAGCTGGAAATAAAGAAGATTCAACAACGTCGAAAGGTCTCTTTTCTTTTATAGGAAGGTTACCACCAGAATTCGATCCAAGTCAAAAAGATGGCTATGACAGATTTACTCGCTGGAAATCCACGTTTCAAAATTATATGCTAGCCTCTGATCTAGATACCCGATCTCAGGAGAAACAATTGGCTATTCTCTATAATATTGCTGGAGAAGAATTCAGACAATTTACAAAGAAAAACTGTAAGTTTACTAACGCTAATCCTGAGAATATTGAAAATGTTCTGGCAAATGTAGAGTTACTATTAAAACCACAACGTCGTAATCTACAGTACAGGTGTAAATTGCTTGATTTAAAACAGGGTCCTGATCAGACTATCACCGAATATTTACAATGTTTGAGATCTGTATTTGACGAGACTGGTTACACAGATGTTAACCTGACAGGCGAAATGTTAGTGCGTGACTTGCTCATTCGTGGGATTAAAAACGACAAGGCAAAACGTTTGATATTGCAACAAGATGTTGACAACTTGACAGTAAGTCAGTGTGTTAATCTGATATCAACGTTTGAAATTGTTGCGATCAGGAATCCTGAATCAACTTTATCTGCCATCGATGACAAACAAATTACTGACTGTAAGTACTGTGGTAGACATCACGCATACGGAAACTGCACTACTTATGGTAAAACATGCAGTAACTGCAAAGGAAAAAATCACTTTCAAGTAAAGTGTAGATCAAATAAGAAAGCTGACAAAAATTTTAGCAAAAAGAAACATAACAAAAATAAGAAAATAAATACAGCAGCCATAAGTGATGACGATAATTCATCAGATGAAAGTGATGCCGCTTACGCTTTGAATGATGCTACGCATGGTCAACGTGCTTATGTGACATTGTGGTCATCAGGGCGATCTTTGAAATGTCTAATTGACCCAGGTGCTACTACAACAATGTTACCCGAAGAGTTTTTAATGACAGCTAAGGATTACAAATGTTTAAAATCAAGTTATGTACGACCATGGAATAGTCCAAAAATTGAAATCAAAGGTCAAGGTACTCTAAAAATATCCTCTTCGCCAACCTCAAAAACAGTGTCAATCAAAGCGAAATGTATTGATGACTTGAAATATCCGTTATTATGCTATTCGGATTATCTTGATTTGGGTGGAGAGCCTTTATCGCTGCCCGATGACTATCACGTAGAGATAAACGCTGTAGGTATTGAGGGATTAAGTAAAATTGGATCAGCCTCAATAAAACTACAGACAAACTCTAATCCAGTAGTCCAAGGGGCCCGCAAATTGGCATTCCGGTTGCACGAGCCAGTAGCTGCGGAAATCAATAAACTTGTAGAAAAGAACATTTTAGAGCGTGCTACAGGTCCTACGGAATGGCTCTCACCTATTGTAGTGGCATGGAGAAAGAATGGAAAACCGCGTATATGTGGGGATTTTCGTCGTCTGAACGACAATATTAAACGAGAAAGATATGTTATTCCTACAGCAGAATCATTTTTTGCAGATCTACACGGAAGCAACGTATTTTCAACACTTGATCTCGAATCTGGTTTCAACCAGATAGAGTTAGATGAAACCTCAAGCAAATTAACGACGATTTCAACTCACATTGGCAACTATCGTTACTTACGGCTACCGTTTGGAATCTCGTCGGCGCCGGAAATCTTTCAAAGAATTATGAGCGATCATCTACGTGGTTTGGACGGGTGCAAAGTATTTGTTGATGACATTTTAGTCCATGGAAAAGACAAAGCAGAACACGATCGTCGCCTAGAAGCTGTATTAGCCCGATTGAAAAAGATCGATGCGAAACTAAACGATCAAAAATGCAAGTATGCTCAGAAGGAGATCATATATCTTGGACATACTTTATCTGGAGATGGTGTCTCGCCCGATAAATCCAAAATAACAGAAGCATTGGCATTAGAAGCACCTACAAATGTTACTGAGGCAAGAAGAGTCTTAGGTATGTTGAATTATATTCAGAAATTTTTACCGAATTTATCTAACAATATGAAGAGTATCCGTGATATATTGAAGGGAGATTATGATCAAGTTGCAGTGAACGACTGCTGGGTATCCATAAAACAAGATTTAGCCAACGCAGCTAATCTAACATTTTCATTCTATGACAGAAATGCTAAAACTGCAATTATATCTGATGCCAATCCTTATGGGCTAGGAGCAGTTTTACTTCAACTTATTAAAGGCGAATGGAAATCTGTTTTAACGGCCAGTCGCTCTCTAACCGCAACTGAGCAGAGGTATTCTCAAATGGAGAGGGAAATGTTATCTATCCTTTTTGCGGCAGGAAGATTTCGACAAATTATCCTAGGAGGTGAAATAGAATTTTGGACAGACCACAAACCCTTGGAAAATATTTGGTTAAAAGCTTTCGACGATATACCACCTCGCTTGCAAAGGATGATGCTTCGCTTATCACCATATGGCGGCACAATTATTTATAAGCCAGCACGGGAATTAATAAATCGTTTACCAGATACGCTTTCCCGCTCACCTGCTAAAAATGAGCAGCAAGAATTGAATGACACTCAATACGATCAAATTGCAAATGTTACTTTAGAGTCGGCTGGGACTTTATTATATCCGCAGTTTGTGACGCTAGAAGACGTGGCGAAAGAAACCGAATTAAGTAATGCGCTATCTCAAATTATATATGCAGTTGAGACATCTAATTGGTCTCAATTACCTGAGAGTTTAGATGTATACTTTAAGGAGAGAAATAATTTAACTATTTTAAATAAACCTAAACTGCTATTGTGTGGAAATAAAATAGTTATTCCATCGTCTTTACGAGAAGGCCTCATTAAATTGGCTCATGACAGCCACCTAGGGGTAAAAGGAACGATATCACAATTAAACTCCGTTTGGTGGCCAGGAATAACTACTGACGTAAAAAGTACTTTACAGCGATGCGAACACTGTCGTAAATTTGACGATAGACAAGTTGAACAGGAGCTTGAGCCATCGGCTATACTACCACCATGGCATACAATAGCAGTAGATATTTTTCATGTTAATCGCAATGCATTCTTATCAGTTGTAGATTATGGGTCCCGTTACCCAGATGTTATACCATTATCTCAAGAAAAAGCACCTGAAATTTGCAGCGCAGAAATTCTGTGAAATGAGTATAAGAAATTCTGTAAAACGTGGGGAGTACGCATTCGTCACTCAGCACCGAGATATGCAAGGTCAAACGGAATGGTCGAAAGATTCCACCGAACGTTCAAACGCCGTTGGCACAGGTGTGACGTATTACGTGATCGTCAACGCTTACATCGTGTCTTGTTCATTCTCAGAACATCGTATCATCGCACAATAGGTACAACTCCTATTCATGCACTAACCGGCCGGCGTCCTAGAACCGCAATTCCATCATCGCCAGATTCCAAGACTGTTAATACAGAACATCAGCGTATCGCTAAAGCATTAATGAAAGTAAACCACGACCAATTATTGAAAGTTGTTAAATTGACCACACCCAATGTAGGGGAACAAGTATCAACTCGTGTTGGAAATAAAATAGTTGATGGTAATGTTATCTCTGCTAACAATCGTAGAGTCGAGGTATTATCCGATTCTGGTAATGTATTAACAAGAGCTCGTTCACATGTAATTACAACTGAAAAGCCAACTACTGTTGCTCCAGGGACACGTACGCGTTCAGGACGATTAGTAAAAGAGCCAGTACGATTTGATCCATCTGATCCATCAACACATTAAATAATTACAAACTGTTTTAGAAAAGAAAGAAAGTAGAGTTGATTTATGAATGTTATCTACGCACAATAATTACTTTTTAGCTGCAATTAATTAATTAGTAATAAAATAATATAACTTACATTTTAAATCTTACAATAAGTAATCAAATAATATATCTTACATTTTAAAGTCTTACAATTTTATAATCTTACAAATTATCTTACATTTATAAATCTTCAGTAGAAAGAGCGAGTGTAGTGCTACGGCCTCGTATTTGTGATGGCCTCGTAATCTTGATATAGATAAGTAGCATTGTACATGTAATAGAGGACAGTTTATTTATGACTATGCAAACTGGTGTTGTTTCTGAGTTTTCTGAGTTATTATTATTACTGTTTAATTCACCATTATTATTATAGTGTCATTGGATAACCGGGCACTACACTTAATCTTACATGGTTTTATTGCTGCATTAAAGCTGAAATAACAGTCACCTGTACATAGTGGTCATTATAATTCCATACTGAAATAATCTAACCTGTTGCATGATATAACCTTGACTTGACCTTAATGAAATCACCTTTACATGTAGAGCTACGAATGGAAATGCGCAGTTTATAGATTGTCTAATGACCAAGTAGGCCTACCCCCCAAACCAAAATAAAGGTCCCAAGTTGTCCAACTTTCACTATAGAACTACTTAATATATTAGTGATTTGCATTGGATTACAATCTTTATCAGAGTTATATTCTAAAGGATAGATGAGACATTATTTGGGTCATTAAATTGCTAGAGACAGCATTAAGGTATTCTTGACTTGATTTGGTGGCTTTGAAAAAAGCCGTTTTTTGAATTCAATATCAATAATGATTTGAAGACAACGTGAAATGTTTATTGCTTAAGAATTGGCTTGCGTAGAAATGACAAGAGACAGCAAACCGACCAAACTTGATTTATTGATCCAGTCATGGTGATTGGATTCTTCTTGCTGATGATATTATACTCTTTGATTTTATGCATAAACTTCTCAACATGAACACGCTGCTGTGCAATTTTTCTTGTTCTTTCGCATTGATTTTAGTCATTTTCACGGCCTTTTGTCACTTATTGATCCGGAATATAATTGAGAAATGAACATTGGAAAACCAGCAGGTGATATAGCTATGAGACCCTTAAGAGTATTCCTTGACTTGTAATTAGAATATGTATGGCCTTCATTGCATAAGGATGAAGGACGTTCCATTTCTATCTCAGTACCATCAATGATCATCATAACAGTGTGTTCGCTGCCTCTGAAAACTTCAGGTAATGTATCAATGATTACGTTTCGACTTGGTATTTAAGACATAGCTGCCTAAGGTGAAGGTACATAAAATTAGTCCATGCTTTAAATACACATGTGATGTCTTTTCTGCTGATTCCAAATCTATCAGCGAACTCTCTGTGACAAGTATTGAGACGTAGCTTTACTAGTGTTAATAATAACTGGTTGCCATATGTCATTGATGATTGATAACCACCAAGTTATCTAGTAAAAAAGAACGCCAGACAAATTAAGGGGGTGCAGGTACAAACAGGTCAGTGCAAAATTATTAACAGCAGGACATGTGTATGTAGGCATATCTGAGTACATTATTCCTTGACCTACCAGGTGTACAAACACATATACAAGAGTGCATTTAAAAAGTTATGTCCTGGTACAGTATATATATGATAAATAATATATATGTAGTATATAACCTACAATAGCAGTGTAACATATGACGTGCTAAAATATCATGATGTGCTTACCTTCTGGAGATAAGTAGTTGTACAACGATTTAAATATCTCAACAGTGGGTAAACCGGTGTAATAATTTACATCAAGGTGTCCAAGAATAATATTATCGTAATCTAGAACACGACGGTTGAGGTTGATTGCTTGGTATATTAGGCCAGATTGACATGATGTTGAAGTTGTCTATAAACAAATCGTAAAATTCCATGTATTATTATTAATGTTAATATAGAGCATACTCACCATAGATCAGGTTGACACATATATTAGTGAATTTGAATTACCTGAACTTGAGTCGCTATAGGAGCTGAATGCGTTTCAACTGCTTCATCTTGTTGTTGACTCTCTGTATCCAAACCATCATAATCATCATCGTCATCATCAGGGAAATTTGAATCGCTGGAAATGTTTGAATCATCCATTGGTACATCATTATGCCTTACTAGATGCCTTTTTGGTGTCGGTGAAGGTGCAGCAGTCTATCGTAACAGAGAGAGCGATGTAAAAATTTGCAAAATGGCCGTATTCAAAATGACAAATAAAATCATTTAAAGCCATCAGAAAATGACAATTATTTACTCACTTGATCAGTAGGTTTACATAAGTTAGCCTTTGGAACAGCACCTTCTATAAGAGACCAGCGTATCCAAACGAATAAACATCTTCAGCGACAAACTGTTTATGGCAAATCCTTGTACTTCTCGTGACTTTCCAATCTTTTCTAGGAATCGCAACCTTCCATTTTTTTATAAGCGCGTCGTCTTTCACTGGGAAAGTGAATGTGTGGATTCCCACACCATGCTGCTTACCAGTCCAATCACATTTAGGAACAAAACAATTTATTAATCCCATCATAAAGAAGAAAAAATTCAAGAGATCAAGCAGAGATCGAGTGGTTGTCGTACGTTTCCAGCTGTTTTTGATTATTCTAAATTTCCCGCTTTGCTGCTTGCATCCCAGGAGGCTTTGCGCTAGGCCCAGGATCCGCGATTGGTGAATTGATTGTCTCTTGGTTCTTTAATGAGATTGTTGATCATGCGAAACAGCTTCTTTGGATCACCGGCACACTTGTCTATTTCTTCTGTATAGTGGTTAGTTCTGGCCTTCTTCAGAATGGAACTATACAGGTCTCTGACTTCAATGTTATACATAATAATAATAATAATAATAATAATAATAATAATAATAATAATAATAATAATAATAATAATAATAATAATAATAATAATAATAATAATAATAATAATAATAATAATAATAATAATAATAATAATAATAATAATAATAATAATAATAATAATAATAATAATAATAATAATAATAATAATAATAATAATAATAATAATAATAATAATAATAATAATAATAATAATAATAATAATAATAATAATAATAATAATAATAATAATAATAATAATAATAATAATAATAATAATAATAATAATAATAATAATAATAATAATAATAATAATAATAATAGTAATAATAATAATAATAATAATAATAATAATAATAATAATAATAATAATAATAATAATAATAATAATAATAATAATAATAATAATAATAATAATAATAATAATAATAATAATAATAATAATAATAATAATAATAATAATAATAATAATAATAATAATAATAATAATAATAATAATAATAATAATAATAATAATAATAATAATAATAATAATAATAATAATAATAATAATAATAATAATAATAATAATAATAATAATAATAATAATAATAATAATAATAATAATAATAATAATACCGATAATAATAATAATAACTAAAGTGGGGGTATTAGAATATTGATTATTACGTTCAAGCAATGTCTATTTTGTGGTAAATATAATGAGACAATGGACCATTACATGGAGGATTTAGAAGGACCATTTAGGAGGATTATATGAGATGGCAGAGCAACCGAACTTCAGATTTGATCATATCTGATCGACTGTGGATCAAATCCGTCAACTCAGCCTATCTGAAACATCAAATGAGTACCATCTGAAGATGGCGGAGTGGCGGATGGAATGGTCCAGAGGGAATTGCATTGTGAGTAGCTGCGGCGCATCGTTGTTCCTTGACAATCGAGACATATCTGCCATGAAATCTGTTGAAATTGATCTGCAGTGTCGCGGCTGAGATTAACAAAGAGCGATTAAAATCATTGCTCTCAGCGAAAAAAGCAACTCATCACAAATAGAGGAGTGGTGCGGGTGCCTTCGGTTGGGCGACACCATCTACATTACTTTACTACATGGTTCTGTGACTCGTTAGTTTTATTCCTCTTTTGGCAATAAGCCTGTATGCCTACCGCTGTTATGTTACAATCATTCTAAGAAACGTTGTGCGATCAGTACCTGTTTGACTTTTGAGCTGTATCAAGTAAGATCCTTTTAGTGGAATTAGAAGACTCACCCTACAGCATCGTCAGCGCATCCAGTTGTGTAAAATGCCTTGGCACCAAGTTCTTTTAGTCGTTTGTTGAGGTTTTTGCCAAAATTACAAAAGTTGGCATAGTTACTATCACCAAGACCTAAAGCAAATCAAAAAGAAATTTGGGGTTGAATGTATTTGCCATTGGTTCCCTTTATTAGCCTATACATTATGAAAGGGAGATGTATTAACTTTGGGTATGTCCTGATTTATAACCTTCTTTGCCTGATTTAAGTATGGACCTATAAACGAGATTATTGATGTATGATCTGATGTATTATGTGAATTACGAGTAACTGTTAAACACGTGTTGACATGAGCTGCTTCCATAAGAAGGAGGATATAATAATTATGAATTGATGAGAATAAACTAGTATGAGTTGAATCGAATAGAATGTAAAATAAAGGCATTAGAAGTTTTCTGAGTTTTAGAACTTCTATAGAATTTTACTCTAGAAAAAAACATTAAGACAGAAACAGGGCGGTAACCTACAAAAAGTTCAAAAATGCAAACTTAAGATGTAAAATGACCCTCAAAATTAAACATGATGACTGATTAAAATACGAAACAACGATCTCAATAATCATAAACAACTAGTGATGATTGAATGGCTTGGCCAGTGAGAAATTCTAGCTAGGAGAAAGATTCAAGTTACAGGGGATGCCAAGAATAATTTATGAATTTGATTACTACTTTCAAACTCTTTTAAGTTGCAAAATAATCAATTTATTTTGAGAAATATATTTCGACTGTCAAGAATGTATTTAGAGAATTTTGCTTGGATGATATTTTTACAGCAATGGTAACAGCCTAATTTGATTTGCCATTCCATTTAGTTTAGTTCCATATAGTTTTGGAATTGCAATTAATGTTTGTTCGGAAGACTGCTCTGTGTGTTACCTATGCACTAATTGCTTGTGAGCATTGCATGTACAGCAGTATTAATTTTTTTCAGGGAAAAAATGCAAGAGTAGCTCTAACGTGTGATTGAAGGTTGGCCAACTTAAGGCAAAAACATACACCAGACTTTGAAAATAGATTCTTTACCTGCAACATCAAAAGTTTTATAAACGTTCCAATTGTTGTTAAAACAAAGTTACGAGTTCATGAACAGCTAAATGGAACTCAATGTGACCTTGCTTGCTAATGGGCCATGAATTCAAAATTGTGCTTCCTTAAATATTAGGAGACATTTTTTCTCTCTGCATTCACTAGAGTTTGAGCTCTCCAGACACATCCAAATTAAGAAATTATTGTTAATGATGTCCTTACTTAGCTTAGGCTACATTATTATTATAGGAAACTTGATTTCAACGGGATCAATCACCAAATTTTTGGTGTCAAATGAATATTTTGGATAAATGTTTAATATCAATTAACTGAATCGATAAGGTTCAACACAGTGCACCTTCCAAGTTCAGTTTAAAAATAGCTTAGGCCTACAACAAAAGTAACACTGATTCTCACCAAGCAAAGCATAGTTCAAGCTACTTAGATGATTTGAGGACAAAGTTTTCTTCTTGAGTCTTCTGAAAAACTTGCAAGTTGTTTCGGGTGGTTCACCTTCGCCAGTGGTAGAAACGACAATCACAGCTAATTCAAGTTTTTCTAACGAAAACTGGAAAAGAAGACAAATAATTTGGTCATACAGTTGGGCTTGTTTTAACATCCACCATCTGACGGAACGTGGAACAACAAGGGAAGGCTACTAAATCGGAGAACGATTTTGATTTTCATTGAAGAACATCAGAATAAGATGACTTGAATTATACAATCAATCTTCTTGTTGCTATTTTAGGCCTAGGCCTAGTTATAAAAGGTTCGAGAGCAGATCATATTGTATGAGATGAAAAATTATAGCCTATACAGAGAAAAGCTTTCAATTTTACAGGGCATATCTATCTGATACTGAGCTAAATGTTGAAAGTACTATAGGCCTATTAATTTGTTAAAGTAGATCTGGTTTGTAATTAAATAGTTCTGATTTATGATTAGGCGTAAGCAGTGACAATTTGACATGCAACTCTACCTTTTTATCAACAAGGCTAAGACAATGGAGTTGGTGATTGATTCCTCTTTGTGTGGCTACTTCTGAGATTTCCTCGGCAATGGCCTTTGCTTGACCAGTTTGGGAACCATATAAAATGTGAAGGACCATAGTATCATGAAGGAAAATGCTAAGACCTGAAAATATGAAGCTGAAACTATAGGGTCATGTGTAAGCTATAAAGACGCATGAAACCAAGATATTATAACAAGAAATAAGATAGTGAGACTCAAATTTGCATTATCAAGATCTGAAAGAGATCATAGCATGAATTTACCTTTATGTAATTATAACCCAACTTTATGGCATTTAACACCTCCAAACATTGAATAATTCAAATTTAAAATCAACTTCTTCAGCCAACATCAATAGCATCCACAGGGATGTGTCATGCCTCTGTTAAGAGAGTCTATATATAGCGAAAACTACTCATTTTCAATAATTCACCCAAAGTCCCAAACCGGTCAAAAATTTTTGAGAAACTGTCTCAAGATACAAAAGTTGCTTGAGCTTGAATTATAGACAAAAGATAAGCCAAATGCTAAATGTCTGTCACAAGTATAGGCTGTAGATTTCTTAACTGAGCAAAGTCTCATGACATGAATGTTATGGACCACGTAGCCTACTGTTTTCCAAATTTCTGTGGTTATAGTGTTTTTGATGTAAATTACTTTATCGTGCAGCCTTGCCATTGCCATAGATTGCAATCAATTATAATCAGCATAGAACACACAGCCCAAAATTCTGTGCTTTAAAATATTATTTTTGTTACCACATGAAATGAAACTTTGTAAATAGGCCTACAATTTTCCAGTATTTTGATGAAAGTTAACTTAATGGAAGTAATATGTCATTTACAAACTTGAATCTGTTCCTTTATTTGATCTTTGACGCTCGTTTTTGATAGCGAGATGGCCATGTTGGTTAGCCTACAGGTTAAGGCTACAGCCTTGAACATTTATCTCTGATTGAGATGGTTTTGCCTTTTGGATAGGACCTATAATTTCACATGTAATTAAATAATTGGTTGATTTCAAAATAATCAAATATCCACCTCTTGATAAAATTCAACATGAAATCACAATGAAATGCAAAACCAACCGATCACCAAGATGATAACACTGAAAGTGAGATGTTAGGAAGCATTGGAATTTTTACATATATTCAGAGCATGCACATATAAACAACTGGACCTTCACCAAAAATAATAAAGTGTCCGGCGACCAGACGTCTATCCACGTTTTTCAAGACTTGTTTCAAGACTTGTTTCTATCGGTCACCTTGCTAAGTTATCAAAATGACAGTTATATAGGGGTGGAGGTTCAACAGAGATGCAAATGTTCATCCAAATGAATTATGTTATGCACACAGAAGCCTGAGCGTTGCATTATAAGGCAACAGTATTATTTTTACAAAATTGTAGGCCTATAATTATTTTCTGTACAAAAGGCGCTAATATCAAGAGGTAGGCTTTTTAGTTTATTTACAATTTGTTGTTTTGTATCTTTCCCTGCTTGTTCGACATAAACTGTAACGGAAATATGCAGAGAAGGTCAAACTTCCAATTACAAAGTCATAATCGCAAAACTCTGTGAATTTAGAGGGCACAATAACAATCTAACAGTAGCAAGTATGAATAGATAGCCTTCTTGTGATATACATATTTAATTAAAAATATCTTGGAGAAAAAAGATACAAGCAAGTAATGAGTTTCAAGGAAATGCTTGCGTCGTGTAACAAATATTCTTCTATGAAAATACAATGTCACAAAAATTTGTCTCTGCTGTTGCGCGCTATTTATTGTATATTAGACTGGTCCAAAAAACATGAAAGTTTGAAATGTTATCGGGCCCATCGATTTTCTTGTTCAGAAAGCTTTGAAAATAAGTTGTGCACAAATTTTATTGTAATTTGACATTGAGAAATGGGGTCCCAAGGCGCCTCTAAATTAATACATAAAGTTAATGGGGAAAACGCTGATATTTTTCAAATGCTAATACGTCATCTTTGTGAAAACATATTCTAAATTTTGCTCACGTGGCCGTGGAGGTAATGATCTGAATAATCTGAATTTATTAATTTAAATGTTTGAATCTTTATCATTGCCTTAAAACTATGGGGTTGAATACGATGCATAAAAAACGTGGCTTCCGCTGTGAAAAAGGATTAATCTAAAAGTGTCTGCTGTCAATCTGTCAATCTAAAAATATTTCCGTGAAAGGTGTCACCGCCGTTGATATCGTAGTTTGAAGAAAGTTTGTAACTCGAGAAGGTCATTCTGTTGAACGGTGACTGTTTTATAGATTCAGATCATATTGATGTTGTTATTTCAAGAGATATTCATTATTGTTACGGTCGCTATTATTTAGATAAACAAAATATCGAATAAAGTTTAAATAAAGTTTCAAATAAAACGTTGGAAATCGAACACGATATTGCATATATTCGTATGTCGATTCCTATGTGAGTGGTTAAATGTTCAAGCTTGAATTTATGAAGACATCGAATTATTTCTTTGGCACGTAGCAAGGGATATAGCTCTTTAATGACGGATTACATCACTCTTGTGAGTGGGTTATCGGAATTTAGATCCACGAGTTCACTAACAACAAACGAGAAATCCATATCGTAAACGAGGCCGTTTGTTGTTAGAGAACGAGTGGGTCTAAATTTCGATGGCCCACGAACAAAGAGTGATGTAATCATTTTAATAATCATGTAACATAACCTTTGTCTGGAACATCAATTATCTCTGATCAATTTCACTACAACAATGATTTGTTTTCTAATTTGTAGGGTCATTGATTTTTCATTAAATACAATTGGAATGAAATTCTTACGAATATCATTTCAAAATATGATGCGAAGATTTCAACATAATTATTTTTCAAACATATGTGAAATACAGGGATGTTAAAGTTACTTTTTAAAAGTATCTAGTTACAGTTACCGTTACTTGGGCGAGAAAGTAACTAGTTACTATCAGACGTTACTTTTCAGAAAAAGTAACGATTATAAGTTACAAGTTACTTTTAATTCGAAAGTAACTAGTTACAGTTACTTTTCCCGTTACTTTTTCTAAATAAGTCCAAAAATATCCAACAGAAGCAATGAGACATATATGAAGTATTCAAATAATATTTCTGTATTTTAATTTGTTAATTAATCAAATGTTCTTGTTGACAATATAAATACGAAAACAGACACCCGACGACTATTTCACAGCGACGTCTTTTGCGTGTTTGAATGGTCTAGGCGATCCCCCTACTTTCCATAACAAAGAAAATCTCAAGTTACGCGCCATTAGTTCTATTTCAAGCTTGGTTGCTATGACAATTAATTGATCGAACAGACATATCAGACATGAAACGCTCGTTGAATCACTTGAATATCATTAACTCGGAAAAACAGATTCTATAACAGAACGTTTCCTGCAGTTGTTGTGAACTTTTTGTCTGTGTTTTTATTGTTCTTGGATGGTAACAATGAGAACAAAAGATTTTGACTAATTAAAACACAATAGCGATCGAGAAGCTGCTAACTATCAGCACTCTTTTGTGAAAAAAGTAACGGAAGAAAGCGAAAATGTAGTGAAAAAGTAACGAGTAATCGTTACTTTATTTTTAATCCTAAATGTAACTAGTTACAAGTAGAAGTTACTTTTACAGAAAAGTAACTAGTTACAAGTAGAAGTTACTAAAAAGTAACGATTACAAGTAACGTCGTTACTTTTGTAATCGTTACTAACATCCCTGGTGAAATATTAAAAATAAAATAAGAGTTACATTTGAATATATCAAGTCCAAAGTTGTTACTTTTTGAATTTCTCAAGTTGAATTTTTAATTACGGAGTATGCATTCAATTTGATTTTGAAAAAATATTCTATCTGTCGCAGCTTGTCGCCATTTTCAAAACACACGTGCGGGTATAGACCTATACCTGCACGCTTTTAGTGGTTGTCATGGAATCTCGTGGATTGTCTTGATATAACTGCTAAACACGTGGTACAAATCCATCAATCGTGACTCGAGTTTTTTTCAAGTGATTATTAAAAGTTTTTAAACATTTTGAGATTCAAGTAATTAGGCCTACCTCCGTAAATCAAGTACAATGTCAAAGGCTTTGTTTCTGAAGTTTCATTTCCCAAATGGCAGCTACTTCTGTTATAAAATTTTACTGAGTTAAACAAAGTGAACAGTTTATCTGAGTAATATTTCTGCTATCTGAGTAAAGCGACCGTAGCAAGAATGAATATTTTGATAACAAGTTAACAAACATATTGTGTCTATAAAACAGTCACCGTTCAACAGAATGACCTTCTCGAGTTACAAACTTTCTTCAAACTACGATATCAACGGCGGCGACACCTTTCACGGAAATATTTTTAGATTGACAGATTGACAGCAGACACTTCTAGATTAATCCTTTTTCACAGCGGAAGCCACGTTTTTTATGCAACCCCATAGTTTTAAGGCTATGATAAAGATTCAAACATTTATATTAATAAATTCAGATTATTCCGATCATTACCTCCACAGCCATGTAGGAGAGACCGGGGAGACTTGGACCACTTTTCGCATTTTTAATTATTAAAATTATTGTGGTTGTGCAAATGTAACAAATTTTATGTCAGTAACTAGCCAACATGCTCAATTCAAAAGGGTAAGAATATCAATCACATAAATGTAGCAATTTTTCAAATATTTAGTGCGGAAGACCGACCATTATAGAGGGGAGACTTGGGACACGGTGGGGTGACATGGATCAGGCATATTTTCTCAAAATTTCATTAAATAACTGACAAATTTACTTTCCAGTACCAGACACTACAGGTGTTGCTTTGACTTGGGAGTTTATTTGATCAAAATTAAGCCAGCAACAAGTAATTTTAGCATTAATAAGAGAACATTATTTTTTGACACACCTGTCATCAATCTAACTGTAATTGATTTAGCAACTTTATCTCCACAAAGTAAAAAAGTCAAATACAGCGCATATAAATGAAAACAAACTCATATTTCAACCAAATGCGATTAGTTTCCCATTAGTCATTGATGCTAAAACGCGCTGTTCCATGTCTCCCCGTTTGACTTCCCAGCAGAAAATGAGGTGGCACTCCTCATCAACAGGAATGTATTCAAAAATTTTATATCAAAAGATTCATCAAAGTAAAACCGTTGCAATGGCACCATTCAAAGTGGCAATTAAACACTTATTTTAAAATTAATTGAATCAAAAAAGGAATCGCAAAACGCATGACGATCATCGTAAGCTGTACACTAAAATTTCTTGATAATTAGCTATTGTTGGTTATTGAAATTTAGGGAAACAACATGAAATGAAGTGATATACAGCATATTAGAAGACAAGTGACAGGTAATCAGGAACGCTCTTGTCCCGTGTCTCCCTTGGTCCAAGTCTCCCCGGTCTCCCCTAACCAAAATTTAGAATATGTTTTCACAATGATGACGTATTTGCGTTTGAAAATATCAGCGTTTTCCCCATTAACTTTATGTATTAATTTAGAGGGACCCCATTACTCAATGTCAAATTACAATAAAATTTGTACACAACTTATTTTCATAGCATTCTGAACAAGAAAATCGATGGGCCCGATAACATTTCAAACTTTCCTGTTTTTTGGACCAGTCTATTGTCTATTGTTATTTGACACAGAACAACAGATGCCTTGACACCATGTTTGCACAAATCCATTCAACATTTCGTATCAAAAGAACCGCTGTTGATGATGATCACTTGCTTCCACCCATTGAATTTTGCGCGGGTTCCAAATACAACTCAACAAAACAGCATAGAAAAAACAAACAGCAAAATTTCACGGAAATACCCAAATTAAATTTTCTGACGTTTCTATGGCAACCACAAAAAATAACAATGTCACAAATTGTATTTTGAGGCCACAGTGGAATCGATGTACTGTACGTTACGCCGTCCGGCGTAGAACTGAGTTGATCATACGCCAATTTGATTTCTTTGGCGTGGAAATTTAATAATTTTCTATAGTTTTAAACTAAAGTTGGGATTTTTGGCGTATTCTTGAATACTGACTTGGCGTGGCGCAATTTTGAGGTAAATATCCAGCGTTCCAAATACATGGATTCCACTATGGTTCTAAGGGAAATGCTATGGATAGGGAAGTACTTTTTATTACAGCAATCCTCTACTTTTACATATCAACTTTTACCATTTTTGCTGTCATGGATATACGAACAGCTGACCGAAGAAACAAAAGCTCTTTAATTTCTTCCATTAGATCAATAGTTTTTCATTTTTATCATTTTCTATGAGTTATTCATGTTTTATTTTTCATCGCATTCCTAGCCCCAGGGTCCTTCTACACAATTATTGTTCTGCTTCTGGGCTATTACTAGTATCATGGTATGATGAATTTGTGAAACCTATCATGCGGCCTATGTCCTATGAAGTAAAGTAGGCTACAGTAAAGTACTATGTAGAAGTAGATATAAAGACAACATATGTCTCCTCACCTAGGCCTAATCAATGCTGACTAATTTCAAGCAATCAAGACCATGAACTGACACCGTGGAGTGGGCAGAAGCCAGAAGAACTTCGTAAAAAACATCAGCGTTGCTGCTTTCAACGTTGCGTCACTTTTTGAATTCTTAAAGCTGTCATGTTGAAAAAGCCTCTCTGTTCTCCATTAAGGGTTGCCTCGCTTTGATATAGCAGGTCTTTCTGATCACTCAAGCGTATCAAACTAAAGTAACTCATTGGCAGTGTAGCATAATAAACTCAACTTTTAGTAAGGATTTATATCAGCATTGATTGTCTGCGATGTACAACAACTATGGAGGGAATCAGCAACCACCCCCAGGTCAACCTGGATATCCTGGCCAACCTGGTTATGCTAGCTATCCATTAAACCAACCTATGCCACAAGCTACGTATCCTACTTATCCTCCTCCACCAAGTTATGGAACAACAACATACGATTATGGACCTCTGCCTATGCACCCTCCACCTCCGGCTTCTGACAATGCTGGAGTTTTTGAGTCTGATGAAAGTGAAAAAGCAATGGTATTTAGCGACAAAACCGTAAGGATGGGTAGGTATCTATTTATATATGTAACTTTGTGGATCACAGACTTGCGATTTGTTGAACAAACATTGAAGCTTTGAGTGGAAGCTGTTTCATTTCAAAAAATTGCTTAGCCTAGCAACCACATTTAATCATCGGTTAATCACTTGCAGTCCAACACGTGTTGTTTTACTAGATTTCTAATGATAACCAATTGATAACATTGCCTGTCTGTAGAATATATGGAACTAGTTTACTGAAATAGTTTAGTTATTACAAGAGTGTTCTATGGTGTTGGATTTTGCACGCGTATTTAGTTGCAGCTAAATCAAATTGCAAATATAACTTTGATTGCTCCGGGGATTGATCAAAATTTAAATTTATCGATTTCTTATGCCTAAATAAAAATAGCCTAAATAAAAGTGCCTAAATGAAAATAGCCGGGATCTGCTTTTTTTGTTCAATTCAAGATTAAACATATGAGAATTATTAGCTGTTAAATGATGATACCATGGGTGCCGGAGCCATGAGAGGACGACAGGGGCAGACCCTACATTTTAAGGGCCTTGCAGCAAAAACATTTTCATTGTACAATGTCGTTGTCACCCTCTCCCCCTCTCCTTCCCAAATTACTGATAGTACTGAAGCTCCCAACATGATAGTACTGAAGCTCAGAGGCATGTATAGGTACAACTGTTGCTGCTGTTCACTGTACAATGTCGATCCATACATATATTTCATCTTTATTTTAACGTGATTGATCTAGAAAGCGTATCATAATTATACAATAGGGCACATGCTACCTATTACCCCTCTCTTTATTTCTCCTCTGCCACAAGGGCATAAGAGTCAGCTGCCCTTCCAGCTCCAACCCCCCTTGATAATAGTCCTGTATGAATAATAGGCTAAATGTAGCCTAATATTATTAATAATGTCAATCACAATCTGCCTCTGATTGTAGCCTATACTTTATTTGTAATGTGTCCTAATTTGTTTATTCCTAGGTTTCATTCGAAAGGTAAGCTAGATATATATGTCATTGTTGACAAGTCAGTATGTCTAGGCCTAATGCTATTACCAGGCTTTACAGCCTGGTTGAGATTCCACTCTCGCAGCAAAAATACAAGCTTAGGCTACAATAAATCATTATCAAGAATTGAACCATGGATTAATGAATTATGTTTAATTGTGCGAGGATTGATAGCCTACATTTTGTATTTGTAAAAATAAATTCTGAATTCACAATATTAATTTATTAGGCTAGTCTTTTGAATTCTTATATGCAAAATGAATGCAAGTACTTATTGTAGGCTACTCAAAGCTGGCCAAATTATTATAATTAATTTCCTTATTTGGAAAATTACGAAGATCTAATGCAATCAAACCTGTTATAAAGTCATTGTTTTACACTGTTGTTAGAGGTCTGATCGCCGGACACTTTATTATTTTTGGTGAAGGTCCGGGTCATTCATATACGCATCTGCACAGATATGGGAGTGCCTAAAACCCAGACTCAGACCCAGACCAGAGGCCTAAAACCCAGACTCAGACTCAGACCGGATTGATTTTAAAGTCTACTTTTCGTAGTGTAAACTGGAGAATCGTTTCTTAAATTTGACTCAAATCGATAGAGAAACATTATATTATCATTTGTTGGTAAAATTTATGGTGATTAACGCAACAGGTTGATAGCAATGCAGTTCGGATTTCGATCGATAAAACTGGATTAAACACAAACCAGCCTAATTTCTTCATTCCCAACGTCCGTACGAACATTCGCAACTTCTCATACGAACATTCGACTTAAGATGAAAAGACCAATTAGGAAGGTCCAAATAACGCCAGATTCAGACTTTCTTTTGGACTTATAGCAAATTAACAACATTAATGATGAAGAACTGAAGAAAATGAAAGCTTGGCTGTGATTATATACGAAGGACTTTTACAAAACAAACCTATCATAATCATCTACGATCGCCGCCATTTTGAATGTTTGTTTGGAACGCTGTGAATATGCGTATGGAAAAAAGGAACCTATATATTCGTTTAACTCAGGTATCATGAGTTGTAGCATATCGTCCAAGTGTGTTCTTGTTTATCATTTTCAAATTGATGTTGCCTAGTATTTTAAAGTAGTCAAAGATTGGGTCTACTCATGGCATTTCATGTTTTCGTTTGGTCGCCATTTTTGCAACTTTAACCCGACCCAGCGTCTGGTCTGAGATTTGTTATCTTTATTGATTTAATGAACTACAGATCGAATAAAGGCAATTTAGCGTTTTGATACTATTCATTTTGTTCTGTTCTCCTCATTCTAAATGTTGTGTTCTTGCCAATAATGCACTAAAGTCTGATATATGCCATTTTATTTTGGTCTGGGTTTTCATCGACAATGACGTCGCCGCGTTTTGAATGTTCGTATGAGTCGCTGTCAACTTTAACCCAATCCAACGTCCGGTCTGAGATCTCCAAAGTCTGATATCTACCATTTTGATTTGGTCTGGGTTTTCATTGACAATGACGTCACCGCGTTTTGAATGTTCGTTTGAGTCTCTATGAATTTTAACGTCCTGTCTGAGAATTGTTACCTTTATTAATTTAAGGAACTAGAGGTCGAATAAAGGCAATTTTGCGTTCTGAAACTATTCATTTTGTTCTGTTCTTTGCATTCTCAGTGTTGTGTTTTTATCAATAGTCTACTGAAGTCTTTTATATGTCATTTTATCTTTGTCTGGGTTTTCGTCGACAATGACGTCGCCGCGTTTTGAATGTTCGTATGAGTCGCTGTCAACTTAAACCCGATCCAACGTCCGGTCTGAGATTTCCAAAGTCTGATATCTACCATTTTGTTTTGGTCTGGGTTTTCATCGACAATGACGTCACCGCGTTTTGAATGTTCGTTTAAGTCGCTATGAATTTAACGTCCTGTCTGAGAATTGTTACCTTTATTAATTTAAGGAACTAGAGGTCGAATAAAGGCAATTTTGCGTTCTGAAACTATTCATTTTGTTCTGTTCTTTGCATTCTCAGTGTTGTGTTTTTATCAATAGTCTACTGAAGTCTTTTTTTGTTATTTTATCTTGGTCTGGGTTTTCGTTGACAATGACGTCGCCGCGTTTTGAATGTTCGTATGAGTCGCTGTCAACTTAAACCCGATCCAACGTCCGGTCTGAGATTTCCAAAGTCTGATATCTACCATTTTGTTTTGGTCTGGGTTTTCATCGACAATGACGTCACCGCGTTTTGAATGTTCGTTTGAGTCGCTATGAATTTTAATGTCCTGTCTGAGAATTGTTACCTTTATTAATTTAAGGAAGTAGAGGTCGAATAAAGGCAATTTTGCGTTCTGAAACTATTCATTTTGTTCTGTTCTTTGCATTCTCATTGTTGTGTTTTTATCAATAGTCTACTGAAGTCTTTTTTTGTTATTTTATTTTGGTCTGGGTTTTCGTTGACAATGACGTCGCCGCGTTTTGAATGTTCGTATGAGTTGCTGTCAACTTAAACCCGATCCAACGTCCGGTCTGAGATTTCCAAAGTCTGATATCTACCATTTTGTTTTGGTCTGGGTTTTCATCGACAATGACGTCACCGCGTTTTGAATGTTCGTTTGAGTCGCTATGAATTTTAATGTCCTGTCTGAGAATTGTTACCTTTATTAATTTAAGGAACTAGAGGTCGAATAAAGGCAATTTTGCGTTCTGAAACTATTCATTTTGTTCTGTTCTTTGCATTCTCAGTGTTATGTTTTTGTCAATAGTCTACTGAAGTTTGTGAAGTCAATAGTTTGTATATAATCACAGCCAAGCTTTCATTTTCTTCAGTTCTTCATCATTAATGTTGTTAATTTGCTAGAAGTCCAAAAGAAAGTCTGATTCTGGCGTTAATTCCTTCCTAATTGGTCTTTTCATCTGAAGTCGAATGTTCGTATGAGAAGTTGCGAATGTTCGTATGGACGTTGGGAATGAAGAAATTAGGCTGGTTTGTGTTTAATCCAGTTTTATCGACCGAAATCCGAACTGCATTGCTATCAACCTGTTGCGTTAATCACCATAAATTTTACCAACAAATGATAATATAATGTTTCTCTATCGATTTGAGTCAAATTTAAGAAACGATTCTCCTGTTTACACTACGAAAAGTAGACTTTAAAGTCAATCCGGTCTGAGTCTGATTCTGGGTTTTAGGCCTCTGGTCTGGGTCTGAGTCTGGGTCTGGGTCTGGGTTTTAGGCACTCCCCACATATATCACATTATGATTCTTTTATTTCAAAATGTCCGTCTCAAGATACAAAAGTTGCAAAGTTACTTGAGTTGAGCTCGGATTATAAACGAAAGATAATGTTAAATTCATATTTATTATAATTATATCATTGTTATAACAAGTATAATGAATAATGAGGTTCCACCATGGACAGTTAATTATCTTAAAATTTTACCCACTTATTCCGTCGCGGTTTTGGACAAATTGCAAACTAAACACCAACACCCGCGGAAATTTTGATCGACACTTGTGAATTAAATGACGACAAGTGTATTTTTGATAACGTCATAGAAAGAATAAAATTTATGACATGAATATTATGAGCACTGTTTTTAAATGTCTGTGGATACAGTGTTTTCGATATAAAATGTGTTTTCAAGCAGCCTTGCCATCCATTGCCAAAGATCGCGATCAATCGTCATCATCATAAAACATGGTACATAAAACATAAATCGTCATCATCATCATAAAAATTCAGGTCAACTCAGCCTTGACTTTATCTGAAACATCATATGAGTACCATCTAAGGATGGTGGATGGAATGGTTCAGAAGGAATTGCATTGTGAGTAGCTGCGGCGCATCGTTACGCATTGACAATCAAGGCCTATCTGCCATGAAATCTGTTGAAATTGATCTGCAGTGTCGCGGCTGAGATCTAGGGAGCGTTTAACATCATTGCTCTTAGCAAAAAGAGCCACTTTTCTAGAAATATAGGAGTGGTACGGGTGCCTTTGGTAGGGCGACACCGTTCACATTACATTTTTATAAAACATGCAGCCCAACTTCTCTGCTTTAAAATTTAATTCAATTTGTCAATTTATAAAGAAAATTGTAAATCATATCTATATCTATCGAAATAATAATTATATCCATGTATTCTAATTAATTAGCTTTTAATCTTTATATTAAATGTATTATTCTGTATGAGCCCTTTGTATAAAAGCCGGAAATGGCTTATAAGGTATACTCAATAAATGATGATCATGATGATCATGATCATGATGATCATAAAACACGCAGCACAACTTCTCTGCTTATATTTTGATTCAATTTGTCACCAAATGAAATGAAACTTCGTAAATAGAATTCCAGCATCTAGATGGAAATTATCATGTCAGTTTAATTTCATTTACAAACTTAAATATGTTCTTTTTATTTAGTTAGTGAACTCTCGTTTTTGAAATCAAAACGGCCATATTGGTTACAGCCATCAACATATTTTTACCGTGGAACACCTTTGACCTTTGGATATATTTTCACGTATAATTAACTTAGGTTGAAATAAAAATAGTCAAATAGCCAGCTGTCAATTAAATCACGATGAAATGTTAAACAAACCAATCACAAAGATCATAACAGCAAAAGTGAGATCTTGGGAAGCCAACTTTGGCATTGAAATATATTCAGCGCATGCGCATATGAACGACCGGACCTTTACCAAAATTAATAAAGTGTCTGGCGACCGGACCTCTAAGCACTTCGATTATTTTATTGGATAAATTAGCAAGATGGATTGGGCTTACTTTACCAACTTGTAAGTGTCCTGATTTTAGGCTAGGCTACAGTGAAATTTGTCTATATATAGCATTCAGCTATAAGATGTAGAGAAATTAGCCATTAATATGCAGGTGATATTTATATAAAGGGTTGATTCAATTGAAAACATTATTTTAGACATATTTCTAGAGTGACCGCTATTCATAGATGTGTCTGCTATAGCAGATTTGACAGTACCAGAACACATTTCAATGCCAAAATTATGTGACCCTACATCCGTAAGATCAGCATTTAATGGAGCACTCATTCAGAATATATATTGAACATAAATAATTATGCTGAAGATTGTGTCTCATTTCACAACCTTGTAGGCTATAGCCAGATCATGGCTTGGCATTAGGCCATAACTTCCGTTTCTACTGATATCTTTCCTGTCATGTTTTAGGTTTATTCAATTCTCCTTCTACAATTATTGGTTTCCATTGCTATTGTCTGTTGGTTTGTTCTTCAGTAAGTAATCATCTTTATCATTTATTCAGATAACCTTCAAGTTACAGATAACTTTTAAAGTAACTAAATTTGTTAGGTATTTGTATTTAAATATATTTAAAAATATATTTGTAAGTGTATTTTTAGACATTCAATGCTATGTAATCATTCAAAGGTCAAGACAATAAACAGTGCCCGGCAAAACAGACTTAAATAAATCTGGTTCCCAGAAATATTTTGCTTAAAAAATAATGAATGTATGTGTTTTTGAATGGCGCGACACACGGGGACATTTGATATCAAAAGTAAAAGCTAAATAAAATATAAATCAAAGGTTAATTATACGTATCAAAAATGAGAAGTGAAATTGTAAGGGTGTTACAATAATCATAGCCTACAGTTACAACAGTGTAAACCCTTATGCAGAACTGACTCAAAAATAACATATAATTACTTAATTGTAACACATCTTTCAGCTTTCAAGTTATGCAGATTAACTATTTCCACCCATCACACTGTCCTTATTCTATATTGTTTGAATGCCTTTCAGTTTTTGATTGGTTGTTATGTTTCAACTCATAGTAAACCTACCAAATTATTTGTTCGACAACATCCTGGCATCTTTTACGCTGCATGGTAAGAATGGATAATTTTTATTTTATTATTCTGAACTTTCAAATTTAGCCTACATAGGCCTATTGTAATATGAACAATAAGAGTCACTTGGCATTAATGGTGTGCAAATCCAATCCGCTATTTAGCACACTACAAAAACGTAATGTAAGGTTAATAACTCACATGATTATTTTCTTTGTATAACATTGATTATTTATAGCAAATTGTGGCTTTGAGTATCTAATTTGAAAGTGTATATTATTCCAGGAAATTTTAATCAGATTCTATTCATAGGTGGATGAACTTTGTAAATTGTTGATTGTATTTTATATCGATTTCATATCTTATCTTCTTCAAGGGCAGTAACATTGGTACTTATGATAGTCATTGCATGTGTAAAGGATATAAGGTATGACGTTCAATGATTCATGCTATTATATGTACGTTTGTTACTGTATTATCTACTTAAATAATAGGCCCATTATCATTTTGTGTGAAATTTGAGCTGAAATAAACATAACCCATCCCCTGTGTAAGCAGATTTTCTATAAGCTACCTATTAATGTGAACGTCTTTGTGTATGTGTATTTGCGCTTGTTTATTGTGATTTTCTCAGCCATTTCAAAACAAAATGAATCAAATAGCATATCGTCTAATAAATACTTGCAAATAGTTGTACCTGACAAGATTGTTTTTTTTTATTTTCATTTGCTTTGTGTATCGAAAGAAAATGTCATTTCACTCACTAATTTTTTGCTTTTTGGAACCGCCATGTTTACGATATGATTCGTAGCGTCCTGTTTCTAATGTTTAATATTGATATTCATGTGTTCTCCGATTTCATTTAGAACATTTTTCACATTAATTATTTGTTTGTCTTGATATCCAGAGAACGTCGAAGGTAGTTTTAATTCACCTAAAATTAGCCCAGCAACGCGGACAGGGTCCGACAAAAGGCTCAGTCTTCTGGAGTCCTTAGAGGTATTTAAACATTTTCTTCCAAATTTTTGTGGTTGAGGTTTCACCAATAAATCATAAAATCATCAAATTTCTTTCCAATTTGCTCTAGCCTTCCGGCATATAAGATTGCAGGATTCCTACTTTTGTCTGACCCTGAATGCGGCTCAGAAGATCAATGAGCAAAAATGAGAGAATCGCATTTGTAATTGAATTGACTTTGGCAGTGTTCATTTTAACTATTTCAAACCACTAAATAAAAGATGTTATTGCTCTATTAGCTGCTAGTATAGCCTATCAGCAGTCTAAAAAGTAGCAATAGTACCTAGCTTAATGTTGTCGCTTAATGTTGAGGGCATAGCTTACAATGCTTTCAAAGATTTAAATAGAGATCAATTCAAAAGAAACTAAAAATTACCTACGATAACTAGAAAAAATAATTTAAATATAATTATATAATATATAAACTGTTAGTATATAAACTGTAACCATTATTAAACAGTATTGAAATATTTATTGAATTATATATATGTAATCATACCGTAACGTAAATATCTATTGTTCCAGACATTAAGAAGCGATATCCAAATGCCTATTATATTAATTATGTAAATATTATCCTGTATCTAATCGTAAAAACATTGCTTATTATGTTTCTTTAAAGTGCACATGACACCAAAAATTTTTATTCCGGAATCAAGTAGCCCATGCAAAATAAATAGGAATGGCGGCAATAATTTTTCGATTTGGACTCTTATAAGCGGAGATATTTACTTTTGAAAGTACCATATTTCAGAAATTGTGCTCCTTCGAAAGTCGGAACTCATGCCGGAATGGCAAGAAAGCCCACTATGGAAAAATAACCAAGTCTAGACTTCAAAAAATCGTAACTTTTTTCTCGCGAAAAAGAAATTGTCCACTTTCCAGAACAGATATGCCCATATCTTCGGGACACCTTGTGGGCCATATATGACTGAAATTGAACGTAAAATGTAGAGTTTATAAAGGTTTTATTAGACTTCGATGGAGTTTTTCTGTCAAAAAGGTGTTAAAACACTGGATTAACGCATGTTATGCATCAAGGTGTTGACTACTAAAACAGCGGCAAAATGCTTTGTATTCACTTCGCCGCGGATGATGATCTAAACGTCTATAAAATTAAAAAAAAATTCATTGCGCTATTTTGGTCGATCTCCCGCAGCTTAACGTCAGTGCTTCACTGATTTGTTAGCTTCAATCTCAATGATTGGCTATTAAAAACCATTGCATGACCCCCTGTTTGCCTTGCAGCAGACGCGTTTCTTCAACAAAAACACAATTACTGAAAGATGAAATCGACACACGCAATGTGTTTAATATCATACCTTAATCTAGTTTTATCTTCGACGGACAACGGTTGTTGTCGACTTCTTCACAAAGCTATCCTGTCTAAGAATTATATTTAATCAATGAATTTAATATGCTGGAGATGTTTTTATCTGATATATAAAATACAATATTATATCACAAAAGACGTAATATATTGACGACACAGAGAGGTGTCTCATATTCGGGGAAAGATGGATATAATAATTCACTGAAACTAAAACATTTTGTACAGTTTAGACACACATATGGACAGTTTTACATTAATTTTGGCTTTCAAATCAACTTCATTGTTCAACTAATTTACATTTTATGTTGACGAAGACTAGATGTTATTCGTGAAATTATACAGTACAGTAACAAATGATATTGCATTGGTTTCCGTTTCGAGCACTTCAGTGAGTGAATCATCGCTACAGATACACATGGCGAGTAGAACCGCCTTCAATGTCTGTATTATATTTACCCCGACCCTGAAATAATTCGAGTGTGCCCAGTGCATATCAGCATGCGAGTGTTGTTCAAGCAGAATCAAATCATGACGATCATCACAAATAACATTTAGCCTTCGTCAACATAAAATGTAAATTACTTGAACAATGAAGTTGAATTTGAAAGTCAAAATTAATGTAAAACTGTCCATATGTGTGTCCAAACCGTACAAAATGTTTTGGTTTCAGTGAATTATTATTTCCATCATTACCCAAATGTAAGACACCTCTCTGTGTCGTCAATTGATATATTAAAGTCTTTTGTGATATAATATTGTATTTTATATATCAGATAAAAACATCTCCAGCATATTAAATTCATTGATTAAATATAATTCTTAGACAGGATAGCTTTGTGAAGAAGTCGACAACAACCGTTGTCCGTCGAATATAAAACTATATTAAACACATTTGCGTGTGTCGATTTCATCTTTCAGTAATTGTGTTTTTGTTGAAGAAACGCGTCTGCTGCAAGGCAAACAGGGGGTCATGCAATGGTTTTTAATAGCCAATCATTGAGATTGAAGCTAACAAATCAGTGAAGCACTGACGTTAAGCTGCGGGAGATCGACCAAAATAGCGCAATGAATTTTTTTCAATTTTATAGACGTTAAGATCATCATCCGCGGCGAAGTGAATACAAAGCGTTTTGCCACTGTTTTAGTAGTCAACACCTTGATGCGTAACATGCGTTAATCCAGTGTTTTAACACCTTTTTGACAGAAAAACTCCATCGAAGTCTAATAAAACCTTTATAAACTCTACATTTTACGTTCAAATTCAGTCATATATGGCCAACAAGGTGTCCCGAAGATATGGGCATATCTGTTCTGGAAACTGGACAATTTCTTTTTCGCGAGAAAAAAGTTACGATTTTTTGAAGTCTAGACTTGGTTATTTTTCAATAGTGGGCTTTCTTGTCATTCCGGCATGAGTTCCGACTTTCGAAGGAGCACAATTTCTGAAATATGGTACTTTCAAAATTAAATATCTCCGCTTATAAGAGTCCAAATCGAAAAATTATTGCCGCCATTCCTATTTATTTTGCATGGGCTACTTGATTCCGGAATAAAATTTTTTGGTGTCATGTGCACTTTAAATAAACTATCATCAATCAATCAATCAATCAAAGCCATGTCTTCAAATCTTTTACTCAAAAGGTGATGTTTTTCAAGTGGTGTATAGCGGGACTGGAAACGATCTAGAATCAATCAGTAACTAACTTAGAGCCAATCCCAAGAAAGAAGATATAAAAAGGACGCAGCTGAACTAGTCCCAGGCCCCTGGCAAAATATAGTAGGTCATCTGGAAACACAAACATGTAAATTCTGTTGGAACCGAATTTCAAAATTCTTTTTGCATCTGATACCTCAGTACATTTACTGCACGTATACCTCAAGCTTTTTAGTTAAAATGAAAAATAAAAGAGTTATTCAACTTTGTGGAAATAATAATTCAATAATTCAACTTATTGAAACTGCATGTGACGATTAACGTTTTTGATCGACTAACATTTGTTGCAATAACTTATTTATTTTTCGCTTAATTAAGAAAGCTTGCAGTATATTTGTAGTAAATGTACCAAGGTACCAGATGCAAAAATAATTTTGAAAATCGGTTGCAACAGAATTTACACGTTTGTGTAGCTGCGGCGCATCATTGCGCATTGACAATCAAGGCCTATCTGCCATGTAATCAGTTGAAATTGATCTGCAGTGTCGCGGCTGAGATCTTAAAGGAGCTTTTAACATCATTGCTCTTAGCGAAAAGAGCCACTCCTCTAGAAATAGAGGAGTGATACGGGTGCCTTCGGTAGGGCGACACCGTCCACATTACTTTACTTTATTGAATCAAAAACTACAGTCTGAGGCATTATTTGTGCACCAAATGATGGCATAATTAAAAACCTTAAATCAACTTTTTATTAATATCTGGGTATCATATGCATCTAGAGCAGTCTCTGTGGTTCAAACAATCGCTATTAATCACTTGGAAAATCATATCACTGTTTATAATTTCATTTGATTGTCTTTAGGAGGCAGTTTCCAACAAATTTTATTCTTCTAAGCCTGTTTGTAAGTAATATTTGTCTCTCGTTATTCACTGCATCCTTATAAATATTTCAGGCCTAATATAATGTTCCTCAGACTTTATAACCTATCAGAAGAAATACTTGACATTATCACAACATTTCTTATGGTAGCCTAATAAATTTGTAGGGTTAATCTGTAAATGTTTCGATGGCATGTGCAAGACCATAAGAATTGAATTCAAACTGTTATTACATAGTCATAAATGGAAACAATTGACTGTAAATGGCAAGGTATTCTACTTTTAATCTGAATGTTACCTTTTAAAATAATTAAATCGTTTATGTTTTTATGTTTAGTTCTTTTGTGTTTTGAAGATGTGATTATCCTTTGTCCACAAAGGTCTAAAATACTTGACATGTTTTTTCTTCAAAATTTAAACAGACTTCTATGTGACTGCAAGGCTCCCAAAGTGTATCTCTTGTTTATGATGTGACATTTACTGTATTATATATTATAATCGTCTTTCATTCTTCTTAGACACTTGCGGAGGGCTATCTTCTTGGGGCCATATCAGCGTAAGTACACTTCCCCTGTGAAACAGTTCATAAACGTTGAATGGCCTAATTTTTATTGAACAGTACATAAATATGTTATATATAACACACTTTTTCAGATTCCCAGGGGTGCCGTTATAAACAGTTTCTACTTCATTATTATTGACCTAAAAATGGGGTCAATCCGTAGCCCCAGAGCCTCAAAGATAATCCAGGTACCCCCTTTTTTATTCAAGAAAATGAAGTTCTGGACGTCTAAATTTTATTGTAAAAGCTGAAAATAAATTCACTAGAACCAAAATTTTGGCTCTACTGTTCCAAACCTCCTTAATGTTTATGAACATTCTAATCTTTTAGGGAGTATTACTTGAAATTCTAGTTGATTGTAGCTTGATTAATTCCTTAAAATGTGTCTTGAATTTTATTGAATCGACAAATACTTGGTCAATTAGGCTTGAAGGATAACATTGGAGATTATATCCTGCAGGAAGTTTATTGTTGATTAAGCAGATGTAAATAATACAATCCATTCTTTTCAGAAATTAAAAATTTATTTCTTGTTGAACTGCCTTGTTGAAGTGGATAGAAATTGTCATGTTAAAAATATATGTTGATTTCTTATGTTCATTTTAATGTTAATCAAATTGATGTGTCGATGGGTGGTTAGAATTTGGATTAATGATCTAAATGCAATCTTCAATTTTGAAGCGGGATTATTTGAACAATATTTTAGAAACCAATTTCTCTGGCTAGCATGTTTTTGAATGGAATATTTCAGCCTGATCACTTCTCTCTATTTTAGGCATTACAATATATATGAAGTACTGCTGGCAATGGGTATTGTTGCGGTAGGTTATATTTATCGGACAATGATGTAAATTATTTTCACAAAAGGTAATTGCATCAAACAATTCCTTCACATCTCTTCTATCGTTATTAATGCAAATTCAAGTTCAACATATTGTCACATTTAAGAATCTATTTCATAGGCATATGATGTGCTAGATTGCGTCACACGCCAAAGAATTTGAAAATGTATAATGGTAGTAACAGTATCACTCTCTGTTTTCCAATTATGAGAGGGTATTTATATTGTTGAATACCGCTCAAATTATAATTCAACTAAGCAAATTTTCAATATCAACCTTTCAATTATGATTGAGCATAGCAAGATCAAAGCATTTTACTATTAAGACAACAATTAACTATTCACGGTAATAATAGATCAACTTCAATTCATATTTCGTTTATCTAAACATTTAGATAATGATCAATGGCAGTGAACATTTATGTAGAGTTTTATTTTTCACATTAATTAGGCTGTTTTCAAATGTTTGCTTCTCGACATTGTGAAGCAAGAGCTAAAAGGTTATGAACCAATTCATTTTGTTTGATTATTATTGAAGACCTTGGAAAAAAATTCACAAAAATTGTAAACACATGCTTGATCTGTGACACCTTAATGAGTTCCAAACTATAGAAAGAATAGAAAGCTATCTAATTATCTTGCTATGAAATAAAATTACAAACCGTAAATATATTATGAAATTGCATTTGCTGCTGATGCGGCCATGATCTCCATCAGTCTTTGCAAGATCAAATAGCTCAAGGTTCAAAGTAATATTATAAATTTGAATCACTTCTTATTTGATGTTTCTCTCTTGTTCATTAGGTTGTTTCTCTGGCAATCACTCTGTTTGCTTTCCAAACAAAGGTTAGTGGACGATAAACAAACTTTCAGTTAGACTAATTGTTGCAGTAGTATTGCTATTATATCGTAATCTTTGTATCACTTCCTTTAACGTCACAGTACTAATATCATCCATTCATTTTAACTGACATAAATATCATCTCTATACATGGTAATCTCATTTGTTGCTTGATGCTCTCACAAATACATCTCAACTCAATCTGTTGTGTCATATATCTCAATCCTGCTCACACAGTATCCTCATACTATTACAAATTGTGTCAGAGCTTGTTATTCAGATTAGATTTCATCCTTAGTATGCATTCATTGCCTTGCCAAAAATATCAAAATTGATCGCAAGTTAATGAAGACGTGGAGAGTTTTGATAAAAGTTTTTTGTGCAACATTTGTTATTAATATACAATTCAAAGTAATCACAGAGCGTCACAGTAATGAAGAAAATACCTATGAAATTGATTCATTGACAATGTTCTAAAATTCATGATTGCCCACATTTCCATGAATATTTTTGACACGAAGTAGAATTCAAAAAAGTTAATGAATCTCATGAATGAGTCAATGAAAAAAAATGTAATGCAGTCTTTCCTATACAATTTCAAATTATTACAGAAGGAAGCGCATACATTGACAAATTAATAACAGGTAGCTAATGATTGTCCACATTTATACAAAATTAATTAATGATTGCCCACATTTAGCTAAAATTCATTGATGATTGCCCACATTTATCTAAAATTCATTAATAATTTCCCAGATTTGCGTCAACCTGCTTCGTATTACCATTGGCACATGGTTAAAAAATGTATGATAAATTTTTTAATGTAGTTTATTTAAATATTGTCAGTGTAATACTGTGAAATCGTTCATGTGTTCATGAAAGTGAAATATCCAAAGTAGGATTTAAACTACCCCTGTAAAAAAATGTGTTGAGTTCATGAACTGTTCATAAACTCCTGAACTGTCCATGATTTCCGTGTACTTTCTTAACTGTTCATGGACAGTTCATGAATTTAAAAGGGCCTGATTTCAAGGATTTTTTCATGAACTTTTCATGAACTGATCATGAAAGTTGATGAAAATTGGGTCATTTAACGTTCATGGAATGTTTATGAAGTCATGAACTGTTTTTCGTATGGTCCAGTCAATCAGATAGGATAAAATCTGAAGTCCGGTTGCTCTAACATCTGAGTAAACCCCTTCATAGTGATTGAGTATGGAAACATTAGCAAATAAAATTTAGTCTCGATCTATGTAAAATAATTATGTATGTTTGTTTTAGTATGACTTCACAATGATGGGAGGGTGTCTTTTTGTTGCTGCAATTGTTCTTTTCTGCTTTGGAATACTCACAATTTTCTTCTACAGCAAGGTAAGTTACGAAAAAAGTACAGTTATTTATTAATTACTAAGTTACGAAAAAGTAATATCTCAATGCGCATTGACTGCCTGGCTTGGCATGGGTTTCAAACATTATAGATGTTCTAATTTATTTATTTATTTTAGATTCTGATGCTTGTTTATTCTTGCGTTGGTGCGTTACTGTTTGCCTTTGTAAGTAAATAATATTTTTATTGTATAAATAAGCATACAAGGTTTGGAAATGCAAGAGCAATTTAGGACTTCAGGTTGTGTAGGTGATGCAATTCTTATAATCCATATATTTGTAAGTCTTCACAATCTATTCTGGGAATTCAGATATTACTTTCGCAGTAAGGGTTATAATCTAATATAGGAAATAAATTGGAACAAAAGGCTTCCAAATTCAATCTGATCACCTAATTTATCAAGTGGTTGTATTTTATTTAGATGGAATTAGATATTCAAGTTATGTAGAGTATTGCATGAAAAAGTTCCTATTATCAGCTCTGAATCAAGATACAGATTAAGTGTACACAGACCATATTATTTCAAAAATGAACATGGTCTACCTCCCAATAACCAATGTAATGATAGTTTAAGAAGACTAATTCTCACATTAATATTGTTGCAGTTCTTGGTTTACGACACACAGATTATGCTTGGTGGTGGAAAGGCATATGCAATTTCACCTGAGGAATACATATTTGCTGCTTTAAATCTCTATATTGACATTGTTACCATGTTTATTTACATTTTATCGATTATTGGCCTTGCAAAAAGTGATTAATTGGATTTAAGATGCTGTTTATACAGCTACTATTTAAAGGTTGTTAAAGAAAAACTCTGTGTTTGGAGTTCCATATATGTATCAACAAACAAAACTTGTTGTAATTTATTTGAAAGTTAATAAATAATTTATGCTAAGCAAGTTGGCAAATAATTATTGATACAGTACACTGTTTTTGTTGATACCCCCTGCGAAAACAGTTCAGGAGTTCATGAACTGTTCTTGAACTGTCTGTGAGGGTTCCTGAACTGTTCATGAACAGTTCAGGAAAATTGGAGCCATTTAACGTTCATGAACTGTTCATGAACTCCTGAACTGTTTTTCACAGGGGACTGTATTCCAGAAATCTTTATAAGGATATTCAATTCCTTTTACTTCCTTGGGATTCAATTGCTTGATTTTAGGAAGTCAATACGGATTTTGTGTTAAACTTGTTTCAATTCACTGATTAGCTTATAAATTGTGTGGTGTAGTGTAGGCTACATACAATTATTATGCAAAACTGTTGTGTGCACTCGAAGCATGTCATCACATCTTTAAATTTTAAATTATACCCAACCCCATGACAAACTTTATGAAAAATTTCATTGGAACTAGTCTCAGGCCATTTCACTAAGATTTAATAGGTTATCTTGAAACACAAACGTCTTAATTCTCTTTTAACCGATTTTCAAAATTCTTTTTGGATAAAATACCTTTGCTACAAATTTATCGCGAACCTTTTAGATACAAAACATACAATGGATGAAAAAAGTTATTGCAGCAGCCCCTGTGAAAAACAGTTCAGGAGTTCATAAACAAGTAATTAAGACAGTATCACCCATACCACTCAACTGATCTCAGCTGCGACACTGCAGATCAATTTCAACAGATTTCATGGCATATAGGCCTTGATTGTCAATGCGCAACGATGCACCACAGTTTTACTCGCAATGCATTTTCCTTTGGACCATTCCATGTGCCAGCATTTCATATGTAACTTGTTTGATGTTGCAGTCAAGGCCGAGTTGACATTCGGGGGATTTGAACCACAGTCGATCAGATATGATCGGATCTAGAGGCTGCTCTGCCATCTAAGCTAATTTTCCTTCATGACCAGTTCATGAACGTTAACTGGCCCAATTTTCATGATCCTTCATGAACAGTTCATGAAATTATTTTTCTCGGGGGAAACGTGAGTCAGACAAAAACATTTACCATAAATTGCAGATTCAAAGTTGAATAAGTTTTGTAATTCTCATTGTATATAAAAAGATTGAATTAGAGTAGATTCTTAGTGAATTTTACATTGTACAAAGGTATTTTATCCAAAAAGAAGTTTGAAAATCAGTTGAAACAGAATTAACATGTTTGTGTTTGAATATGACATTGTTAATCTCAGTAACAGGACCCCAGGAGCTCAGTTAAGCTGTTCTGGTGTGCACTTCTGTCTTTTGTGATTTTTGGCATTGGATTAGCTCTATATTAGGTACTGATTCATTCTAGATCATTTCCATACCCACCAGTTGAAAATACTATCTTTTGGATAAAAGATTTGACAACTATGCCGACGTCTATTCCTGGATTAAAGCTGTAGAAATATACAATTAAGCTGTGTGCATACGTAGTAAGCTTCGCTGTAGTGATTTATTGGGCCAAAATGAAATCAAGGAGTTGTAGTGAACAGGTGTTTCGGGTGACATAGTTATATAGCAATTTATTTTATTCCCTGCGAAAAAATGTTTTGAGTTCAAATAATTGATCACAAACTTCCTAAACTGTTTATCAACTGGCTGTGAACTTTACAAACTTTCAAGAGCTGCATGAAAATTAGGCCATTTAGTATTTATGAACTGTTTTCGTAGGGAATAGGTTATTGGAAGATTTAGTGCATGAATGTCACCAAGTTCAAAAAAGTTGATGTTTTATATTTATGCGCAGTCCGAAAGTTCTCCAAAGAGAATTCCCAGTCTTTGAATACCAGGGATGAATATAAAAAGACTATAATAGAATTAGCTTTGTTATAAGGAACAACAAAACAATTACTGTCAGTGTACATAGTAACTGTGGTAAGACAATTGAGAATATAATAAAAAAGATTTTGTAACAAAACAATTTTTATAAAACATGAAATAGATTAAATTATAGACTTGGATGATATTATTAAATAGAAAATAATAGATAGAACAAAAATGAGATATTTTATACACTAATAAGAGATGATTACTCTTTCATATGATATATTAACTAAAACTATGCTACAAGAGAATTATTATTATAAATAAGAGAGTTATAGCATTTACGTTGATGTAAGAGTTTATGAATACACTGAGCTAATATTGTATAATTAATTATTAATAGATAGCATAACAAGTAGATACAACACCTGCAAAAAACAGTTCAAAAGATCATGAACAGTTCATGAACTGTTCTTTAACTGTTCAGGAAAATTGAAGCCATTTAACGTTCATGAACTGTTCATTAACTCCTAGACGTATTGCATCTTGTTTAATCTTGTATTTGGAAAAGCATCATTTTAAATTCTAGAATAAACTATTGTTCTATTTCTTGGATTTAACATGCTTGGTAACATAACGTAGCAGCAGTGTTAATGGACGCATTTGAAATTCTTTCATTTGATCTTTAGTAAGCACAACTTGATCATTTTCAAATCTGTTAACAAGTACCACACACATGACACTACCTTTGATACCAGCACGGCGACACATAGATGCAAATACAAGCGATTCCATTTCTATATTTCTCACTCCTTTGGCATGAGCAATCTTCAGAAATGCTTTGCTGTCATCTTTGGAATAACTACAGAATGCACCATCAACTCTTGCCTGACCTACAAATAAATATGAATATTAAATGTATGCATTTATTGAAATGTGATTAACTAGCCAGGTACAGTCAATAAATAGTACAGTAGTTACGGAAGTAGGACATATTACGCTGTGTCGAATATAAGAGTTATATGGGGATCCTAAACCATATAAAATCATTTGTATGCAAGTGCAAATGCATTTTTATATTAAACATGGCCAGATAGTGACTTCCTGCAAATCAAACCAGTAAGTGAAATATACATACAAGGATTCTCAATAAAATATCTAAACAAAATATAAAAATGATCATAACAAGAAATCAAACATATAACCAATTTCTCATATGATATGGTTCAAAAAGTTACCTTCATAGAAGTCATCTGTGCACATCGTATCTCCAGAAATTAGAGGGAAGGTGATATTATCATCAGCAGCATAAGAAAGGATTTCCTCTAAAAGATCTGAGGATAATTCTGTGGGGTATTCAACACGCTTGCCGAGCACTACCTGGAAACAGACAAACAATTACCAGCATTGCACTTTTATGGGAGTACAAACTACATTGGACAGCAATAAGTGAAGTATTTATTTATTCGAGATACTTTTTAACAATGGGGTAATTATTATCTATTGGATAAAACTTAAGTAATAACAGCTAAAAGGATAAATGGAAAGATTACAAGTATATTTGGTCATGAATGCAACAATGTGTTTGATCATCAAGAGTGCAACAATGTGTTTGATCATCAAGAGATTGCTAGAATTTATTGTTTGCAAGGGCGGTAACATCTAGATAAATTTTTATTCATTGTAAAATTTCACTGGATGACTTTCCCGATGCCCATCCATAGGGATCCTCATTTGTCTCTGAATAATAAAAATCCCCGTCATAACACTGTGGCCAAATTGTGAAGACCACAATAAAATTAATAACACAATGCTTTAAACATAATCTAGATATTTACAAGTTCAGTTGGCAACCTCAACATTTTAGATAAATTTAAGATGAAGAAAATGAAGAAATACAAAGCACAATCTCAAAAGTGTTTCCAAGGAAGCATGCCTCCGACTTCCTGGAGGAATTGCACCAAGATCGTACCGAAATTGCAATTTCCGTGCAATCTTCTGCTTCCCCCGATATGTCAAGAGCTGTCCACCCTCGACTGTTTGTACAAGACGACTAGTCACAATTATATATATATCACCTAATCGACCTGATTGATAATTTACAATTACTGATTTCGTTGAATGCACAAGAGATTCCAATTAAGCCATTCAGTGAATGATGTTGATTGTCAAAATAATTTGTCTATAGTAAACAAAGCTATCAAGCTATTTACAACTGTTCAAAAGCTAAGCAGTCCAGGCCTACTTAGACAAACCTTTTCATGACAAGGTCTCAGTAAGCCATCAACAGCTTGTTTTGTAACTACAATTGTACCAGGTTCAACATCTACAGAAAATCAAATTACAAATGCACATACATTAGATAAATCAACAATAGTTTGACCGGTACAAAGAAACAGTCATAGTTGTCTTATTGTGCGATTTAATAATAATTATCATTATTACAGTAAAACCTGTTATAACGGTCACCTCTATAAAGCGGTCACCTGTCTATAGTGGTTACCCTTGCAATGTCTAAAATAGTATTTTCTATTGAATCAAACCTGTATATAAAGGCCACCTGTCTATAATGGTCAATTTATCTATCTCTAGTAGCTGGTTGTTATATACAGGTTTCACTGTATTACTATTATTACGGTTAACATACCTAACCCTCCACAAGTACCAATTCGAAAGAAGACAAAGTCGCTAGCACCAGCATAGTGCAACAGCTTGATGATTTCATGGAGCAAGATTGACATTGACGGAACACCCATGCCATGCTAGACAAGTTAAAGACCGACATTTTATCATAATGCTAATAGGCTACAGTGCCATACAAAAACAACTTTCATCTGTTATACATCTGTACCTACAAAAACGATATCTAAATTCAAGCATTCCAAGCACTATGCAAAAAGTATATCTTGCAAGTTTGAGTAGAAAGTAGAGGAGACCAGAGAGACTTGGACCAGTTTTCACATTTTTAATCATTGAAATTATTGTGGTTTCCAAATGTAACAAATCTTATATCATTACATAGCAAACATGCTAAAATCGAAAGGGGAAGAATATGATTTATAACTTTAGAGTTGTTTGTGATACAAAACATCATTTTCCAAATGATAAGGCCCCTCTGGCATTTAATTTGAGAATGCATAGGAGGCCAATGTTGTGCCTGGATTTAGTAACATCATCCTAAACATCAACACAGCGAGTCACAGTTTTGGTTGTAGGCCTATCATTGAATTCTATGGTTTCAAGGCGATATATTATTCTAAAACAAATATTTTAATATAAACTATTTCAGAATGACAAATGAGACAGTCCCCCCTCAAGTAGGCCTACGTATGAAAAGTTGCACATTGAGTGAAGTGGGATGTTAAGCGAGGTGGATGTGAAATTGCCCAAATTCCATAAACAGCTCATGATTCATTAACAGTTAGTTTATGAACTGTTCATGAATAATTCTCACAAATTGTGCAATTTCACAATGATGGATCAATGAACTTTTTTCACATGAGCTAAGAGCCTCTTGCTAATATTTCATCCATTTATGTAATACTCATCCTTACACTAGCAAATAATATAGGACCAACTTTATAAACAGAATAGCGATCTGTTTTGCAGAGGTTTAGTGGTTCATCTAACTTGGAAAGAAATTCCTTGTTGACCTTTGATGCAAAGTTTTTCACACGATGCTGACTCCCAGCAACACAAATAACCTTGAAAACAATTGGATAGAATATTAGGCCTACTATGAACAAAAAGATTGAGATGAAGTTCTAGCCTTGAAAAAAACACAAATCAAATCAAAACATAGCTGATACTTTCTAGACCTTGCCTTACTGTCCTGGCCTTAGGCCTACAGTATTTCAGTGCTCAGATTAATTTAGTTGCCTAATAGCTCCCTCATGAAACTCAGTAATTCTTATTCATTTGATCATTTTACCATAAATTATAACTTCAAGCATAACACATAGGCCTACTGCAATTACAAGTTTCAAATACAACTTACGGATGTAGATGACTCTAGTCTACTGTGGTAATAATAACTTAGCTTTGCGGTGTTACCAGCCCTGAAGTTTTTTCTGAAACCATACGGTCTGTAAACAGAAGTGTGATTTTCCGCCCTAAAATATCCCATGAATTTGGGGCAGAATTTATGCATAACGTCGTATTATCATTAAGATCATTTTGGAGGCTGATAACTATGACGTGTTTGACGAAGAGATGTGATTTTATGACAACACACATTAGTTCACAGACCCTATGGTTTCAGAAACAAACCTCAGGGCTGGTACACAGGCTAGCGGCCTGTGCGGTTGTGCCAGTGTAATACATGTTAGTCTGTGTTTACACGACAAGTGGAGTTACGAAACCCGGGTGAATTTTACTCTGGATAGCCCTCACGTCTAGACGTAAACAGGAAGCCTGAGAGGAAATCAATCCGCTTAGCGACTCTATCAGGACTTTTGAAAGTAAGGATAGAAAACCCGGGTTTGTCAAGCCAGACTTGCAAAACCCGGGTCTTTCTGTCATCTAAACAGAGATTTATGGAAAACCCAGGTTTACAAAAGTCCATTTTCATTTTGCGGTGATACGACCTGTAAATATTGGCAACCACTCGGCTCTGTTTTAGGTTAAAATACTATAGTTTAGTAAAACTATTCAATGAATCTGTATATAGAAGATAAAATCATGAATAACATGTATTTAAAATGTATTATTTAGAAAAGCGGTGTCAATTCACGTGGAATTTAATTAGATATGAATAACAAAAGTCATTTTGAATGATTTAAATTAAAAAAACATATCGATCTGAAGCTACAGAATCGAATAAGTATAAAACTCCATTTTAACGCAAAACCAATGAGAAATGGTGGAGTTAGGCTACTAGCTAGCCTACTAGCTAATGATTAATATGATGTGCCTAGGCATCGCACAGGGGCGGATCCAGGAAAAAAGCTGACTGTCGTTTTGGGGGCTTCTGTGAGAGGGGCAAAGCCCCTCCCTATCTGGGGGGTCCAGGGGCATAACAAATCAATAATCAACAAAATCAACAATCAAAAAGAAAAATGCATTATTCTGTGAACTAGCGTAATTCATAACAGTAGGCCTAACTAGAAGTAACAAAACATGTAAATATATATTAGCACTATAATAAAATAGAGTTGATTAGTATAATATTATTGAATTGGAAGAACGTTTAAATTTACGAGAAAAAAGGAGCATGGTGTAATATTCAACAAATCGAATCAATCACCGGGTCTGTTGTTTCTATTTATTGTTTCGTGGCAGGAGATAGTCGATCGTCTTGTTCTTGACAAGCAGTTAATTGCAGATCAGCGAAAGAGCAAATCCGAAGTCGTAATAGGCTAATAGCTAGTTCTCCTATACTTTTTCATTACGACTATAGTAACCAATACGTTCTCACATGTAACTTTAACATTTTCAAACCATAATCTGTTCTCCTCGATAGAGAGATCATTATTTATCAAACAGCACGTCAAATCTTTCAACACTGTGTTCCTCATCTTGTTTGGTACACGAAATGGTTCATACGGCGCAATCACGGTGTCATTTTTCATGTCTACATCGCAATCGATTTTAGTGCCTCACTGCAGTGGCATGGTGCTAAGCAACGATCGTCTCATGCAGCATATTTCAAATTCCAATCCCTCGTCTAGTGATATCAATGGCTTAAAGACGTTCTGCTTGAATTCTGCTGCATGAAAAATGATGTAGGCAGTGTCGCTAAAAAAATATGAAGAGAGCTTAACAAGCGGACAGGTACAACACGTCTCCCTTCTTTCACCCGCTTTTAATTGAAGCAACGCATGCGTATTATGAACGATACGTAACTTAGAAACATTATTGAAACATAAATAATGATAATAAATGAATATTATCTACGACGATACCAGGAGTCGAACCTGGATACGCCACACGCTTGACCGATGGAAATTTACGAGACAAAAAAGTATTTAAACTCGACCGGGTCGTACCACGTGACTTTACCCTAACCCTAACACACTAACGGGTTTCGAGCCTCGGTCGTGATGGCTGACCGTGATATAATCTCGAGTCTCGTGATGATCTGCCGTGAACTACTGTCGACCTGTGATAGTTTGGCTAGGACGACGTGTTGTACCTATCTGCTTGTGAGAGCTTGTCTGGCAGCCCTGTTGACACTAGCAACATATTTCCACAGGGGACACGCGTTGAGTTGCGTTAAACCATTTATAAACGTAAAAAGCAAATCGTTGGCGTTTGCACATTTTTGATTGCGTCGAATGGGATTAATGGACAGGGAGATTAGACCAGGAGCCCATTGATGGGGGTCGGGAATACAGAATATTGAAAAGGAAATACTTAAACTGAATGGGACAAACGGGAAAATAATGAATACGTTAATTACTAACTTAAGGAATACGATAATAATAAAATAACAACTAACGTTGAGGATTAATAATATGAAACAACACATTTTTTGTATTTTCTTTTAAATGCTGACTGTCGCTTGGGGGACAGTTGCGACAGTCTGGATCCGCACCTGTCGCATACTATACAACATTACAACTTAAAATTGAGTTTTCCAAATAATGTACCTTGACATCTGAATAGGTTGATTGCAAGTCATTGTCTGCTGAAGTAATCCCAAGATGATGAAAAGTATCGACTTTTAAATCTTTCAAGTAAGAATTACAAATCATAATTGGCTAAGCTTTTCAGTCAGAGCTCCTTGGATGCGCATAAATGATACAGAAATGACCTGAATTCCAAAATGATAAAGCACTACCAATGCTTGGTTTAGTTGTGAAGTGAATGTATCAACAGGTATGGTACGAATGATTCGTTAAGAATACAACGTTACTTTAAAATTAATTAATAAAATACAGAATATTTTTCAAAACTTTCAGTTCACGCTTGCACATCAAAATACACGTTCAGAAGCGAGGCTGCCATTCGAAAGGTAATCTGCGCTCCTCGGCTGTGAGTTAGGGGGCGATCTAGCTGTGGGGGATCAGGTGTTAGGAGTGGTTAGGAGGAGTGAAATGCAGTACAGTGCAGAGATTTACGGAGTCGGCATTTTCAGACTCCGAATCCGAAAAAAGTCCTAGCAGGAGTGTTGACTCCGAGTCTGGCTCAAAATGTAAGAAAAATAGACTCCAGACTCCGTCTCCACAACCGTCATTTCAGAGAAACTCCTGTAAAAGTCCGAAAATGGATTAATCTACCAACCCCAAATTCGTAACCATAAAAAGTACAACATATATTAACATACTCTGAAATACGTAGCCAATCAAACTTCTATGTAGAAATATTTAGACAATTTTTAACTTTTAAATGCTTTAAGATTTAGCTGACTCATGCATTCTAGACTCCGGTTCCTAATACTCCTGACTGGCCAAACACAGTGAGTGTTCCAAACACTCACTCCAGTCCAGATCCTGTTAAAGTGTAGATACTCCTGCCGGATATGGAGTTTGACTCCGGCTCCTGTACACCGTGTACACCTCTGATGCAGAGCCATCGATCTACGGTATATCGATGTAGCCCGCGTGCATAATAAAACCTATCTTGACAATAGTGTAAAAAGTTGTTGTTTAATTTGCTAAATTATATTTGACAGGTAAATATGTTCTTGTTGTGGTTTATTTGTCAAAAATACTGACCAGATTATACAGGAAAGTAAAACTTCAACTTACATATATCCTTTCAATACATAAAGAAAGCATAAAATTAAAATGTGTTAATTGTGCCAACTACTAGTAGTTCATAGATTGTTAACTAAATTTGCATAAGGCATTTAGATCAACAGTGTCAATTTTGATTTGAAGGAAATTAATGATTAGGTTACCACACTCTCTGGTAAAGTGTTCCACCATTGAAATATTCGATTGATAAATTGGTATTTGCAAATATTTAGCCCGCATTGAATATTTAGTTTTATTGAATTTACATAATTCTTCTAAATGTAAATCTACTATAATCTATAGATTATCAATAATTCCAAACACCATTGTCAGATCGCTTTTGAATCTCCTTAATTGCAAAGAATCAATATTAAGATGCTTCAAACTAGTTTGATATGTTTGACCGTAAATGTGTTTGATGTGGCATACATGCCTGATAAATGTTCTTTGAACCTTTTTAATGCTAATGATATTTTAAGTTCAATATACAGGAGACATTGATTCTAAAAGTGGTGTCGCGTACACACTGTATTATTTCATTAAAACATCAGCATCTCTACTTTAGAAACATCTTTTTATTAGGAATGACCTAGACTTGGCCTTTGCAGTAATCATAGCACAATGAGCTGAAGGCTTGAGGTCGGTATAGTGAATACAACCCCTAGGTCTTTTATTCTATTTACTGATCTCAGCTCTTATTCTTCCAAGTTGTAAATCTGTTGCTGAACGTTGACATTTCCAAAGGAAAATACGCAACATTTGTGAAAAGCTAGACGTAACTGCCATGTTTGCGCCCATGTAACTACTTTATCTAATGATCTCTGTAGATTTAGATATATTTGCCTCAGATCTTGTAGAAAAGATTTTTGCGTCGTCTGCGAACAATTTGATATGGCATTCGTCTTCAAGGCAACTTACAATGTCATTAATAAATATAGTAAACAATAGTGGGCCAAGTATATACGGAGCCCTGGGGTACACCGCTGTCAGTATTTAAAGATTTAGAATAGACATTTATCCAAATTTACGCCAAATGTCAATACAAACAGATTGAGTGCGACCAGATAAAAATGAAGATATCCATTTGATGAGCTCGAATTGTATACCATATATGCGTTGAGCTTGATAATTAGCTTATTGTGCGACACGGTATCAAAAGCTTCACTAAAGTCCTAATAGATGATATCCGTTAATAATTTATTGTTTATTGCTTTAGACCAAATGTTAAGGGTAGATAACAGTTGTATGCAAGTCGAGCGACATTCTAAAAATCCGTGCTGCTCTCTGGAGAAGACCATGTTTCAAGAAATACTTTTTCATTTGTTTTTAAACAATCGATTCCATCACCTTGCATGTTACACAATTCAACGAAACCGGGCGATAGAATTGACATAATGAGGATTTTCCTGATTTAAAGATTGCCTAATACAAATGCTCTTTTCCATGTAGATGGCAATCGAGCAGACTGCATAGACGATTCAAATAATATGGATAAAGGTAAAGTAATATCGTTAGCAATAGACTTGAGAAAGATAGCTGGATATCCATCAAGAGATGCAGACGCTTTATTTGGTAAGGCAAGTAGCTCCTTAAGAATATCTTTTTGAGAGAAATTGATATATGACAAAGATGTAGTACTAGTATTGACCTGTTGTAAAAATACAGGGACGCATAGGGCATCCACTCTCCACATCCTCAATAGATGCACAATATTGTAATATATATCGTTTGATTATTAGGTAAATAATGTAAGGTTGTCCACACTTGTGTAGGTATAGTGCTCAATGATAAATATCAGAGATTTAATAGATAAATAAATAAAATGGGTCAAAAAGAGACATATACTTTTCTCGCTACTCCGAGTTTCACGCCATACGGCGATCATCAGGCAAGTATAGATTTTATTATTTGTAAAAAGCATACATCGATGCACTGCATGATAGAATATTACACATGATTGGGTTTATCTATTTTCTCGATAAGGCATTTCAAGTAATTGTTCTTAGTAGGCATCGGTATGTTTTTTGTAGAATAATTAAATCTCGTCAGATCCAGCCAAAAGTTGAACAACAAAAACAAGTGTGTTGCTGTTGTTGATATCAAGCCAGCCTCACCTTTTGATTCATGCCCTGTGTTGTAAAAGAGATTCGATGAATTATTGTTAAAATTCCTCATGGAAGGTTCGATACCCCTTTCACTGGTTGAGCTGCCGTCCTCAGGGGCGCAAATTAGGGAGGTGCGGGGGTGTCTAATCCCCTATTTTTAATTTTTGGCCAAATGTCGGTCCCTGTCGATCCTATGATAACTTTGCAAATAACTAGCTTAGAAGAACAGAAAGTAGTTTTGAAGGATTTTGATATGAAACTTTACTTTCAAGTAGGACGTTCCAGACATTCTAGTGAATAAAGTACGCAGTTCAGAATAATAGATATGTGAATAGATAGAAATTTAAATAATCGGCTTATATGAATTCATGACTATCGATACATTTCCGTCGTTAATTGGTTTTGCTTTCCATCATTTTTCGAAGAATTATTAGCACATCCAACAAACCATTTACAAGTCACATCGCCTATGAAATCAATGATGAATAATGTGATATTTGTCTGAAAACTGCTGTTCATGTGATTTTATATATTACAGTTGAAGTAATAATGTGACTGGACTGCTTACGGTATAATTTAATTTCCTTTGTATTGCAATGTTGTAATTATTTTTCGTTTCTTTTGAGACTGTCAGACAAGTACGTGACTCATCTTCAAAACTTTTAGAAAATTCTGAAACATGTCTGCATGAAATGCGGCAATGCCAAGAAAGCACGGAATCACCAAGTCAGAGCTTTATGCCAGTACATCATGATCCTGGTTTGCGTAGACAAATTAAGAATGATGAAGATAAAGATTATGTATTTAGCATGGGCCCATTTCAGCCATCACTTCGATCCTATCCCAGAAATAGTGATGTCGACCCTTCGGAGCAGAGCAGGTTCTGTGTTGATTGATTTAGAGAATTTCCACATTTGGAATATTCAATCGCAAAGGATGCTGCATATTGTTTCTGCTGTCAACTGTTTCCTACTGGATTAGGGCATGAACAATCTTCCAAGGCGTGGGTTAAAGGAAGTGTTCGGCAATGGCACAAAATGATGAAAAGTAGAGGTAAAGTAAAGAAAGGGAAACTCTCGAGCCGTTTCACAAGTAAGAGTCACAAATCTGCAGTTGAAGCTTTGGCCATGTACCAACGACAAAATTTACATGTTGACACTGACAGTATGTTGAATAAAGGGCAGCGAAAAGAGTGCATAGAAATCGAGTGCGTAAGGCAGGAAAGAAGCAGGGAGGCAATAAGTATATTGGTCGATGCGGCACGGTTTCTTGGTCGTCAAGGGCTAGCATTTCGATGATCTAGTGCAGAAAATGATATGAACGGAAATCTTCATCATTGTTCATTTGCTTGCATGTCATTGTCCTCTTTTGAAAGGATGGCTGGATGATGCTGTAAAACGTCCCCAGCGAGCTGTGTACATTTACTGGGACTCCCAAAATCAATACATTGACCTTCTCCGTGAGCAGCTGAAGGAGAGAATTCGATAAGAAGCAAGCAGTGGAACGTTCTTTGCCGTAATGGCCGATACTACACCCGATGCATCTCACAGGGACCAATTATCAGTTGTAGTGAGATACGTGTCTACTGTGGGTGAAATCAAGGAACGTCTCATTGATATGCGCATAACAGATGACAAAAAAGGAGATGGTCAAGCAAAATCAATCATTAAATCCTTGCAAAGTCAGGGATTTGACACTTTGAAAATTTAGTATACAAGAAGATTAGTCTCTCAACTTTCGCCAAATGTCAAGCAGCCTGGAATAAAACATCCCGTTCTGCACAAAATGCTGAAATAGTCCAGTCTGCTTTCAAAGTAAATTTTGTTAAGCCGAACGATAAAAGATGTTGCCAATGTCTTGATTTACTCTGAACTCCTAATTTTAAATTCTCTGTACACGCTTTGATGATCGCGTCGAATTTTGAACTTTTTTCGAATTATACAACAACTGAGGTCATTTTAGAATTTTCCTGTGAGTTCTTGAATTGTTATGCCCCGCGCTAGATTTCGATTTCAATGTCCTACCATAGTCACTACAGAGTATTAAAGAAAAAACAACGTTGAGCCGAACTAAAATATTAATGTTGTTAGTTGTTACCACACAAAGGAAATATTACATTCACATTACTAACATTTAACAAAACAGTAACGTAGATGTATTCAAATCATTCATATCATAGAAAAGTATTATCTGTAATTCATTCTATCAACTAATGATAAAAATATCCGTAATGAATTCCAATGTTATGCCGCTAGAATGAAAAGTGTGTCAGCCACATTCGCGGAAAATTGCAATATTTGCATTCTGATAATTTACCGTTTAATGCCAGTTTACCAGCTGTTTTCAACTCATACAAGTAATCAAGGTTTAAATTTGTATGTCGATCTTCACAAATTGTTGCGATGAGTATTTCAATATGAGTAAATTATTAATTCTTAGGGCATTCAGTGTTTTCTTCCAAGTTGCACGTGTTAGGCCTACAGTTCGACATCAATCGATTGTGCATTCAGAAGGCACATCTCCAGATAAAACAATCGTAACACGCAATAAAAGCATGTTGATATATTTAAACATAAAATCAAGTTTAAAAACCTTAAACCTTGACTTGAACTACGAGAAAACACATCCAAGTTGCATTCGAGCCAGCGTATTAAACGGCGTAACAATATTCGGTAGTTTATAAACTTCAATAGGCAGGCACATCTCCAGATAAAACGAATTAAATACCCAATAGAAGCATGTTGATATATTAAATGAATTTAGGATTGAGCTCAAAAGCTCAAAACCTTTGGTTCAAACTACTACGAAACATCCACAAAACGAGCAAAATGTAGCTCTGCTTGGAGCTTTGAAAATACGTTTGAATAATATTTTGCTCTTGAAGGAGTTGGAAGTTGTCTCATGATATACGTCACGAAATAATTTCATAAATTAAGTAATTAGACCAATCACTGCATAGATCCAAGATACGTCACAGATGCTTGGCTGTGATTGGTCATTTCATTTTTCTGAAATGAGCGCATCACTTTTTGACCTTATTTTTTACATGTCCCCTATACGCAGCAGCCGCAGGTCAATTGAAGTACAAGGGCATGTGGCACAGGTCTAGTCTGCATAGTCCCTTTAAGAAAACATACAATCTTAGCTGTCTGAAAATAACAAAGCTCCAGGCAGAGACAATGTCAAACTTGTCATGCGAATTATGCCACACAAAAACATCTGTTTCAGAAAATAAAGATATCGGTGACATTAGAGGAGCAGTAAGAATGCTCACATAAAGTAATGTAGACGATGTCGCCCTACCGAAGGCACCCGTACCACTCTTCTATTTCTAGATGAGTGGCTTTTTTCGCTGAGAGCAATGATTTTAAACGCTCTTTGTTGATCTCAGCCGCGACACTGTAGATCAATTTCACCAGATTTCATGGCAGATCGGTCTCGATTGTCAATGTGCAACGATGCGCCGCAGCTACTCACAATGCAATTCCCTCTGAACCATTCCATCCGCCATCCTCAGATGGTACTCATTTGAAGTTTCAGATAAAGTCAAGGCTGAGTTGACCTTAGGGGGATTTGAACCACATTCGATCAGATATGATCCGATCTGAAGCTCGGTTGCTCTGCCATCTGAGCTAATCCGCCCTTCAGCAGAACTGCTCACATCAACAGAAACTATTGCTGCCACATCTCAGGAAAATTTGGAGATCTTAAAAGGCAAACATCCCGGAAGACCTGATGTAGTATATCAATGGTAAAACATGAGTCAAGTGAATAAAAACAATAACGCATATAATTAAACACTTTGGTATGTCAATGACAGGGACCAAAACCAGACTGACTCCTTTCTCATGGTGTCGCAAAATTCTAACTCTAGACATGACGTCAATGACATCTGTCAATCAAATATCATTACACTGCCTCCTTCAATTTAAAGGCTTTATGCTAAGTTGTTCAAATTTAACAAGTCATTAGTCTATAAAGTTTTAACAAACTCTGTAAAGTCTTTATTGCTACAGCTATCATTAGCAAATTTTATTACAAGTTTTGGAACATCAATAAATAGATTTTCGAATGGTTCCCATGAATCTTCTAAATGTTCGAATCCCGACCAACGAACCAATAACTCCCAATTTCCATCAGTAGTAAGACGGACTTCAAGTAAGTCGGCAACCACATAGCCAGAATCATTATGAGCTATTTGTTCAATTAAGTCTTCAGTAACTTTTAAAGAACTATCACAATAATACTTCAGTCGTGATGCATGGCATACTCTGATATCTCCAGTTTATGAAGTACACTTGCTGCCAATACATAATCACCCTCACGGAATTTAATGGCTTTTACAGACTTAGCATTCATTCTTCTCTTGGCATTAGCATCTCTAGTTTTATTCTTTGCCTTGGTAACCTCTCCATGAATAATCTCAAGTGAATCACGTAGCGATTCAATACCAGCTATATATGGGTCAGTTGTAGGTACTGAAACCATTTCCTTCAATCTCGACACAAATATAAAATCTAACGGCGATGACGGTGTGATACCTGTGAATGCGGTCACAGGTGCATAACCACCTAATCTCTTTGATAATGAATTATTAATAACCATCTGTATAACTGGTAATAAACACGGCCAATCACTATTGTTAAGGCGTAATTCGCATAATAGACAGCGTAACACAAATAAGATATCACGGTTCACTCGTTCAACTGTACCATTTGCCCACGGTGTGCATGCAGTAACAAAATTGTGTTCAACATTCAATCGTTGACTAACTTTTGTCATGACGTCATTTAGAAAATGTGTACCTTGATCACTGACCCATTGACTAACAGTCCCAAATCTTTTAAACCAATCCATTAATGATTCCACAACTGGTTCATATGTAGCATTTGCAGCAGCTACTAGCTCAACAAATCCAGAATAATCATCCTTCAAAACCAAGATGTATCCAAAAGGACAATGTTCATCAGTTTTACTTGCAAATAAATAATCAAAATGAATAACGTCATTAGGCTTCTCACCTATCAAAACTTCTCCATATGGTCGAGGTATAACTTTACGCGGATCACATGCAAGACAATGTAAACACTTGAGACAAAACTTCTCAACATCTTTCCTCATCCCTTTCCAAATAAAACGTGATAATAACGTACGATAAGTTGTATCGATGCCACGATGACCAGCTTACCCACAATGAGCTATAACAAGTAGTCGTATGCATAAATTGCTATCAGCAGGTAACCAAATAACACCATCCTCAGTACAGTACGTAAAACTCCATTAACATCTTCGATAACTGGTGGATTATCCAGATTACAATCCGATTGACTAATAATAACATCCTCAATTGTTGGCCAATCAGATGTATCAGTAATAGATGAGATAGTATTAGTAATAATAATGGATCTAGCCATAATAATAGGGGATGCAACGCCCCAGCGAGTTAAAAGATCGCTCCAAACATTTAATTCTCCAGAAATATGCTCAATAGTATAATTGAAAGCCATTAATCGTAGTGCCCATCGTTGTAAACGGTCAGAAACATGCTTCTTTACTGTACTATTCAATACAAACGGATCAAATATGTAAATCAGGTTTCGATGATCACAAAATATTCTAAAACCATTCTCTTTAAGCAAAAAATAATCAAGACGAGAACAGGCCTCAATAATTGGAAATGCTTCTTTTTCATTAATGGATCAAGGTGTACTAGCCCCTTTAAATTCACCAATGAGAAATACAAGTGGCTCGTGACCTTGCTCATCAATTGGTAATACTAAATCTGCAACAGGCACTTGTGTAGCAACTATTGCCCAAAAATAATTACTAGCATCAGTAAAAATACATAGTTCATAATCAGGCTTCAAATGAGCCAATGTCACAGCATGACTTAATAACTTTTTACTATTCTCAAATGCTAATAATTCATTCTTACCCTAGCCAATGTCAGATAAATTGACAGAGCGGGTTGCTCTCTTTGTACGTAAACCAGAGACATCAAATGCATTTTCAAGTATATCTCTTAGAGGTGCTATAACTTCAGCAAAAATTGGCAATGATGATCGCATCCAATTCAATGCACAAATAAACTGCTGCAAATTACTGGCAGTGACAGGTTATTACATCTCAGTAATTGCTTGTAATCGGGATGGATCAAATTGCATTCCCCTCTCCGATATTATTCTGCCACACCAGCGAATACTGCTGCGTAATAAAATACTTTTACGAGCATAAACCTTGAGTTTATGTTTACTCAAAACCTTGAGAACAGTAGCTAATGTTTCTTGTAATCCCTCAAAGGTTTTGCCAAGACACAAAATATCATCTACCCAAAGTAAACAATTCTGTGGGCGTGTACAGCTATCAAGTACCTTCTGCACTGTGGATTGAAAGTATGCTACGCTATCACATGCCCCAATTATAATTCTGGTTGGCGTATATATGCCCTCAGCAGTCATAAATGAATGTAGTTCTTGCGATTGTTCATCTCATGGACATTGCCAATACCCCTTAAATAAATCCAAGGCTGCAAAATATTTCATACCTTCTAACCTTTGTAACTGTACTTCTATATTCGGCATAGGCCATACTTTGCGATCCGTAACATGATTCACAGCTCTTAAATCCACAACCATGCAGGACTTTCTCTTGTCATCATTTACGACAAATGCAGGTGATTTTTCTAGTTCCGCAATATGCCCTTCAAATAGGCTGAGTGCATAGGTGCATAGCGACGTCCTTTGCATTGTATAGGTTTGGCATCCTTTTTCAATTATACCTCCATTGGTGGGACGTCTGCAGGTGCATCTGGTCCCAGATTTAATCTCCATAATTCACTGAATGTTTCGATTAATCTTTTCAGCTCCCCGTATTCATATTGGGTTGCAGTATCACCCTTCAACTGATCCAATACTGCCTCAATTGCATCTACTTGACAATTTGGACCAATTTCAGGCTGCCAAAGAGGGAAATCATCTGTCTCCTTTTCTTCACTATCGGCCTCCAAATTATTTACATCAATAGATTCATTTTGATTCTTAGCAATATCTGCGATCAATTGTTCTATGTTGATCCCTATTGACTCTAGCAATGGTTTACCAATTATTAAATCATCTTGCAGATAATTAATTACAATGCAATCAATTTCTCTCAGCATTAATTTTCCAGCTTTTGTTAACAGCGTTAGGTTTATACAAATTGTGCTCGTAACTTTTTCTGTTACCTCCTTTTTTTGCAAATTGAATGTCCACAGGAGGGGTTTCTTTAATCATAGTCGGTGTTTTAGCAGCAATTAATTCCGCCAAATCACGCCTGATAAATGTTCTGTCGGCCCCTTGTGTCTAATACATATTTGCAGTTTATCACCTCGTTTAAAATTGCACACTAATTTGACAACTGTCTGCTTTCAATATCTGTTGACATTAATTGTTGAGATCAACTGGTTTACTCTTATCTTGACATTTACTGTATGCAGCTCCTGATCTTGTTTTAGATAGCTTTTCTAATAAATCTTTCTTTTCATATGCTGTTGCGTCTGGGCAATCCTTTAGCCAATGCTTTCCTTTACATTTTAGACATCCAGTTGTAGGCGGTGACTTTGTATCTTTCTTTTTTTTTCTCTTTACCTTCTTGTTTAGGACATTTAGCTTGAGAGTGGTTTCCTTTGCAAGTCCAGCATTCCAACTTCTTTTTAACGACATAATGTTCTTTTGTAGCGTGACTAGCGTCCATTGGTTTTTTCTCTTTTTCGGTTTCGTTAAAATTAAATACATCAAATTTTGTTGTTAAATCCCTTACCAATTTGAAAAGTTTTGCCGTGTCTTTCTTTGACTCGCTGTTTCTATATTTCAGTTCATTCTTCAAAGTTTCTCTTAACTTGTAAGGTTGGATAGCGTTCACAATGCATTTATTTTTTAGTTTCTTGTTACTTTCTGTGTCCAATAATGTCTTAATTCCGTATTTGTCCAATATGTCATCTACGTCTTGAAAAAGTTTTAACACTCTCGCTTGTTGTATTCCCTATAATTTAATATTAGACTCTAGATTAATTAGTAAGCCAATATATTCCCAATAGGCAACCCTAACTTCAATATGATAATCAGCTGGTGTTTAGCTCAGTAGATGGTTGGTTCTACTGTAGCAACCCTATTTAGTATTTACATTATTATTATTATTATAAGTTTGAATTTATTGAGTGTTATCTTTGTTGTCTTTACTTGCGTTACGCGACACTTTACACACTCACAACATGGCGCAGTGATTTATTTACCTTTTCGCGGAGATTAACATTACCGAATTCATTATTTACTCTTACCATTATATATATTACAATGGAATCTCTTCAACTTGCAAAAAATTCTCGTACTGGCTATAAAAGTCTTACTTGTCGTGCATTGGATCGTTGTTGCAGTTACATGATTATGAGGTTATGCTTCAGCCTCAAGAATAATGAGGCAACAGCATAAGGACGCATATATGGATATCAGAGCATGATCATGATAAAATAAAATACTATAAAGAAACTCAATCTTGTTATATCTCTGCAATCCTGTGTCATCTACTAATCATATTGATAATACAGAATACATTAAAACATGGCGCTGCGAGAAATTGAATTTTTAGCTCCAAAGCCACTTTCTGGCTCATCTTTGCCTGATGAATGGAAAATCTTCAAGAGGGAATTTACCCAATTCTTGACTGCTGTAGAAAAAACAGATGCACCATCTGCAGTTCGGGTAGCAATATTACTCAGAGTCATTGGCGCAACAGGTAATGATATTTATGAAAATTTCACATATGCAGATGGTGAGGCCTCCACAGATTATAAAATAGTGATGACAAAATTTGATCATTTCTGTGCCCCTCGTATCAACATTTTTATGGCCCGCCACAAGCTCCTAACAATGAAGCAAGAAGACCGGACAATCGATGAATATGTAACAGAACTCCAAAAGCAAGCACAGCGTTGTAATTTGGAGATTATGAAAGACGAACTGGTACTCCAAGCCTTGGCAATGGGTCTTGACGACGACAAAACACGTAGAAAATTGTTTGAAGCCGAAAAGTTAACGCTGGAAAAAGCCGTCAAGATTTGTCGTAGAGCTGAAGACACAAAGGCAGATATGACTAAATTGTCAGAAGAGGTCCATGCTGTTAACTTTAAAGCAGAGATATAACAAGATTGAGTTTCTTTATAGTATTTTATTTTATCATGATCATGCTCTGATATCCATATATGCGTCCTTATGCTGTTGCCTCATTATTCTTGAGGCTGAAGCATAACCTCATAATCATGTAACTGCAACATCTTCTATTCTTTAAAACAGAGAAATACAAGTCTAAAGTAAAGAAAGTCAAGACAATTAATAACTGCAAATTCTGCACTGGGACTCATGCAGCTCGAGCTTGTCCAGCATATGGAAAATATTGTGCAAAATGCAAACGTATGAATCACAATGCTGCTGCATGCCGGTCAACACAGACAGTTCAATATCTTGATGATAGCAGCGATGAAGAGGATGTTAACATTATCCAGGTTAAAAATAATGGTAAAAAGCTAATTGCAAATTTGAATATTAAACTTGACGGTGAAAACAAGGTGCCCCTGACAGTGCAGTTAGACTCAGGAGCAGCTGTTAATGTGCTATGTCTGAAAGACTATGATAAGCTGGGAAGACCAAAGCTGAAAAAGAGCAACACTGTTCTAACCATGTATAATGGCAGCAAAACTATATCAAGAGGAACACTGAAAGCCACAATTGTGAAAACAATACCAGACACAATCACATTTGAAGTTGTAGATCTTGGACGCACAACCCTACTATCTCTGGAGACGTGTACAACACTTGGATTAATACAAGTTGCGGAATGTGTAAATGTAGTCGAAACTAGCAATACTAAATCAAAGACTACGCACATGGACAAAGAAAAAGTACTAAAGAACTACAAAGAGATCTTCACTGGACTGGGAAGTTTTCCAGGAGAATATCATATAGAAACAGAACCATCATGCCAACCAGTACAACACAAACCACGTAAAGTGCCTATTCACATAAAAGCAGATGTGATGAAGCAAATCAAATCGTTAGAAGCACTTAATGTAATTAAAAAAGTAGAAGAGCCCACAGACTGGATTTCCTCAATGGTGGCTGTTCGGAAACCCAATGGAAAAATACGCATATGTATAGATCCAAAAGATTTAAACAAAGCAATCAAAAGAAACCATTACGAAATGCCAACAATTGATGACGTACTTCCAAATCTTAGCAATGCTAAAATTTTCTCTCTTCTTGATGCAAAAGATGGGTTTCTTCACGTAAAATTAAGTGAATCAAGCAGCTATCTGACAACATTTTGGACACCTGATGGAAAGTATCGTTGGCTGCGCATGCCATTTGGGATTTGTTCTGCACCTGAAGAATTTCAACGTCGCCTTGCTGATCTTCTGCGGGGCTTGAAAGGCATCCAGATTGTTGCTGATGACATTTTGGTGTATGGTTGTGGCGACACGATGGACGATGCCCGAAAAGACCATGATGAAAACTTAAGGTCACTCTCTAGTCTAACATTTTTCTACCATTTCCAAACTCACTAAAATTGTTATTTTGTGGCAAATCAGTTTGTGTCCCATCAAAATTGAGCTGGATCTAAAAATTTTGGTCTAAAAATAGCTTCTCTGGTGTAAAACGCACGAAATATAGCCTTTGGCCTGACAACGATCCAGGTTCAGGGGAAGTAGCTTTGGACCCCAAATTCAGTACAAGTATTCCTTAAGAGTTGCATTATGCAACTATAGAATTAGATTTTTTAATTAGCAAGTTATAAAAAAAAAAACAGATTTGTAACTTGACGTCACGAAATTTGTAACTCGATTGTTTCAAAAAAAATTTATTAAAAAATATTTAGATATGTTATAAAAATTCTGTTACTATAGTTGCATGGATAATACAGTAATAAATAAATAATCCAAATTTGAAAGCAATAGCTTTACAAATGAGTTTGCTACATCCGTCAAGGTCATTGAAAATCGCTCTAAATCATAAATTGAGAAAATCGCGGTCAAAGTCAAAGTTTATGTTTATCTGTCTATATTCTAGTTGTAATTGGATTAAAAACCACCTGCTTCATAAGCAACTCCTTCTTCCTCTAATACCTCATCCTCTACTGCTTTTTTCGACTGTCTCTGTGCTTGTCTGATTTTTTTTTGGATGGTTGATGCATTTCTATCACTTTCACGAATTCTTTTCTGGTCAATCTTACGTGTTTGCGCCAACATGAATTGTCCTGGTGCTACTCCCATGGCCACTAACACATTATTTAAGGCTGAGGTTCCATCATTGAATACAGTAACTGCACTAGCACAAGCAGCATCGAGGTGAGCTCTCCCAGATGACACACCTTTAGGACATCTAGACCAGATAAGATGATTCAGCGCCTCACAAGAATTTTGCGTATAGCCACCAAGACATCCTTCAAGTATTTCGTCTTTGCCCAATCTTTCATATGTAGGTTTCAGGACAGCTACAATGGACTCAGGTATAGTTTTAACATGGGAGTACGTTTCTTTATTGGCAACAGCTTTTTGGTATTTGCACCATGATTCTTTCCCAGTTGGACAGTTCTGGTGCTGTGGTTTATCATTTGTCGAAGCTGTGTGATATAGACCAGCCCAAACCTCTTTTCTCATTGCTTCTAAGTTATTTTTATTTCTTCTAATAGCCAGACCATAATATATTTGCAGCTTACCTATAAGGTCTTTTGTCAGCCTACCACGTCCACCAATAGTTTTACCATCAGGCAATTTCTTCTTCCCCCATTGTGTTTTCAATTTTCGCAAAGCGTTGCCCATGCGCTTTTGAACATGTCCGACGCATTCATGTTTTTTAATGTCAATTTTATTCCCATAAGGCATACTTTCTTTTATAGTGGAGAACGACTTACTATCTCCATCACCAATATATCCCGTATATCTGAGTTTCTTATCCTTTACCGATCTTTCATACATTCGCTTTATACCTTCCGGCTCCATGGAAGGGGCAGACCCATCATAGTTTACTGGGCATATATGATTTGCATTCCAGGATTGTTTTTTTAAACTTTCAGGTTTTGAGCCCCAACGTGAACAAGAAGGGCACAATTTGTTCATGCTTTCGTAGTCTAGAACTTTGCCTGATTCAACCGATATAGCTGTGACAACTCCTTGCAGGGAGGAGAAGCCCCGTTTGCGCCATGACCCATCGAACATAGCTTTACAGTCAGCAATTTTTCTTTGCTGTACATCCTGCAAGTTATGCTCCTCTTTAGCTGCATTTAGCATACTGGATGATGCGCATTTTTCAAGAGACTCTTTCACAATGTTCAAATTGTCTATGTAGGAGGTTTCAGTCATTGCTTCGGGCATATTCAGAATTGCACATAACTTTTCGAGTGAAGTTTTGCCACCACCAATTTCTGACATTCCAAATACAGCTCTTCTGTTGATCTCATAACCTCTAGATCCTTCAGCTATAGGGGAGGTGTATGATTCAGTGATAGCTGAACATGATTCACAGGTTAGCATAATCATGGAAGACAAACCCATTTTTCTTGATGAGTCTTCTTGTAGACATAGTCTCCCTTGTTTGCATGATTTACAAATCGAAGCTTCATTGATCAATAATTCAAGTAGTTTTAAATTGACAAGCCTGAATCCATGACATTTATCCTCAACTATAATATCTTTTTCTGATAACTTCAGTTTTTTCGAGCTTGCTCCAGGTTGCTCATCAAAATCAGCTGATTCCTGTTGTTTTTCGTTGAGGGATTTTTTAGCTGGAAATAACTTCCTTTTACACCTCCTTTTGACAGAAAATTTCCTTCTAACATTTGATGAATCACCAGAAGACATTATAAACACGAAAAAGAAATCAATAAATATTTCAAGGCTTCGGATACACAGTTGAAAGCAATAAAAACTACTTCAAAACGATTACATTCGTGAAAAACTATCACTTTTGAACCCTTTTGAATGCAGTGTGGAAGTAGCTTCAATACAGCACTTCTATTGGACAATATAAAAAAAACCTTTTGTTTGGAATATTGGAGCGACTTGATGTTTAGAAATTCCATTGTCTGATAGGGTGTTGGTCAAGGTCTCATTTAGAAGCCAATATCGATTGAATGGCAGAGGCTACAACAAAATGGCCTGAAAAATTGGAAACAGCGATAAATTACCAACAAAATGAATGTCTTATGCTTAAAAATGACCAAAATTTACCATTTTTTTCCAAATTTGCAATGTTTTGCACGAAATGGACCAAAAAAGCATGAAAACAACAAGAAATGCTAGGTATGATCTTTGAAAATGTATTATTTTGTAGTTTTTCGTTCGTTTTGTAGTAAAAAAAATTCAGAATCATGTTCCTTAATAATTATACTTACTAAAAACAAGAAAAGCTCAAACTCAACAAAATTTTATTTTTTCCCAAAATTAGACTAGAGAGTGACCTTAAGTAACCTGTTGGAAATGACAAAACAAAAATGCATTAAATTGAATGCTTCTAAACTTCGTCTTGGGTTAACGGAACTACGATACATTGGTCATCATATCAGCAAAGATGGTATTCGGCCTGACCCAGAAAAAGTTCGTACTATTATGGATATGGCTGAACCCTCAGACAGCACATCGATGCGAAGATTTCTTGGCCTAGTCAATTACGTCGGAAAGTTTCTACCTAACCTTAGCAAAATCAGTGCACCACTGCGAAGTTTAACAGAGAAAAAGCCAAAGCAGGAGTTTAATTTTGGCAGTGCTGAACAGAATTCCTTTGCTCAAATCAAAGCTCTTATCAGCCAAGACTGTCTGCTTCAATACCTTGATATAACAAAAGAACTCTCCATTCAATGCGATGCTAGCATCTCAGGTCTCGGCGCAGTTTTGCTACAAGATGGAAGACCAGTATCTTTTGCATCCAGATCCCTCACTCCAGCTGAAAAACGATACGCGCCCATTGAATTAGAATGTATGGCCGTGGTATTTGCTTGCTCAAAATTTGATCAATACATTTATGGCAAAAAGGACGTCTTAGTCGAAACCGACCACAAGCCTCTAGAATCGATTCTCAATAAGTCTTTACTAAAGGCCCCTAAACGCTTACAAAGAATGATGATGGCTCTACAGCGATACAGCTTGATGGTCAAGTATAAGCCCGGCAAAGACCAACTTATTGCAGACACCCTTTCACGATCACCAGTCAGTGGAGTGATCGAAGAGACATTGACACATGCAGATATATGTGCTGTTGAAGCTGCCAATCTAAACCCATGTGAATATGTCAGCATAAGCGACGCGGTCATAGAAGAGATCAAATCATACACTGCTGAAGATGAACAGCTCTTGACCCTTGCGCAAACAATTACTCAAGGCTGGCCTGACATCAAACAAGCCCTACCAGGTAATCTCAAGATTTTCTGGACCTACAGAGATGAACTCACAGTTGACGATGGTCTTATATTCAAAGGCCCCAGAATTGTCATTCCCAAAGTCCTACAACCAAGAATTTTAGAAAAGCTACATTGCAGTCATCTTGGCTTTGATGCCACAATAAGAAGAGCTCGCGACACAGTATTTTGGCCTGGCATTACAGCTTCCATCAAATCTACGATTGAGCGCTGCTCTCCATGCTCAATGGGCAGAGCACGCCTACCGAAAGAACCAATGCAACCTCACAATATCCCAAACAAACCATTTGAAAAGGTCGGGATGGATTTTATGGACATTGGCCGACAACCCTACCTAGTGGTGGTGGACTACTACAGTGATTACATTGAAATCTGCAAAATGCCCAATTATTCTGCACTGGCTACCGTTAACGCTGCCAAAGAAACATTTGCCAGATATGGAGTCCCTACGAAAATTCAAAGTGACGGAGGTTCCCAGTTCACCTCCCGCAAATTCAAAATATTTGCCAAATATTATGGAATAAAACATTCCAGATCATCACCAGCTTACCCACAGTCAAATGGAAAAGCAGAGTCAGCTGTCAAAATTGCAAAGAAATTATTGAAGCGCTCATCAGATCCATTTGCTGCTCTTCTGGAATGGCGCAACACCCCAACTGCAGGTATTGGACTCAGTCCTATGGAACGCCTCCAAGGTAGAAAAGCTAGAGGCCTTGTCCCTTCACTAAATATGGAAACAACAGATATAATGGATGGACCAAGCATCAAATCGAAGAAAGAGCAAATAAGCAAGAAAAGTAAGGACATATACGATAGAAGTGCAGCACCACTCCCTCCCCTGAAAGCTGGAACAAAAGTGCTAATTCAATCATCTGCTTCATTTGGTCCTGTGAAGTACAAACGCGGAACAATCAAAGAACAAGTGGCCCCACGCAGCTACACAGTCCAAACTGCCAAAGGCATCATTCGCCGAAACAGAAGACATCTGCAAGTACTTAAAAGCCAAACAGATACTGATACAGAATCTGATGGTTACACTTCATCTGACGAGCAAGATGCTGTTGTAGTTCAAGATACTGTAGATGGAGGACAAGAAACATCATCACATCATGGAGTTCGCACTCGCTCTGGACGATTGATAACACGTCCTAGTCATCTTAGAGACTACGTATGAACTACCGGATGCAACTACCTGATGCGACTATACCAGCAATAAATGATCACTTGATCATAAAGTAATAATAATAATAATAATAATAAAATAAATAAAAGAATAGAAGATGTTGCAGTTACATGATTATGAGGTTATGCTTCAGCCTCAAGAATAATGAGGCAACAGCATAAGGACGCATATATGGATATCAGAGCATGATCATGATAAAATAAAATACTATAAAGAAACTCAATCTTGTTATATCTCTGCAATCCTGTGTCATCTACTAATCATATTGATAATACAGAATACATTAAAACAATCGTCTTGATTCTTCTAAAAATTTCTTCGATACAATTGAAACACACACACGTAATATTAATGATTTAAATGCCTCAGAACTATCTTGCCAACAAGCAGAAACAGCCTTGCAAAATCATCAATTGGCTCATCTGGCTGTAGTTACATTACAACCTATCGAAGACAACTCTGAAGAAAATGACATAAATACTTTCGAAAATCGTCTTTTAGCAAGCGAATGTGGCATTTTATAACGCAAAACATTATTTACAAGGCCAACATCAACTCACTCGACGACAAGCACGTCCACCACATCATCGACACCACCAGTTCGCTGTACAGCAAAACCACCACCATTATTAGAAGAAGATGTTGATTTTAAAATATTTTCGCAATGGCAAGAAACCTGGTTTAATTATTGTAGCCTTATCGGTTTATCACTTCAATCACACGAACGCCAAGTCGCTACGTTTTGGGGACTTTGTTCTCCTGGGTTTTTAAGCATGATACGACGAGTCTTACAAATCGACCGAACTACAATATTAACGACGGACGAACTTCTTAATTTAATCAAAGATCATCTCAGATCAAAACGAAATACGAATCTTGACTGGCAAAGCTTTTTAACTATTCGCCAAAGCGACAACCAAACCATCGACCATTTTTATACTTCATTAATGGAAAGTAGTGATTATGCAGATGTTGACAAAGTTACACCAGAAATCCTGAGAACAGCTATTTTAATTCTTGGTTTAAATGACGAAGAAATAAAACGTAAAGTCATTGCCAAAACGCCATCTTTGAATTTGGCTGACACACTCAATTTCTCCAAACTGAGGAGGCTGCCACCGCAAACGCCCACACGTTGACAAATAGCAATAGCAACTAGTCCAGTCAATCTAAAATTTGACCAAGGACAAATTGCAACACAAGCTTTTTTTATGGAATATAGGGTAGAATTTTATGCTGAACAACATATCAAAAATCGAGAAAAATCGAAGTGGCGGAAAGTGCTCAATTTTATAGAAATTAGTTACGGTCGGCATGAAAGCGAGGCTGTGTCATTTAGGGCTAAAAACTGAGCGATATTTCAAAAAATAAGAGAATGTACGCAATGAAGAAGAACACACTCAGTGACACAATATAATTACAGAAAAAAAAATCATAAGCTGATCTTTATAACAGAAAAAACCATAACGAGGCTAAAAATTATAATAGGGAATTTACTGAACTTTTACTGTACTATCACCAATAACAAATGCGCATTAAAAGAGGCTAGGCATAAGAACACGCATTAGCTCCTTGCAAATAGAGGCAAATCGATGTACCTAACGGTTATATTAATTAACTACCAGGCAAATATTAAAATATTAAATTCTATTCAAATCGGCAAAATCAAAATCAATCATATATAAATCAAGTAGACATCATAAAATCATATCTAGGTTAGATAGAACGTATATATAAATTAAATAGACCATCCCATAGGAATCACAGATACATCTAACCCCCTCAGTAGTATAATAGGTGTGGTCCAAGAGTCCAATATCAAGAACAGGAACATTTCTGACATCATAAAATCATATCTAGGTTGCATAGAATATATATATAAATCAAGTAGACCATTCCATATGCATATTAGATACATCTTATCACCCTGAGTAGTATAATAGGTGTGGTCCAAGAGTCCAATACCAATAACAGGAACATTCCTGACATCATATAATCATATCTAGGTTAGATAGAACGTATATATAAATTAAGGAGACCATCCCATAGGAATCACAGATACATCTAACCCCCTCAATAGTATAATAGGTGTGGTCCAAGAGTCCAATATCAAGAACAGGAACCTTTCTGACATCATAAAATCCTATCTAGGTTGTATAGAATATAAATATAAATCGAGTAGACTATCCCATAGGCATGACAGGTACATCTAATCACCCTCAGTAGTATAATAGGTGAGGTCCAAGAGTCCAATACCAATAATAGGAACATTTCTGATATCATAAAATCATATCTAGGTTGCATAGAATATATATATAAATCGAGTAGACCATCCCATATGCATTATAGATACATCTAATCACCCTCAGTAGTATAATAGGTGTGGTCCAAGAGTCCAATATCAAGAACAGGAACATTTCTGACATCATAAAATCCTATCTAGGTTGTATAGAATATAAATATAAATCGAGTAGACCAACCCATAGGCATGACAGGTACATGTAATCACCCTCAGTAGTATAATAGGTGAGGTTCAAGAGTCCAATACCAATAATAGGAACATTTCTGACATCATAAAATCATATCTAGGTTGCATATAATATATATAAATCGAGTAGACCATCCCATATGCATTATAGATACATCTAATCACCCTCAGTAGTATAATAGGTGTGGTCCAAGAGTCCAATATCAAGAACAGGAACATTTCTGACATCATAAAATCCTATCTAGGTTGTATAGAATATAAATATCAATCAAGTAGACCATCCCATAGGCATGACAGGTACATCTAATCACCCTCAGTAGTATAATAGGTGAGGTCCAAGAGTCCAATATCAAGAACAGGGATATTTCTGACATCATAAAATGATATCTACGTTACATAGAATGTATATATAATTCAAGTAAACCATCCCATAGGCATTACAGGTACATCTTATCACCCTCAGTAGTATAATAGGTGTGGTCCGAGAGTCACATATCAAGAACAGGAACATTTCCGACATCATAAAATCATATCTAGTTTGCATAGAATATATATATATATATATATATAAATCAAGTAGACCATCTCATAGGCATTATAGTTACATCTCATCACCCTCAGTAGTATAATAGGTGTGGTCCAAGAGTCCATAACTTTCACCATCATAAACTTTATCTATGATTATAAAATAATATAGATGTTGAATACAATGGATGTATATTTCTAATAAAACCATTCAAAATAGATTGAAGAGACATTCAACCATTGTTGCGATAATTAACATGTGTGGTCTAGGGGTCCACAGAAGATAACAAGAACATCCTCAATTTCTCAAAAGATATCTAGGTTGCACGATACCAGACATGCAATGTTTGTAAATTAGGGGTTGAGCAACAGTTGGGGCCTTTTACGGCTCCTCAGGACGTGTTATTGCCCTAAATTTTGTCTGTGAAATCGTGAAAAGGCATTCTTATCTACGTTATTGCGTTATCGATGATTTTTGCGTTATATAAAAACAAAAACATGAAGTTTTACACAATATTTCAGATAAAATCATAGCAAAATTCCCTATTTGGGACGCCAGAATTCAAAAAGTTCTCAAGGGGGTGAATCTCTAGACCCCATTTTAAGACTTCAACCCTGTTTTCCTATTTTTATCATGCAAATTTTTTATTATTTGCAAACACCTTGTTCACCATTCAAACTTTGCATGTTCAGCTAAATATTAATAATACGATTTAAAAGCAGATAGGTCTGAATTGAATCAATTTCAAGAAAGCTCTTTCGTTTGAATGCATGAAATTTGAAACTTTCATTATGCTATGCGTGAAATTGTACAGATTGAGTACGTAAATACGTTATTTCCATGGCATATAGGGGGCCAACAGTTGTGTGCACTGTTATACGGGGTGCATTAATATGCTGCCAAACTATGTCAGAAATAAAGATAATAGGCCAACAAATGTTATTGGTCCTGATTTGGATCACTCAGCAGAATTGATGCTATCATGTGTAATACTGTTATAGCAGAGCCTATAGGAATTGGCAAATGTACATGCATTTACATCCAAATATCTGTGAGTCTTGCATCCTGTCTAAACCACTATGTCTTAACAAACAACTGAGAACTGAATCCTCATGATCATTTTTATTTTCACATCATGAATTCATGATCGTGCTACATATCGAACAAACATTAAAATAATTGAATATAATTCATTAAAAATATGTTTCACTTACTTTTAATTAAAATACTGACCTTGATTTTGGAAAATGGAAAGCCAATACAATAAGTGTTAGGCCCTATTGAATTTCTACAGATTTTTGCTTTGAACCTTGATAATGCCTGTCATCCTTCGCTTTCCTCTGCAATATAACACTGGGAGAACTTTCGAACTGATAACATTCCATTATGAATTAATTCGTGAGAGAGTTTCTTCGAATCAAATATCTTTGAGTACCAAACTTAGGAGGAAAGTGTACCATTTCACCATTAAACCATAAAAAATCATACGCAAACCTGAATGATACGCGAACGATGTCTACCATCTTGTTGTATTGTCTTTCGATCAAAATTTGACAGTTTTCTGAAAGCATGTCGCGCTCAGCCTGTGCGCAGACGTTTAGAAGGAGGCATAATGGCGTTTAAAAAGGGTTAATAATTTGTGACTTTAAATGCAAAGGTAAGGAGCGGACGTGTAAAAGAACGAAGAAGAAGAAACAAGAAGAAAAACGATTTGGTAACAGGGTATACTATGAGTTGTTTGCTAACGTTAATTATCCAAGTAGTGTTGAATATATGTAAATGATTTACTTTATTTTTTGAAATTTATTTAACAAACTTGAATTTCGCGGTCAACGGTTGAATCACACATTGTTTGCTTTAACTTAAAAAGGGGCGTTTACTATTTAAACTGTGATACCGTTTGATAATAGATAAATCATTTCGTTTTTATGATCTGCTAGCTGAGACGATTTGCTTGAAAGGTTAGTTAGACTCGATATAAAGTGAAATTGTTTTTATTCCTTATTTATCAAAATTTAAACGTTCCAATTTTAATATTTTCCGTGATATTTTTGGTTTTTCAATTTTGAAAAAGGGGCGTTTACTATTTATAAACTTTGATACCGTTTGATAACAGATTAATTATTTCGTTTTATGATCTGCTAACTGAGACGACTTGCTTGAAAAGTTAGTTAGACCCAATATAAAGTGAAATTTTTTATTCCTTGTTTATCAAAATTTAAACGTTCCAATTTTAATATTTCTTGTGATATTTGTGTTTTGTCGATTTTTTAAAAAAGGGGCGTTTACTATTTAAACTTTGATACCGTTTGATAACAGATTAATTATTTCGTTTTATGATCTACTAACTGAGACGACTTGCTTGAAAGGTTAGTTAATATAAAGTGACATTTTTTTATTCCTTGTTTATCAAAATTTAAACGTTCCAATTTTAATATTTCTTGTGATATTTTTGTTTTGTCGATTTTTTTAAAAAAGGGGCGTTTACTGTTTAAACTTTGATACCGTTTGATAACAGATTGATTATTTCGTTTTATGATCTGCTAGCCGAGACGACTTGCTTGAAAAGTTAGTTAGACCCAATATAAAGTGAAATTTTTTATCCTTGTTTATCAAAATTTAAACGTTCCAATTTTAATATTTCTTGTGATATTTTTGTTTTGTCGATTTTTAAAAAAGGGGCGTTTACTGTTTAAACTTTGATACCGTTTGATAACAGATTAATTATTTCGTTTTATGATCTGCTAACTGAGACGACTTGCTTGAAAGGTTAGTTGATATAAAGCGAAATTTTTTATTCCTTGTTTATCAAAACTTAAACGCTCCAATTTTATTATTTCTTGTGATATTTTTGTTTTGTCGATTTTTTAAAAAAAGGGGCGTTTACTATTTAAACTTCGATACCGCTTGATAACAGATTAATTATTTCGCTTTATGATCTGCTAACCGAGACGACTTGCTTGAAAGGTCAGTAGATTTAAAGTGAAATTTTTTTATTCCTTGTTTATCAAAATTTAAACGTTCCAATTTTAATATTTCTTGTGATATTTTTGTTTTGTCGATTTTTTTTTTTAAAAAAAGGGGCGTTTACTATTTAAACTTTGATACCGGTTAGTGATAACAGATTAATTATTTCGCTTTATGATCTGCTAACCGAGACGACTTGCTTGAAAAGTTAGTTAGACCCAATATAAAGTGAAATTTTTTATTCCTTGTTCATCAAATTTAAACGTTCCAATTTTTATAATTCTTGTGATATTTTTGTTTTGTCAAGTTTGAAAAAGGGGCGTTTACTATTTAAACTTTGATACCGGTTTGATAACAGATTACTTATTTCGCTTTATGATCTGCTAACTTAAGACGACTTGCTTGAAAGGTTAGTTAGATTCAAGTAAAAGTGAAATTTTTACTCGTTGTTTGTCAAAACATAAACTTCCCAGTTTTGTGCTCTGTTTGTATAAGTTTGTGCATTGTAGCTCCTGTTGTTCCAAATTTTCGAAATTGGTAAAGAAACTGTTTATACAAGGTAAGCATTTGACACTCAGCTCCTGGTAAGTAATTTAATTTAGATGAAACAATAGCGAAAGTACAACAAAAGCCGGCTGTGAAGGGTGACTCCTCACAAACTCCATCGGAGAGTTTAAATAACATACAAGTCAAATGGTCAACAACAAAAATATCTGTCAATAAAATGACTAAAGTTAATGATGTAACACATGGAATAATAAAAAATAAATTCAACGTAGGAACCTTAAATGTAAGAGGTTTAAACTCAAAAATGAAAAGACAACAATTGGCAAATGATATGTTCAAATATGAACTGTCAATATTAGCCATACAAGAAACCAAGTTGAAAGAAGAAGGAATATTTGATATACAAACAAGTGACAATAAGAAAAGATATGAAGTATTTCACACTGGAAATCAAGAAAATCGACATTATGGTGTTGGTATTGTTGTAGAAAAGGGATTAAAAGTAGAATACAAAACAATATCCAGTAGAATATGTATAGCAACTGTTAATTTAAATAAAATAATAATAAATAAAAAATGTAATAATAGAAACATAATTTTCATTTCCACATATGCACCAACCTTAGTTACTAGTGAGAAAAATCCTAAAATAAAAGAAGATTATTATGAACAATTAGAAAGTGTAATGAAAAATGTAAACAGTAGAGATATTTGTATTATAGGGGGGGATCAAAATGCAAAAACTGGGCTAGGTACAGAAGAATTCCCGCAAGTAATTGGAAGGTATGGAAAAGGGGTGATGAATTCAAATGGAAGATCACTCGCAGAAATGCTCCTCAGAAATGACATGATGCTTTGCAATACCATGTTTCCACACAAAATGGCTCATAGAACAACCTGGGAAGCGCCTATAAGGAAAGAAGATCACAATGATAAAAACGGAAATTTAAGAAACAATCCATATCGAAATCAGATAGACTACATCATAATGAAAGTTAAACATAAAATATTTATTGAAGATTCAAGATCATATAGTGGAATAGAAACCTATACAGATCACAGGCTAGTAAAAACTAAGCTCAACATAAGATGGCGTAAAATGAAATATAAGACACCTCCAGAAAGACTAAATATCCAAGCATTAAAAGATGAAGAGAAACAATTCGATTACCATCAAAAAGTTGTACAAAATCTGAACAATATCGAGGCTAGCAACGTGCAAGAGAAATGGTTAAAAATTGTGACATCGTGTAGAGACGCTGCAAATGAAGTAGTGGGAACAACTAACAAAAACCAGAAAAGTCAGAATAAAGATATTAAAAAGCTATCAGATAAACAGAAAGAGTTAAGAAATAAAATAAATAAAACTAATAATAAAAAAGAAAAAATTAAACTCGCTAAAGAGAGAAACCTTATTATGAAAGAAATACATTTTAAGCTTCAAGAAGAAGAGATTTCACATATAATGGAGCTAGTAGAGCAAATAGAAAAATTAAAACCAGACTCTAGAAGAATGTTTCAAGTTATCAAGCATCTTCAAAACATAAATAGTAATAACCGAGTAATAGTAAGTGGAAAAAATGGTGTAACAACAGATAAAAATGAACAATTAAACATAATAACAAAATACTTCGAAGGAGTTTTTTGTAAAACTTCAGAAAAAGATATTACAACAATACAACCAGAGAAGATGAAAGAACCTTTCAATCCACAAGAAGTTAAATCAGCTATCAAGTCCTTGAAAAACGGAAAAAGTCCAGGCATTGATAATTTAAACGCAGAACTTTTAAAACATGGTCCAGCTCATATTAGTCAACAGATAAGTGACATATTTAATATAATTGCAGCTACAGGTGAGTTTCCAAAAGAAATCAAAGAAGGGCTTCTTGTACCATTGCCAAAACCAGGCAAGAAGCCAGGCCCGGCAGCTCACCTGAGACCTGTCATTTTACTTTCTGTACTGCGAAAACTCATGGCCATTTGTATGTTACGAAGATGTCTAGGAAAGTTCAACAAAAAGATTCCCTTGACACAAGCAGCATACCAACAAGGCAGAAGTACCACTGAACAAGTGTTCAGCTTTAAAATACTAGCAGAAAAAGCAATTACCTCAGAGAATTATCAAATTATATTATTATTACTAGATATGTCAAAAGCATTCGATACAGTCAGAAGATGCGATATGATCAATATATTGAAGGAAATCTTAGATAACGATGAGCTACATATGATGAAAATACTAATAGAGGATGTTACTTTAAAAGTTAAATTGAAGGAAACAATAGGAAAAAATATCAATAGTAATATTGGTGTACCACAAGGTGACTGTCTCAGTCCCATCTTATTTGTAATCTATCTAGCTGATGCACTTAAAAAATGTAATCACATCACTAATCCATCGCATGCTCATGATCACACATATATAATAGGAGACCAACATAAAATTTTAATAGACCAACAATATGCAGATGATATCAGTTACATAACAACTAATCAAGAAGACAACCAAAGAATTAGAAAAAGAATATCAGACATGTTGAAAGCGTATAATTTACAAGTCAATGATACCAAGACTGAAGAATATGTAATAAAACGAGGAACAGGTGAAAATGAAGACTGGAAAAACTGTAAATACTTAGGAAGCCTTTTAGATACAGATAAAGATATAAATAGACGGAAAATACTAGCGATTAATTCATACAATAAGTTAAAATATATATTTGAAAGTAGAAAAGTAGAAACTAAAACTAAAATGAGAATATTCAGAACGCATGTAGAAAGCATATTTTTTTATAACTGTGAGTTATGGACTTGTACACACAATCATGAAAACACAATCGATATATTTCAAAGAAAACTGTTACGGAGAATTTTAAACTTAACATGGGAAGACAAAACCACAAACACTACACTATATAAAATGTCTTATCAGTCACCTTGGAGTCTTGAAGTAAAAGCCAGACGACTCAGATGGTATGGTCATTTATTACGCTTGCCAGAACGCACTCCTGCCAAACGAGCACTCGATGAAGCACTACTGTTCTGGCCAAAGCCACGAGGGGCACCAAAAACGACATGGCTCAAAATAATTAATGATGATTTAAAAGCACTGAATGTTGAAATTTGCACAAAAAACATAACTGACAATCAAATAATAAAACGAAAACTTAACATTAAAGAACTAAAAGAACTAACAAAAGATAGAAAAACATGGCGGATTATTGTTGACCGCGCAGTGTCCTCGTCCTGGGACGGAAAAGCGTGAAAGAGAGAGAGAGATTAAATGCAAATAAAGTAATGTTCCGCCTCCTCGATTTTTCTCGATTTTCAGTATGTTGTTAAGCGTTAAATTCTGTTCTAGAATCTGTAAAAAAAGCTTGTGTTGCAATTTGTCCTGGGTTCCGTGTTTTTTCGATCTAGATTGACTGGACTAAACAGTTTTACCGCTTCCGCTTTTACACGAAATAAAAAAAAGTTAACGACAAAAGAACAATCAAAAGAGAATAAACACAAAGGTGCAAACAATCAATCGTCTGCATGTAAATATTGTGGTTTTTCATCTCATTATGGTCCTAAATGTCCTGCCGGGAAATCAATATGTCGTCATTGTAAAAAGACTGGGCACTACTCTCATGTCTGTCTCTCTACTGCAGATCATCATGACAACGAATTACAATTACAACCTCCCGTGAAAACATCTCATGTAAAAATTCAAAATGTCGGCGAGGATTTACCGTTTCTTGATATTTGTGTTTACAAAGGAGAAAAGTATTTACAAAAGTTCAAGCTATATGCGATACCGGTGCACAACGTACAGTTGCTGGACCTGATTTTATTTCACAGCTGAAAATGGACATAGTTTCATTATTACCATCATCTAAAGATATATTTACTGCTATCAATAATAACCAACTTACACAATTGGGACAGGTTAGTGTGTATTTTAAACTTGCTGGTAGGGTAGTTCCCTGCAATGTCATTATATGTGATCAAATCGAAGGACTTTACCTCTCAATGAAAATGTGCAAAGATTTGAATATTATATCACAAAATTTTCCAGCTCCTTTAACACATCAAATCAATTCTATCAGTCATTCACCAAATAACTCATCTCCACTTATTTTCAATCATGATGAAAAGCAATGTTGGCTTGATTCTTTATCTACCAACCCATCTAATCAGCAAAAATCTGAAGATATCACAAAATTAAAAACTATTTATTCCAAAGTATTTCATTCTGATACCAGATTACAACCCATGAGTGGACCCCATGTAGGTGATACCATGAAAATTGAACTTAAACCTGATGCTGTTCCTTTCGCTGTCATGACAGCAAGAAAAATACCTTTTCCTCAGAGGGAGAAAGCTAAACTAGAATTAGATCGCCTGGAGAGTTTGGGTATTATTGCAGCTGTTGCAGATGAGCATGTCACTTGGTGTCACCCTTTGGTCATTGTTCCCAAATCTGACGGTGATGTTCGACTTTGTGTAGACCTCACCAAACTCAACAAGCAGGTAAATCGCACATTACACCCATCACCTACGCCTGCTGATGCCGTTGCTAGTATTGATCGTACTTCAAATATATTTACCATGTTGGACGCTAAAAGTGGTTATTGGCAAATGCCTCTAGACGAAGCTTCTCAACATTTAATCACCTTTATTACACCATGGAGACGCTACAAATTTTTGCGTGCCCCTATGGGGTTTATTTCAAGTGGGGACTCTTATAATTTACGTATTGACCTAGCTCTAGAGGGTCTTTTACATGTTACTAAAATTGTTGATGATACACTTATTGATGCCGACTGTTATACCACCTTAATGTCTCGCACTTGTGATGTTTTAGAACGATTCGCAAAATATAATATTACTTTAAATACGAAGAAGTGTGTATTTGCAGAAGAAAGTTTAAATTTTGTCGGTTACAAGATTTCACCTGGTAGTTATGCTGCTGATTCTAAAAAGCTTGACGCAATTTCCAAATTTCCTCAACCAACTAATCGCACTGAATTACGTTCCTTTCTTGGTCTTGTTAATCAACTTGGTATGTTTACGGCTGATTTAAGTGGTAAGCTAGCACCTTTCCGTGATTTATTAAAAACTTGTAATGAATTTTTACGGTTAGCAGATCATACTATAGCATTTGAAGCTACAAAACAATTATTACTTTCACCACCTGTATTATCTGGTTTTGATCCATCCTCACCTACTGTTCTTCAAACCGATGCATCGAAAACTAAAGGACTTGGGTTTGTTCTACTTCAACAACAACAAGGTATGTGGAAGTTAATTCAATGTGGTTCCCGTTTTCTTCAACCCTGCGAAACACGTTATGCCATGGTTGAATTAGAAGCACACTTGCAATTTTATGGGCCATTCGCAAATGTAAAGTTTATTTATCTGGTCTACCACAAACCACTTATACCTATATTTAATAACTATACACTTGATGCTATAGAGAACACTCGTTTACAATCATGTAAATCAAAATTAAGTCAATACCAATTTACTGTCACTTGGACTAAAGGCAAAGATCATGCTATTCCTGATGCATTATCACGTGCTCCGGTATGCGATCCAACACCTGACGATATTGAAGATGATTCTCAATCTCCCACTGACCAGATTCGTTTACCTTCTGGCAAAGTCAAATGGTGCAATCGCCGATATATTCGTAAATTTACCATTCCAGATGATGACGATATCAATACTCATGTCGATAATCCAAACAATACTGATAATACAGATGTCACACTTCAGTTAAGACGTAGTACTCGTGCCCGTCAAACACCCAAACGATATTCTACTTAATTTTATTTACTATTTAGACTATTTACTATTTACAATTTAATTTACATTCAAGTCACAATTCAATTCATTATTATTATTTTTTTTTAGCTTATTATTAATTCATTTAGTTATTTCATTGACATTTTATTCGCTCCAAAAAGGGGAGATGTTGTATTCCCTATAATTTAATATTAGACTCTAGATTAACTAGTAAGCCAATATATTCCCAATAGGCAACCCTAACTTCAATATGATAATCAGCTGGTGTTTAGCTCAGTAGATGGTTGGTTCTACTGTAGCAACCCTATTTAGTATTTACATTATTATTATTATTATAAGTTTGAATTTATTGAGTGTTATCTTTGTTGTCTTTACTTGCGTTACACAACACTTTACACACTCACAACATCGCTTTTGAGTCTTTTATAGTTAAATCCATTTTTAATTCTTTTTTGAAAATCTGTTCGACGTCAGGGATATTATCGTCTGTCCCTACGTCTAACTTTCGCCAATATAATCGAGAAGGTCCTTCTCGGTCACTTCTGCTAGAGTTTTTTCGAGTTCATACGTTGCTATGGCTCTCAATAAAGATGTGTTAATGCAAGCTCTTACTGTAAGAGGCTCTCCACCATGCTCGTTCTTCTCTTTTATCAACTCTAAATACTCATCGTATTTTCTTTTAAATACCGTGACATCTTCTCTGTCAGAAGACTTCAATTTCGGAGCAGTCACAGGTAAGAACAATCATCTTTCCCTTGTAACATCTCCTGATCTGTTGTCTTCACCCATATTAAAATAATTCCTTGAAAAATTTCGATATGGTGAAATGTGAAAACTAAAGTTAACTTTGTAGTATATCAACGGTAAAACATGAGTCAAGTGAATAAAAACAATAACGCATATAATTAAACACTTTGGTATGTCAATGACAGGGACCAAAACCAGACTGACTTCTTTCTCATGGTGTCGCAAAATTCTAACTCTAGACATGACGTCAATGACATCTGTCAATCAAATATCATTACACCTGACGACTATAGACCACCTTCGCTAATCAAGCTACCATATCCATCTAACATTTCTGAAGAAGGTGTATTAAACGCCGCCAGATCTTTCCCAAATGGTGCAGCAAATGGTCCCGATGACCTAAAACCACAACAAATAAAAGATATGATCGCAGCACCTGCAAAAGAACATGCATCACAGCTATTGAAATCACTTACCTCCTTGGCGAACTTCATGGGGCAACATCGACTAGCAACCACAATCCAGCCAATCTTTTTTGGAGCTTCGCTGATTGCATTTAACAAAGCAGACGGGGACTAAGACCGATTGCAGTGGGAAATACGACCGTCGATTTATCTCTAAAATCTTTGCCAGAAAAGCGAAACTAAATACGGTGGAAAGATTCTTACCAAACCAGCAGGAGTAGGCAGCAGGCAAGGAGCAGAAGCAGCAGTTCACGCTACTACTACCATCATGGAACATCTACGAAACAGTTACATAGCAGTGAAAATAGATTTCAAAAATGCCTTCAACACCATCTGAAGAGATGTTCTGCTAGCTAAAGTGAAACAACATCTGCCATACCTTTTCAATTACACCGAACAGTCCTACTCAACAGCTTCCTACCTCTTTTTTGGTCCAGAAGATATACTAGAATCAGCAGAGGGTGTTCAACAAGGTGATCCTGTTGGACCGTTTCTGTTCAGTTTAGTTCTACAGCCGTTAATTGACAGCCTAGAAAACCCATTTAAAGTCTGGTACCTAGATGATGGTTTTCTTTGTGGAAGCGTTGATGCCATTGCCAAAGACATTAACACAATCCAGCAGATTGGCGGAGAGTCAGGCCTTCACCTAAATAAATCCAAATGTGAGGTCATATCTAGCCAATCCACCAGAATCCCTGAAGAACTGACGGAATTCAGCAAAACAGAATTAGATGACTTGGAACTTCTTTGTGCCCCAATAGGGCGCTCAGCAAAGAACAACACTCTGGCAATAAAGACAACTGATCTGAAGCTCATAAAAAAGAGGCAGAAATTGATTGACGCACATCACGCTCTTTACATACTCCAATATTTTCTCTCGTCTCCAAACATTCTTCCCATCATCCGCTCAACATGCTGCATTGACCAATCAGAGTTAGAGAACTGGTATCAACAATACCGAGATACCCTACAAGAGATCATTAATATCGATTTCGATGAAAATGCATGGAAACAGTCAACTTTACGGATAGCACATGGAGGAATAGGAAGAAGATCTGCAATAGACCTCGCTCCTTTGGCATTTTCTGCCTCAGTAACAGTAACTGAAAGCATGTCACAACCTCTCCTCGATACTGCTTTCACAGGCAGGATAGTATCAGTATATGAAGTTTCGGCTAAACGACAGGAAAATATGACAAACACAACTCCCCCTTTGAAAACAGGGAAGCAAAAAGAATGGGATGACGAAGTTTCAGTTTCAAAGGCGGAAAAGCTACTCACAGAATGCTCAACAACAGACAAAGCACGTTTGCTGTCCTGCCAATGCAAATAATCTGGTGCTTGGCTTAATGCCCTACCATCACCGTCGTTGGGCTATTCTTAGACAACCAACAGTTAAGAATAGCATTGTCTATCCGGCTTGGCATTAAAATATACGAAGAACATACTTGTCGTTGCGGTATGCCAGTGCTCACAAATGGATATCATGGCCTGGCGTGCAAAAGATCAGCTGGCCGATGGTCAAGACATTCCGAAGTCAACAGCATTATCCATCGATCTTTGTCTTCAGCCCACATTCCATCCACACTAGATCCAGCAGGATTGTCAAGGGAAGATGGAAAAAGACCTGATGGTATGACCGCAATTCCTTGGAAAAAAGGTAAATGTCTGATATGGGATTTCACATGCGTCGACACCCTGTCATCATCAAACCTGCGTTTATCAAATCAACAAGCTGGTGCGGTGGCAAGTAGAGCAGAGGAAAGGAAAGTTAAAAAATTTACCAGCCTCTCAAGCAATTACCATGTCCAACGAATTTGAATCGAGACACTGGGTCCCTTTGGTAATGCAGCAAAGCACTTCCTCGATGAACTTGGATCAATCCTCATCAAGACAACTGGAGAAAACAGAGCAGGAATATTTTTTATCCAAAGAATAAGTATTGCCATTCAACATGGGAACGCGACAAGCATTATGGGTACATTAAAACATGGTCAACCACCTGACGAGATCTTTCATTTTAATCAAAACGGTTTAAATTTAGATCAGTAGAATTAAATTTTGAAATTTGTTTTAATATTTATTTTAGAATATAATTTTGAAATACTGTATGTACATATATAGACTTTTGTCATTTGCTTTTTAAGTATGATAGCTTTTAAGAATTTGAATTATTTGTATACTATGGAAATAAAATTTTATAAACAGAACCAATAAACTAATGAAACGGCCTGTAAACTTAAAATCATTTATATGAATATATATAATAATAATATATGGCGAAAGAGTCAAAGAATACACATTCTTTACTGTACAGTAAAGTAAAGAATGAATGTGTAAAGAATGTACAGTAAAGAATGTGTAAAGGATGTGTAAAGAATGGACAGTAAAGAATGTGTAAAGGATGTGTAAAAAATGGACAGTAAAGAATGTGTAAAGGATGTGTAAAGAATGTACAGTAAAGAATGTGTAAAGGATGTGTAAAGAATGGACAGTAAAGAATGTGTAAAGGATGTGTAAAGAATGTACAGTAAAGAATGTGTAAAGGATGTGTAAAGAATGGACAGTAAAGAATATGTAAAGGATGTGTAAAGAATGGACAGTAAAGAATGTGTAAAGGATGTGTAAAGAATGGACAGTAAAGAATGTGTAAAGGATGTGTAAAGAATGGACAGTAAAGAATGTGTAAAGGATGTGTAAAGAATGGACAGTAAAGAATGTGTAAAGGATGTGTAAAAAATGGACAGTAAAGAATGTGTAAAGAATGTACAGTAAAGAATGTACAGTAAAGAATATGTAAAGGATGTGTAAAGAATGGACAGTAAAGAATGTGTAAAGGATGTGTAAAGAATGGACAGTAAAGAATGTGTAAAGGATGTGTAAAGAATGGACAGTACAGAATGTGTAAAGGATGTGTAAAGAATGGACAGTAAAGAATGTGTAAAAGGTGTGTAAGAAATGGACAGTAAAGAATGTGTATTCTTTAACTAATTCGCCATATATTATTATTATTTACCGCTCTGTAAAAATTATTTACAAACAGGCACTACTATTAATATAGAGATACATTTAAATATTTGTTGTTGGAAATTAGAACTTCGAGACTAATAAGTAACAACCTATTTTTGCTTAAAAACATCGAAAATGACTGCAAAATGTACAGGCGCGACTATTCTGGTATGACGTATGAGGCATCGTATATGAATTTCATATTCATTTATTATTATTGCTATTTTAATAATTTGAGCTGATTTACTATCAAAAATTCCAATTTGTCTTCAACGAATCACAAAGTGCAACGATCGTTGATAAATAATGTACAGAAGAGATAAAATAGACGAAAGTTAAATTCTAATTTATAATTTTAGTTTAAAAATGTGCATATGAAAATAAAATAAAGTTTTGCTCCATATTCCATATTTCCAACTGAGAAAAGTACGACTTGGGTAGGATATTCGAAGATTTAGGAAATATGTGGGTCTCCCTTTTAGACTTTTTTGAGAACTTTGAAATTTAAAGAACTTTTTTAAGATTTTTGGAAGTTTTTGGGTATCATTTTACAAGGTTGTTGGGACTTTTTGGGTACTTCAGGTTTTTCTATTTTTACTCGCCCTTCATGCAGACCTGATGTTACCCCCTCCCCTGGTTCAACTCGGGTGGGCATACGTTACTCACAGTGAAGTCAATTTTACACATTAAAAGAAGTCCAAAAGCCTGATACAATCAATTCACGAATGCAGGCATCTTCCTAATTTAGAAAAATTGAGGTATCGATTTTGATACCTATTGCAATGGATCGGTATAAAATATAATCATCAAGATTTGTCTAACTAACTGGTGTTCTCATTATTACAGAAGATTGCTACATAATCTGATGTTTTTATGATGATTATTTTTTTATTTCAATAGAGATTATAAACAGCTTGGTATCCAATATAAGTAAATTTCATATAATAACAGTCAACAGATTCTAGTGTATAGTGAGAATAATTAGAGAATATCCAGAGATTATTGATGCATTGTATAATAGATTCATGTGATGTTTTCGTGATTTAGAGATACATATATGTGGTAATTTCCCTGTTTGCATGTCAAAGCTTTACAGAGATGAGAATATCATTTGCAGTCTGAATAAAGTGCTTTTGAAGTTGATATCGATGCAGTGCATTCAAATTGTATTATTCATTAACCGCCACGTTTTATTTTAATTTCAACCTTTGACAATGAACGGTGTTGTCCCGTTATTTGATACCACACAAGACCAACTCCAAATGATGTGGATCCATATTTTCCATTTAAATTTGCCCTGTGGCATGCTTTATACCACCAAGCTCCAGTATATTCAACTGCACAGTTGTTAACATAATTGTCATTGTCTTTATCTTTTGTTGTGAACATTTGATTCTTGCTGTGTTTAGACAACCCATCACCAGCATCACCTAAAAGAAGGAGTTCAATATTCATAGTTTGATATTGAAATTGAAATTTTACATCTATTTGAAGCATACTAGAACACTAGTTACACGCAATGCGTGTTGTAGAGCTATATGTCTATTAGCTTGCTTGCTTGAGGGACTCTCAACACTCAATAAGTGTGCAAAGAGTAATGATTAATATTTGATGACCTATGATTGAAATGGTAAATCTATATACATACACGCTAGGCTATAGGTCTACAGCATTGGCAAATAAAAAACAAAAATATCAAAAACTGATTAATGTCAGATAATACGAGATACATTATCTACAGATTTAAGTGGCAAAATCATTTACTTGTACATAATTTCTTGTTCTTAATTGTGAGATTTATTGATAACAATTTATAGATTTGCTGGATAACCAATCCCTTGAGCATGCTACATATAGCTGACCATGAGCGTTAAAACTGAATATCATAACATCTTTGATTAGTCTATAGATAAACCTTTTATTCTGAGTTCATGATATCGGATTAAAATTCAACAAACATGAATAAGATACTGATATGCGAATCGGATTGAACGTATTTGAATCGAATTCTGTAAGTAGTTTAAGTTAATGTAACATCCTGTAGAATCATCATCACCAAATTCATCACATATTCGGTTAAATATATAATGTTTAACACAAACGTGTTTTAGAAGTTGTGATAAACTAAGTAGCATTCCTAAATGTTACTATTGTAACCGACGATCTCATTTAATAATACTTTATACTTATAAACCTTGGTAAAACGTCAATAATTCAATTCAAAATGCCCTACCTTAAATATAGTTCCTCTTTCTCTATAAGAATTACGTAGATATAGGGATGATTCATAAATATTTGTAAAGTTACCATGTTAAACCTATTGTAATCATTTATAGAAACTGTCTTGTGATCGTAATGTTATTTTGATATAACTGTAAATCAGAAACTGTGTTCAGTGTCAGTCTTGAAGAAGTATCGTCGAAGTAAAGATCAATATCACCAGAACTTGTGTGTTGTTGTATATCACACAGTATCGAGTAACAACACCGAAGGTAAAGATTGCTGACATTGATCATAGTATTGTATATATCATTATTTAGCTTGTAATTTGTACTTATTGTTTATTATCATTTATCCTTGAAATAGAAAAACCACATAAAAATAAACTTGTGCGTTGTTCATGGTGTCCATAGATCTCGATACCAAATTGAGGATCGCTTGTTGATACAGTTCGAACAACTATAAGTAATCTGAATTTGAAAAGGACATAATGTGAGATTCTATTGGCATCTATTCTCTTTCACTAATTCAATCAGATGATCATGATTAAACATTTATCAGGTAGTGCTTTTTATGAATGTGTATATTTAACTCAGAGTTTTAATTTACAGTTTTATGTTTTGCTCGAGCTATACAATTACACAGCAAAATCCTTCGCGGCTATTTAGAGACAATAAAGGTGTCTTTCAAGAAATTATTCCTACAAAACAAGACCATTTGAAGTTTTCCGTGTGGTAAGGAATTTTGTGTTATATCAATGCAATTTTTCCTAAATTAATTAACACCTTAAAGGGGCAAAATTGACCGGCGACCGCTGCGAGCATAAGTTGAATTTATGCTTAGCGTAATTCAACCGTCTCGCTTTGAAACAATTGTTATACGCAGGCCTAACTTGTAATAAAATTCATGTCAACAATGAACATTGTGTTATAACAATAATCGTGCACGTGATCCTAAGTGCGTAGCGCCTGCCGGTCATTTTTGCTCCTTTAAGGAGTTGAGTAGTAATCAGAATAAGACCAAAAATCTTCCTTTTTATCAATATTTTCTTCAATAATTAACACCTTCTTCAATTATTTGAGTAGAATCGGGCTATTAACTGATATAATTTTCTTGTTTCAGAATAATTTCGTTACACAGAGATTGCATGAGCAAATCTATTTCAGTATCTATCCAAACACAATATGAACATAATCCTTTTAACTAATTTCGTAGTTATTATAATTCATACAATCAACTTTATAAGGAATTATTAAGTCTAAGAAGTATTAAAAAACGAAAGTATAATAAGTGCAACTATAAGTACAAGAATAAGAATAAGAAGCATACAGTAAATATAGAGTTAAAACATCATCACCAGATTGATGAAGCATTAATTAATAAATTATTAAATTATTAAAGATAGCATATATACTATACTTTGTAGATAATGTAGGCTTAATTCTTAGTTCGTTGCAGAATGTTCCAACAAAATTGAAGTGGACATGATCATCCAATCCATTCCATTCATCATCATCATAAATTTATTCAGAATAGTTTATCCAACTTCTTGATATTGACCTTGTATTGTATCTGCTAGGATAGTCGCATCTCTGAAAAAGAAGTTAAATTCCATATAAGTGATAGCAAGATCAAAAGGCGAATTAGTAGAAACAACACTGCTGTAGGATCGGAATTATTTAATATTGACGCTAAATCTGATTCTACTTTTGTCAGCTCAGAAATTGTTAATACATTCGAAAATCTATTCGAAGATCAATAACTTGTTCATTTAACTAATCCGATTTCATTTGAATTAATGTGTGCAGGAATCTGATTCTATTTAATCACAAATACTGTAGGCCTTTATTGACATATTTGCTGAGCAACTGACGTGATAGATAAGTAGCCTGTTTGACCTCTGACAAAAAAGTAAACGTACCTATACATTTCATACTATAATTGTCTATACTATCACAAACGAAGAACAAATGAAATGGGAAGCTATTGACTATTGGTAATTATATGAAACCTTTTGCTGTCGGCTTCGGCCTCTGGATCTCGGGTCCCTGTTCAGTAGACTTTCTATAAAAACAATAACGTTTCATTATTTTGTTTTTTCTTTGATAGCCAATTAATTTATTAAATATTTGTTTTCATTTATTTAATTGTCAAAAGTAGATCAGTCTACAATATCAGTAGCTATATCTATAGGCCTACAATGGTTACAGTATTTACTACTTTTGACTTGGATTCCTACACACATAAGATAATATATCTAAATCTATTACTTGTTGAGTTCATTGAATATGTTATGACATCGGGATAATGTCATTTTTAATGTTGGTAGACTGATAATAGGCTCACCTGCTTATTATTCAGTTGCAACACCACTCATTGCGTGAACCAGGAACAGTACAATTAGATTCGTTCGAACTCAAAACAACATAATTCCAAACGCTTGATCAGTTTATACGCCATCACCTATTTAATAGAATATGTGGATACATTTATAAAACAGTCTACAGTGTAAAGCAGGACTATGTAATAATAAGCATACGGGCATATACGAATAACAATTGTAAAAGAAAGATAAATCTGCCTGCAGTCAAAATTAAAAGATGCTCGGCCTAACATACCTTTTCATTCTAATTGCTTGATAGAAATTATCTTCTGACGACCGAAATTGTTGTATGCATCATCGTGTTTGAGTAATATTAATTCTCCAATATAATCGCCAAGTAATACAGTATCAAATTTGTTAAAGGCATTGTAGTTTGTAGCCCAGTAGATGTTGAACACTTTCTTCAACCTTCAAAGTCGCGCTCAATTTCAATGTCAAAATTTGCATAGCAAATTACCAACCGTCAATAGATGTGAAGTTTTTGGCAAGATTTCCAGCTGGGGTTTTGGCTAGATTCACACCATGGTCACACTGGTCTCTGTGATGTACCGCTGAGCGGAGTTGAAACCCAGCTTGATCAGTAATCATTGAAATTGTGACTCACGCAATAAGTTTCACATCTTGCCGCTTGAATGTATTATTTTGCTTTATTTTATTTCGATTGCAAATGTTTGATAGATATATATCATACAACGATCATTGGATATAGTAGATAGATACTGCGTCAACTCGAGCATCATTTGCGAAAAGCTGTCATCTCCGCAATCATACCACATATGCTGTTTATTTTCTGTTTGATTAATATTTTCGAATGTTTTCAATTTTTTGCTGAATGGCTTACCCTGGTTTTGTAACCCGTACTTTGAAGACGACTAAAGAGCTATTCAGTTACTTACTACAACGTGGTAAATGTAAATAATTTACCACGGCTATAAATATGAATTTATATTTGAATATACAATATGAATTTATTATTATTTTGATTCGCTGAATGATATGGTTCCAGGCCTGACGTGATTAAAATAATAATAATAATACTTGGGTTCAACGGTGTCCTGCCTAAATCCACAGAAAAAATATATCAAATTGGTTATTAGACGATTACATGATTGTTTAAAGACTGTCGTTCAAGAAGAGTAATTTTCTGTGAGTTGTATTATCTTTAAATCACCAACGCAATGCAAGTAGAAATTTAACATTTTTTCTAGACAATATCGACATCATTTATAGTTATCTTTTTCAAAAACTCTATAAAATTGAAGATAAACCTTACAACAGATTCAATAAACTAAATGCAATGTAGCTATTGCTTTATATCGAGCATTATTCAAAATGTTAAATTGCCTATCATAAATTACATCAATTATCAAATCAATATATTTCACGTTTCCATAAGAAAATATGCTCACTTGTATGACCGTTGTATGACATAGCTGTATAAATTTTAATATAGATATTTTGTATATACTTTATTTGCCAATCCTTGATGGTTAGAAATAAAATACACGCATACAAACATCATACTGTTTTAACCTTGTTTTTACTAAAAAAGGTACATTTAAAAAACCATACAAAGAGCGTTAGTTTTTTGACCATTTCTTTCCCTCATTTTTAATACATTGATATAGATATAAAAGGATATGGACTGTATTAATTTTGTTGCACAGTTTACTCTTTACCCAATTACAATGAAACATTAAATATATGGAATCACCCTATATATACCGTCTACCTACATGTGGTCAACGGTGAACTTATAATGTCAAAACTATTTGTTTTATGAACTAAGGTATATAATTCATAAATTTCCTTCTCATTTCTAGTGATTGCAATTTATTTTCAGTTTCTTGGTAAATTTTCACACAATGTAAACGAACAGCATCGCTCATATAGTGATGGGAAATAAAATAAAATTCAGCAGCAAGCTAGATTATCTTGATACAAGACATAATGAGCTCAGACAGGTATGCGAGATTTTATATCTCTTTTTTAAGACAATTATGATCGGCGTCCAAGAAGTGTGAAATACCTGATAAAACAGATCTTGTTTGGACTAATTTTTTCTCTGAAATAAGACTTAATGGCTATGCCATTTTTCAGTTTTTGCTGTGTAATTCTAAATTCTCATTTGTGCATGTTTACAGAACTGATATCATTGGATTGACAAAACTCGTCTACATTAGGCACACCGAATTTCGCTCCAGGTAGATCAATACAATTTCTATAGCGGTTGAATATTGAAGACTATTATAACTATTGCTGTTATTTAATGTCAATTTTGTAATTTCTTAAAGTGGGGATAAACCGCAATACTATCTGTTACCTCTGTGGGTAACAGGAAATGTTGTCACGTGACAACGCCCCTTTTCTGTAATTAGGGTTTAGTTTTCTGTAATATTTGTTGTTGTATTGTGATCTCCGTTGAGATAGGAGTATTGAAAGTAGAAATAATTTAATTTGCAACCAAAGTGTTTAAACTGTTGTTCAGTGTTATTTGTGAAGATAAACCAAGGTATTTATTCATTTTATTGTTAATTGTTATTAATTGTTATTTACTGATTATGAATATTTAATGTTATACTAATTGTTATTGTTATCTTATTTTAGAAAACCGTTCATTATTATATTATTCATTTGTTGACGAATAGAGATTTGAAAATATCACTGCTGTTTTATTGCTTCAACTCTATTAACTTGAATAAGAGCGCGTGTTTCTGTTTCAAAATATACTGGTACAACATAGTTTTCTTGATCTTCTCGTGGTTTATTGATGGATTCCAAGAATACGTGTGTCCTTGGATCGTCGTTGTAGTTTGTCCTTTGTCCTTTGGCCTGGCATGGTATTAACAAGGAAAGCTACCACAGAGATGGATGTTGACGTTTTGATAGAAGAGTGTAAAAGTTATATCGAAGAGTTAAAGAAGGCGTACGCCGAAGTCGATGCATGGTCAGATGATGTGTCCGAGGTAAGCGTATTAAACGCAATAAAAGAAATCGACAACATATGGAAACGGTATGTCGATTGTAATAACTCGTTTATATTAATTAATACTTTAACCGATTCGCAAAAGGACAATCTTCGCAAAGAATATTTATTTCAATGCGATAGAAAAAATAGTTATGATAATAAGTTAAGTGTTTTTCACAGTAAATATAACGTGTCGGTGCTGGCGGCAGCTCGTGATAATATTAACAATAGACAGGAAATGGACAACATCTCGATTGCCTCTTCAACAAAATCACGGTCTAGTAAATCGTCTAAATCTAGCAATATTCACACCGATCGAGTATAAGACGGGCTGAACAAAGGATTGTAACAGCAAAATTGGAACTAGACGCAAAAATTGCTGAGCAAAATGCAAACATCGCCATCGCCAATGCTAAATTAGTAGCAAGTAAAACGATCTCAGAAGCTCACGATATGCTAGATGATTTGCATGAAGAATTCCCTGTTGGTGACAATTTATCAGCACGTGCCGGCTCTGTCGTTTCTATCAGTTCCGGACGTAATCATAGTAATTCAGCAAACAATAGGAATATATTAACAGACAATGAAATAGATAATAGTCTTTCGAACAAAAGCAAACAAGCGGTTAAAAGTTCTAATGAGAATATAAGCACAAGTTCGTCTTCTTCTATTGAAATAACAGCTCTTCATGAAGCTCTTTGTGCTGTTCAAAGGTTGAGTGCAACCAATGAATTACCGACGCCAGAAATAGTTAAATTCACCGGTAATCCTGTTGATTATCCGAGATTTATCAATAGATTCACCGATCTAATTGACTCTAAGCCACTTGATGAGAATCAGAAATTTTCTCGCCTATTGCAATTTTTAAGTGGACCTGCTCTAAAGGCAGTGGAGGGTTTTGAAATCACAGGCCCAGGAAAATTAAAATCAGCAATAGATCGTTTAAAAAAGAAGTTCGGACAAAAACATGCCATTACTCATGCTTGCCTGAAGGTGTTAACGGAAGGTCTTCCAATTAAAGCAAATGACAAATTAGCCTTCCAAACTCTTTCTGACAATGCAAATAGTGTTTATTCAACATTAAAACATTTAGATTGTCTGTCGGAAATAAATACAGGTGTAATTGCAAAATTAAATGAAAGGATGCCTAGATATTTTCAGACTAGGTGGCAAAAGGTTGCCAATAAGATTAGAAAAAGAAAGGATAGGCAGCCTACTTTGAAGGATTTCATTGAGGAATTGGATGATGAATCCGACGCCCTGAATGACCCTATATTTGTTGTGGCAGCTCCAATTTATAAGGATGTGACCGTTACTAAAAAGAAGGTAGATATTGTAACCAGGGCAACCACGTTAGCAACAACAGGGAACATAAAAAATTGTCCACTTTGTACAAACGAAAATCATTTAATGTACAAATGTGATGTTTTTAAGGAAAAAAGCATGGGGGAAAAAGTACAAATTATTAAGGATAACAACTTGTGCTTTGCTTGTTTACGAACAGGGCACATTTCTCGTAATTGCAATTTGTCTAAACCGTGCAAAGACTGCAATAATAAGCATAACACCCTTATACACCGATCTCCCCCTTCTCAGGAAAGTAGTAATTGTATCGAAATTATAAATAATTACACTGAAGGATGTAACTCAGCTAATACTGATGACTGTCATATTGATGAAACATCTATGATGCAGATAATCCCAATTACTGTGTTTGGTTTAAATAATGTTGCTGTGACAACATATGCTTTGTTGGACTCAGGTTCTTCCGTGTCATTGTGTGACAAAGATCTACATGACAGGTTAGGGATACAAGGTGAAATGAAGGAAATTTGCCTAACAACTGTCAATGGGGAAGGGAAGGGAGTTAGAACAGCCAACTGTAAAATAGTGATTTCCAAAGTGCTAGAGAATAATGAAACACCTCGTTATGATGACGAGGTTATTTTAAATTCTGTATGGGTTATCGAGAACCTAAATGTAGGAAATAAGGTTAAGCCATGGGAAATAAACTTGTCAAAGTACCGACACTTAAACGGCATAAATTTTCCTTTAGTTGAAATAGAAAAGGTTTGTATGTTAATTGGTACTAACTGTCCTGATGCGTTGGTTCCTTTAGATTGTAGAAAAGGTGGGGCTACAGACCCATGGGCAGTAAAAACTAAGCTAGGTTGGTCACTGCTTGGTACAATATCTCAGTCTAATGATAACACATTTGTGCATGTTAACACAATTTCTGATGCTGTCAGCTTAAATCAACAGGTTGAAGGTTTTGGTTGATTGATCAGTACGGTACTTTATCTGCTGAAGATGATGGTCTATCTGTGGAAGACAATAGAGCATTAGAGATGATGAATTCTACTCTAAAGTTGGTAGAAGGGCATTATCAACTGGGTCTACCTTGGAAGGATAAGAGTCTTTCTCTACCTAATAATTTTAATATTGCAAAAAGAAGGCTAATGTACTTGAAGAAACGCCTTCAAAGAGATGAAGATCTAAGACTGGCATACCATGGTATTATCAACAAATACTTGGAGAAAGGGTATGCAGTCCGAAAAGGTGATACAGAGAAGGCAGAGAATGTTTCAAGATTGTGGTACCTTCCACATCATGCTGTACTATCACCTAAGAATCCAAAGAAGGTACGCATGGTTTTTGATGCGGCAGCAACATATGGTGAGGTTTCCCTTAATTCAAGTCTTCTTCAGGGTCCTGACTTGACAAATTCTTTGATAGGGGTCTTAACAAGGTTCAGATTAGGTAAATATGCATTTGTGAGTGATATCGAGGCAATGTTTTTACAGGTGAAAGTAGACCCTCGTGATTGTAACTCTTTAAGTTTCTTATGGTGGCCAGATGGCAATTTAGAGGCTGAGCCTGAAACACTTCAAATGGTGTCTCACATTTTTGGTGCAGTAAGTTCTCCTTCCTGTGCAGCTTTTGCACTGAAACGCACTGCTATTGATAATAAAGAACATTTTTCAAAGGCGGCAGTTGATACCGTTCTTGAAAGTTTTTATGTAGATGATTGCCTCAAAGCTACTTCTCTCGAAGGAGAAGCAATTGCTCTAGCAAAAGAGGTGAAGCAGCTACTAAAGGTTGGCGGTTTCAACCTCACTAAATGGAACTCAAACAGTAGAAAACTGCTTTCAGAATTTTCAGAACAGGAGAGGTCATCACCATTAGTTGATCTAGATTTGGATAAGTTAGGTGTTGGCAAAACTTTAGGGGTAAAATGGGACGTTGATAAAGATTGTTTTGGTTTCAGTTGCGATGTTAAGCAAAACCCCCCAACTAAGCGTGGTATATTGTCTACTGTTAGTTCTTTGTATGACCCTTTGGGAATGGCAAGTCCGTTCACTTTCAAGGCAAAATGTTTGTTACAAGATTTGTGGCGCAGTGATTATGGTTGGGACACTGAACTGAAGGAGTCTCATCTCGTTACTTGGGAAAAATGGCTCATTGACTTGATCAAATTAGAGAAAGTAGAGTTAACAAGAAATATTCTACCATTACCACTTGATGTTTACTCTAAGGTGGAGTTACATGCCTTTTCAGATGCATCTCAAGTAGGGTATGGAGCAGTCATCTATTTGAGATTGGTAAATCAGGATTCTATCAGTTGCTCATTTGTGATAGGTAAGAATCGTCTTGCTCCTTTGAAAGAGATCAGTATTCCAAGATTGTAATTACAAGCAGCGTTGACGTCGGTTAGATTGTGCTCAAAGATCTGCAGAGAGTTGAGATTGACTGATTCAACTTTGACATTCTGGACAGACTCGACAACGGTGCTCAGTTACATCTCAAATGAAAGTAAACGATTCAAAGTTTATGTTGCGAATAGAGTAGGAGAGATTCGCGAGACAACAACAGCCAGTCAATGGAGGTATGTTGATTCTGCAAGTAATCCAGCTGATGATGTTTCGCGAGGGTTGTCCCCAGAAGAACTTGGTGCTGAAAGTAGATGGTTTGCAGGACCTGATTTTCTACAGAAGGAGGAATCAGAATGGCCGGAAGATCCTCGTGTTATGCAATCATTAGTAAATGATCCTGAGGTTAAAGAAGATGCAAATGTTTGTCATACAACTAGTCAAGTGAGTGAAACAGGTTTTGAAGAGAAATTGTTCAGTCGCTACTCCTCTTGGGATAAGCTTAATAGAACCGTTGCTTGGATACTCAGGTATAAGGAGTATCTCAGATTCAAAGTAAGGTATAAGGATGAAAACATAAAACCTGCATTTTCTTTTGTCGATTATTTAAAGGTTTCAGAGCTCAAAACAGCAGAAAGTGTGATATTGAAGATTGTACAAGGTCAAAATTTTAGCAAAGAAATTTTTGCGTTAGAAAAAGGAAAATCATTGCCATCAAATAGCTCATTGTTGAAACTAAATCCATTTTTAGACAATGGGTTGCTTAGAGTTGGAGGTAGAATAAATCAAGCACAAGTTGCATTTACCTTTAAACATCCTGCGATTCTTCCAAAATCACATCATATATCGAATTTATTGATTAAACATTGTCATACATCTATGAGTCATGTTGGACAACAATCGACATTGTCTTTGCTTCGTACCAAGTATTGGATTATTAATGCTAGGAGTGCAGTTAGGAAATTAGTCAGAAACTGCATGACATGTATGAGATATGAGAGAAAGGTTGGCGAGCAATTGATGTCTTCCCTCCCTAAATCAAGAACGTTAGCGTTCAAGCCTCCATTCTTTCATTGTGGCGTAGATTATTTTGGCCCTCTTAAAGTTAAAAGAGGACGAGGAACTGAGAAAAGGTACGGATGCATATTTACATGTTTCAACACAAGGGCTGTACACTTGGAATTAGCGAATAGTTTAGAATCAGATTCATTTATTAATGCTCTCAGAAGGTTTGCAGCAAGAAGAGGCATGCCTAGTGTGATGCATAGTGACAATGGCACTAATTTTAAAGGTGCAGATAAAGAACTTAAAGAAAGTATTGCAGCAATGGACCAGAATAAAATTTCTAAATTTTTGTTATACAAGGCCTGTGAATGGGATTTCAATACCCCAACTGCTAGTCATCATGGAGGTATTTGGGAGAGATTAATTAGGTCGGTCAGGCAAATTAAGAGGAAAGTTATAGGAAGCAGTCTTCTCACTGAAGAGACACTGCTTACAGTGTTGGTAGAAATAGAGTCACTGCTAAATTGCAGACCCCTAACCCCACTAAGTGATGACCCAATGGAGCTTGAAGCATTAACTCCAAACCACTTGTTAATGCAAAGTCAAGGACCACCATTGCCTATTAGTACTTTAGATAACGTGAAGTCTAATTTCTGTAAACGTTGGCAACATGTCCAAGTGCTTGTCAATCATTTCTGGAATCGATGGGTTAAGGAGTACCTCCCTCTTCTGCAAGAACGCAAGAAATGGAGTACGAAGAAGGATAATTTTGCATTAGATAGTTTGGTATTAGTCTTGGATGAGTCAGTACACAGATGTCAGTGGCCGTTAGGCAGGATTGTTAAAATTTACCATGGTCGTGATGGCTGTGTAAGAACAGTACAAGTTAAGACAAGGTCTTCAATGTTAACCAGACCTATTACAAAAGTATGTAGCTTGGAAGAAGTTTAAGTGAACCACTGTTAGAAAAAAAAAAAAAATATATATAATAATAATAATAATAATAATAATAATAATAATAATAATAATAATAATAATAATAATAATAATAATAATAATAATAATAAATAGAAAATATAAAAGTACAAAAATAAATATAAATTGATTATAAAAATGTTAAAGTTTAGAAGCTAGTTATATCAGTGTGTATTATTAAATAGATTTAAAGATTTAGAAATGTTAAGGTAATTTTATTTGTATTATTGTTCATTTATTGTTCAATTTAATTATCTTTGTATTAGACATTGTATTTAGATTTAGTTATGAGAACCCGAGTGTTCTCATGGGGGTCGGTATGTTACCTCTGTGGGTAACAGGAAATGTTGTCACGTGACAACGCCCTTTTTCTGTAATTAGGGTTTAGTTTTCTGTAATATTTGTTGTTGTATTGTGATCTCCGTTGAGATAGGAGTATTGAAAGTAGAAATAATTTAATTTGCAACCAAAGTGTTTAAACTGTTGTTCAGTGTTATTTGTGAAGATAAACCAAGGTATTTATTCATTTTATTGTTAATTGTTATTAATTGTTATTTACTGATTATGAATATTTAATGTTATACTAATTGTTATTGTTATCTTATTTTAGAAAACCGTTCATTATTATATTATTCATTTGTTGACGAATAGAGATTTGAAAATATCACTGCTGTTTTATTGCTTCAACTCTATTAACTTGAATAAGAGCGCGTGTTTCTGTTTCAAAATATACTGGTACAACACTATCTTTACATATGTTGTAGAACCCGACATGAAAAAACAATGGCGTAACTTTTTTTTCGATCTGGAAATTATTTCTTGGTGAAAAATTCTTTCAAAGTGGTGTTTTGACTCAAATGTCGCTGAGAAAAAAAAGGGATTTGATCTAGCTTTATGAGTCACAAGTCGTGCGGTTTGTCTAACAGACTTAAGATCGTGGGCTGATCACGCGACGTTATCCTTGAGGTGACCTAGCTCCGAGAAGTCACACAAAAACAATTTCTGACAAGGCTGAGCCATGAACAAACATATAAACTCGCGAATTACGTAAAAAACATACAATTTGTCATTTCAGGAGCAGAATAAAATCTATTGAAACGCTCAGTCGAAGTAATTTCTCATAGCGTCATTAAGCGCGATGAATCTGATATAGATTGCGGATTAGCACAAATGTCAGGCGGTGCAACTGTTCCTTTGTGACTAGTCTAGTGACGCATATTAGTTACGTATTCTGTGTGACCGCAGTACTTCTCAAATCGAAACAGCTTGATCCTACGCCTATAAGTTATACCTATTTTTAACTTGTCTGCAAGTTGTTCTTGAGTAAATATTTCGTAAATATTTAGTTTAAATACGACTGTAGATATTATACTCAATAGTCCAACAAAGTGTTTACCATTCATTCACCAAGCATTCAATTACTATAAAACAATTGAAAATTCTTCAGTACATTACACTGTAAAATTCTATAACATATCGGAAAATATTACAAGCCTGATAGAGGACTCGGACGTTCTTATTCAAGTTTACAGCTGTATACTATAACTAATGCAGATTCTATCATTTTTGGTTTTGCGGTATATCTTCATTGCACAAATTATTATCCTCCCTTCAATGTTATCTGATTAACAAAATTAGGGTTTTGCAATGTGAAGTCTCTTTCCTGATTATACATACGCCACCAAATTATTTTACCGGTCTAGTATTCATTCCTTTGGCTAGAAAGTAGAACATTTTAATTAGAATCATGTCACAATCTGTAGTTTATAAGATGCGGTAATACAGTGCAGAAGCTACTTTGCACAAAATGCCTTTCTACAGAGACGATAAATCAGATGGACAGATTTCGTTTCTGTGAAAAGAGGATTATAAAACCAACGGTTATGGCGTTCTTATTGCGTTTTCCGCCATACATTATGATTTTACCTCAAAAGAATACTCCATTTTCAGTTCAGACATATGCTTACTGTAATAGTATGAGAATACTGTGTGTAAGCAGGATTGAGATATATGACACAAGAGATTGAGTTGAGATGTTATTCGTGAGAGCACCGAGCAAGGAATGAGTTTACAAGTGTCGAGGGACGGTATTTACATGAGTTACAATGAATGGACGATAATTAATAATATGACGTTACAGGATGTTATGACAATGATTACAACACAATTACAATACTACTACATGCCCCCGCTGGGAGCGTTGAGCACGAGAGTGCTGAACGCATATGTGATTGTTGTATAAATAAATAACTGATGTAATCTATCCTAGAATGAAAGTCCATGATAACATTGTTGAGTAACTTTGATATGAAATATTGTAAATCAAATACAGTAACTGATAGAAAGTTCTTCTGGTGTTGACGATACGATAGTCTTGAGCGTTGACGATAGCTTGAACTACGTGATAGTTGAATGATGGTCGTAACGACATACGTGATGATTATCACCGTGACAATATCCGTTGTGATTGTTTTGATTATGTCGATGTCGGCGTGGACGTGGAAGGTGTTTGTGTTCGAAGAGAATTGTGATGTTAACTTCATGTTGAATTACTCGAATTCTTTCAAAATTGCCAACCATTAACAGTAAATAATCAAGATCGTAGAAGATAGCGTGAAGGATCACACCGACGGGCTTGCTGACGAATATGATGTGAGTGTTTACCGTTGAACATTTGAAGCTATTTTCATCCCATAGTGAACCAAATTCGTTGATAGCTGGATCGTTGAGAGTTGGTCGGTAGCGCTGTATATTATTAAGATAGGGTGTAGAAACCGCATGTCGATTGAGTAATGTAGCTGGCTTGGGCGTCGTTAAGGCTGAATAAATGAAACTCAGAGTTTCGTTGGTTTGTTGCTGATGAACTTTTGGCGTGTACTTTGTGAAGTTTGACAACATACCTTTTGAGGCGATAGTGTTTGTCCTCATGATTCCAAGCCTTTGGATGGGTCTTGTACTCTAACCAGGGCTACCAGAATAGTTTTGATAACGTCTTCGTGGCACTCATCGCTGGTCAAGCACAAATAACAACAACACCATGTCGACGTTGTTGACAATAAAGATGAGGACATCTTATTTGTAAATCCTACATATACTTGTTTAAATCCTATCAACTGCGCCATGTAATAGTATGAGAATACTGTGTGTAAGCAGGATTGAGATATATGACACAAGAGATTGAGTTGAGATGTTATTCATGAGAGCACCAAGCAAGGAATGAGTTTACAAGTGTCGAGGGACGGTATTTACATGAGTTACAATGAATGGACGATAATTAGTAATATGACGTTACAGGATGTTATGACAATGATTACAACACAATTACAATACTACTACACTTACAACAATAAATTCTACTTAAGTCTGGTTCCCATATATAGCAAATTTGCCGGCGACACTGTCTGCTTTAGCTAGCTATTGTAGTCACCAGAAAATCTTTTGATATATGTTAAATATGTGGGAGAATGATATGTCAAAATTTAATCTGTATAACGCGCGCTACGAATGAAAGATTTTCTGATTTTTATTTTCTTCAAATTCGTGAACTTTAAAACCATTAAATCATCTGGAATTTTGCTACTCTTGAGTTTATATGTTCTTCCTTACCTCAGTTTTGTGGGAGGGAAATATAGATTGCCGTTACAGAGCTACGCCATCTCAAACATAACATCGCGTGATTAATCCGATCTAAAGTCTATTAGAAAAACCGCACGACTTGTGACTTTGTCGTCATAAAGCTAGATCCAATCTCTTTTTTTCCTCAGCAACATTTGGGTCAAAACACCACTTTGAAGGCATTTTTCACCAAGAAGTAATCTCCAGATCAAAAAAAAAATACGCCATTAGTTTTTTCACGTCGGGTTCTATACTGCATATGTAAAGATAGTCTGGGTGTTTATTCTCACTTTAATAGTTCCTTGGTAATAAAACATAGATTGTAATAATATTGTAAAAAGGTACAATCCATCATGACAACAAAAGCCTACACTCGATCTTTCAACAATTGATTGAAAATGACATTGAGAAGTGAATAAACTGTTACTTGTCAATGGTAATTTTTTTGCAAAGTCCAATTACCTTTAGAATTTTAAAATACTTGGATTCAGCAGAATATATTCCTGTAAAATTTCCTTCTTGTACAAAAATAGGAGCCCCATAGTTATGCAATATCTAAAGCATATCGAAATGTTTCATTTAAAATTTTACAGTTTTATTATTTCCATGGACCTTTATTTAATTACTTTATGCATCCTTGCCATTCTAAACATGGTTACATTAAACAACATAAGCAGTACCGTTCATCGAGGCACCATGGCAACACAGGAAGAAACACTTATTAATAATAATAATACGCAAGCCGTGTCGGTGATCAAATCCCCATTGTTTCATTATTGTTAAACTCCTTTTCCGCAGAGCACTTTCCAAACTTCTTATACGCTTCTGGGTTATCTATAGGCCTCTGGCTATCCGACGTTTTGTTTTTACAGTTTAAAATGCTATAAATTGCTCATAAATTGCGATTAAAATTTCCAAAATCGTGATATTTTGACGGAAGTTATGTGAAAATAAACTGCTTTCCTTGGTGTATTCCGTCATGCCTAGCAACATCACGAATTTTAGAGCACGCTTTATTTTAATGGCTGCCAATATTTCGTAAAAGTGTTTCATCATATTTTGCAAGAGTATTCCAATATGCCTAGAAGGAGAAGTGGTCCAACAATACTCCATTTTACATCACAAACAGAAGACACAATTCTCGGTAAGTCTTTTACAACTTAAATGTTTGAATGCTTCATGTAAAGTCTGTCGAAGTCACTTTTACCGTGGTTTTTACCCTGTTGCATGAGGGCTTACAGGACTCTGATGGCAATTGTTACTTTTAAGTATCATAATCCCAAATAGCCTACTTTGTTATCAAGTTATCGTTGGCAGAAGAGATTACTGTGTCACTGTATCGCCAATATTAGCTTGATTTGTTATGAACTGTTCTTCTTTGGAAGAAAAGATTTATTGTGTCACCGTTTTATGTCAGCAGTTCTGTTCTGTTATCCACACTGCACACACAGAGATTTGACCCATAACAAATAAACAAATTCAGAGAATTAGTGTGGTACTTTTCAGTCATCAAGCAGTTGTAAGTTGTACAAATACAAAATTGGAGTTGTAATTTAGAATTTTAGCTGCCTTCTATCCTTTTGTCGAAATGTACAATGTACATTTATAATGTGCCATCATAGGCGTAGGGGCACATTTCCAACCAGGGGGGCAAAAATGGTTTTGCCCGAAAAAAATTTTCCGGGAAATGTTGTTGTAAGAGGTAACTCACATGCAAAATTGCAGAAGATTTATCACAGGATACAAACACAGACATCACAGGCCTCCTTCAGCCCCACAAATTTCTTAATACCATCATTAAATATTGAAACATATTCATTTTACATTCATTTTAAGCAATTATATGATTATATAATTTTTTACTGAATTCAAAAAGCCGTTATCAGCTCTTCCATTCCTCCTGCAACTTAGCTTTACGGTGTAAATAATAACGTTCATTTCTTCCTGTAGTGGATCGTAAGAACGTTTTAGTCATACCTGGCTCGTCATGTAGGCCATCCTATTTTAGGTATTTACTTTTATTTCCTGAGAATGTTTAGACACCTTAGAGCAGAATATTTTGCTGCATATAGCAGTGTATTTTAGGCACCGTAAAATACACTTTCATATGCAGCACCGGGTTATGTTTTTAATTTGAAAGAGCGAGACAAGCCTATTTTGTGGCAAATAGTGATCTGCTTCACTAATCCCTATATGATCTGATGCGAAGAATTGTTGCGAGCAGAGCGAGCAAGAAAATTTGGATTATTGTTTACTGATATTTTTCAGGACAACGTTACGTATAACCTGCGAAATATTGAATGACTGAATAATTTCATTTGCAAAGAGATATAAGAAATAGCTTGATCTGCCCGAAAATTGACCTAAAAATTTCCACTTACACATTTGGGTCAATGTAACATTTCTAATGTCATCACGGTCTTAATCTTTTTAGACGTTAATATATAAAGCGTGTAGATGAGTTCTGGATTTTTTATATTGCAAAACGAGTAGGGGTGGAGTCTTCAAAATAATTAAGCGATATAGCAACCATAATTATTGCATAAAATTATGAATATTAGATTGGAACATGATAAGAAGAAAGCTTGCCAGTAGGCTTACAATGCATAGTATACTCCTGTTCATAAAACTGTTTTTGTGAAGTGTTGAATTTTATTAATACACAATAAATTTCCGGAACACTTTCACTGTACCACAAAAGACTTGTAATTTGTTGATTTGCCCGAAAATTTGCCCGAATTTTTTTCTCAAATGCGTTTGGGGGGGCAAATGCCCCCCCTGCCCCCCCAGCTCCTACGCCTATGTGTGCCATACATTGAAACGTCCACTGTGTCCACACATTGTTTACTTTAATCATTATTATATGAGGTAGGTGAATGGTGAACATTATAGACATGTGTCCTCTCTGTGAGAAGTTGGCTAAGGTTAATAAAATATTAGAGTTTGAGTATCTCATTTATGTAATTTACTGTATCAAATTTCAGAATCACCTGTTGTTATTACCAAATCACTCAATGACTCATGCTGAGATTCACTCAACCGACACAGCAATAATATTTACATACCAATGCCTTTCATTGTGAAAACAAGTTCATTAACTGCAATACCTAAGATGCAATCCATATTTACTTCATTTGAATTATGTAGTCAACATAAAATGTACTTATGGATATAACCCATATTTATAAATATATTTGATTTGAAATATGTACTACAATAGAGTATCAATTATCTCCTTTTCACTATGCTTTACATGTATGTAACGATTAATTATCAAAACTGAAATGAATTATCATTGTTGTTCTGCATTTTTAATTCCTCCTCATGACTATTTTGTTTCATTGACATTCTCTTTGACAAGACATACTGCAGGCTACTAACGGGAGCGAAGCGACCTCTTTGAGGAAGCCGAAGGCTGACTGGCCCCGGGCGCAGGCCGCAAGCCGAAGGCTTGTACTCGATAAAATGAACGATACTGGCGTTGTAAATATCATACTTTTTGCAGATGAGCGTTGATATCTCTTCATGCAAGGAAAATGTAGCATAAATTATTAGCGCAGCTCGCTGTTTGGACTACGACGATCATTTTAAGCTATAGTTTGTCACATTTCATAGATTAATAAATGAGTGAAAAGAACACATACATTTATACACACAGGCACGATGTATGGATCTCTATTTAACAATAGAAAACGAGCCCGATGAGGACCTCGGAGGACCTCGGTGACTATATTCAAGACGGTAGACAACGAGGGCGAGTTGTCTAATTGTTTCAGTGCAAACCAATTAATGGTACAAGCAAAACATATCAAAATTAAATTCTAACTATTTATTTGCTTTCTACATAATTAATTTTAAATACAACCGTCAATGAAAGGCATCCATGACGACTGCAGCGTCGTGACTTGGAGGATGAATTTTAATTTGACTTGATTCAGATTTAATTTTTAAAACAAAGCAGTTGGATATTAATATTGGCTACAAAATACAGCCCCACAAAATAGCAAACTTGAGAAGGTAACTATTGAGTACCTCAGAAAATACATAAATGTTTGCAGTTTGTAATATAAGAGTTTGTTGTAAACTTTAGCTGACTAGAGGACTAATTTATATATGCAATATTTTAGCGAGAAGTTGTGAGAAAATTGTTGAATAAGATTAAGATTGTATATGCATAGCTTACCATTGAACAACTTCATCTCATATTTTGTTATTTGTTTTGTTTTCTTCGAGACGGAAATTATAATTTACTCTCGTAATTCGTATAAAATTTTGGTTCAAAAACGTTTGCGAAGCGTTCACTATTAAACAAATAGTTCATACTTTCCGTGAACTATGCTCTGATAGCACCACGAGAGGCACGTAAGGAGAAAACGAGAAGGCATCAGAAAATTACGAGCCGCCTCAGCGAGTAATTTTCGCCTTCGAGTTTTCTCCTGAAGTGACTCGAGTGGTGCTATCAGAGCATAGTTCACGGAAAGTATGAACTATTTGGTTTAGAACATAGCCAACCCCGATTTGTGAATGTTTTGTACGTTTTTTCAGAGCATTTTCTGATCTTTACAATCCATGATCAAGTATGCAATTCTCCTATTTTCGTGACGTCATCGGAAGAAGGCTGAGTCGAGAGCTTTACACTTGTCTTTTTTAAATCAACTAAAAGCCGCGAGGAAAAATTGATATCGGGAAATTTATATTTCTCTTTTTGAAATTAAAAGAATGGATGTGTAACATCGTTTTCTTACATAGTCATGGATTCTTATCTTTAAACAATATTTTGTATGTTCTTATGTGTGTTATTCATTATGGAAAGCTGACTGGAAAAACTTGAAAAGGAAAGAAAATGTTTCTTACCTATAATTTGAAGAATTTCGTAAAAAGCCGTCAACGTGAAGAAAGAAATGAAACTAAGAAAGATTTATTGACTAAATGTTTGCTAATTGCCTATTTAAAAGAGCAGATTATTGAATTTTTGATAACTTTTTAGATAACTGATTATCTAATGTTGCTAACTTTCATTTGGAGAAATGGTTTAATTATTTGAAATTTTAGCGGTTGAATTTGTTTGGTTTTGATAGCTTATCGAAAGCTTTCCTTTCTATGCCAGTTAGTGCTTATACTTATATCTAGGAACTTGAAAAAACTGGTCATAAAAGGACGAGGGAATGTATTAATTAAATGAAGTTATGTTATGTTTTTACAATTATCAATAGGCCTACTGTAAAATTTAGGCAAATTGTTTTTGAATTGTTAATTTGTGCAAAATATTTCTATACATTGTAAACATGTTTGTTTACTAGCTTACATATTTCACCCAGAGCCATTTGATTCATTTTGAACAACTGAGGCACTGCATGAAACAGTAACTCAATGAAATTGTATATGACTCTACAAATATTCACTGTATTTGCTTTTTACTTTTTATTACTTGCCAGTTTATAATGCCATATTTAAATAATTATCGGTTGTTTGGTAATTTCATAAATTTCTTGAAATCGACGGGGTCAAGCTCGGCTATGGTGAAATGGCGTTATTGGCGTTAACCAATCAAATTGCAAGAATAAATCGTAGTAGATCCTCGATATGTTCTAAGAGAAAATAGTGAACGATGGAGCAACCAGTCAGAATGCAGATCATCGAATAGTACCCTAGTCGGTTTCGTCTAATAGTATTTAGCAGCTGACTGCTGATTGATTAAATAACAAGAAAAGTACTATTACCTTTATACAGTTTACAAAACAAAAGGCTAAATGTATTACTAATGACAAATCATATTTTCTGCTGAGATGTTATATATCAATTTAGAACATTACGATATTTACTATTTTAACTTCATACAAAATGACTATAATAAGGAATACAATAAGCTCTATTTTAAATGATTACAAAGACTACTATTTTAAGGATTACGCTGATTTCTATTAAAGGAGATAATATCATTGTCATATGACGTCATCATGAAAGCGAGGCTTCCATTGTCAAAGTTCAATCAATTTAAATATAAACCAGTGGAGTATAACCGCTGACAATACTATTGGTAAATTATTGACACCCTGATTCTCACTCTATCACAAAAGATCAATTGTCATAAAATCACAGCTCTTCGTCAAACGCGTCATAATTATCAGCCGCGACACTGATCTTAATGATAATACGACGTAATGCATAAATTATATCATTCATTTACGATTTCATGGGAACGTGCTGGGCTAAAAGTCACACTTTAGCTCATAGACCCTATGGTTTCAGAAAAAGCCTTGGGACTGGTACGCAGGCTACTCGTGGTGCTATCAGAGCACAGTTCACGGAAGGTGTGAACTATTTGTTTTATAGCTTATGATTGTATTTAACATGGTCGCAGTCGCACAAACGTAAACTGAAGGCAGGGACGTTGCTACAAGATGTATGACTATCGTCATGACGTAATAATCTAATTAACATAAAGGACATGAAGGTAGCATAAAACTTGATTATGAGCTTCTCAGCTTTATTGATTATAAACAATTGATTTGGTGTTTCCTTCTGTTACTTTATCAAATCTGCAATCATTCGTTACGAAATATATGGCTCTAGAGTCTAGTGCATCCAGATGAATGAAGCCAAAATGTGTATTGTTTCGCTACAAAACAAGTGAAGTGAAAATAGGAACATAAGCAGAACATAAGGCTTAAAACTCAGCGGTTTTAGTGATACCATTTACAAAAAGTGTGGTTGATCAATGATGGATGAACATATCCAGTTTTGAAACTCCCTTTGTTATACCAAGGACTGCATCCTGAACAGCTACAAATCAAAGAAAATTTGGTACTTTCTAAAAGCAAAATAACCGGAAAATGTTTAATTGGTGGTTCAAATAGAAGGTTAGAAACTGTTTCATGCAAGCAAGTAAAAGTGTATTCCGACACAGAGAAACACAAACTTTTCATGGATGTTCTTACCTGTGAATCCTTGGATTTTACTGACAAAGATAACGTGTTAAGGTTACAAATAGAAGACGAAGATATGTATGCCTCTCTGGAGCACAAAGATAAGAGATGCTAGGCAAGTTATCAGTATTATGAAAAACTGAAAACACTCAAAGAAAACAAAACACCTGTTGAAAGAATGATAAGAACGATTATAGCAAAACTAATCAAGAGACCAGAATTACAAACAAGCATTATTGAAAAAATCAAAGGGAATTTAGAGCGAGGTCTCTGGGTTCCTGTTACAGAACTCAATCTCAATATGAAATTGCAGGAACATTATTGCCATGGAATTCTGTAATTAGCGAGAAAAGTGTATCTACTCCTGTGCGATTAATCACAAATAGCTCGCATAAAGATAAAAATGGACTTAAAAAAGTCTTAATGAATGCCAAGTTCAAGGATCATCTAACATTGGTGACTTACGAAAGGTCCTATTAACATTGAGAACATCGCAAAACATATCCATTGGTGGTCTTTCCAAGTACTCAACTTTTTCAAACTGCCTGAAGTAACATAAGTCTACCAAGATTACTTATTCTAAGCTCACTTGTTCCAGAAGAGTGGAAAAAGTATATCAATTTAGATAACCTAAGCCTGGAAGTGTTGTAGAAGCAAGTATGCCCTTTGGTGACAGTGTCGCTGCATAGCTTGCTGTTTGGGGAAGAATAAAATATGACGAAAAATGTTGAACAATACATAATTTTGAATGTCTTCTTGTGTCAAAGCTATGTCGATGATTGTGTAGACACGGGAAAGTGGGACGAAGATCTAGCACCACTACTAGCAGGAATGAAGAAGTAGCTCAACCTGGTGGATTTTTATTCAAATAGTTCAACTGTGTTGGAGACAAAAAACAAGGAGAAAACGCTTGGCTACATCTGGAACTCGAAAGAAGACAACCTTATGCTGAAAAATTGATTCAATCTTGGCAAGAAATTAGACATTTACCTGACATCAGAAAATGTGAATAATACAGCCATGGCATCATTCACAGAAAGGGACACAGTATCTTGCCAAGCTCAAATAGTTGATCCATCAGCATATTTTATGGTGAAGTATGCTTGAGACATCCTGGACATGATCGTGATTCATGGAATATTGAAATAGATAATGATCAAAAAGCCAAGTTTATCCAAATATTCATGCAACTATGAAAGGCAAAGGAAATGCCATTTCCAAGAAGTACTATACCAAAATATGTAATTCACGGTGAAAAGGTCGAGGTTATGCTGGCAGTGTTCTTTGACGGTGGAGACAGAGGATATTTTGCATGTATTTAGATGGTAGTCAGAGTTGAATATGGATTCGTCTCTCAATTACCACTTACTCACAGCTTTGGCAAAGACTTCTGGAACAAAGAGGCTCCCTATATCAAGAACAGTGCTTTTAGAAGCAGATCTTGGAGTTATACTATGGAAAAAGGCGGAAAAAGAATCTTCCAAATAAAATTGAAATCATTAGAAGTAGATTCTTTACTGACTCAACTATAGTTTTGAGGCAATTAAATTCCTATTCTGGCCACTTCAATACCTTTGTTGACATCATAACAGAGTCTATAAAGTCAAATACTAACCTATGTGATTGGAGATATATTAACAGTGTTGATAATCCTGCTGATTTGGCAACTGAGGATAAAGCAAATGTTGAAGACCTCACATCTGACAAATGGACCCAGGGAGGAGTCCCAGAAAATGAGTGGCCAGTAAAAATTATCAATGACTTACCCAAACCTAATGGTTCCCTTACCAGATCTGGCAAAAGAATACAAAACAGCTACTGAAGTGGCAAACATGAAGGTTACAACAAAGATAATTTCATCAAAGAAGACATCAAAGAGTATTATAGAGCAAACCAAATTTCGACAAGACAAAAAAAAGAATGCAAAGTCATAGACAGCCGCAATTAACACATGTGCATTAGTTTTGAAGGCATGTTATATATTTAAGTCATCAGATGGAAAATGTGAAACTGCACCTGTTCGTTTTATCTTCGCAAAGAGGATGTTGATACAATCGGCTATGCAAGATACAAATGACATGCTGAGAAGGACAAAAATCTCATCTTATAACGTCGTAGAAGAAAGTGATAACATAATGTATGCAATTAGAAGAGCTCAGAAGCAGTTGGAGAAACGAAATTGTCTATAATGATGGCTAAACAAAGACTGGAAGCCTAATCCTCTATCAGTATCATAAGGATTGGGGAAATCGCCATTCAGTAAAACGTGTGGAAGCAAAATTAGGAGAGTCCTTTTATGTGTCATTCTGTCAGAAGAGACTTAAGAAATACGAAAAAGATGTTACACCTGTAAGAAAATGGATTCAAAAACTCTTCCTCCGAAGATGGGTATTTTACCTGAAAGAAGAACCAACTTGGTAACACCATTCTTTTCAATACAATCTGATATTGCAGGACCATTTATTGTTGAATATTCTGTTAAACAAAGAACTCGCATGGAGCATTGGTTGTTCTGCGCTACCTGCGATAGTACTAGAGCAACGTCTGCAAGTGCCTTAGAAGACTATGGATCAGCAAGTGTAATAGGGGTTTGGATGCTTTGAAAAATCAGCATGGAAGTTTTGCGTATGTTCATTCTGATCTTGGATCCAATTTGATCAAAGCTGGGAAGATTCTGGAAACGCAATTTAATGAAGTGAAAAAGGTTGTTGCATCATGATACAAGAATGTGGAATAGTGTTTGGTTCAGCAAAAGCACATTTGATACAAGGTACAGTTGAATCCATGATAAAGTTGTTGAAAATTGAAAAGAAAAGAGAGAAGTTAATGAGTGGTGAAGAGATTTTAACTAGCTTACAGTTTAATTAAGTAGTGCGAGGATGGGCAAATATGGTAAATAATAGACCACTGGTGCATAACCCATAAATTGGACAGGATATCACTCCAAACCAACTGCTGCACGGATGAGGTTTAGATCATAACGTTGATGCTTCTGAAGGAGTTTCAGGTAAGCATTTAGAAAGATTTAAAGATGTGCAGCTGCAAGCTAAAAATTGGTGGAATATTTATACTGAGTGTGCAAGAAAGGATCATTTGAGAAAATGGAAAACAGAGCAGGAAAATTTAAAAGAAGGTGATTTTGTTTGCCTACTTGATGTCCCTTCTGGAACAGGATTTTACAAATTGGGAACAATTATAAGTTTTCCCTGGAAAAGACGGTCTTGTTCTCCCGGGTGTTCTCCACTGATGGTAATTGTCGGCCACAAATAGTAACAAGACATATGCCGATACATGTACACTAAGTATACAGTGTGAATCAGAACGCAAACGAGGATATGAAAAAGACAATAGAAGCAAGGAAAGAGATGACATCTATATATTTGAAAAAGTTATCACATTCGATATGTTGACATGTTGGACTCTTTATTATTCTAGTTACATATTTACATTATTATTTGCAAAGAGATCCAATTTCCTTGGTTTCTCAATATTCAATCATTATTTTATAGCCAAATAGCCATTATGCTTTGGCCTTAAATTTTAGCCTCTTTTTAATGCAAAGAGCACATGGTTTAGTTTAGAAAATGAAAAGTGCAAACTGTTGAAATTAAAACAACAATTTTTCATTATTAATCAGATTTTTATTATATAGTTTTGATGTTTATAATCAAGTTTACTTGAACCAACTACCTGTTTATGGTTTTTTGTGATAATCAAAACATTTATGGAATACCAAAAAGGTCTATTGGAAAACTGCAGAGCGCTCAAAATTCAGCTGCTTTCATGATATCTTGCTTAAAAAAATTGGAGCACATTAGTCCGACATTGGAAAAATTGCATTGGCTTCCTGTAGAGCATCGAATTACGTTTAAGATTTGTTTGCTGATATATAAAATTATCAATAATGAAGCACGTGATTATCTGAAGCAGCTTGTAAAATCAACATTGAAAATCAAAACTAAAAAATTATTTTATATTTATATTCAATTTAAATTTATTTGTTCCCAAGAAATATATCACATGATGTCATCTGCAAATAATTCATTCGCTTGTGAGGAAGATGTAGATGGAGTTACAAATTTCCCATCTGCGAAGTTTAATAAAGGAACAGCACAGATTGCTCATAACGCTCGGTTCGGCAGGTCTAAAATGTTAAGTATAATATGTTTAATATGTTACATTTGTCAAAACCAATGCTGCGCTGTTATTATTTCTATTTGCGTTACTCTGCAGTGTGATTGTGGTTCCGTTATGCCGTAGTTGATATTGCTATGTTCTATGTTTATGGAAATTAGACAAATAAGATTTATTTTCGTGCCGGCACTAACTTGCTGATGAGTCCTGATCTCTGATCTGTTGTTGAGCAGTGATTCTTTAGCGCATATAATTTCGTATTTCTCAACTAATGTATTATTTACAAAAACCGTGTTAAAATTCACGTGCAATTTATTTAGATATGAAGAACAAAAGTCATTTTGACTTTTGAATGATTTAAATAAAAAAGAGCAAATCGATCTGGAGAAACAGAGTCGAAGGAGTAGAACAATCCAATTTCAACAACGAAAAACCGATAATAACCGAAATACTTGACTATCTCCAAGTTCCGCTTACTCTGATTTGCCGAATTTTGATGGTTGGTCATTTTACCTACATATCAAAACCGTCATCAAATAAGTGAGACTTCAACCGAAATACTGGAGTTACAGCGTTTTATTTAGACAAAATAGATGAATCTAGCCTTATGTAAAATGATCACCGGTGGGTGGAAAGTTGAAAAAGAGATAATAAATTGGAATAAAGAATTTTTGGATATCTTAGAGTGCATTAACCAAGACAATTTAAGGAAGAAGTTAATAAAAAAGCGAAGAAGGGTGATTTGTTAGAATTCTGTCTATATTTATTCACAATAAATCAAAAAATTGTAGATGAAATTAATGTGATCGAAGCTAAGAATCACAACTTGAAGTTATTGTTGATCAGCTGGTGGAAGTTTTACCTGCCACAGATGTAAATAATATCTTACCGGAAACATTATCAAATAAGTCGCCGACATTCGACGCCTGTGCGTCGCCGACCAGATCACCAAACAGTTGATGACGGCCTTTCCATTTCATTAGTATCACTTTGTAATTATAATAATGAATTGTAAATGTAATTGTAATTATAATGAAAATGAATCAGCTATCGGAAACAATAAGGAGGACAATACCATCAATAATGTCAACATAAACGATGGAAATGTTACCAGTCCTTCCTACCTTGGTACGAACACAGTCACAAGGTGATTGTTCATACCCTCCTTTTTTGTTTTCAATGAGGCCATTACCATCCCCTTACGAGCAACGTCTAACAAGGATGGAAGCACAACTAAGTCAGCTGATGATGTTGCTAGGCAACCAAAGTGCGCAACTTTACTAAAATGTTCTTCGATGCTCGATCTATTGTAAATAAACTCGACCATCTAGAATTATTACGTGCATCAAATTTGTACGATATTGTATTTGTATCTGAAACCTAGCCTGCGCGCAGATCTTACTTGAAAACCTTTCTTCCTCGTTAGTAAGGTCTGCGCATCCGAGCGAAATCTCTTGTTCGGACAGAAAGTGCTGAGACAACCAAAAGATGGACAGACTCTGCGTGAAACGCATACCTTTGCAATTTCGACCATTCGTGTGAAAACAACACATCCAGAACCAAGAAAATATACTTTTTAATATAAAAAAGGTTTTTATTTATTTATTTTTATATACACAGCTCCATTTTTATGGAGCTTTTCGATTTTCTTTCATCATCATCATCATCATCATCATCATCATCATCATCATCATCATCATCATCATCATCATCCCCTGACATATTTTGATATGATAGCTACAATGAATTTATAATATCTAAATTGCTGAATAAAGTTTATTAGATTTGAAAAGAGTTATTATAGTACATTGTATCTTGTATTGATGATACCAAAAGCGACGCAATAAAACCGTATGGCTGTAAAGTCAGGCAGGAGCCTTAAAGTTTTGAATGAATTTGAGAATACGAAACTCGATTCAAGCACATGTATAACTACATCCATCAAAGCTAGATATAGAAACGACATATTACATACTGCAAGATTTAACACTACAGATGTTAAAATATGGATAGAAGCGACAATCAATTATTTCAATGATATCAACATTTTATCAACTAGAAAGCCAACAAAACTAGAAGACAAGACAGTACTTTCCTTCTTCGCCCCTAAATGAACTCATGGTAAACAAAAGAAATTATTAAAGTGGGAATAAACCCCCAGACTATCTTTACATATATAGTAGAACCCGACGTGAAAAAAACAATGGCGTAATTTTTTTTTCGATCTGGAAATTATTTCTTGGTGAAAAATGCCTTCAAAGTGGTGTTTTGGCCCAAATGTCGCTGAGGGAAAAAAAGGGATTGGATCTAGCTTTATGACGACAAAGTCACAAGTCGTGTGGTTTTTCTAATAGACTTTAGATCGGACTAATCACGCGATGTTACGTTTGAGATGGCGTAGCTCTGTAACGGCATTCTATTTTTCTCTCCCACAAAACTGAGGTAAGGAAGAACATATAAACTCAAGAGTAGCAAAATTCCAGATGATTTAATGATTTTAAAGTTCACGAATTTGAATAAAATAAAAATCAGAAAATATTTCATTCGTAGCGCGCGTTATACAGATTATATTTTGACATATCATTCTCACACATATTTAACACATATCAAAAGATTCTCTGGTGAGCACAAAAGCTAGCTAAGTAGAATTTATTGTTGTAAGCATATGTCTGCACTGAAAATGGAGTGTTCTTTTGAGGGTAGAAATCATAATGTATGGTGGGAAACGCTATTAAGAACACCATAGCCGTCGGTTTTATAGTCCTCTTTTCACAGAAGCGAAATCTGTCCATCTGATTTCGCGTCTCTGTAGAAAGGTATTTTGTGCAAAGTAACTTCTGCACTGTATTACTACATCCTATAAATTACAGATTGTGACGACATGATGCTAACATGTTCCACTTTCTAGCCGAAGGAATGAATACTAGACTGGTAAAATAATTTTGTGGCGTATGTAAAATAAGGAACGAGACTTCACATTGCAAAACCCTAATTTTGTAACGGCTGTAAACTTGAATAAGAACGTCCGAGCCCTCTATCATGTTTGTACTATTTTCCGAATTTTATAGAATTTTATAGTGTAATGTACTGAAGAATTCTCAATGGTTTTTTAAATATTGAATGCTTGGTGAATTAATGATGAACACTTTGTTAGACTATTGAGTATAATATATCTATCTATACAGTCGTATAAACTATACGATTACATGGTTTAAGTTTTACTAGACGAACATCAATTTCAAACTTAGACGTTGAAATGATAGTTGAAAAATGTCTATTTAATAATTTAATAATACCGATAGTTAAATAAATCCGAAAAAGTACAATTAATACTTTGCAGTACCAACTCCAGTACAATTAATTCTTTGCATTTAATACTCCAGGAAAAACGTCTGTGCATGCCCGTGCAAATCAAATCAGTTTACATTCACATTTAGATCATGAAAAGGATATCTTGTAGAAATGTTTACTCAAGAACAACTTGCAGATCATAGAGTTAAAAATAGTTAAAACTTATATAGCGTAAGATCAAGCTATTTTGAAGGGTACGTGTCTACTAATTAAGATTTGAGAAGTACTGCGGTCACACAGAATACGTAACTAATATGTGTCACTAGACTAGTCACAAAGGTCGCACCGCCTGACATTTGTATTAATCCGCAATCTATATCAGATTCATCGCGCTTAATGACGCTACAAGAAATTATTTCTACCTAGCGTTTCAATAGATTTTATTCTGCTCCTGAAATCACAAATTGCATCTTTTTTACGTAATTCGCCAGTTTATATGTTTGTTCATGGCTCAGCCTTGTCAGAAATTTTTTTTGCATGACTTCTCGGAGCTAGGTCACCTCAAAGATTACGTCGCGTGATCAGCCCACTCTTGAGTCTGTTAGACAAACCGCACGACTTGTGACTTTGTCGTCATAAAGCTAGATCCAATCCCTTTTTTTTCTCAGCGACATTTGGGTCAAAACACCACTTTGAAGGCGCTTTTCACCAAGAAATAATTTCCAGATCGAAAAAAAAATTACGCCATTGTTTTTTTCACGTCGGGTTCTACTACATATGTAAAGATGGTCTGGGGGTTTATTCCCACTTTAACAATTAACTTTTTCAGTACAGGGACAATTATGTGCTAAGGTGAGGAATTAGAAAGTTTTATAGATCAACATTTTTTAAAAATTAATGACTCAATAATTACTGAGAAGCCCCAGGAAAATCTACAGAATGATAAGAAAGGCGTATTTAAACAAGTAACTGGCGCTTTGAGTATGCAAAACAACAGCGACACTGAAACGGAAATTGACGATGGAAGTCAGGGCGTATTGACCGACAACAGTTCATCACCATCAGAAATGACATTAGGATGTCCCGGACCATCAGACAAAGTGATTAGTACGAATGATGACAATTACAAACTTATTTTAGAGCCCTCGAATAATTCCACTTTTGACACAATTATATTAGATAGCGCAGGTGAACACGAACAATTAAGCCCCAATATTATGTTAAAACGAGGTGAAAGCCTTGGTCATACCAATCAATCGACAACAGTCCCTGAACGAAAACAAATTATTGGTATTTCAAAAATTACAGACAAAAAATCAATCGTAGTTGCCGACACAGATCCGATATCACCTAATGAAGATCTGTGGAGGGCATTACGCAACCTGCAAATTCATGTTTATAATCTCGAGGAAGAGAACTCGGTGTTGAAAGCTAAAGTTGACTCAATTGAAAAACGATTATCTAGCTCAGCTAACGCGGTTAAAATAGCAAGAGATAATATACCCAACAATAACATAATTGAAAATAGAAACAGCAAAACAATTCAACAGTCAAAAGGGGAACATTCTCGCACCCAAAATGAAACACAAGATCTGTTGATTATTGGAGATTCCCATCTTCGACACATCAACCCAAAACGTATTTCAAAATCGGCCGACGCTAAAAAAATAGTATGTGAAGGAATGGCCACCCACAAATTTATTTCAGAAATCGAAGACATAGGTAAGACAAAAGATCAATACAAACACATTATCCTACACATCGGATCAAATGACATACACTCACAACACCTAGACGTCTCATTGACAGACCATAAAAGAGTAATCGAAACCGCTAAAAAACTGTTTCCACATGCTAAGCTGCATCTGTCATCAGTATTACCTAAAACAGATAACCAGAAGACAAATGAGGCGATTGAAGTATTTAACAATGAGATGGAAACTTTCTGCAGAGGAACAAACATTAATTACATCAATCACACAAAAACATTCACGATTGTCAAAGACGGACAATCTAAACTTAACCCTAAGTTATATCTTCCAGATAAAACCTATACGAACGAACATGGCACAAAACTCCTTGCCACAAATTTTATCAGAAATTTTCACAAAATAGAAACAACTACTTCAGAGCCAAAAGAATTTCAAACATTTACTAACACAAACAGCTCTAATAAATCAGTAATGTATCAAACAACAGTTCAAACACAACAAACGAATCCTCCTTTATTGACCAATAAGCCCGTGAATACAAACAACGATGTAACAGAAAATATCCAAATCCAAGAGGAGCGCAAAAATAAAGATGAAAGAAATATGTATAACACACCATACAACAGAGGTAGAGATATGACGTACAATACCGGTAATTTCAACATACAACAAAATCATCCGCAACAAAATCAATACCACTTACAACCACAAATGAGACCTATCCACGCAAATCACAACCAGCAAAATCAACAAATAGGCACTAACATGTCAGTAGGCCCTGGCATGCCATCTGCATACTCACAGTCCCCCAAAAAATCCCCCTCCGTTACTTGGGCCATATCAAAATCATAATACAAGAGAAATGATGCCACCGTATGGAGGTATTAACCTACCCCACTATAACAACTTTGCACCCCCCCTAATGACCATGCCTCTCAATCAGCAATATTATATACCAATGAGCACACAAAAACAATAGAATGACACGCTCTTTTACCCACAAAATCAAATGCATAGATGTTATTAACTACACCATGGCACTACCAATGAAAATATTAAAAAGAATGGAGTACTATTGCGTCCAAGCAGATAAGTACTGTACTAATACACTACTAATTATATTACATAAATCAATAGCAGCCTATTATAGTCTACATTTTATTATCGATTTTAGCACTAGTCTATACATTCCAATTGAATACAATTTCTACTTAGCATATATATATGTAGCAATAATTAAATGTTGCCACAGAAAATGCACTCTTTTCAATATGGAATCCCAAATTTTTTTATTCCCAAACCAATATGATTACAAAATCAAAAAATCTTAACATTACATTTTGGAATGTCAACGGATTAGGATCCAAGTTTGAGAACCCTGATTTTTTAAATATTTTTCAAAATGAAATAATTTTCCTTTGTGAAACATGGTTGGATAATAACAAAACATATGATATTCCACTTAAAAACCAATATACTGCTAATTTCAAAAATAGATCTAAAAAATCCAAAAATAGTCTTCGAAATTCAGGAGGAATAATAACTTTAATTAAACATGATATCAAGTGCGGTATCACTGAAATACAATCAGAGTCAGATGACATTGTCTGGCTTAAACTTAATAAAACATTCTTTGCATTTGAAAAGGATTTATATATAGGTTTTTTGTACATCAGCCCCCACGTTTCATCTGTGGACGCTATTCATAAGTCCCATGTTTTTGATATTCTCCAACGTGAACTTATAAACATCCCATGCGATTGTGACGTGGTTCTTGGGGGTGACTTTAACGCGCGAATAGGCAACGCCCAAGATTTTATCGAAAATGACGAAGATATTTTTTTCGATTTACCATCATCATATGAGCTAGATTTTGATATTGTTTCTAGAAAATCACGAGACGACACTCGGAATGAATATTGCAGACATTTGATTGATATATGTACAAGTAACCAGCTGAGAATTCTAAATGGTAGACTGAAAGGAGATGAAAATGGAGAAATGACCTGTTGTAACGCTAAAGGATCGAGCGTGGTAGATTTTGTACTGGCATCTGAAAAGTTATATCTGAATGACCAGCATATCCTCAAATCACTTTCTGTTGACCAAGAAGGTTTAATCTATTCTGATCATTGTGCACTGCATCTCAGTTTAACTTTTGACAGTATCATACCAAAGAATACAGTTAATCCTGATATCTTTACTAATACCAGGCCGTCTCGCTTTATTTGGTCGCATGATAGAGTATCAGAGTATAGTGCAAAATTTGACCAACTAAAAGTTAGACAGACCCTTCAAGAACTTGAATCGAATATTATCGAAAACGAAGACGACCTCAATAACTTCATAACTACTATAACTGATACATTAACTTTCTCGTGTGATGGCATTTTCAGGCTAAAATCATTCAGCAAACAGATTTCCAATAGGCAACCCAAAGCAAATTGGTATACAAAAACATGTTCAGGAATAAAATCCCAGCTAAACAACATTATTCGGTTATTAAAAGTCAATCCAAGCAACCCTTACCTACGCGGACGTCTCTTCAAAATGCGTAAAGCTTACAAAACCGAGATAAAAAAATCGAAGCAAAATTACAAGGCAACAGTTTTAAATGAAATTAATAATGCTATGTATACCAACAGAAGTAGATTTTGGGAACTTATAAATAATAATCTGAAAACACAATCGTCAAACGAAAAAATGCCAAACCCTGAAGATTTACTTCTGCATTTTAAAAAATTACACGAAGATACTCTAACCGTCGATGATTCAACTAGCGAAGCATCAATGCCATTACGAGTACCATCATCACCAAGCCTTCTCGATTTTCACGACAGTTCAAATTTAAATCTACCCATAACGGAAGATGAAATTCTGACGTCTTTAAAACTTTTGAAAATTCGAAAATCTCCAGGAACTGATGGTGTCCTATCAGAGATGATTCATTGTACGATTGATAAATTTCTAAAAATATACAAAAAACTTTTCAACAACACTTTACAATGCGGTATTTTCCCTCTGGCTTGGAAAGAATCTATGATCTTACCAATTCACAAATCTGGTGACTTACGCGACCCTTCTACTTATAGAGGAATAAGCTTAACAAGTATCCTTGGTAAACTTTTCTGTATCGTTCTTAACGAAAGACTAAACAATTTTTTGGAAACAAACAAATTAATTCACCCAACCCAAGGAGGTTTCCAAGAAAATCGCCGAACAACCGACCATTTATTCTGCTTAAAAACAATCGTTGCAAAATATACAAAAAACCATCAAAAGCTATACGCCTGCTTCATTGACCTAAAAAAAGCGTTTGATTCTGTTTGCCAAAAGAGGCTCCTACAAAAACTAGAGCAACTCAATATCACTGGCAAGTTTTATGACATGATCAAAAGTTTGTACTCTGACAATTCTGCATTCATTATCCATAACAAAAGGCTAACCAAAGCAATCACACCAAACATTGGAGTAAGGCAAGGCTGCATACTTAGCCCAAATCTCTTTAATATCTTTGTAAATGACCTTGCCAAAACCATCACATGTAATTCCTCTGATCCTATTATCTTGCTAGATCAACCATTAAACTGTCTGATGTTTGCAGACGACATTGTTCTTTTTTCTTCCACCCCACAAGGGCTTCAAAACTGTATTAATATAACTTCCCAATATTGTTCCAAATGGAAACTAAATGTCAACCACGACAAGTCAAAATGTATCGTGTTTTCCAAATTACAACCATCGGGACCTTCGCACAATTTTTATATAGACGGGAAACAACTTACTTACACTGATAGGGAAATACGAACGTAAAGGGAAATACGAACACCCTAGCAGTAAGAGGAGATCTAGGCATTGCACCACTGCAGATAGACATTAAAGTCACTGTATTGAAGTACTTGCTACGACTGATCAACTCCGATCGAAGCACGATTATATATAAATCCTTTTCTGAGCAAATGCTCGATAACTCGCCAACATCTTGGCTAGGAAAAGCTAAATCCATTCTGTCAGAAGTCAACATAGACCTTTCATTATTACTATCCAAAGATACTGCTAGTAAATGGAGTAAAACAAAACTAATCAATACAATCAAAGAAGAGCTAATTGATAAATATTCTGAAAAATTTAAAAACTTAATCACTAACAGCCTAAACAGATCCAATCAATTAAATTTTTATGCAAATATTTATGAAAATTTTGAATTTCAAAGTTACCTACTAATACCAAATGCCTCCGCTAGGCGTGCAATAACTAAACTACGAACTAGTGCACATAAACTCGGGGTTCAGACTGGTAGATACTTTGACATTCCATACCCAGAACGAACATGTAAATTTTGTGATGAAAACTATATTGACGATGAAGTGCACCTTCTGTTTCAATGCATTGATAATACCGATCTACGCGATCAATTTTTCAAAATAGCTGAAGAAGTATATACAAACTTCAGACAGATTGACACCAAAGAACAGTTAAAGGTTTTGTTTACCAAAGCATCATCCCAAATCACAAGAAGACTTGGGATATTTATCTCGAAGTCATTAAAAAAGCGACTTTCTGAAAGTCAAGTTGATGATATTATCTAGCCTGTAGTCATGTAAATAATTTAATTGAATATGTATAAATAAGACTACATCTTACAAACCTGTCACACATCCTGTATTTATTTTGGATATATTGACAATAAATGAAACAAACAAACAAACATCATCATCATCATCATCATCATCATCATCATCATCATCATCATCATCATCATCAGAGTTTTAGAAGGAACGTGGATGATTGCGTTCAACAAAGAAATTTTTTCTTTGAAAGAGACCTCGTCCGAGTTGATGAGGATGGACAGAAATGCTCACATGTCAATGCTGGTGCATCACCTCTGTTTATTTTGTACATCAATATCAGTTGATGGTATTTTATTCTATCTCTGACTTTGAGCCAACGCAGTCTTTCAAGCATGTCAGATATATGACTTCAGTAATCACATTTTTTTACCACAATGTGATTACGGAATCTGGTATTTTCAGTGAAATTACCAAAAAATAATAGAAATTCAGTTGAGTTCAGTAGGTTTAGCTATTAAATAAGCAAATTCCAAGTTATTATCGGTGTGATACTGTGGCGTTTCTGTCTCTAAATAATGTTTCTCGACTTGAGGATTCATTCATTTTTAACCGGCAATGAATTTTTGATTGAAATCATCAATAAAAGGTCAGTTATTTAGGCCTACTGTTTTATTAATCAGTTGCTTTCAGGTCAATTCTATGAATTATTTGTAAACAGTAAAAACGGCAGTCCAAATAAAATTAGGCTTGATAAACCTTTCTTATATTTTATATTTATGTAAACCAACGAGAAAATGATAACATCTTTGTTGTAAAATCAAATTTGATATGTTAATCCCGTTCAGTAAACTGCGTAAATTGTTTATCATCGATCGTTACACGTTGATGCAAAGACAATTTTGAATGTTTGATGTAAAAATATTTGCTAAACAATAGCTGAAAACATCAACAATCACTAACCAGTACAAGATATGCTGTACTCAACAACGATTGGTTGAAATCACAATAGCTTTTAAATATGACACTTCCTCTCAGAACAAGAGAATTCGCTCGGATGCACAGACCTTACTAACGAGGAAGAAAGGTTTTCAAGTAAGGTCTGCGCGCAGGCTACTTGTAATAATAAGTCAAATCAAGACTCAGGGTTGAACGTATAAGAACTTTATTTGAAAACAAAAACAAACCTTCTATACTCTCGCTGTGTCTACAAAATGTGCTGCCATTATGGATAGGCCGGGAGCACATGGTTTGCCCAGGGAGAATGGGCAAGAAACTAACAAAATCATAACATCTCCCTTCCTTTATAATAAATTATCTGAGATGAAAACTTATTGTTGATATGATAATAGAATGGTGGTTACAAATCAGTTAATAATTATTGCTAGAATTGTTCAATCAATCGTTGAGTAGGCTTACTAATACGACCAGCTCTTGTGACAATTGGAGATGGACTGTTAGTAGGTCCGGGCACTGTTTCCGAAGCTGTAGATGATGTACCTTCATTTTATCTGTGTTCTGTGGGCTGTGTTTCTTCAGTATCGAGTGTGGTTCTCGGCGTTGGTATGAATGAGTCCTTTGGAGCTGCCATTAGGTGTTGCCGATTCCGTCGATATACATGGCCACGCTCATCCCTTACAGCATATGATCGGGGTAGCACTTCTGCACTTCGCCAGGTGTCTTCATTATTCGGTCTGATTCTTACTTTATTACCAGCGTGTAGCTTTGGAAGTACATGGCTGCCTCTGTCGTATAACTCTTTGGATATCACTTGTCTGTCTAGAAGAGACTGCGAGACTTGTTGTGAGTCAACTGGTGTAGGGCGGAGGAGATCTTGATGAGTAGGAAGTAATGAGCGGGTACGTCTGTTCATCAGCAATTGTACAGGAGATAGTCCAATATCCTGAAATGGAGTGTTCCTGTATTACAATAAACCCTTGAATGGATCATTGTGATCTCGATGTGATTTTTTGAGGATTCGCTTTGCTGTTTGTATTGCTCTCTCTGCTGCTCCATTAGATTGAAATTATTCTGGCGATGACGGTGTATGCACAAAACCCCATTCACGATAAAATTTCTTGAAAAGATGGCTTTGACTGAAGACATCGCGAGTGTTGCTGAATTGTGATCCATTGTCCGATATCACTTCTCCAGGAATGCCAAATCTAGCGAATATTTTTTTTAGATTATTAATGACAACTGGTGCTGATTTGTCACGTAGTAACTCGATTTCGAAGTATTTGGAATAATAATCCGTGACCAGAATATACGAATAGCCCCCATATTCAAATAAATCCACACCAACTTTTGCCCAAGGAATTCCAGGAATCGTTTGCGGAATCAGTGGCTCTTTCTATATATGATAAGCATGTTTGACAAGAGCGCACTTTATCTTTGATTTGACTGGACATTAGGGGCCAGAATACATAATCACGAGCATAAGCCAATGCCTTGGACTCTCCCATATGTGTTTCATGTACTTCATCCAGTATCTCTGACCGTAGACAATTTGGCACAACCAAACGACAACTTTTAAATAGGAGACCATCCTCTATAGTTAAATCATCTCTGAAATTCCAGTAGGGAGTGGCTGCATCGTCAATGAGAAACTTCTTGCTTGGCCAACCATTGAGAACATAGCCCATGACAGTGTTTAGTTTGCTATCTTCTGAAGTGGCTTTTTTAAAACGATTCAACGCATTACGCTCAATGTTGACATTCTGGATTAAATTGATACCAATGAAATCCTCTTCTTCTGCATCTATGACATTATCTATTGCTGCACGGCTAAGGCAATCGGACATTACTTGGAGCTTTCCAGGAATATATTTTACATGCAAATCATAGCATGTCAGTCTTGAAAGCATTCGTTGGAGTCGAGGAGGAGCTTCAGACAGAGATTTCTTGAATATTACCTCTAACGGCTTGTGGTCGGTCTCAACTATGGTCTTTCTTCCATATAGATAAGAGTGAAACTTTCTCACACCCCAATCTATAGCCAACATTTCTCTCTCGATATTTGCATACCTCTTCTCAGTCTCGGTTAGAGCTCGCGATGCATAGGCGATTGGATTACCTTTTTGGAGCAATACCGCGCCAAGACCCTGACCACTTGCGTCCACGTTTAAGATAGTCTCTGCTTCATTGTCAAAATATGAAAGTACTGGTGCAGAAGTTATGATCTTCTTCAATTCGGAGAAAGCTTCTTCCTGTGATTTTCCCCAGACAAACGCAATATCTTTCTGTGTGAGGCTTGCAATGGGACCTTGAATAGAGGCTTTATTCTCAACAAACTTGTTCAAATAGTTGATTGTACCTAACAATCTCAGAACATCAGCTTTATCCTCTGGAGGGGGCATTTTCAAAATTTCAGCCACCTTTGCTGGACCTGGTTTCAGCCCATTGGAACTAATTGTGTGTCCAACATATTTAACCTCGGAGACACGTAATTTGGTTTTCTTTGGATTGAATTTCAGCCCAATCTCTCTACTTCGCTGCATTACGGCTTTCATTTTCTCATTCAATTCCTCTTCATCTTTCCCAAACATCAGAAAGTCGTCTACAACGATTTCGACTTGAAGACCATCAAATAGACGCATCATTTCTCTGGTGTAAAGTTCCGGTGCAAGTGATATACCAAATGGCAGCCTTGTGAACCTATATGGACCTCACGGTGTGTTGAATGTGAGTAGCTTTGAACTCTTTTGATCGACAGGCAATTGCCAAAAACCACTACTGGCATCCAACGACGTGAAGATTTTTGCCCCATTTAGTTTTTGAGCAACTTCTTCAACTGTGGTAAGTGGATGTGGTTGACGCTTCAGAGTTCGATTTAAGTCTCTAGGATCGATGCACAAACGTATGTCATCCTTGGTAGGTGGACCATTGTTTGATGTACGTTTGGCTCGCCGCTTGTCCACCACCAACATTAATGAGACCCATGGGACATGTCCAAGTTCTTTAACAATGATGCCATCCTCAGTCATCTCGGCCAATTTTTCCTTCACACCATGTTGTAGAGCGATTGGTATTTTTCTTGGAGAGTGTATAACTGGTGTCACTGATTCATCAATTTCCAAATGAACTGCATTCGGCAGTTTTCCAGGTTTACTACTAAAACAATCAAGATACTCACACAAAATAGGATCATTTTCAATATCTGCAGTAATTTCATTACGTTGTTTTGCACCAGTAGCTTCTACCAAATTGTCAATTAAATTTAAATTCATAATACGAACAATCTCTAAATCAATGCAAGCCTCACAGCCTAGCAAAGGAGTGAATTCTCCATCCACAACCAGTATCTCTATTGGAATTGTTCGTTCTTTGTGTGTAATAGGCAATGTAATTGTTCCTGTAGGTAAGATAGCCTTTCCAGACATCCACCCTTTAAATTTTAGGCTTGATTTCACTTTCTTTAAAGGTTTTGCTTTCAATTTTTTGTTGACAGAGAATGGAATGACTGTACAATCTGCTCCAGTATCGGCCTTCATGTTCACACTGATACCAGCTATTTCTAGGCTTACCAGATTTTTCTTTCCTTTCACAATTTTATGTATAGCAGAAATTTCCACCGAGGAAAAATATACATGAACTTCTTCGTCGTCACTACTCTCTACACTGGTGTTACAAACAGCATTGACGTTAGTAGTCTTTTTCTTTTTCTTACATACTCTAGGAAAATGATTTGGCACTTCTTTCCATATGCAGGACATTTTGAAGGATGTGTAAATTGGTGACTATAACCACAGAATTTTCATTTTTGTTGTGTTGTTGTTGTGCTGGCTCGACCTGAAGATTGTAAACTGTTAATTTCAGAGGTTTGATTGGATATTACTGATTTTTGCTTGCTTGAAAATTTTGTCTTCTGCACTCTGCAGCTCAGCTGCCTCAAACGTTCTGCAGTAATTGTGTGCTTGAATAAGGTTTAACTCTGCTTTCTTTAAAAGCTCTCCTCTAAGATCTATTGACCTCACGCCACCCACTATGCGATCCCTGATTAAGGAATCCTTCAGTTCACCAAATTCACATGTTAACGATAATCTTTTTTAATCACTAACAAAATGGTCAATCCGCTCCCCTTCTTGTTGTGCACGTTGGTTAAATGCAAAAAGTTCATAGATGATATTTTTTCCTCCTTGACAATGTGACTAGAATTTATTACATACATCTTGGTAACTATCAGCACTTTCATTGACATTGTAAACAAAATAACTGAACTCTTTTATTGCCTCAGGTCCTGCACAGTTAAGAAGTAAATTGATCTTCAATTTATCAGGCTTGTTGTCTTTCTCTTTGGCAACTAAATAAACATTGAACTGCATAAAAAATCTTCGCCAGTTCTCCGCTGCATTACTATCAAATACCAAACGTCCAGGCTTTGTAAAACTTTCATTCTCCATGTTGACTTATTAATATACAATAATTGATGCTATCCCACATCTGACACCATGTAATAATAAATCAAAACAAGACTCGGGGTTGAACGTATAAGAACTTTATTTGAAAACAAAAACAAACCTTCTATACTCTCGCTATGTCTACAAAATGTGCTGCCATTATGGATAGGCCGGGAGCACATGGTTTTCCCAGGGGGAATGGGCAAGAAACTAACAAAATCATAACACTACTGAAACGTGGCTTAGGAAGGAGATTCCAAATTCTATTTTAACAAGTCAAAGCGGTTATTCAATTGTACTCAAAGACCACCCTTCTGATTCAGTTGGTGGTGTAGCTATTTTTATCAAGTCTTATATTGATTTTACTGTTGTTGACATTTCATGTAAGTTTGTAAAGTATTATTGTAGACATGCGTTTTACCACTCATACGCAATATAGAATGGTTTGTTCGTATCAAACGCCATTCAAAGCTACATTGTTATTTCATACAGAATAAATTGGTTCCTTTTTTTAATTTTGTAATAAAAACATGACAGCCAGCTTTTGTATATGACAGCTTCATTGATGCTGTAAATCGCAATCGTCTTCGTCAAGTTATAAGGTATCCTACCCGCTCAGAAAATTTATTAGATCTCATCTTGACGTCTGATCCATTATTATGAAGCCGAATTAGTGTCAAAATTCGATTCACATGTTGATTATGTGTCTCACATGGCGACGATGTGTTTCACATGGCGATGATGTGTTTTCACATGGCGATGATGTATATTCCTGAATCGATGTTGGAAAGTAGCCTGCGCGCAGACCTTAATACGGGATCAAAATCTAACTTCCTCGTTCGTCCCCTCGAACTCTGGTAACGAAATGACATTATTTGGCACGCTGTTGGACGTTTTAATTAAAATAAAGTGGAAATTATTTAGCTAACATGATTATCGACACCACTTTGTCGCTATTTTCTCTTCTATGATTTTTATAATTGGCATGCTGCTTGCCTAGACCTTGATACACATACACTGGCAACAAACACCGCCAAAATGCCTTCGAAAATGCTAAAAACAAACCTGGGTAGCTGTAGAAATGTTTGTTTTCATTTTTATTACGATGATCTTTTAGCTGGTGGACGTTGATTGAAGCTTTTTGCCAGTGTCTAGGCAATCAGCATGTAAGAACCTTATCAAAACTACTTTGTAGAATCGTTTGGAATGATTTATTTAGCAATCGAGCGCGGAAGGATGCTATACGACAATATGGCAGTGATAAAATGGAAAGTAGCTAGCTAGCATGATTATCAATGCCACCTCTGTCGTTGCTACTTTCACTCTAATAATTTTAAATTTGACAATTTTGCCTTCCGTGCTCCGCCATATTATCGTATAGCATCCTTCCACGCTTGAATGCTGAATAAATCGTACCAAATGATCACTAATTCTCCAAAATAATTTCGATAAAGCTCTTACATACTTATTGCCTAGACATTGGCAAAAAACACGGTCAAAATCTCTTCATAAATCATAAATGCTCAAATCAGGCATTGCATACAAATCTAAACTTCAAAAGTAAAAAATTCGATTGAAATGTCTTGTAACTTCTGACCTCTGTAACCTTTGTTGAATGTTTACAGACTTTTCGATTGTTTGTTGACAAATGGTTGTAAGCGCAAGAGCAAAAACAATGGGACTGACAGCCATTGGTCGATCTACACAATGGAAGTTACAATGGTATAGTTGGTAGACCTCAATCAACTTGCACCAGCAAAAAGATTCCTAATAAGAATGATAAAAAACATTTCTATACTTTACCAGGTCTATTTTTCAATTAGCATTTTTCGTAGGGATTTTGGCCATGCTTTAATATTGCAAGTGTCTCACGGTCTAGACAAGCAGCATGTAAGAACCTTCTAGAAATTATTTCGGAGAATTAGCAATCGTTTCGACGGATTTTTCGATGCAAAATTTGTCAAGGTTAAACATTATTGAAGAGAAAATAGCGACAAATTGGTGTCGATTATCATATTAGCTAAATACTTTCCACTTTTATTTTATTTAAAAAATGTCCAACAGCGTGCCAAATAATGCCATTCCGTTGCCAGAGTTCGAGGGGACGAACGAGGAAGTGTAGTAGGCATATCAATAACGACAGAACGATTTATGTTGTTGTGTTTATTGATATCGGTAAAAAAATATAACTGCCTCTTAGCTTGAGCTTACATCGACTGACCTCAATCAACTTTGTCAGCTATAATTACATTATATGTGTTAATTAATTGTTATACGAGGCTAATGTACTAATATGGAAACGAGGCTGTTTATAGCACTACATGTGTCCGCCCAACAAAGACGGAGTCATAATCAACTTCGTTATGAATTATATGTTTGTAAAATAGATTAAAAGTACATCATTAACACTAAGGCATTGTAAAAAGTATAACATTTTATTTTAGTAAGAAATAATCAATGTTTATCAATGAAAGTTATCTATCTATGCTTGTGCAGACTATGCAGTCATAATGTATATATATATATATTTTTCAGCTAATAGTAATGATAATCCGGAGAAAGGTTAAATTTAAGAGTTCGTCCAGATCTAGATGTTTTCCGAAGCAAAGAACTAGTATTTGTTGTAATAGAAGGTATATTGTGTAATCCTGATTGGTTTGGCGAGTTTTTGTCAGCCACAGTCGACAACAAAGGCGCCGATGACACCGATGCCGAAGATAGTGACGGAGATGTATCGGAGTTCAACAACTTTGATCGCGCCAAAGACGCCGTCAAAGGAGTTGAACTCTCGTACACTGGCTTCAATCAATCAACTGAGATTGTATCAGATGTGGTACCTTTCTTGATTGTAAAATATTTCGAAGTTCTTTTGAGGACTTCATAAGGTCCTGTATAAGGCGCTTCCAACGGTCTTTTTGGTCGATCAACACGTACCCAAACTTGGCGACAGGTGCTTAAATCCTTGGCACATAAGACGAAACTGATTGATGTGCTGGTGGTTTGAAACGTACCGTTCTAAAATGTTCTTGTAAGGTCTGTAACAGATGATGTGAAGATAAGAGCTCTTTGTCTTTTATACAAGCACGAGGAACCAAAGGCTTCAAGCCAGTTAATAGTTCAAACGGTGATATACCATCTAAATCCGGCCAAATACGTAATGCTAATAACGTAGACGGAAGACCATCAACCCAATCTTGTCCCAATGTTCTAATAATCGTCTTCATTGTTCTATGCATACGCTCGACCAGACCATTCGTCTGTGGATGATAGGCAGTCTCACTAATTAGTTCACTCTCAAATTCAGATCCACGATCTGTAATTACATATTGCGGGGCAGAATACCTGGCTACTCACTTCCTAACGAATGCCTCTGCCACTGTTGGTGCGGTGTGATCTGTTATTGGAATTATTTCTACCCAACGAGTGAAACGATCAATCATGGTTAATAAGTAGCGGCAATTAGTGGATTAGTGAGTTAGTGATGAAACAGAAGGGGGACAAAAACAATATCTAGATGAACAGTTTGTAGTCTTTTGCAAGGGATATCGTATGGCAAAGAGGGAGTTTTTGTGTGTCGTGTTACCTTTTGACGCTGGCACGCTTGGCACTGCTGCACCCATTCAGATATCACTTTTTTCATGTTAGGCCAAAAATAACGGTCATAAATAAAACGACAAGTCGCTGCTTGACCGTAATGGCCAATGCCGTGAATATTTGCAAAAACTATCGGACGCAATTCTGTGGGAACAAATGGGCGAGGTGTAGGAACTGCAGTCGGAACAGTGTATTTATTTTGAGCCTGTACAAGATCAGACAATGAAACAAAACCGAGGGTGATAGAATTGACAGAACCAGAAGTGGGATTTTTGACAATGTCACGCGAAAGTGTATCAGCGACTATGTTTAAATGTCCTGGTACATGAATAATGTCGTCAACAAATTCCGAAAGAAAACTAAATTGCCGAGTTTGGCGATGTGAATGAGATGAATTAGGAGTGGTTGATTTAAATGCAGTAGCAATGGGCTTGTGATCCGTAAATACAGTTATTTTAGTACCCTCGATGATAGTACGAAAACGTTTGATCGCTGCAAAAATAGAAAGCAGTTCCCTATCAAAAGTGGAATATTTTTGTTCTGTCTGAGACAATTGTCTAGAGGAAAATGCTAGCGGTGCTGTTTGTCCGTTGTGCTCGTGCAAAACTGCACCTATTGCGTGGCCTGAAGCATCGGTTGTGACAGAATAAGAAGAACACTGCGGATTAGGATGGCAAAGTGTTACACAGTGATTGATTGCATTTTTAAGATCGACAAACGCGGTTTCATGCTTATCAAGCCAAACAAACGGTTCAACTGGTTTTTCTTTGCGTTGATTTTTCGAAGGCGGTTGAGTTGAACGAGCTAAATCTTGGAGAGGACAAACAAAATTAGCATAATCAGGTATAAAACGCCGATAAAATGAAAACATGCCAAGTGAACGACGAAGAGATGAATAATCAGATGGAGACGATAAATTTAATAATAAGTCTTCCTTTGATTTTGTTTTTGGAGAAATACCTGGTTTTGAAACTGTAAAACCAAGAAAATGAACTTCAGTAACGCTAAAAAGACACTTGGATAAATTAAGACGCAAATTATAAGAAGCAAGACGTTCAAAAATTAATTGCAATCGATGATCATGTTCAGCTTGAGTGGCACCGTAAATTAAAACATCATCAATATAAGCGAAAGAGGGAATACCACGCAACACGTTATTGATGAAACGGGAAAAGGTAGCAGCACTATTTTTTAAACCCATTGGCATACACAAAAAACTGAAAGAACCAAAAGGGGTTGTGACAGTAGTTTTATCGATGTCATGTATAGGAATTTGATAATAAGCCTTGGTCAAATCTAACCGGGAAAAAACAGTAGCTCCGTAAAGTTCATGATGAAATGACTGAATATCCGGTAACGGATAGCGATCCGGTTTTGTGATCCAATTGAGCGCCTGATAATCCCCTACAGGTCGAAAAGACCCGGAATCTGACTTTGGGACGAGATGTAATGGGCTTGCCCAAGCTGAATTTGCAGGACGAATAATGCCAGCTGCCAAAAATTTTTCAAATTCAGCGCGTGCTATGCTAAGCTTTTGTGGGTGCAAACGTCTAGGCTGACAGAGAAGAGGGCCACCAACAGTTTCAATACGATGAACCACCTGATGTGGGGGCGTTTGAGAAATTGTGAGTGGTGAAAATAAAATTTGAAATTTGTGAAGTAATTGAGATAATGACTGTGATAAATGTGTAGGAAAATCGAAATGAGTTGATTCTAAAGACACTTTACACGAGCGCAGTGGGGTCGAAATAGACGTGTGCGTGTCGGTCAAAGTACTATCAGAACAATTTAATAAAATTTGGTGGCGAGAAAGAAAATATATACCCAATATTGGCTGTGTTACATCAGCGATGACAAATTCATGTTGGAAACGACGATGTAATTTTGGAAGACTGATTTCAGTTCTCAATTCACCGAAAACAGAAATACTTTTACCAGAAGCAGAAATGAGTGACAATATTGAGAATGACACTGGGAGTTTACTTTGTTTGACGATAGACGTGGGTACAAGTGAAACAGCCGAACCAGTATCAATTAAAAATGCCATGGAAGGTAAAAACGGAACATTACCGGTAATAAATAACAAAGAACCACGTTGAGAATTCACACCCCCCAACGTGGCTTAACGGTTTTCCGAGAAGTAGAACGTGACTGTGCAGGAGAATTTCGAGTGGTACGAGTAGAAACGTGACTGGGTTTAGTAGCAGGCCATTGACACCACGCTTTGCATGATCTTGCGTCGCCAGCGTAAAAAATGTGAGCACGACAAATTTGTGGAGGTTGGTTTTTGTGAAAAGCCTTTACAACATACAATTCATTAGAGTTATTATTGAAATTGTTATAATTAGAATAATTGGGTTTGCTATTTGTGCGACGGTTAACATTACTCACTTCAATAGCAGATTCATTAGATGTACTAGCTATAACCTGAACTGAGGGAATAGAATCTAATTCAGTAGCACCCCAAACGGTATCAGCAATCGTCAAGAATTGGTCGGAAGGCAAATGTAAATGTCCTAAGAGAAGATCACGGACCTTAGTGGGCAGAGCATTCATTAGGCGGTGATGAACCAGGTTTTCATGGGCAGGGATACCAGACATTGAAAAGGCTTTCTTAATTTTTAAAGCACAAACACTTGGTTTAAGACCGTCAAGAGATACCTCACCTAATGCTTCCTCAAGGCGTTGTTGTTCAGTCTTCTGAAAAAGTTGTATTATTTTTATCTTGATATCAGTATAGGGCGTAGCAGAGGCAAACAGTTCCGATGTGACTACCAAATGTCCAATGTCTGATGGTAATTCAGCTACGACGTATTGGAATCTTGTTAGTTCTTTTATAATCCTTCGTATTCCAAATAAACACTCGGTAAAACCAAAATACAATTTGTAATCGATGAAATGGTGATAGCTTAATAGTTGCCGTGGAAATTCCAGCAGACGAAATGCGGTCGTCATCTTGAAACGTTTGTATTGGGCGAGGCAGAGGAGTCGACGTAGTAGATATTGATGTATTCATATTGTGAGAAGGCAACAGGTTATTCTCGGTGTCACCATTTGTAGTAGGCATATCAATAACGACAGAACGATTCATGTTGTTGTGTTTATTGATATCGGTAAAAATATAAAACTGCCTCTTAGCTTGACCTTATATCGACTGACCTCAATCAACTTGGTCAGCTATAATTACATTATATGTGTTAATTAATTGTTATACGAGGCTAATGTACTAATATGGAAACGAGGCTGTTTCCAGCACTACAGAAGTTAGATTTTGATCCAGTATTAAGGTCTGCGTGCAGGCTACTTTCCAACATCGATTCAGGAATGTACATCATCGCCATGTGAAAACACATCATTGCCGTGTGAAACACATCGTCGCCATGTGAGACACATCATCAACCTGTGAATCGAATTTTGACCTTAAATCGGCTTCATACATTATACATTACTGAAATTGATATTGTCGAGCCTTTTTCACAGACATGCGACCATAATTTTGTTGGATTTTTTATTAACACTAGATTTCGAGTTGCATGCAAATGCATGCTTATATTGAGATGTGAATCATCTGACTTGACTGTTTCAAATAAATGCATGAAGAAATGTATGTAGAAAAGATGATCGAAGCCGAAATTTAATTGAGAAAATATTCTATTTTATTGACTCATGGTTACGGAGCCCGAACAACACATGGACAATCATCGATTGCGCAATATCCGCCTAGACTCCACTGAGTTATTGTTCAGATTCTAGCATAGCCTTTGGAATCACGGTTAGGAGCGTTTTCAATGAGGTGACATTTTACCAACATTTTCTGATGGCGGCCATGTACATTTTGGTCATGTACAACATTTTCTAAGGTGTACTCGCAGCTAAGCGAGATTACAACTGCATTATTAAATGAATTGTTTTCTAATTTCTAATACTCCTGGATTAGTTTACATCGTGATTATCTCTTCATCGGTAGAACATATGATTGTTTTCTTCTTCTCATCAGTTGAAATGGTTAATGAAAGGTTTTAATGTTCTGTAACATCACTATTTGAGGTGAAACTTCTAAGATAATTTTTGTTGTGTTTTGACCGTGATAACTTTTAAAACGACAATTCATCATTTGTTTGGGGGTTTAGACAAGACGGTATTATATATTTATTGTTTATATTGTTTTCTGAAGTTAGTTATTACATTTGGAATATATTGTAAAGGCTTTTTACATCAGTTTGTCCATGCGACAACTGTAATATTCAGTAAATAAACAAGTTCAGTTACAGACTCCATCTTTAATAATCTGGTATTCCCATGTGGCTTGTTGCACAATGAGGCTATTCCATAATTACAACAGAGAGGCTATTTAATAAAGTAAACATGAACATCACATCTCTCCTTATCTATAAAGTAATGTGCTATATTAGATGATTAAGTAAAACAGAAAGAATGATTGAATGATTACATTATAATAATGTCTTTTATTTATTTGACTATTGAGAGTAATCATCCAAGCAGGTAGGCATCCGTGTTTGTCGCGCTGGTCGCTGCCGAAGTACAAAGAGTTCATCATCTGTTACTATACTCTCTCATCTTCTTCTGACTCTGCAGCTATTGCCGAACTGTCGCTTTCTTCATTGTTGAAGTTCTTGAGTTGAACGTCAGTGTTGTGAATAGGAATGTCAAAATCATCGCTGCTGCTGCTGCTGATATGTGGTGACATGTTTATCTGCTGTGAAGATTGTTGTTGACGAGGTGCCGTGTATGACTTCACTTGCGATGAAGTTCGCATAAACTCCTTCTTTGATTTCCACGCTCATTCACAATTATACTGTTTCCTTTGACAGTGGAGATTACATAGGGAACATTTTTCCAGCGTGGGGTGAATTTATCACGATTTCATCCCCTTGCCTTAGAGTATGAGGGCGAGCATGGTTGCGGTGATCAGCATGTGATTTGATCAAAATCTTCTTGTTCCAATCAGCGTTGATAACATCTCCATCAGCTTCAGGTGGCGTGTTTGTTGGCAGTTTGTCCTTAATAGGTCGATTGAACATTAACGTGGCAGGAGCAACACCAGTAGTAGCATGAGGAGTTGTACGATAGGCAAGTAAAAAGTTCTCTAAAACAATACGCCAGTCTTGATGTTCAGCAATGGCAGCTTGAATTGTTTTTTTTAAGTTCCGATTAAAATGCTCAATTTCTCCGTTTGCTTCTGGGTGACTTTCCGATGGGTAACTCCAAATTCTGTCATCAGAGCATTAAATATATTATTTCTTCGAAACTGTGGACCATTTTCAGTGACAATGGCATCTGGTGATCCATATCTGCAGAACAGCTTTCGAAGTTTCTTTGTAATTTCAGCTGTGTCCATTTTGTGCAAAATTTCAACCTCTGGGTATCGGCTGTAGTAATCAACACAGACAAGGAGATTCTCCCCAGTGGGAAATGGTCCACATAAAAATAAACTCGTCAACATCACGATTCATGTGTGGCCACCACACTTTTGCTCGTAGACGTTGCTTGGTGCGGACAATTCCTTGATGACCTTCATGTGCAACTGTAAGAGTTTCTTTTGTAAGGGAAGAAGGCATAACAATTTTGTTTTTGAACATAAATGAGTTGTTGACAACACCGAGATCATGTCTAGATGTATACAATGCGATTGGGAAATCATCTTTTGTGACATGATTTGTTTCAAGACAGTGTTTGACTTTTTGAATATCAACATCTTTTGCTTGTTCTGGGGCGATGCGAGTTGCAGAAATAAAGATGGGAGTTGATTTAGTATGAACAAAATTGATATATTCTTCGGCCATTGGAGGGGTCTTTTCAGGAGCTGGAACTGGATTTGAACAAGATAAGAAATCTGCACTGTTGAACTTTCCTGGCTCGTATTGAACAGTAAAATTGTATAGCATAAGCCTGGTGATCCATCTTTCGATGCGTGGCGGAGAACGGGTATTGCGAGATGCAAAGATATGAACCAATGGTTTGTGATCTGTTTTCACAGTGAATTTCATACCATAAAGATACATTTGAAATCTTTCAATGGCGAATAAGATTGCTAAACTTTCTCTTTCGATTTGACTGTAGCGCATTTCCACATGACTAAGAGATCTGCTGGCATAGCTGATAGGCTTGATTGTTCCATCAGTTTGTTTTTGTGTGAGAACTGCACCCAATCCAACTGGTGAGGCATATGTGACAACTTCTGTGTGTGAGTTGGGATTGAAGTAAGCAAGAATTTCACTAGAAAGCAGCATCTCTTTTAGATGATTGAATGAATGTTGTTGCTTTGATTTCCAATTCCATGGTATGTCTCTTTTCAGCAAATCGCGCAAGGGTTCTGTGATAGTAGCAAAATTGGGCAAGAATTTTGAGCAGTAGGTTATCATTCCTAAAAATGATCTCAGTTCCTTCACATTTGTTGGGGCTTTGAGGGATGTTATTGCTTGCATCTTTTGTTCATCTGGAGTTTGTGACCCATGTTTTTTCCTTTTTAATTTGATTTACTATTTGGATATATTTTTTTTCTGATAGTTCTACTCTACTTTCTTTTGACTTTTTTCAGCTTTTATTTTATTATTCCATTCTTAATATCTATCTCAAATTTTTTATTCATTTTATTAATCTAACTTATACAATAATTATTATATTGGTTTAATTAATTTTCTTTTGCTTTGATTTTTTGTTTTAATTTATGTTATTTTATTTGATTGTTTATTTTATTGAAGTTGATTTGATTTGATTTTCTTTGCATGATGATTTGATTGATTTGACATTCTATTGAATTTGATTTCTATTTGTTTATTTTGATTATTATATTATTCACCATGAGTCCGAGCGTAGCGGAGCTATTTGTTTTTGCTGTTCAAAGAAGCAAAAAATTGAGAAGTGAATAGTGGAAGGCACAGGATTTATTTACAAAATTAGGTACTATTTAAGTGGAAGTTAAGTAGCCATACATCCCCTTCAAAAAGAAATCGAAGTAACATTTCTTAATTCTGTCTCCTCTAACAACACTGGCACATCCCGAAAAATTTCATTGATTATTCTTTACTCATAACGTGGTTATTCAACATTTTATTCAAGCATGATTCAAGTGACTTCTGAAAAGTATAGCATGGGAAACTATTTATCATTTCTTTACATCTTATTTTATTAATTACAGTCATGTACTTTCTTACATATTTTAATTTATTTGTTGTCACTGATGAAGTGGAAATTGGTAGTGCAATTGTTTCTATATTTGATTTATATTTCATCGCAGTACTGTACAATTTAACACTGGCTGTAATGATCAAGAAATATTTTTATTTTATATCTTCGTAATTTTATTTCCATATTAAACCCGGATTTGTTTACAAATTTCATGATTTTCTATTCCAAGTCATTTTCCAATAATAATTTATGATCAATCATTATATAATTTCCAACTAAAGATAAGATGATAACACATCTTTTTTTCACTTTCATATAAATATACGTGTTTTAGTTTGTTTACGTTTGAATTTCATTCTGAGAATTACTACAATGAAAATACAACACAAATTATCTGTCACGTCGCAACAAAGGATTGTACTGTTTTGTATTTTCGAGACAATGAAAATTCATTCAGGTGCGAAACTGTTTAATTAGCGCTTCAGGCTGAGAAAGTATTGTTGTTGAAAAACGAAACAGTTTTTATTGTTTTTTCTCAACTTGGATGTATTTATTTGAAAAATGAAGCCGGCTATATGTACCCCTCTGATTAATGACGAATCCATCGATTTGATTATTCAATATTTGATTCAATCCACTTTCCCGAAAGCAAAAACTATTTATTATTGTTTACATTTTTTAGGTAAATACACTGATCCCATCAAACTGTTCAATCGAGTTTTATCGCATTTGAATCCTCGTTAAATCTATATGCGATCGCTCATATATAATAATAATAATAATAATTTGTTGTCGATGATGAAGTGGAAGTTTGTATGTCTATCGATTTCTATATATTGGTTTGTATGTCTTTTCACTGCAGCAAAATTGCCGGCTATCACTATCAGTAGACATGTGAGATTATGTTGAATAAATAAGAATTTCCCCAGCGTGGGTTTGTTTACAAATGTGATATCGTTCCTATCCGAATAGTTTATAAATAATTTTCAAAAACATTGATTATATAATTTCCATTCTGACGCATGACCATACACAAAACAAAATATCGATCGGCACTGTTGCTCAGAGACAATAGAAAGTCATTCAAGTGCGAAACTGCTTAGTTAGCGCTTCAGTGTGAGAAAGCATTGTTTTTGAAAATGGAAACAGTTTTCATTGGTTTTTATCAACTTCGATGTATCTATTTAATAAATGAAGCCGGCCATGTACGCCTCTGGTTAATAACGAATCCATTAAATGTGTTTCAAGTCAATTGTATCAAAAATGGCATCGTGAATACCTGCCTTACATACGGACATACAAATGGAAATAGCGTAAATTTAAAAGTAGATTCCCCGTTTTACGGAAGGTTCTCAATTGTCAAATCGCAATTGTCTTCATCAAGTTATAAGGTATCCTACCCGCTCAGAAAATTTATCAGATCTCATCTTGAAGTCTGATCCATTATACATTACTGAAATTGATATTGTCGAGCCTTTTTCACAGACATGCGACCATAATTTTGTTGGATTTTTTATAAACATTCCTCGTTTTACGGAAAGTCCTCATCACAAAAGGTTTTGTTTTAGAAAGGCCAATTATAACGCCATCTCGATGGTTTTACAAGTAACAGGCTGGTTTTCAATGTTACATAACGCAGAAGAAGGTGATATTGAAGTTTTCTGGAAATCTATCTGTTCTATTTTGATGGTTGTATAAATTCCATTGTTCTATTGTCTTTTGGGAATCCACAGAAGTTGAGATACCCGAAAAATATTCGTTCTCTGGAACTTAAAATGCGTCAGTTATACAAAAAGTCGACTAAACAAGATGGATCCGAAGCAAGTTATATCAACGCAGCAAAAGCTTACGATACCGCTGTAAAAAATTTCAACCTCGAACGGGAAAGAAGTCTCTTAAAAGACTCTACGCTCAATCATTTCTACTCAATCATCATGAGTAGAAATGAGTAGTATGGTTGAGATCATATTTAACCGGAAGAAAACAAATAGTTAAAGTTGGTAACATAGTATCTGAAGAAATTGTATTAACGTGTGGCGTACCGCAGGGCTCCATCCTCGGTCCCCTTTTATTTCTAATTTATGTCAATGGCCTCCCTAATGTTACATCCACTGGAACTGTTGGACAATTTGCTGACGATACACAAATACTATATAGTTACAAACCTTACAAACCAAAAATCCCAGGCTCCCTCTCAATCATACAAAACAAAATTATTGAAGATCTCGTATCTATTGCATCATGGTTCAATTCCAACTCTCTTCTACTTAATTCAAAAAAGACAAAAATCATGACAATTGGCCACAATAAAGTTCAGAATACTCAGCTGCCTGAGTTGAAAATAAATGATGATGTCATATCGTATGTTACACAAGCTCGAAATCTTGGTTTCATCTTTGACTGTGAAATGAGTTACAGAAAGCATGTTAATCAGAGTATCAAAACAGCTACATACAGATTGTCTGCCATTGCAAAGCAAAGAAAATACATTCCACCAAAATTATTTAACATACTTGTAGATTCTAAAATAGTACCACAAAGCATATATGCTTTAGTGTATGGTCTACTTGTAATAAAACTACATTACATAAAATTCAAGTCAGTATTCAAAACTGGGCTGCGAAGTTGACAGTGAGAAAAAAAAAGTACGATAAAATGGACAATTCGTTGGATGAATTGAAATGGTTAAACATTAAAGACATTGCTGAATTACGTACAGCATGCACAGCACATAGTTCAACACTAGGAGAAAATGGAGAGTATTTGAAGTCATTATTTTGTAAATCAAATTCAACTTATGATACTCGAAATCATTTGTACATTCTTCCACGAGTTTCCACAGACCGTGGAAAAAGATCTTTGCTTTTCGAGGTGCCAAATTAATGAACAAATATCAAACATTCGAACATCACTGTAAATATAAATATAAGGAAAAAGTAAAAGACACGTTAATGAAATCTATAATTTAGTAATTAAATACCGAAAAGCAACAGACAGGCATCAAGAAACAACTGTTCATTAAATAGTTAATCACATGAATTGTAATGTTCTTAAATGCATATAGCGCAATCAATGTATCAAGTTGTTTAAACGCCTTTGAAATAAACTATTATCTATCTATCTATCTATCTATCTATCTATCTATCTATCTATCTATCTATCTATCTATCTACGTACGTACTTCAATCAGTGTAGATGGCCACGTCCTAAATAATATTAACAGAGACTTGGGAATAATTTTAACAACCGACTTAAAGACATCTGAGATATCACGACATAAGCATTAGAAGGCAGATGATGACACGTTCATAGCTGAGACAGAAGTGATTTATATTGACGTTAAATTTACTATATGTACAGAATCTATGAACGAGGTTTAAATTGAAATGAGGCATCACATTATACCGTAACATCCTCTCATTGCGCTATGATATCATCAAAGGCAAACTCCCAAGGTGATAATTATTAGAGAAATGTTTTATTTTACGTGATCCTTTAATTATGTTACAAGCTTATAAGATATATGTCAGACCTATTTTGGAATCTTGGTCTCCTGTTTGGAACCCATCACTAACAAAAGACATTAAATTAAATGATTCTATGCGGAGAAGATTTACTTGTTTCATTTACATTATTAAGAAACTAGATACAGATACATCTTATAGTGAACATCTTCTTGAGTCCCTTGAGTTAAGGCGATTAAAACAAGATATTTGCTTTTTGTATAAGATAGTACACAACTTCGTAGATATGGATATAAACGATTACTGCCAATACCAGATAAATACATACAATATGAGGGGCCATAATCTAAAGTTATCATCATCATTATGCCCCAAATCAAATATTAAAAAACATCAATACTTCAATCGTGTCATCTGACCGTGGAACAATCTTCCTGAACCCATTGTCTCAGCAAATAATTTACAAACTTTCAAAATGAAACTAAATAAAGAAGATCTGACATTAGTATACTCAAATTAATTCTTAGTTTAAATTCAATCAATTCAATTATTTATCACAGGTATATTGAAGGGCGGTACGTAAGTGGGAGCTTTTCAGGCATTCGTCAGTCAAGTTTTTATACTATTGACGAATAAAGAAACGTTATTAATTCAATATTTTGCTAGATACTTCCTCATGGGCCGATCGCTCCGATCGTTTATTTAAGCAAAAACGATAGCAGCTCTATTCAATCGAATCACCATGATAACTGTTTATACTGTAATTTCCTAATCAACAAAAGGATCAAAGCTAATTAAGGCTGCAAATATCAGATATTTTTGATGATAATCCTTGATATCTCTTTATGCAAGGCGAATATCGAAGGATTTAGTTCAGCTTGCTGTTTGGACTATTACCATCATTTTGAACTATACATCGTCACACTTCATTGGATAATAAATGCGTGAAAAGTGGACAAACATTCACACAAGCACGTCCATTTACGCTCCATTTGTATATAGAAAAAATAGCTCCGCTACGCTCGGACTCATGGTGAATAATATAATAATCAAAATAAACCAATTCAAATCAAATTCAATAGAATTTCAAATCAATCAAATCATCATGCAAAGAAAAATAAAATCAAATCAAATTCAAAAAAGTAAATCAATCCAATCGAAGAATGATATAAAAATCAGATCAAATAAAAAAAAATCAACTTCAATCAAATAAAATCAAACAAATTAAAACAATATCCAAATAATATAATAATATGAAGAAAATTATATCCAAATAATAAATCAAAGAAAAAAGAAAAAAATGTTACTGCAGACCGATGGGATTGAACCCCAGACCCCGCGCGCCTTATGCGGACGCTCCACCACTAAACCATACCAAGATATAACAAATGAAGTAATTTTCACTACTTATAATACAGGTGTGAGTTGTAAATGACGTGCGAAATTGTCTCTTCTTAAGCTGATGTCGCAGCAGAATTAAAACATTTTAATAAACCAAATAAAACCATGACGACTGGCTTAGCAGTTTGATGTAATAAATAACTTCAAAAAACAATACAAACAATAAATATATAATACTGTCTTGTCTAAGCCCCCAAACAAATGATGAATTGTCGTTTTAAAAGTTCTCATGGTCAAAACACAACAACAATTATCTTCGAAGTTTCACCTCAAATAGTGATGTTACAGAACGATTAAAACCTTTCATTAACCATTTCAAATGACGAGAAGAAGAGAACAATCATGTGTTCTACCAATGAAGAGATAATCACGATGTAAGCTAATCCAGGAGTATTAGAAAACATTTCATTTAATAATGCAATTGTAATCTCGCTAAGCTGCTAGTCGGCCATCATGGCGGGCAATGGAAAAAAAAATTTGGCTAAAAATTTGGAATGATCACACAGCATGGGTTGCGATGGATCAAGTGCTGTTCCTTCCTTACGTCATTTTACTATTTTAAAAATATGACGTCATCGTCCATATCTCTTTCCTGATTGGTCTAAAACATATGACCAGATTTTGGGAATATCAGGACGCCAGCGACAACAAAAGACATTGGACGTCCTCTAGAAAGAAAGTATGTCCGTAGACGTTTCATTACAACGGCCTTTCTATCTTGCGTGCATCAAACTCGTGATCTTCCTCCTTCCGCCATTTTTGAGGGCGAAGCACACACGATGAAATTGACCTGCTAGAAAATGTATTTAGTCAGCTTATATCAACCCCAAAACGAAGATCATCAACATCAACAGGTAAATTAAAATCATGCACATTGCCACTATTATTTTTTAAGCAGTAAATACGAAACACGATTTTAATAGAATTTTGTATACTTCATTTTCCTTTATTTTAGATTTGCTACCGCGACCTGAGCAAGAGCAGGATAACATCAGCTGCTTCAAATCAACTCCCATAATCAGAGCCTTCTATGTAAAAGAGTTGAGCCAAGTCATTATGAGGCCGCAAAAATGGTCCAACTCAGAGCGAGGCAACGCACGAAAGCTGCATTTTGCAATGGCTACCGACCAAAGCCACAAAACTAGGATTGTCTGACTCGCGAAACTCTCGCTTTTAAGCATATGCTTTTGTCGATAATGAGGATATTTACTAAAAAATGGAATGGAAATATATTATAACAGAAGATTCTCTTTTTTAGCTGGAAAGTGTTTAAGCCTTGCTGTATTTACGAAGGTTGTTGACTGCTTTACCCACGAGGCGAAAATGTCTTACTAAAAAGGCTACTTCAGTCGCCTCTAACAGTATAGCAGCAGCTCACTACGGATATTATTGAATTCTGAACCGTAGGAGTTGGTTGAACCAATGATTTATTTTGATTCAAATAAATGGAGAAGGTTTCATTGTAATTTATTAGAACTGGTACTGGACCAGTTTTGAACTGGTTTGACTTCTCGTTCAAAATCGTTAAAGAGAAGGTTGAAAGAAATAACGGATCGTTAACTCGAAGAGGTATGATCATTGATTAGAATACCAAAATCAGTTAAAAAGAACGAGTCAGCTTAGTACGTATTTAATCTTATAAGGCTATGTATATTATACGATGAATATACACTATTATTCTAATATCACAATATGCAGGTATCATTTCGTATTTTCCCTCATTGCTATTGATCTTAAAGCCTTTGTATACCGTAAGCTGATCTTCAGGCTTAGAGAGAAAACTGTTGACTTTCATTCAGAACTGTTTTTTTACATCATGACGACTGAGGCTTGATATATTGAGTTCTCCACACAACGCTACGGCAAAGCCTATGTTGTTGAATCAAAAATACTTGACGGCATCCCTGTTATGATATTTTGGTGTTATAAAGTGAGTTACTCTTGATGAATTTAATATCTACAAGTGTTGCAAATTTTCAATTTTCACAGGAGAGGTCAACTCTAACTCCAGATGTTGCGGTGGTGTATCGTTCAGGTTATTGTGTTAATGTGTGATTTTACGGTTTTTATTTACCTGGGTGTTATCTTAACTAGCTTATGATTATACAACTATTGATTATGAAAGTATAAACTATGTTAACTTGTTACATTTTAATCATTAGCAATTAGAATGTACTATGTTTGAAAATTGTAAGAATTTGATATTGTCTATTTGCTGACTATGTTGTTCTCCTCCACTTGTATTTAAAAATAATTATAATTTATGAAAATAATTGAAGGGAAATTCTTTATCTTTTATGGTACAGCTAAAATTATGTAGGATCTTGTGTATTAATTTTTACAATTACTTATCTCATTTTCCTTGTGGTAAATTAGTATGAATTCTGTTTTTGGATTTTATTGCTGTTTTGTTCCCTAACATTTTCAAGAATAATTTTGCATTGTCTGTCCTCTCATAAAAACAAAATTTATTAACAAAATGAAATGTTATCACATTACCCTTCTCAAAAGTCTTCCATGCCAGGGCTTCTCTCTTTACTTATATTTTGTATGAAGATAAAGTTGATGCTGCATAGCCCAACTGCTCTATTTTTGAAGTTTGGAATGAATAAATCCACCTTTTGAAATCTACTTATGTAATGGTAAATGGAAAATAGAATTACCAAGCAATCGATTTAACAATATGAGGTAAAATTTATGTGTAAAATCATGCCAACAGAGCTTATTAAAGTTACTATGAAGAATAAAAAAGGAAGACATGGTAAGTATTGTTACCTGGCAGAGTAGATTATTGTTAGGTATTTTGTGTCCTGTTTTCAGCTACTGAAACCAGGCAATGCTTTTCTCTGAATTTCTCTTTCAAGACAGAATCCTGGAAACTTTATACACTTCGGAAACCTGTTGCTGCATCCAAAGGCACAACAACATCCCATAAGAAATAACAGAAATTCAACAAAGCATAGATCAACCCTCAAAAGAAGTTCTTTTCGCAATTCTACCCACGTGTTTAAGCGGGAAAAGTCAATTCCCGCGATTATAAGGACAAACAACAAAAAATAGCTTCGATTCAAAAATTAAAATAAATTACTTCCCGATATAAAAATAAAAATTTAGCAACGATTCCATATTCAGCATCATATTTAGCAGCACGTAGGACAGCTCAATATTGTATAACAGAATACTAAATCGATACATATCGCAGAAATAGAGGGAAGAGCTTTTTCTCTCAGTACAAACTTTGTTAGAAAACCCGAGGTGTTGGACCAAATTCCAGCGGAAAAGTCACGTGCGGCCCTTAATCCAATCAGCGCTGTTAGCGGCGACTTCACAAATTGGCTCAACTCTTTTACATAGAAGGCTCTGCCCATAATAACATATTCAAGATTAATAGGTAAACTAAAATCAGGCATATCGCTACGATATGATTTAATTTTAGTTTTACTAATTTTATTTTCATTTTCTTCAGATTTTAACCGCTCGCCGCAGGCTCTACGGCATGCAATCTGAGAAAAATTCCCTCTGTTGCTTTGAAACAACTCTAAATTTCACAAAAATCACAATAAGAGGTAAATAATATTCATATCCATTACTAGGATTAATTTTCAATGTAATATTTACGAAGTATGATTTCTATCGAATTTTACTAATTTTATTCTCATTTTCTTCAGATTTTAACCGCTAGCGGCAGGCTCTACAGCATGTGATCTGAGAGAAATTCCCTCTGTTGCTTTGAATCAACTCCATATTGAACAAATTTCACAATAAGAGGTAAATAATATTCATATCCATTAGTAGGATTGATTTTCAATGTAATATTTACGAAGTATGATATATATTGAATTGTATTAATTTTATTCTCATTTTCTTCAGATTTTAACCGCTCGCGGCAGGCTCTACGGCATGTCATCTGAGAAAAATTCCCTCTGTTCCTTTGAATCAACTCTAAATTGAACAAATTTTACAGTAAGAGGTAAATAATATTCATATACAATACTTGGATTGATTTTGAATGTAATAATTACGAAGTATGATTTATATTGAAATTTACTAATTTTATTTTCATTTTCTTCAGATTAACCGCTCGCGGCAGGCTCTACAGCATGTGATCTGAGAGAAGTTCCCTCTGTTGCTTTGAATCAACTCTAAATTGAACAAATTTTACAAGAAGAGGTAAATAATATTCATATACAATACTTGGATTGATTTTGAATGTAATAATTACGAAGTATGATTTATATTGAAATTTACTAATTTTATTTTCATTTTCTTCAGATTTTAACCGCTCGCGGCAGGCTCTACGGCATGTCATCTGAGAAAAATTCCTTCTGTTGCTTTGAATCAGCTCCAACTTGAACAAATTTCACAATAAGAGGTTAATAATATTCATATCCATTAATAGGATTGATTTTCGATGTAATATTTACGAAGTATGTTTTATATTGAATTTTACTAATTTTATTTTCATTTTCTTCAGGTTTCAACCGCCCTCATGATACCAACAATATGATGCGATGAAACATTTCACCTCGACACCACATCATAATATAATGAAAATGATATCAGGACATAATTTCACATGTAAACTAACTTCATTTTATGTGTGTATTATCCGTAAAGACAAAAAATTGATATGCACTTTCATAGTATTGCAAAGTCTTGATTTCTTGAAAATAACACTCTGACACCTTAAACTTAAACGTAAAATGTAAACTTGAAGGTTTTCTGAATAAATGATGATGATGATGATGACACCGCAACTTGTAGATTTTATTTTGTACTAAATAGAGTTATATCTATATAGAACCAAAAGTAAGAGGTGCACATGGATGATTTTCAGATATATTGCACAAAAAGACATATATTATCATTAAATGGAACCTTCATCTTCGTTTGTTTCAATTATATCCTAAAATTTATTGTGTTTTCATATCATACATGAAAAGTCTTGATTTTCACTTAACCGCAAATGACAGATTTCGTACTATACTCAAAATTTATAGCGATAGATCCAAAAGTAAGAGGTACACGTAGATCCTAAAATTTATTGTGTTTTCATATCATACATGAAAAGTCTTGATTTTCACTTACACCGCAAATGACAGATTTCGTACTATACTCAAAATTTGTCTCAATAGACCCAAAAGTAAGAGGTACACATGGATGATTTTCAGATATATTGCACAAGAAGACATATACTATCATTAAATGGAACATTCAACTTCATTTGTTTCAATTATATCCTAAAATTTATTGTGTTTTCATATCATACATGAAAAGTCTTGATTTTCACTTACACTGCAAATGACAGATTTCGTACTATACTCAAAATTTGTATCAATAGATCCAAAAGTAAGAGGTACACATGGATGATTTTCAGATATATTGCACAAAAAGACATATACTATCATTAAATGGAACATTCAACTTCATTTGTTTCAATTATATCCTAAAATATTTCGTGCTTCCATAATTCATGAAAAGTCTGATTTTCACAAACACCGTATTGTATGATGTAATAATATACAATTCCATGAAATACATGCAACCGACACCTCATGTCTCAAAGCAATTAACCATCTTGCATCAAAAACAATTTACCAAATTCAGCAAGGTTATGGCGCAAGACCATGGGCAATAGCCACGATTGCGGGATATCTACTGTTGCAAATGCCATAGCCTTAGCTGAAGATATTAAACCAGAAACTATTGTCTTTGACAAAGTAAAAATGAGAAGGCACGTAATCCAAATGTTGGAAAACCGAAAAGTGGAAATGTTTCCACATGAGGTTTTATAATTAATCCAAATATTTGAGTGACCTGATCAAACATAAACTGAATCGTATATTATCACGTCGTCCTTTTCAAAACTACTTGACTATTATTTGACCCGGTATTTGGTTTATTTGAACATTTTTCCCTTTGTGGTACTCTACATTAGTGACAGGATACCAGTTATTAGTTCGTTGTATTGCCATCGTCAAGCTATTTAGTTGGGCTATTATAGCATATAATGCGGTAAATGATTTATATTTTATTCCTATAAATCATGTACTAATTATTAATATATACTTTGTAATACTTTTTAATGTAAAAAACCGAAACCAAGGTATAAAAAAGTATATGCATAACTTTTGGGTCTTTTGGCAGTGTAAAATACCCTAAACATCTATTATCCATGTTAAATTCGATCATTAATTTTACTATCCTTTGATGACAGAATGAAATATCTCACTTGCCTTGTATAAGAGAATATCAAAACTTTTCGTGTATAATATGAAAACACAATAAATTTTAGGATATAATTGAAACAAACGAAGATGAATTTTCCATTTAATGATAGTATATGTCTTTTTGTGCAATATATCTGAAAATCATCCACGTGTACCTTTTACTTTTGGATCTATTGATACAAATTTTGAGTATAGTACGAAATCTGTCATCTACGGTGTTTGTGAAAATCAGACTTTTCCTGTATATTATGGAAGCACAAAATATTTTAGGATATAATTGAAACAAATGAAGTTGAATGTTCCATTTAATGATAGTATATGTCTTTTTGTGCAATATATCTGAAAATCATCCATGTTTACCTCTTACTTTTGGATCTATCGCTATAAATTTTGAGTATAGTACGAAATCTGTCATTTGCGGTGTAAGTGAAAATCAAGACTTTTCATGTATGATATGAAAACACAATAAATTTTAGGATATAATTGAAACAAACGAAGATGAATGTTCCATTTAATGATAGTATATGTCTTTTTGTGCAATATATCTGAAAATCATCCATGTGCACCTCTTACTTTTGGTTCTATATAGATATAACTCTATTTAGTACAAAATAAAATCTACAAGTTGCGGTGTCATCATCATCATCATCATTTATTCAGAAAACCTTCAAGTTTAAATTTTACGTTTAAGTTTAAGGTGTCAGAGTGTTTTTTTCAAGAAATTAAGACTTTGTAATACTATGAAAGTGCATATCAATTTTTTGTCTTTACGGATAATACACACATAAAATGAAGTTAGTTTACATGTGAAATTATGTCCTGAAATCATTTTCATTATATTATTATGTGGTGTCGAGGTGAAATGTTTCATCGGATTCTATTGTTGGTATCATGAGGGCGGTTGAAACCTGAAGAAAATGAAAATAAAATTAGTAAAATTCTATATAAAACATACTTAGTAATTATTACATTCAAAATCAATCCTAGTAATGTATATGAATATTATTTACCTCTCATTGTGAAATTTGTTCAATTTGGAGTTGATTCAAAGCAACAGAGTGAAGTTTTCTCAGATTGCATGCCGTAGAGCCTGCCGCGAGCGGTTAAAATCTGAAGAAAATGAAAATAAAATCAGTAAAATTCTATATAAAACATACTTAGTAATTATTACATTCAAAATCAATCCTAGTAATGTATATGAATATTATTTACCTCTTATTGTGAAATTTGTTCAATTTGGAGTTGATTCAAAGCAACAGAGTGAAGTTTTCTCAGATTGCATGCCGTAGAGCCTGCCGCGAGCGGTTAAAATCTGAAGAAAATGAAAATAAAATCAGTAAAATTCAATATATATCATACTTCGTAAATATTACATTGAAAATCAATCCTACTAATGGATATGAATATTATTTACCTCTTGTTGTGAAATATGTCCAATTTAGAGTTGATTCAAAGGAACAGAGCGAATTTTTCTCAGATGACATGCCGTAGAGCCTGCCGCGAGCGGTTAAAATCCGAAGAAAATGAAAATAAAATTAGTAAAATTCAATACAAAACATACTTCGAAAATATTACATCGAAAATCAATCCTATTAATTAATGGATATGAATATTAACTGAGCGAATTTTTCTCAGATGACATGCCGTAGAGCCTGCCGCGAGCGGTTAAAATCTGAAGAAATTAAAAATAAAAGTAGTAAAATTTAAATTAAATCATATCGTAGCGATATGCCTGATTGTAGTTTACCTATTAATCTTGAATATGTTATTATGGGAGTTGATTTGAAGCAGCTGATGTTATCCTGCTCTTGCTCAGGTCGCGGTAGCAAATCTAAAATAAAAGGAAAATGAAGTATACAAAATTCTATAAAAATCGTGTTTCGTATTCACTGCATAAAAAGTAATAGTGGCAATGTGCATGATTTTAATTCACCTGTTGATGTTGATGATCTTCGTTTTGGGGTAGATATAAGCTGACTAAATACATTTTCTAGCAGGTCAATTTCAATTTTCATCGTGTGTGCTTCGCCCTCGAAGATGGCGGAAGGAGGAAGATCACGAGTTTGATGCACGCAATATAGAAAGGCCGTTGTAATCAAACGTCTACGGACATACTTTCTTTCTAGAGGACGTCCAATGTCTTTTGTCATAAGAGATATTGTTGACGCTGGCGTCCTGATATTCCCAAAACTCGTCATATGTTTTAGACCAATCAGGAAAGAGATATGGACGATGACGTCATATTTTAAAAATAGTAAAATGACGTAAGGAAGGAACAGCACTTGATCCATTGACACCCACACAGCATGCCCATTGTATTTTTAACAATAAAATGGTGTTTCTTGCGCAATCGTTTTTGTTCGACCTTTGTTAGCACACAAAGCAGTATTGTTGAACGTTATTTCAAAAGAACAATAGATTTAGTCAAAAATGAAATGAAATGAAATGAAATGAAATGAAATGAAATGAAATGAAATGAAATGAAATGAAATGAAATGAAATGAAATGAAATGAAATGAAATGAAATGAAATGAAATGAAATGAAATGAAATGAAATGAAATGAAATGAAATGAAATGAAATGAAATGAAATGAAATGAAATGAAATGAAATGAAATGAAATGAAATGAAATGAAATGAAATGAAATGAAATGAAATGAAATGAAATGAAATGAAATGAAATGAAATGAAATGAAATGAAATGAAATGAAATGAAATGAAATGAAATGAAATGAAATGAAATGAAATGAAATGAAATGAAATGAAATGAAATGAAATGAAATGAAATGAAATGAAATGAAATGAAATGAAATGAAATGAAATGAAATGAAATGAAATGAAATGAAATGAAATGAAATGAAATGAAATGAAATGAAATGAAATGAAATGAAATGAAATGAAATGAAATGAAATGAAATGAAATGAAATGAAATGAAATGAAATGAAATGAAATGAAATGAAATGAAATGAAATGAAATGAAATGAAATGAAATGAAATGAAATGAAATGAAATGAAATGAAATGAAATGAAATGAAATGAAATGAAATGAAATGAAATGAAATGAAATGAAATGAAATGAAATGAAATGAAATGAAATGAAATGAAATGAAATGAAATGAAATGAAATGAAATGAAATGAAATGAAATGAAATGAAATGAAATGAAATGAAATGAAATGAAATGAAATGAAATGAAATGAAATGAAATGAAATGAAATGAAATGAAATGAAATGAAATGAAATGAAATGAAATGAAATGAAATGAAATGAAATGAAATGAAATGAAATGAAATGAAATGAAATGAAATGAAATGAAATGAAATGAAATGAAATGAAATGAAATGAAATGAAATGAAATGAAATGAAATGAAATGAAATGAAATGAAATGAAATGAAATGAAATGAAATGAAATGAAATGAAATGAAATGAAATGAAATGAAATGAAATGAAATGAAATGAAATGAAATGAAATGAAATGAAATGAAATGAAATGAAATGAAATGAAATGAAATGAAATGAAATGAAATGAAATGAAATGAAATGAAATGAAATGAAATGAAATGAAATGAAATGAAATGAAATGAAATGAAATGAAATGAAATGAAATGAAATGAAATGAAATGAAATGAAATGAAATGAAATGAAATGAAATGAAATGAAATGAAATGAAATGAAATGAAATGAAATGAAATGAAATGAAATGAAATGAAATGAAATGAAATGAAATGAAATGAAATGAAATGAAATGAAATGAAATGAAATGAAAATGAAATGAAATGAAATGAAATGAAATGAAATGAAATGAAATGAAATGAAATGAAATGAAATGAAATGAAATGAAATGAAATGAAATGAAATGAAATGAAAGTTGAAATTAAATTTGTAAAATACCGCTCATTTCTTACTATTTTACGGAGAATAAAAGAGTTTAAAGTACTTTATTCAAAGGAAAGATTTATTTGTTATTATTGCTGGAGTTTACCATTTTGTTACCACTGATTGAGAAATAATCAATTGCTACTAAAATTATCAGATTTATAGCACAACATAATGAAGCCGCTTAAAACAATTTCATTGTGAACATACGGTTTTGGAAAACATACCGATTTATACATGAAGATCATCAGTAATAGTGAGGTGGAAACTGTACACTGTGTTCTGATCATTTTATCAAACTTCAAAAATGCAAACCACAACTCGTGCAAACAAAGATCACTTCGTATGACGACACTACAAGAGCAGAATATTGATTTGACAGGTCAACAATGGCGATACGCCAATGTCAATGCTGATGAATATTATTGCAACAAAAATGTCAGGTAAAGCCGACTTCCCATTTAGAATTCATATAGAATAATCCCAGTGTAGATGTATTTAATAATATTCTTTGTAAACTCAGACTTCGTATATTTGTAATTTTCCAATTTGTATTTATATACATGATGATGTCATGAAGATATGATAAGGCAAAACGTTGTAAAATCCCGCGTTTTTATCGATTTCATTTGTTAAGTGATATATAAATATATAGTAAATGTAATCATGTTTATTGCTAACCTGAATACCCATTGAAATTCAATCTGTAACCATCGGCCTCATCAGCTATTGTAGCATTATAGTATTCCATGAAGTAATGCGTTGGTCCATCCCATAAATCAAAGCGCAGTGTAGCATCACCATCTTTTGTCAATGCATTTGCAGTATCTAATCCAAGCCAAAACTCATTATCCTTACATCCGAAACCATTCTTGTAAGATTTCCAATCTCGATAAAAATCAACGCTTCCATCGAATCTTCTCTGTAGCAGAGTCCAACCTGTTTTTATATAGAATAGCGTCTAAGTTTCATGTATGAATATAGAGTGTATGTTAAAAACGTTCCCCTTTTCGTTTTATTGCACATTTAGTAGACTAGATTTCGAGTTGCATGCGAATGCATGCTTATATTGAGTTGTGAATCATCTGGCTCGACTGGTTCAAATAAATGCATGAAGAAATCTATGTAGAAAAGATGATTGAAGCTGAAATTTAATTCAGAAATTATTCTATTTTATATTTTGCTGTTCAAAGGAGTAAAAAGTTGAGAAGTGAAAAGTGGAACGCACAGGATTTGTTTACGATATTAGGATACTATTTTAGTTTACCCAAAGCAAGTTGAAGTTAAGTAGCCATACACCCCCCAAAAAAATTCAAAGAAACATTTCTAACCCGAGTGTCATAAAGCTGCTGCAAGGTAACAATTTTTGGGGGTTTGTCTAAATTTTATTATGTTCCACCTAACAACACTGGCACATCCCGAAAAAATTTGATTGATTATTTTTTATTCATAACGTGGCTATTCAACATTTGATTGAAGTGACTTCTGAAAAAGTATAGAATGAGAAACTATTTATCATCTTTACATCTTATTTTATTAATTACTGTCATGTACTTTCTTTTATATTTTAAGTTATTTGTTGTCACTGATGAAGTGGAAGTTGGTATTGCAATTGTTTCGATATTTTAATTAAATTTCATTGCAGTACTGTACAATTTAACACTGGCTGTAGTAATCAGGAAATATTTTTATTTTGTATCTTCGTAATTTAATTTCCATAACGCAGGTTTAATTACAAATTTCATAACCTTCTATTCCAAGTCATTTTTCAATAATAATTTATAATCAATCATTAAATAATTTCCAACTGAAGATTAGATGATGACACATCTTATTTGTTTCACTTTCATATAAATATACGTGTTGTTTAAGTTTGTTTACGTTTGAATTTCATTCTGAGAATTACTACGATGAAAATACACAAATTATCTGTCATTTCGCAACAAAGGATTGTGCTGTTTTGTTTTTGCGAGACAGTAGAAAGTCATTCAAGTGCGAAACTGCTTAGTTAGCGCTTCAGTCTGAGAAAGCATTGTTGTTGAAAAAGGATTCAGTTTTCATTGGTTTTTATCAACTTCGATGTATTTATTTAAGAAATGAAGCCGGCCATGTAAGCCTCTGGTTAATAACGAATCTGTAGCATATCCGTAATTAGCCTCATTTTAGTTATGCCTCTCATTCATGTAAGTCCAATATTTGATATTATAATTCCTGTTTTAATCAGTTTCCTGACAGTCCTCTTGAGTAAGAAAAACATTTAACACGAACTACACAGTTTCGTCATATTGTTTATTATTACCAAATTAGTATATTACCACAACCCCACAATTGGTCCGTCGACATTTAACCAGTCATTATACCTAATAACCGTGATATGATTTTGACCAAGATGGCGTAGGCGCGAATTTCGAATGGCAAGATGGCGGTTTTTAAATTTCGTAATATAATTGTTGATTTGTTATTATTTGTAACTACTAAGCTGTAATATTCTAGATAATCCTTTTCTGTAAAGTTCTTATTGTTGAAAGTTATTCAAAGCTGCAGCTTGCTACATAATTATTATCTTTAAAGTTTTTATCGTTGAAATTATTCAGAAGTGCTTTAGAGGTCATAATTGTTGCCGAAAAAGGAGATTATATCTTAGATTAACAAGTTTATTTTAGCATGCAGTTGCTTATTGGATTCAGCACTATTTATGTTATTATCATTATGGCAACCACGTCAACCAACACTGCAGAATCAGAATCACCCACCGTTAGAAATATGTATGAAGACCTAAACGATCAGTTAAATATACCAGGACTAAATATAGGGCACATAAACGTAATTGGATTGCAAAACAAACTCAATGAAATCAAGCTGTTGCTCCAGGAAACAAAACTTGATGTCTTAGCCTTGACTGAAACGCACTTACATAATCAAATACACAATAGAATAATTTCTATCGATGGCTACAAAATAAAAAGAGAGGATAGAAAAAATGCAAGTAACCATTGGGGAGGATGCTTGATATATTATTCAGAATCATTAAATTGTATAGAGCGGGACGATATAACTGCTGAAGCAGCTATTGAGTCTACATGGATTGAACTAGTGATTTCTTCACAAAGGCTTTTATTAGGAACAGTTTACAGGCCCCCTGATAATACCACATTCTTTGACGAATTTAGCAAAACTGTTGAATCAATATGGACCAGGAATAACATGGTTATTCTAGGAGATTTAAATGCAGATATGAAATCAAAAGATACAGACTTAAACCTTGCAGGAAGGAAGCTCAAGAGGATTTTTGAATCCTTCAATTTTGACAATGTAATAAAAACTCCAACTAGGATAACTCAATCATCATCTACGATAATAGACTTAATTATAACCTACAATACATCAAAAATCAGGAAATCTGGATGCATTGATGCAGGAATCTCGGATCACAAACTTATATATGCGACAATTGATTTACCTAGAAAAAGGTCACGTCCCAAAATTATCACTTTTAAAAATTATAAAACCGTGAACACAGGTGAGACTCAAAAAGACCTAAATTCAGTACCCTGGAACATATTCGGAGTTTTTGATGATATAGATGACGTAGCATGGGCATGGGAATATTTATACAAGCAGGTAATAAGTGACCACGTACCAACAAAAAAACTTAAAAAATTAGAGCAAATAGTTTGCCCTGGATGAATACGCAATTAAGGAAAGAAATGAACAAAAGATATAAAATGTTGAAAAATGCACAAAATAATAAAGACCAACAATCACTATGGGATGAATATAAAAAACAAAGAAACAAAGTTACTAGGATGCTCAGAGAATCGGAAGCTGCATTATGGAAAGATAAAAAGAAGGGGCCAACTGCTCAAGGGATTTTTGGAAAATAGCCAGAGAAATCCAAGGGAAAACCAAAAAGTCGCATATCGGCGCAATTCTTGACGATGACAATATACTTCTAACAGACGATATTGAAAAAGCTGACTGCTTGAATATTTTCTTTTCTACTGTTGGAGAGAAGCTAAATAGGGAAATAGTCGCAGACCCTGCTTTAAATGAACTAAGTCACGTATACAGAATAACACCAACTCTAAACAATATCGAGATAAATAAAGAAAAAACAGAAAATGCTTTGAACCATTATATTAAACCTAGAAAAAGCTGTGGGCCAGATTTGATTCATGCAAAAGACTTGAATTTAGCAGGAACGTCTTTAACTGAAGGCCTTCATATTGTATATAAAGCCTGCTGTGAAAATTCAAAATTCCCAACTCAATGGAAACTAAGTCGTGTTAAATCCTTATTTAAAAGCGGAGCAAAAACGATGAGAGGTAACTACAGACCGATCTCATTATTATCTATACCAAGCAAAGTCCTGGAAGGCATAATATGCGAAGACATTGACGATCACATAACAACAAGAAATCTAGCAAGTAAACACCAATGGGTATATCGAAAAGGATACTCTTCAGAATACCTGATGCTCCACTTAACAGAAACATGGACATATAATCTAGACAAAGGGAAAGTCATTGGAATCATTTTCCTAGATTTCAGAAAGGCATTTGACTCAGTATGTCACCAGTCCCTAGTAAAGAAATTACATGCAACAGGAATAAGTGGAAATGCACAAATACTACTACAAAATTACCTCTCCGACCTTAAACAGTACGTAGAAATAAATGGAAACAGCTCAAGTAGCATACCAGTAAAATTTGGAGTGCCTCAAGGATCTCTCCTAGGTCCTAGATTATTTGCCATTCAAGTGAATGACCTTCCAGATTGCACTTCCAGTGCCACAATAGAAATGTTTGCAGATGATACAGAGTGCTACTATGTAGGTGACACTGTAGATGAAGTAATCACAAATTTGCAGATTGCTGTTAATGAAATCAAACACTGGTGCGACCAAAATAGTTTAAGTATCCACCCAGACAAAACAGAAGTTATGCTGTTATCAAAAAGAGACTTTGTTGGCCCGTTAAAACCTCTCCATCTAGAAAACAAAATTATCAAGATGACAAAAAAAGTGAAGTGCCTGGGTATGATATTGGACAATAAGCTGAGCTGGGAACATCACATCTCCAATATAAAATCTAAATTTTCTGCCAGTCTTCAAATGCTAAAACGCATCAGATTCTTAGCCCAACAAACTCTCACCGACCTATACTTCAAGGCTATTCTTCATGGTGCATTATATGGAATAGTTGTGTGGGGTAACTGCTCACAAGCAAAATTGCAAGATCTTGAGAAATTCCATATAAGAGCTGCAAAAATAATTAATAAATTACCTAGAAAGACTAGCAACACCGACGTACTCAAGTTAATAAAATGGAAACCTGTTAGTTACATGTACAAAAAAAAGATGGCATGCTTATCACATAAGATATACCACGGAAAGTGTCCTGGATCAATCTTGAATTTAATTGAAAAGAAAAAGCAGCACAGAAGCATGCGGAACAATATACAAGTAACTATACCAAGATTTGAAACCCAAATCGGGAAAACGAGTTTTAAATACCGGGCAGCTATCATTTGGAATAAATTACCTGAAACATTGAAGGAGGACAACACATATGAAAGTTACAAGAAAAATTTAATAAAGCGTAGCCAACTGCTAGACTCAATATCTTTTGACGGATCGGCAACGAACTCTAAAAAAGATTTGGATAATCTCATTTATTATTGACCCAGTGTAATCAGTTCCCATAAAATATATATAGCATGAGCTAAAAAAAAAAAAAAAAAAAAAAAAACCTAGTTAGAATTAAAGTTAATATTTGTTTGTTTGAAGACATAGTTAACGTTTCATTCAGTTTACACACAGAGTAAAATTATATTTGCATGTAAATATTAGCAATTATTAGAAATATAAAGCCTTCACGCTTTTCTACCCCTTGTATATATCAAAATTTAAAGCAGGTCCACATCAGCCAAGTGCTGCCAGGATCTCGACCTGCTCAATCAAATCAGAAATACATACATACATACAATTGGAGAACTCAATTTTATTATTTCATCGTATTATTCCATTCATTTATCAATTATCTCACATCTATTATCCATATTACACAGTTTATTTGAAAATAATCCTCAAGCTTGGTTTAATCAAATAGAGAGCCAATTTACGATTCGTGGCATCAATTCAAGCGTCACAAAATACCACCATGTTGTTTCTGTCCTTCCTGAAGATATTGCTACCCTTACTTTGAATTCTGCCGCTACCGCGGATACGTGCAATTATGAATTTTTGAAAACTATTATCCCTTATTCGTTGTTAGAAAAATCAAAACAAAGCCGCGTAAGCGAAATATTAGATACGCAAGACCTTGGCGGAGACACACCAACAATATTTCTGAGACGATTAATTAGCCGTTTGTCTCAATGTGAAATACCTGCATCAGAAACAATTTTAAAGTCAAAACTTTTACAATGTCTTCCAATAGAGTTACGCGCGACGCTCAGTGAAAAGCTTGCAATGATCGCTGACCACATGTTGGCCATTAATTCATCTGGCACCGCTGCAGCTGTACGCAGCACACCACCAACCACATACAATAGTCATCAATATACAAACCCACCCAATTTTTCTACTACATACCAACCACGTCAAAATTATCAAGCAGCCACACCCTATCATAATGCTATTCCCCGTGGAGTACAACCATTTCATGAAAATCAGCAACCCAAAGTTTGTCGAGCACATTTATATTACTGACGTCTTGCTCGCTCATGCTGACATTGGTGCCAATTTCCCAGTGATGCCCCTGTTCTACCTTCCCGTGCAGCTACTCCCTCTCAATCTCGATCCGCTTCACCTGAACGCCAGGGAAACTAGATCATGTTGCTAATACCGCCGCGGTTAGTAACGAAGTATCAAGTATTGCGGCACACAAACGATATTTTATTGAAGGACGTTTCTCATCACATCGCTATAACTTTTTATTAGATTCCGGTTCTACTATCTCCATTATACCTCGTAATTATTTATCACCATCTGAATTTCAACCATGTAATATTGATTTAACTTCTGCTAATGGCAAATCTATCAATGTTTATGGACAATATCGTACCTCTATCTCCTTCAAGTTATTACGTCGTTCATATTCATGGACTTTTATTGTTGCTGACGTTACACATCCGATTATTGATTGGGATTTTTTATCAACAAATAAACTTATTTTAGATTTTAGTCGTAATTCAATTATTGATCCTCTTACTAATTTTACTGTTCCCTTGACAACCGCTACTGTATCATCTGATTCATCTATTATCTCAAATATTAACATTCCAGAAAGTTTTCCTCAATCTATTCAAACATTAATTAATGAACATTCTGACATATTTGCTTCTGTAGATGGTAGTGTCTTTTCAGATTTAAACTCAGTGAAACACAGCACTGTTCGTCGTATTGACACTGGCTCATCGCAACCAACACACTGTCGTCCTCGTCCTCTCTCTGGTAACATACTTGACGCTGCAAAGCAAGAATTTCGACATCTTCTCAACGCTGGCTACATTTCACCGTCAAATAGCTCTTGGGCGTCACCTCTTCACCTCGTAGCAAAGACCAAAGATGGTATACCTACAGGTCAGTATCGCCCTTGTGGTGATTATTGTTCTCTAAATGCACTAACTAAACCTGATCGCTATCCTCTACCTCATATCCAACATTTTACACAAGCTTAGCATGGTAAATCTATCTTTTCAAAAATTGATCTTGTCAAAGCCTTCCATCAAATCCCTATGTCAGATCAAGATAAAGAAAAAACTGCTATCACTACACCTTTCGGACTTTTCCATTTTAACCGTATGCCTTTTGGACTCCGTAACTCCGCTCAAACATTTCAACGTTTCATTGACTCAGTTTTACGACCACTTCCCTTTGCCTTTGCATACATTGACGATATATTAATTGCATCATCATCTATCGACGAACGTTATCATCATTTATCACTATTATTTAAACAATTATCTTCTTAGGCCTGGGTTATATGGACGCACCGAACTCAATTGATTCATTCATTTGAATTAAATCTCATGATAGCGCGCTTCGTATAACATCATTCGGTTCATCAACATTCCTCAAAAAACATTAAATGCGTCAAGCTAGCTCCGCACGTCAAGGCTTGACGTGCGGAGCTCTTCTCCATGAATTAAATTCATCGCCGCGTTATACGAGCGAGCTATCATCGCACCGAACTAAATACATTCGACTCACGGTGCCGTGACTGAGCTCCTATATCAACCTTATATGGCAATAAACCGGGGGATATGCAAATCATAAATTATTTTAAAGGATGTTTCCATGGCAATACGATAGAAAGAACATCGCTTTTGGGATGTTGTTATGGTGACTTGTTTATATGATTGAAAGATGGCTGACATTGAAGCTGATGTTTTCCAAAATCATGATTTAAAACATTTTAAAAACGTTTTATTTTAGTCAATCACAATGCATCAGCACTAGAATTGGGGTCGCTTTTATCATAATATGTTATTATAATGAACATTTGCATTTAATTTGCTCTGAGTACTATGCCTTGATAGAACAAAAACTGTCTCTTATAAAAATGCTTGAAAACCTGTGAGATTACTAGTTCATACAAGTTTCAAACTATAGATAGGCAAAATAGAGCGGAAAAATCGCTGAAAATGAAAAATAATGCAAACAAAACACTCTGGTTTCAAACCACGCGGTATAATTCCAAGAAAACTACTTCCTATCACGTGACATTTTGGCCAGTTTTTAAAGATCGTCGACATTCGGTTCGTCTGTATAACCCCAAATGCGAATTTAATGCAATTCGGTGTCGCACCTAATTCGAATTGAGTTCGGTGCGTCCATATAACCCAGGCCTTATGGCCTTCAAGTTCACCTTAGTAAATGTACATTTTCTACTCACGAACTAGATTTTTTAGGTCACACTATCAATGAACAAGGTATTCGTCCTCGTCCAACTAACGTTGAAGTCATCAAAGATTGGCCGTTACCTACAACTCACAAAGAATTACATCGTTTTATTGGTTGTATTAATTTCTATAGACGTTTCATTCCACATTTTTCTGAATTAGCTATACCATTATATACTGTCATGTCTGCCAAACCACATTTTAACTGGACTGATTCTTCTGCTCAATCATTCACCAAATTAAAAGACGCTTTATCACAACAGCTACTATTACATCATCCCGATCCAAACAATTGTACATTTTCAATAGTTACCGACGCCTCCGATTATGCTGTAGGCGCTGCTTTACACCAATCGTCACCTTCCGGTCCTATTCCACTTGGATTCTTCAATAGAAAACTTACCAACATTCAAAAATCTTATTCTACATTTGACAAAGAACTTTTATCTGCATATCTTTTAAATCATTTATTGATGGTCATGAAGTTACTTTATTTTCAGATCACCGTCCTTTGGTCGACGCTTTCCGTAATCACAAGCCACGTCCATCCAATCGTCAACAACGACATCTAAGCATCATTACTGAATATGTCACACATATGCATTTTATCAACGTTAGAAAGTCTCACGCCATACTCGCTCTTCTCATGGACAATTATTACTTCCAACTGGTCGTTTTCAGACAATCCATATCGATATCACCGAAGTTGGTCCTTCTCAAAGCAATCCTACCGTATTTCTCTGTCCTTCGCCACGCTATCTACTCACCATGATTGACCGTTATACTGGTTGGCTAGAAGCTGTTCCTATATGTGATATTACAGCATGTACTATCGCTACTGCATTTGTCACTCATTGGATATCTCGTTTTGGTGTTCCTCTTTACGTTGTCACTGATCGATGTAAACAATTCGAATCTAGACTTTTTCAACAATATCTTGCTGACGCTGTTGGTTTCTATCGAGTTAGAACTACATCATACCACCCACAATCAAACGGAAAAATAGAACGCTCTCACCGCACTCTAAAAACGATGTTACGAGCTGCTAATACCGATTGGCTGAATCATCTTCCACTGGCATTTCTGGCTATGCGTATGACACCAAATGACATCGGTTTATCTCCATTTGCACTTTTAACTGGCGAAGAAATGATGATACCACCCGTACTTGCTACAGATTCATTACTTGCTACTCAACTTATTATCTTATTACGTAATTTAATTCCACATTTATATTCTACTTCATCTTATCGTAAGCCTCCATTATCGTATATTAATAAACATTTAGCTACTTGTTCACATGTATGGTTACGCGTCGATCGCGTACGTCGTCCATTAGAAGCTCCATACCAAGGACCTTATCCTATTATATTTCGTGCTACTCACACTTTTACTATTGATATTCATGGCAAATCTGAAACTGTCTCAATTAACCGTTTAAAACCCGCTTTTATTCGACCAACTCAATCATCTACTACTACAGAACCTATTACTCCACCTATTTCCGCACCATCTCAACCATCGCCGATTGTAACACCTTCTACAACTGTACCACCAACTACTACTAATACTACATCTAATACATCAACACCAAATTCATTATTACCTACTACACGTTCTGGTCGCAAAGTTAAGTTTAATCCGCAACCTAATACATATTATTTTTCTCCATATTAGTTATTTAGTTTCTTAATTTATATTTAGCATGATTGTGTACTTTTATATTCATCTAGCATAAAATACATTTTACTTTCATAAAAAAAAATCCATAAAGATTAATAAATTGTACAACATAAATTTAGCCACATTTAAATTTACATTTTTCTAGTATTAATTACAATAAACATTTCATCAACAATTTATCAATAAATAAGAATTATTTAAGTTAATGTATAATCTTACGATTTACACTTGCTTACACAACGACTCCGTCGCCTTGTGCGGGGAGCTGTGTAGCATATCCGTAATTAGCCTCATTTTAGTTATGCCTCTCGTTCATGTAAGTCCAATATTTGATATTATAATTCCTGTTTTAATCAGTTTCCTTACAGTCCTCTTGAGTAAGAAAAACATTTAACACGAACTACACAGTCTCGTCATATTGTTTATTATTACAAAATTAGTATATTACCACAACCCCACAAATCCATTGATATGTGTTTTAAGTCAATTGCATCTAAAATGTCATCGTGAATCCCCGCCTTACATACGGACATACAAATGGAAATAGCGTAAATTTAAAAGTAGATGATCTACGATTACCACTAAAGAATATAATTATATTATTTGTTTACGGGAAACACTAAGGAAATCAAGTAAGTGAAGTCAATAAACATTACATATTAGATTACTGTTAAGGTGCATGTCGGAAATTTCCTGTGATTAATCACATCGTTGGAAATATGCTCCGTTCTGTGAGTGTTGTTTTGCAATGTTTAATGATGAAACTAAATAAAATGGTTGTTACAGTGTAACCCGCTCATGTGCAATTCGGACAAGTGAAATTCCCGCTTATCTGCAACCTGGCTTTGAAACCCATTAAACAATTTCGGATAACTGCAAATTCGGATAAATGCAATGAAAACCGTTGGCGATTTTGACTTGCACTTAAGCCGGTTAAACTTTGATATTCTCTTTTACATTCATAATTTAAATTACGCGGTAATTATTTGTTATCTCAAAGCGCAAAATGACGCTATACAGCAAAATGCAGGAAAACAGGAGGCAACATTTATCATGTTTAAAAATTGTTGGAGAGAAAATAGCTAGTCCAAAGGTGGTGTCGATAATCATGCTAGCTAAATACTTTTCCAATTTTATCTACTTTTAAAACACTAAAGAACGTGCCAAATAATGCCATTTCGTTGCCACAGTACGAAGGGGGTGATTTTGCTTGAACACTACACTGATTCAGGATAAATCATCGCCATGTGAAAACACATCATCAACATGTGAAATACGTCATCGCCGTGTGAATCGAGTCTAATTCAGCTTTATACGCATGAAACAGTCCTATCTTTAATAGCATGATTATTGGTTTTATTTAAAAGTAGATTATTACATGGTCGAGTGTAAACGACTCGCCGACTCTCAAGTGAAGCAATATTTTCATTTGAATTGATTATAGGGCCATTATATACAACTCCCGAGTTTGTCTGCATTTTCATCACTAAACACTGTAAAACAACACTCACATCATGGCAACATTTATAAATCCATCGAAATGATTATTCAATGATTGATTCAATCCACTTTCCCGAAAGCAAAAACTATTTATTATTGTTTACATTTTTTAGTTAAATACACTGATCCCATCAAACTGTTCAATCGAGTTTCATCGCATTTGAATCCTCGTTAAATCTATATGCGATCGCTCATATATAATATTAGAACATATCAAGGATCTGCTACGATTTATTCTTGCAATTTGATTGGTTAACGCCAATAACGCCATTTCACCATAGCCGAGCTTGACCCCGTCGATTTCAAAAAAAATTATGAAAATACCAAACAACCGATAATTATTTAAATATGGCATTATAAACAGCAAGTAATTAAAAGTAAAAAGCAAATACAGCGAATATGTGCAGAATTATATACAATTTCATTTTCTAAGTTGTTCAAAATAATCAAATGGCTTGCAGGAGAAATATCTGAGCCAGTAAACAAACATGTTTAAAGTGTATAGAAATATTTTGCACAAATTAACAATTCAAAAACAATTTGCATAACTTTTACTTTATTGATAATTGTGAAAACATAACATAGCATAACTTCATTTCATTAATACATCCCCATATATTTTAATGGCCAAATGGCCAAGTTCCTAGATATCGGTAAAATCTAAATTCCTAGCATAGAAAAGCTTTCAATAAACTACCGAAACCAAAACATATAGGCTAATGAGGGATTACATCACTCTTGTGAGTGGATTATCGGAATTTAGACCCATGAGTTCACTAACAACAAACGAGAAATCCATATCGTAAACGAGGCCGCCGAGTTTACGATATGGATTTCGAGTTTGTTGTTAGAGAACGAGTGTGTCTAAATTTCGATGGCCCACGAACAAAGAGTGATGTAATCATTTTAATAATCATGTAACATAACCTTTGTCTGGAACATCAATTATCTCTCATCAATTTCACTACAACAATGACTTGTTTTCTAATTTAATGGTTCATTGATTTTTCATTAAATACAATTGGAATGAAATTCTTACGAATATCATTTCAAAATATGACGCGAAGATTTCAACACAATTGTTTTTCAAACATATGTGCAATATTAAAAATAAAATAAGAGTTCATTTGAATATAGCAAGTCCCAAGTTGTTACTTTTTGAATTTCTCAAGTTGAAGTTTTAATTTCGGAGTATACATTTGATTTGATTTTGAAAAAATATTCCATCTGTCGCAGCTCGTCGCCATTTTCAAAACACATAAAACCGTGCAGGTATAGGTATATAACCGCACGCGTGCGGGTATAGACCTATCAGAGCCATCTATTTACAAGAGTTGGGACACTCATGCCATTTTTGTTTTTTGGCCTGGACCCGAGCACGTTTTTAACAGCAGTGCGCATGTGCAAGAGAATGTTGTGTTTTTTCAGCCATTTTGGAACTCTGTGAAATGGTTTGCGATTGTTTAGGAAGAGTAATATAACCATTTATGAGTTGTCTTTCTCCGTATTTATTTGCTGGACTCTCAAAATAAGAATAAAATTTACTTCAATGTATACTTTCTTATCGATCTCTTCAGCATGTTGCTCGAAAGTAAATCAGATCAATGCTATTGGAATTGCTAAATGGACAAGGAGTTTGTGGAGTATGGACTACATCTCTTACTCTCTTACGCTTATTCTTTGCAGTCAAAGGCAACTTTTTTCTAGTTCTTGTCCCCAGTTGGAATAGTAAACAATATTTTATTTCGATTACTATTTCGTCTATTAACACAACAATTAATAATTTAATAGCATATGTTTGTTTTCACTGATAAAAGTTGTATTTTTCCGCGCGCTTCGTTTAAAACAGGAAACCTGGTGCCAAAAGAACAAGAACCCTGGTGCCGAAAGTACGAAAATGGCGTCCAAAAAATCACGTGAATGGCATCTGTCCAATAGGAGACGATAGCGGCACATGAAAGCGTGTCCCAACTCTTGTAAATAGATGGCTCTGAGACCTATACCTGCACCCTTTAAGTGGTTGCCATGGAATCTCGTGGGTTGTCTTGATATAACTGCTAAACACGTGGTACAAATCCACCAATCGTGACTCAAGTTTTTTTCAAGTGATTATTAAACAGAATTAACCGCTAAAATTTCAAATAATTAAACCATTTCTCCAAATGAAAGTTACCAGCATTCTAAAGAGTTAGTAGTAGTAGTAGTAGTAGTTTTGTTTATTAATGACATTTAAACGGTAAAGTACAAGCGTAATACGTTTACATTAATTTGAATGGTATTCGTAAAAGCAACCGATTCTTGATGTCAGATTTGATCTATATACTATATACTGTATGAATTTTATAGTGAATATCGTTTTGCAAATTTAGCATGATTTTAGGGTGTGACTATGAAAATAGATGAAAGTAGATGAAAATAGTTATCATCATCAATTCAATAATCTGCTCTTTTAAATAGGCAATTAGCAAACATTTAGTCAATAAATTTCTCGATATCAAGTTTTCCTCGCAGCTTTTAGCTGATTTCAAAAAAGCAAGTGTACAGCTCTCGACTCAGCTTTCTTCCTGTGACGTCACGAAAATAGGAGAATTACATACTTGATCATGGATTGTAAGGTCAGAAAATGCTTTGAAAAAACTTATAAAACATTCACAAATCGGGGTTGGCTATGTTCTAAACCAAATAGTTCATACTTTCCGTGAACTATGCTCTGATAGCACCACTCGAGTCACTTCAGGAGAAAACTCGAAGGCGAAAATTACTCGCCGAGGCGGCTCATAATAATAATTTGTTGTCGATGATGAAGTGGAAGTTTGTATGTCTATTGTTTTCTATATTAATGTCTTTTCATTGGAGTAAAATTGCCGGCTATCATTATCAGTAGACATGTGAGATTATGTTGAATAAATAAGAATTTCCCCAGCATGGGTTTGTTTACAAATGTGATATCGTTCCTATCCGAACAGTTTATAAATAATTTTCAAAAAACATTGATTATATAATTTCCATTCTGACGCATGACCATACACGAAACAAAAGATCGATCTGCACTGTTGCTCAGAGACAATAGAAAGTCATTCAAGTGCGAAACTGCTTAGTTAGCGCTTCAGTCTGAGAAAGCATTGTTGTTGAAAATGGAAACAGTTTTCATTGGTTTTTATCAACTTCGATGTATTTATTTAAGAAATGAAGCCGGCCATGTACGCCTCTGGTTAATAACGAATCCATTGATATGTGTTTCAAGTCAATTGCATCAAAAATGGCATCGTGAATCCCCGCCTTGCATAAAATGGAAATAGCGTAAATTTAAAAGTAGATTGATGAGATGTTAGAATGGTTTGAATTTTGGCAAGTTGAATTATCTAAAACAGCTGACTCCTATAGAGCCGTTGAAAAAATTACAAAACTTATTTAAGGAACGCCTGAAGCATATGAGTATAAACAGACAAACATACTTGATGTCTTTTTCAAACTACACGTGGTTGTGAAATGGCGTATGAGATCTGTTGACATCATTGACATGTTCTATACTTTGAACTTATTTGAATACACGTTCATGCAATCGCATTCCCTATAAGCCGGATTATCGTTATTCATTAAAAGAATGTTAGTTTAATTTAAAAACACACAGTATAATAATTAATGATCTTTTCAAGGAACATACAAAACGCTTGAACAATCACCAACTTAAAACCATTCACAAATATAATTATTTGGGGATAGAAGGTAACGCTTAACGCTTTCATTGATTGTTACCTCCGTTATCTGTATCCATATCACAGAAGACTTCAACTGGAGGTAAGTACTGAGGAGAAATGGAATAAATGCCACTAGCAGTTTCACCATATTCTCTTTCTTCAAGACAGGATGATCTCTATTTCAAGAAAATCAAAATATTTGTTGTGAAATTCGATTGGAAGTTACAATACTTGATTCAAGATAATTCCTTCTTGTAAAGTTAAAAATGTCTTTCAAAATTTAGGGTTGCTCCAAGATTGAGAAGCGTTCTAGAAATCTAATACTAAATTGAAAGTTATAAATTATAAAGAAATACTACATGTGGGGCTTGAAGGGGCTTAAGCCATCGATCCTGATAAATACATAAAGAAAACTAATTTCCATCAACTCTAGCTTGAAAACAATGGAAATGTTACGACATTGCTGTTTGGCAATAGCCACATGTCAAAATGGTTGCACAACACTTTTGAATTGTTAAAACGTAGCAAAACATGGATGCATGTCAGGATGCTCAATATTTCATCAAGATGTATAATCTAATGTATATATATATATACCTTTATTGATTCTTACATAGTATCAGGGCTCCAGATCATATGATTTGTGGGTCCTCGTAGCCGGTCTTAGCCATTGTAACTGCTCGTTTTATTTCAGGGCTTATTTTCAGAGCAAGACATACGTTTCTTTCATTTTAAGAAGCGATGTGGGAGGAAAGATATTACTACCTATTGTGATAAATCTAGAAAAATTGAGAACATTATGAATTTCCAAATCAGTCGAGAATATTATGAATTTAATCATTTGCCAAGAAAAGGAATGCCTCTGTTTAAATATAGCTATGGTTATTCAAAAGTGTTTCTATTGTTTTTATGTTGAAAAGTTTTGAATTGCTTTTGGCAGATCTAACTTAAATACAAGTTATCAGATGTTCCTTAGAAGGGTGTTCTTGCAAAACAGATATCGTATAATATATAATTGAAAAGTAATATGCGTGGCATGCACTATAATAGTCAAATATGACGCATTCGTGACACTGTCTATGTTACAATCTGATACAAGACATGCATGCAGAACCACGTGATCTAAGTAATAATAACTCATACATATTATATATCTAAGTTGCTCAGCAACAGAATACGTCTATCGCACGAAAGTATATATGAACAATTAATAATTGATTATTTGCAAATAATTATCAAAGTTTTTGAACTAAAATATGACAATAATACTAATTTGAATCTTACCTTTTATATTATAATTATTATTAGCAATCTTAGAAAATAGTAATTAGAAGTTAGTTATAATTATGTTTTGTATAATTTATTGTTTTATCACAAATAATTAAGTACAATTTGTTTGGGCAAAGACGCAAGATTCAAATGGGTTATTTTTCAGAGTTTGAAGGTTTTATTGCAAAACACATTTGTTTCAAATATTTGTATCATTTGTTTATTTGGTTATCGTTCACAACTGAATAATTTGTCTTAGATTTCTATTTGCTTTCGATTTACGTTCCCTTTCTTCACCATAATTTTCATAGTTCAACATACTTTACTTTACAAAAGTGAATGGCAAACAGCAGTTTCGAGTTAATTTTATCATAATTTTATTTTGATTCATAGTAACATGAATTCGAAGTACTGTTGCAACGGATTTCTGTAATAAAGCCATACACAACGAAGCAGCTTATCAAACAACATATCCACACAAAATGTTGCATAATTTCCTAATATCTGAATATCTGTGTACATTAGTTCACTATTAAGACATACGCAAATCGACAAGAACAATCACAAACCAATGTACACTAATCAGACAATAGTATTAAATAAGAGGATATAGAAATACAGAAATATAGAAGTATGATAGTATATAGAGGATATATATATTGATATTTTACCTTTGGTTTATTGATCTTCCTCCAATAGGTCACATTATCAGAGTACTTGAGGCTGTTGTGATTGGATCCCATAGAGTAATCAAAAAATTCGCACGTGAAACCGAAACCAAAATTCTTCAAAATATTAAACGATTCGCATCTCTTAATCTTGGTACAAGTCATGGAGCAGCGGATCGGTACTGAAACATTTGCACGCTGCATTGGATTTTCTTGAAGATAGAACCCCACTACACGTTTATAGACTGATGATTGAGTAATATTTGTACGCCCATCTGCATCGATAGTCGAGAAACAGGAAAGTAATAACACAATATGAATGCATCGATTCTTTTGTCCATAATTCATCTCTTTACTGAAAATAATCAGAGATATAATTATACATGACTGCTAGATAACACAAGTCAATGGTTAATATTTAACTCACTGTTATAAATATTCATAAAAGCAAAGAATGTGTGATATGTGTGTCCAGTTTCTCGCTAATTTTTCAGTCCGTTAATTCACTCTCTATTTCACGTAACGAAAAAAAATTTAGTGTGTCAACGTCATTAATGTCAAAGTATTAATGTCACTAATCTCATGGCATTTACTTACGATATCAAATTCCAGAAGGTGTCGCATTCGAAGAACACATTAGCATGAATTATTGTTTGCATCTTCTACTTCAATTAACCCAGCAACCCGATACACAAACAACTAGAGATGTTGACTTATACATTAGATTACTACCTATCCAAGTACTCAAATACACAATTAATTTAATGAACAATTTGGCTTCTCACAACTTACATCATTTTCATAGATATTTTTATTGCTTTGTGTCTTTTCGTGTAGATCAATGCAATTGCTCGTTCAATACATGTATGCTTTTATGCGTTATTTCTAACAAAAAAAACGCGACAGATGTTTTTATATTTATATCCAGTTGATATATACAATTGAATATCCGATTGGTATTGTCTGATCAGCTATACATGCAGGTAGTAGTTTTACAAATAACATAATATAGTGAATCAAGCAAGCATACATTTTGCTTACCTTAGTGAAAATTTGTAATAATGAATATAAATATGTTATTGCTAATCATTTCTTAATTCCGAGACATTCGAAAAATTAACGATTATAAGAATTTCAAAGGGAAAGAGCTGCATTATGTATTAGGTAATGAAAAACAAGGCCTTTATCCCGTTGAGTATAGATTTCAAAGTCAATGTAACTAAATACTTAATTAGTTTATTAACTTCTGAAAAAAATTCGCTCATATCCACTAGGCATTTGGGGAACAAGTCCTTGACCATTCTCCTCTTTCTTGGTTGGTCCATGCATAGTTTATATAGTGAGATATATAGGAAACGCGGCAGACTTAAAAGAAGCATTCTATTGTTCGAGAATTGAGGTTGAAAAGTCTCTCCTGACACAGCAACCGTTCACTTCACTTTTGAATGATACGCACTGTCGTAGTAACCTGCTTACATTTGGTCGTAACTTTGATGCCATATTAGCTGTTTTAGAAGAATATCATGATTTCAATATGGTTTATAGTGTTTCCACAAAAGAGGTGAGTGTTGTATTCAACACATACAGTAGAATTCGTTTAATGTTTTATACATAACTGCAGATTTTTTTCTATTTTGATTAGTACCTATATCGTCACCATCCAGTTGAAGAAATAAACACAATAATTTATTTTCTTCAATACCGAGGTTATTGTGTAGTGCTCGATCTTTTTACCAGTTTAAATAACTTGGAATTTAATTCTAAATTCAGTGCAGTGAAAATTATATTTTTTTCCATCTGAAAATAATAACCGTCGAAACAAAAAAAGCCGAAAGATTTGAAAACGCTACACCGATAGAGGCTACATTCTGATTGGTCTAATAGGTGATGTCTCGCTTGTATGCTTCGCGCCGACGGAAGCCCTATTTCGTCATCGGATCCTTCAATCAAACAGCGCGAAGGATTGGATTAACGTTGGTGTCCAACTCAGATCCAACATATGGGGTTAAATTTGATTTTCTGTCGTTAACCAACTTAAAACCAACATATAACATTTTCAACCAACGCGTATCCAACTGACCAACGTTGGATCAACGTTGATCCAATGTCGGTGTGTCCAGTGGGTAGTTAAGAATTACTATGTTACAGCATCACAACTTGAACATTTTCATATGGATTTATTATTTTTAATTTGACTTCATTTGTTGTGCTTTTAGAATCAAAATACTGGCAATATATGTGAATATATGAATTAAGCTAATATATTGAATCAATGTTTTCAACGGAGACAATAAAACGTCAAAAGTAAAGCAGTGAACACGCGACAATGAATTGGAATAAATCAGATAATTTATCTGTGAAAGCTTGATAGGTAAAGACAAAGATAATCAGCAACTTCCTGCATCAAACTCAATATTTACTTTTATATCTACAAAGTATGAATTCATGTTTTCATAATACGACTCTAATAATACAAATATTTATATTAATGAACTCAATATAGAATATAATTTTTTTTTCATAATATAGTTGCTCCACAATTGACAGAATATCAAAAAAGTAAACGAAATAGAAGAACATTTGAAGATTCATTTTTTCATTGGATTGTTCATGGTAGGACGTGGTAGAAAAATGAGCAAGGCTTTACAAACATATCAGACAAAATCGTAGTAACGGACAAAAAGCCTATCCATAAGTTAATTACTGTACGTACAAAAAACATCAAAAATTATACAAACTATACTTACTAACTACAAAACTTCTTCAAGACGAACATTTCCTAGCATGTATTCATGATAGAATTTTTGATCTTCATGGTAAATGGTTGTCGTTTTCTACAATTCTTGAATGCATATTCCTATCTCCACATTTTATATTTATATTTATATTTTAGGAATAATGAAAACCAACACAACAAATATTATTAGAAGCCATGAAGTGAACATAGGAACGATTATGCCAGTAAAATTATGCCGGTGAAGCTAAGGCAAGAGGGAAGAACGTGGTTGACGTTAAAGCAGAAGCAACCATTCCGAAATCACTGGAAAAGATTGACCTGTTCTTGGAGTTATGTGGAGAGCCAGCCATCATGAAGTTAGCAAGAACAGTAAAACCATTGCAGCTTCATAACATGCTTTTCAACGATATCAAGATAATTGCTGATGGCATAGTAGAACCAAAAGAACGACTTTTGATTGCCGAACGCACGAATTTCATGGCAATAAAAATCAAAGCAGATGAATCAACTGATGATCTTCACATAAGAATCAACCATGCAGCAGATAGATGTGATTTTGAGCGATTCAAATTAGATCATGATTCATGCGAAGAAATGAAAAAGATGGTCTACATAAATGCATTTATTGATCGTAAAGTTAGCAAGGAACTGCTTGATTTCTCGCGTCTCACCTTCGACATTTGATGACCTCAGAGAAAGAGTGAGACAATACAAGCAGACGTCAGAGTTCCTGAACCGTGGCGATGATAACAAAGCTGTGTTTCAGACGAATGGCGTGACCAATGATGTACATTCAATAAAGACATTAGAGTGTAGGAATTGTGGTACAATTCACCCCCCAAGACGATGTCCTGCATATGGAAAAGAATGCCACTGGTGTAGGAAGCAAGGACATTTCAAGAGGTATTGTCGATCTAAAACTACTAATAGTAAGGTAACTTTCAATCATAATGTCAATTCAGAAAATGACCTCGTTAACGAGCAAGAACAATATTTTATTGGTAAAATTGACGACAAAGTCGTGAATAATATGGAATCAATCATGAAAATGGTTGAAATAAACGGAATTAAAGTAACTATGCAACACGGTACTGGTGCATCGTGCTCAATTTTATCCTCTGTATTGTGGCATGAGATCGGTTCGCCTGATCTTAAATTATCTGAACGTAAATTAAGTAGTTATGATAATCGTGGTCTCAATGTATTAGGGGAATGTTTATTAACAATAGTTAGAGAGGGGGTACGCTTACCCATCAATGTACAAATAGTTGACTATTCACGTAAATACGGTTTATTTGGAAGATATATTTTGAAACTTTCGCATGTTGGTTCTGTTGAAATCTCTACTGAGTATTTACCTGTTGTTAGGGGTATTGTGACCAGGATGAAACTCAAAACAACTGCCAAACCAAAATTTTGTAACGCACGACCGGTTCCATTGCCATTACAGGCTGCTGCGACCAAAGAGCTTGAGCGTCTGCAAGCCATGGGCGTTATCGTGCCTTTAAAAACTGGCGGAGTGGAAAATGCCTCCCCTATTGTTTGGGTAAAAAAGTCTAATGGTGACCTCCGTATGTGTGCTGATTTCAGCGTACACGTGAACGGTAAAATTCTTAGTGATTCTTATCCCATTCCTCACATGGAAACAATTTTTGCAAATCTAAATGGTGCCAAATATTTCGCAAATTCGAATTAGAATCTGCGTACTGGCAAATAGCAATTGACGAAGAGGCACAAAATCTTTCAACATTGAATACTCATAAAGGTTTGTTTAAGGTTACACGCCTTCAAATGGGCATGAAAAATAGTTCTTTCATTTTTCAACAAGCAATTGAACAAATTGTCACTGGTGTAAATGGCATCATCCCATATCAGGATGATATTTTGATACACGCGGCAAATGAAGATTCCTTAAACAAGCGCTTTAGGAGGATTAGCTCAGCTGGCAGAGCAACCGAACTTCAGATCGGATCATATCTGATCGACCGTGGTTCAAATCCCCGTAAGGTCAACTCAGCCTTGACTTTATCTGAAACATCAAATGAGTACCATCTGAGGATGGCGGATGGAATGGTCCAGGGGAATTGCATTGTGAGTAGCTGCGGCGCATCGTTGCGCATTGACAATCGAGACCTATCTGCCATGAAATCTGTTGAAATTGATCTGCAGTGTCGCGGCTGAGATCAATAAAGAGTGCTTAAAATCATTGCTCTCAGCGAAAAAATCCACTCATCTAGAAATATAGGAGTGGTACTGGTGCCTTCGGTAGGGCGACACCGTCTACATTACATTTTATTAAACAAGCGCTTAAATGCAATTGTCCAATTGCAATTAAAGATTGTCCAATGTTGTATTCTTTATACACTGCACCCCTTGCTGATGTTATCAAAGCCCATGATATGTCGTATCATTTTTATGCAGTTGACAAACAAATTTATTTAACATTTAATCCAAATGCGGATAATGAACCACCAAATTCTAAATCTCGTATTGAATCTTGCGTTAATGATGTTACGAATTGGATGATTTCAAACAAACTTATGCTAAATTGTAACAAAACTGAATTGCTTCTAATAAATGCTCGCCATAGATAATCACCAACAATATCATCTTTTGACATTGGTCAGCATGAAATTTCTCTCTCAGAATCAGCCAAAAATATTGGTGTATGGTTTAATCGTGTTTTATCAATGGATAAACATGTAAATAGTATTTGTAGTTCAGCCTTCTTTCATCTGCGAAATATTGCGAAAGTTAAAAACCATATCTCGCGTAAGCATTGTGAAGTCCTAATACATGCATTCATTACCTCAAAACTAGACCACTGCAATATTCTACTTTCTGGAGCAACAAAATCTCAAATCCAGAAGTTGCAATATGTGCAAAATTCAGCAGCACGTCTCTTGACTGGTACTCGAAAGCATGAGCATATTACACCACTGCTCAAAGAACTTCATTGGCTTCCTCTATCCGAAAGAATAGAATTTAAAATAATAGTAACAACGTTCAAGGCTTTAAACGGATTAGCGCCTTCATATTTAGAAGAATTATTAACATTGTATATTCGTACCAGGAATTTGCGTTCGGAAGACAAAAGGCTGCTCAAAATTCCTAATTACAAATTAAAATCGTACCGACAGAGGGCATTTTCATACGCTGCGCCTAAGTATTGGAATGCCATTCCTCTGAAATTACGAATGTTGACTTCACCGTCGGAATTTAAAAGCGATCTAAAAACATATCTTTTTAAAAGAGCATATAATATTACCGACAATTAATTATTAGTTCCACTTTTTGTTCATTTTTATTCATTTTTTACGACTTTTTGTTTAATAGTTAATAGTTAATTTTCACTATACTAGCATTTTACTATCTTATAACCATCTTGTAAAGCGCTTTTGGATTATTTTAAGAAATAGCGCTATAGAAAAACAATATATTATTATTATTATAAATGTTGCCACTTCATCTGCATTTTTTGCTCCTGTCCTTGACGTGGCCACTGTCAAATCAGCCACTGATTGTGACCCTTTAGCAAAGGATGTTATCTCTCGTGTTGTTTCAGGCCGCTGGGTCAATCTTTCTCAAGCCGAACAGCCATTTGCAAAAGTGCGTTAATAATATTGCACTACCTGTAATTATCACACATCCTGTATCATTGGATACATTGATAATATATTTACAACAGCAGCTCCAATAAAAAAGCTCATTCCGAAGTTGATGAATAAAACAAATTACATTCTCCACATTCGAAATATACAGTTGTACGTCCAGCTAGGGCTAGTTGTGCGAAACGTTCACACAGAGTGCTTGCATTGACACAGTCTAATTGGGTAGCTCCATATATCAATTTCAACACCGAGAAGAGAGCTAAGCCACAAATGATTTTGAAAAAATCAGTTCAAACTGACGAGCATCAGTGTCTTCGGGAAGACAATGGAGAATCTTCGAAATAGAAGGACAATTGAACTTGTACAAGACCAAAATAAAGATGAAAAAATTTCTGCCAAGCCAAAATTCCAGGCATTTCACCGCCTTCATTCAGATCTCGTGGCTGTTGAAAAATATAAGATATCGTTATTACTGAAAAAACCAATCTACACTGGCTTCGCTATTCTGGATCTTCCAAAATTGCTCATGTACGACTAATCACTAACTACTATTTCAAAGCCAAGTACCCTGGAGGGGAATCTCAATGACTATTCACGGACACTGACTATCTGTGTTATCTAATCCAAACGGAATATATCTATGAAGATATGATGAATAACAGGCTTAACTTCGACTTCAGTGGATTTCCAACTACCTACAAGTGTTATTCCTTATAGAGAATAAGAAAGTTGTGGATAAAATGAAGGATGAGCTGAATGGAATGTCCATGGAATGCATAGCAAAACGTTTGAATTAAAATCATGCTTACTAGATCATAAAAAGCTTCTTCCTTCAGAATACATGCTGAGCGATTAAAGTTACATACACTGTTGAGAATCCAAAATGGCCCTGTCCTGTTTTGTTGATAAGCGATTTATTCTAAAAGATGGAAATCAACACTTTGCCTCATGGACATTATTCAGCCATTTCTCACAATGCTTCAAACTGAATAGGTTCTGTATAGGAACAGACAAGCAAACAATCTAACGGAGTTATGGTTCCATGAAGAAAATGATAACAATATTATAAATAAAAATAAATAAAAAAAACTGGAATACTACAGGTCATGTAATTTTCAAGTTGTACTTCAAGTTAATTACACGATAATCTCTGTTATAATATTTACTAATCACAAGCTAGACTCATATCTAATCAAACCCGTTGTGACGCTTGGTCATTGAAACAAATTTGTGATCCTCTTTCCGTGTCAATTTCTTTAAACTATCAACTTTACTATTCACTGGTAGAATTGATGTTTCATTCAACCATTTGAACAGCACTTCGTTCGCCTTTTCTCTCATCCACTAATTTTACCAGCCAAGTCCTGCCATAAACAAAGCTCATGACTGAGCTGTCCCAGTGCATTGATTTGGCAGTCACGACACTTTTCTTTTACTTTAGCTTCAAAATGACTAGCCTGCGGTACAGACCGCGATTCATTCACAAAAGAATAGGGTCTGTGTGAATTGCTCGGTTTCTCTGTCCGGGCCTCGTATCAGAATAAGATTGATGTCACATAATTATGCAAGATTGAGGTGATTCTCACCAGGATTCTCACATTACCTTGTTCGCTTCAGTTGACATGATTGCAATAAGTTCTGTTTTAGGCTCCGTAGTTATGACAATTAATTGATCGAACAGAGGTGATGAATTAATTACCTAAGAACAATAGATTTACCATGCATCGATCAGAAACTTCCGCTCTACGTTTTCGTAGAGTGGCTGGACAGAGAACTGTGCAAATCACACAGACCCTATTCTTTTGTGAATGAATCGCGATCTGTAACGCAGATTACAAAATGACAGGCCATTGCATAGGCATATATCTTTGTCATCTTCTCTCATTTGAGGGTGTCATTACATCGTAGGTTATTGCTTTGAAATTTTAAGTGAGCATCAAATTCTCGGATATTTTCCTTTTCCATTTAAAGTGTTACGGATGCTAGTCCCCGGTTAACCAGTGGGATATCCACAAAATCCGTCTGATGTCCCATGAACTGTTGTCTAGCGTGATGAAGGAAGCCTATCAACTCGGGGATCTTAGACATGTGGACTAGGACTGAATCAGCTCTGGAGGCATTGTCCAATGTTTGACTGATCATAACAAAGTAACCATTTCTAATGTCTGTGTCCAACTCAGCTGTGACCATCAATTGTAACTTCTTTTGTCCATTGTTTTTCCATTCAGTGGTGCGCTTCTTAAAAAGGTCACTCGTGGGGTTCACTTTTGTGTGATAAAGACCAGCTGTTTCCAAATTCTCTTTTATATTAGTAACCTTATTGTTATCTTCTTCTTCTTCGGTGCTCTACACTTCACTAAGTTATTATATACATTCTTCATTTTTGATGATTTTCTTTCTTACCTTGTCACTCATCTCTACCTAAATTTTCAACAGTAATTCCTTCGAATAATTCCTCGATATCAAGGTGAAAATTTGTTCTAAGGTGATAAAAAGATATGAGTCTAAACGAAAAATACAGCTCCAAACTCAAATGAATCCAACCAGCCTCCACCAATGCTGTTACCAACTGAATATCAACAGTTCTACCAATTTTCCTCAACTATAATCAGTGTCTTTCGGAGCCCCATATTTATCTCTCTGAGCCACTCATTCTACTCCATTTGCGGTAGCCCCTTCACATTTTAAGTACATTAAGGGCTGACAGCCCCTTTGAACCCTTTACTGTTCCCTTTGAACCCCTCATTGTTCTGTTGAACCCCTGCGAGCCCCTTATTGTTCTCTTGCACCCCTTCGAGTCCCTCATTGTTCTCTTAGCGGGGGTCCCCTCTAATCTTGTGCTGGTCACACCTTGAGCCCCTCATTGTTCTCCTTGAACCCCCATTATTCTCGGGGTCAAAGTACAATTCTATTACGTCACACTCATTTAATATACTGCTTAAGGCAGGTCTGTGAACAACATTATGGCCACTGCTAAGTCGATATTGTAACAGTAAATATAACATATTGAGATTTTCCTAGTACCTGTCATATACTTGCATATCAGAGATTTGTCAGTTTCTGGGTGGATTCCCCAATCTGACACAATAGGGATTCACTACCAGCTCATGAAATTAGACGTATGTTTCTTGGTAAAGGCAAAACAATTTTGAAATGGCTTCTTCAAAATCCAAAATGCAGTGTAGAGCGTTGCACCAAAGCCAACGGATAAGTGTAAATAAAAATCTTCATTTAGTGGGAAACGCGGAGTGCAGTCCGTTGCGCTGAAAGTTCGATGCGCCAAAAATCGTTGGGCCGAAATTCTGTTGCGTTGATTGGTCGTTGCACCGAGACCTATACGCCGAAAGTCCGTAGCACCGAAAGTCCATTAGGCCGAAAAGCGATGCGCCGATAGGCCGATACGCCGAAAGTCCGTTGCGCCGAATGGCTGTTGCGCAGAATGACACTGCATCGAGAGTCCGTTCGTCACGGAAATAGACTTACATAGACTGCTGATTCCACTGCCAAACTTCATGGAAAACACATAGCGACCATGAGCATCCATAACGACAGACGCAAAGTACAAAAACAGAGGCTTGAAAACCGTGAAATTTCAAGCCATTTTTTGAACAATTTTTGTTTCCAAATGAAACAGGATGTTTTCTCATAAAAGAGTTTTTTATGACAAAAAATTTCAAGTTGCATCATACATGAGTTAAAATTTCTATTTTTTAATCGTATCTAAAGGTAAATAGTTTTTTTTTTCAATTTTTATATTTCCTTGTTTCTCGGTGTGATTTTAAATTATTCATAAATGTTAGAAAATAATTGTGATCCTATGAACAAATCTCGCTTTGCTGGCAGGAAAATTCTATTTAAATTATCTTTCCATGACAGTGAGAACACATTGTTTAGAGTTTAGATTACAAAAGACTTGATAGGAGAGATCAAATAATTTTAAAAATGTCAATGAGGAGAGCGCTAAAATAAGTCCTTTGCGTCAGTCATCTTTGTTCACCATGTTGCATATTTTCGTCAGCAGGCTATGTAAGTCTATGGTCATGGATCGATATAAAGAATCGATAAGGATAAATGATCTTCATGCAGAAATACTTGGAAGCTAGATAGCCTGGATGCCGACTACAACATTCTCAAGGAGAAATGTAAAGAATGTAACGTTTTCAGTCTAGATTTCAATGTTTTCTTTTGTTATCTATATTTCTTTATTAAGATTAAAAACTGACGAGTTTATATGTTGAAACTTTTGAAAGCTTATGAAACAATTAAATACAATAAACTATGAAATAAATTACAAACATCGCCTTGAATTTAATTCTAATCGATCACACACAACATGCTCTCCTCAAGCTAATCGCCTATACATAATCAAACTCTAAAGAGAGTAACTTTAACAAAAAACGTATAAAAAATTATATATTTAAATGTAGTATGCTTAAATTTTCACATCGAATATATATTTAATTTAATTAATTACTTAATGCTAAATTATATCGCATTTTGGTAAGCACAGTTAATGATTCACATCTTTACTATCTTTACTACTTCAGAAACATACGTGCATTGTCAGGCAACTGAAATTTAGTTTCATTCAATTGGCTGTAACATCCACTCCAGATTACAATATTGCACATTTTTAGCTGGATTTGTCTATTTTCACCAAGTTTTCAATTCGACTTTATTCTTACCAGCTACTGCCTTCTTGTGTCTGTCTGCAATTTTCTTTACTTTTTGCACCCTGTTTCCTTCATCCTCACTTTTCAAAGGATCCATATGTTTTGTCTTTGGAGACTTTGAGCAGGGAATGAGCAGATGATAAAGTGGTTAGCACAACGGTTTCATCTAATAAAACATAATATGGTAACAATTTGCCCATTGTTCTTTAAAAGGTCAGTTTAGAGCTCTTCCTTGTGTATTTGGGACTGCAAAGTTTTAACATAATGATACAATTCTAGCCATTGATACTAGCCTTCTGCAAGCATTGTAGTGTTTTATTGTACACATGTACATGATATCCAAGCACAAATGAGATTCCGCTTAGGAGATGGGAAATGTAAGCATCAAGCGTTGAAGAGACTGTTATAGTCATCAGTCATGGAAGCTACTACAATCTCTATGCTCTTGATTGGCAGTGCTCACATTGTTATGTGCTATGTATTTGATAAGAAAATTCAACGAATATAGTTTTTAATTTTTATTTATAGTAACAACGTTTTGATTGCTTCATTCAATCATTTTCAAGTTAAAGTTTACAGTTTTTACAGGACTATTTATATGGGTTAATTTAATACAATATAGAAAGGATACTAATATAATAATACAAATTGAAAATACAAATAAAATTGACAAGAAATATTTGATTTCTTGTGAGATTACGCAGATGTAATACGATATGGCTTTCGAGTTTGTTGTTAGATAACGAGTGTGTCTAAATTTCGATGGCCCACGAACAAAGAGTGATGTAATCATTTTAATAATCATGTAACATAACCTTTGTCTGGAACATCAATATCTCTCATCAATTTCACTACAACAATGACTTGTTTTCTAATTTAATGGTTCATTGATTAATCATTAAATACAATTGGAATGAAATTCTTACGAATATCATTTCAAAATATGACGCGAAGATTTCAACACAATTGTTTTTCAAACATATGTGCAATATTAAAAATAAAATAAGAGTTACATTTGAATATAGCAAGTCCCAAGTTGTTACTTTTTGAATTTCTCAAGTTGAAGTTTTAATTTCGGAGTATACATTTGATTTGATTTTGAAAAATATTCCATCTGTCGCAGCTCGTCGCCATTTTCAAAACACATAAAACCGTGCAGGCAGAGCCATCGATATACAAGAGTTGGGACACTATTGTTCTTTTTAGCCTCAATCTGATAATATTTCTTATTCATGGGCGCCATTTTTGTTCGTGACAAACGAGGTCTATTTTTCTCAACACGTTTTCCTTGCTTCTTGACAAGCTTGTTCATGTTTTGCTAGCACTTGGAATTGTATGATAAGCTTGAGATTGTAGGTTAATAATTTGACAAAGTAAAAGTGTATCTCAGTGTGAAATGGAATTCACAGAACACATTTCATTCCGATTGATCTACTCTGACGCTGATATTCGCTTGTTAATATCATCCTTGATGGATTCGTGTTTGCACCGTGAAAGAATGCCTGACCTTGGAGTTGGAGTAGCGAAGAAATCAGCATTAAATCGGCAGTTGAAGCCTTGAAGTTATTTTAAATAATGGTAGAATTACATTTCTTTACAAGCGATTCAGAAGTACAAGGTTAGTTAGTATTACACCTATTTTATCTGAATAATTTGAATATAGTACCTCCTTGCAATTTTTAATATTGCTTTTTCTCGCATTGCGCTTGATGATTGATAAGAAGCTGTACGATTTCTGATTTGTAATTGAAATGTTTTCTGATTATTTTCTTGGCCAAAACAGATAGTGTAATGGTGTATAAGTTGTTGAGTAATCCGCTGGAGTATCCCGAAAGTAAGGATGGTTATAGACAGTTGTGAAAGGGTAATGAATGAGATTGCGTCGCCGTCTTGATGACTCTAAAACACATTCATAATATTCATTCTTTCTGGCAACTGATTTGAATTTTATAACTATTGAGGGCATTGACAGATGCACCAAAGCCAATATGGATAAAGGATTCATGTAGTAGCTCCAATAACTTTTTTATAACTGATAATAACTGACTGATATTTTGCTTTGATTGTTATGGACAAAATTGTAGATGTTTAGATTTGTGTAGTGGGCTTTGCTGCTGGTAAGTTTGTCTGAAAAAATGATCGTAAATAATGCAGATGAAATTATAATAAACCTTTTTCTATGTATTTATTGCAGGAGCTTGTAATCGCCAATCAATGCAGATTGAATTTGAGAAACCTCAGATTTTTAATTTTGTTTTCGGAAACCAATCGCTTACTTGCCAATGTCATATGTGATATGTCGCTACAAGCATATTGATATGATTTTGTTATTGATGGACATTATCTAATCATTATTTTGTTAATAATTTGTAATATGTAATATGTAAAATACTGTATAGTGTATCAATATTGAAATCGTAAAACGATAAATCATAATAATGAATCACCTCACAAATCGATCAAATGATTCAGTTTTTATCGTGTGACTTTGTGTGTCATAACAAAAGCGTTAATCCAGCTTTGTCTCCAAAAGGTAAGAAATATAATTTATAACCGTAATATTTAATTTATGGTTCAAATTTTTACAAATTTGCAACACAAATTGGAAGAGCATACTTATTGATTAAATGTACATGTGTTGTGTTCTAACTCTGAGTTTCATTATTATTCTATCGAATGGTTTGTAATCTTTGAAATTGAAATGCTCGAAATAGATAATCTATCTATCATCAGAACATGAAAATTTATAATATCATACCCATTCGTGGCAGAATAACTACCTTATTACAACATAATTTGCAATGTTTACATCCTTTGAATTCAAAACACATACAATTTCTTCGCGCTAAGTTGAAGTCTTTCAGAAATCACGAACATAAATGGCGCCCATGTGTCACGTGATAATCGCGTTGGCCAATAAGACGCTCAGCGGCAACATGAGAGTGTGTCCCAACTCTTGTATATCGATGGCTCTGCGTGCAGGTATAGACCTATACCTGCACCCTTTTGGTGGTTGCCATGGAATCTCTTGGGTTGTCTTGATATAACTGCTAAACACGTGGTACAAATCCGCCAATCGTGACTCAAGTTTTTTTCAAGTGATTATTAATTCTATTTAAACACTAGGGATTTTGAAGAATCCTTTTGTGTGCTTAGGGACGATCCCTTTTATCAAACAATCAAATTTTGTTTTGCTTCGGGACAAAACTTGAAAAATGATAAAATGAACCTCAGTTTTTATTGATGTTGTTTTATTGCTGCATAATAAACTGGTTTTTATATTGATGGCATTGAGTTTTGTACCAATTACAACAAGGTATTTGTCCTGCAATGCTTTTGAAAATTCTCTGAAAATTCTGAGTGAACACTCAATGAAACAGGTTGATGCATATCAGCAACAAATTTATCAATAAAATATTAGTGTTCATTGAGCTTGGCTTTGTATTTGTATTTGTATTTGATGCTTTTCTCAAGGCAGGGAAAGGCCTGTTTTAACTATTTTGATTTGCTTAATCGATAAGATTCTTAATCGTATAACTTGATGCTGCTATTTGAATGTCCATATACATCCACTTCGAAGCTGCAGCTGCATTTCTTTAAGTCACACTGGCCCTCTTCTCTTCGGTGACACCAACACAGACTTACGTTGAACCAAATATTTTGGAAAAGGTTGGATTTTCCAGTGAAATACATTCCCTTCTTGAAGCTTAGTAATATCAAGCTGTTGCTCAATTGGAGCTTTATAGTTTACATTTTCTTTCCCGTTATTTTTACATTATTCTTTCACATTTTTCTTTTGGCATTAAGAACCATGATGAGATTTTAAATTAAGCATTGCTTGCAATAATTATAGCTCTATTATTTGGAGGGTTATATATTTGTCTCTCAATGCCATATCCAATGCCAAGAAGCTGGAACTTCCACATGTTTTGTCAGTTTTGGTTCTTACATCATTATAAAAGCTGGAAGACATGCATCCAATGTCGGAACACTCATTCCCTCTAGCTGCATATATTTGCAGTGTGATAGCCATTCTAAATAAACAATATCAATGTTATAATTTCTGTTTATTTGTATATTTAATTAACAAATTTGTTTGGATAATTTGACAATTTGAACATTCACCTTATATATTGTTACCAGATACTTTGCTTTTTATTTTTGTGTTTTTGTTTTGATCATTGCTCAGAAGTTTGTTTACAACTTCCTCCGTTGAAGACAAAAACGTTTTCCATATTTTCAGTAGCTACTTTAAGTGGAAATTAGTAAATATTCATGATCCGACATAATGTGTATTATAGTTAAAATGACACTTGCGTCAGGCACATAATACGAGAGAAGAACAGCTTATGAATCCTTGTGAAACTTTAGATTCGTAATTCAAGATTTCAGTGTCAACTGGTGAACGATTATTTTGGGAATTTTATGTTGATCATTTACCAGTTTGGTAAAATATTCTTTCCATGGATAAGAGATATTATTTTGCAATGTTATTTTGCTTTTGATACCGTAAACATTTTTGGAAACGTTGTTTTCGTTGACACATTTGACCTCCGCCGAAATTCAACATCTTTCATGTTTACAACTATATTAATAAATTCGAATAAATGCTTTTCGTCAAACTTATGCTCGCTAATATATAAAACCACTTTGTACAAGAGTCATATTCGTAAAGAGATGATTATGTCTGCTGATAAAAGGTCCCTTTACTGCAGCTAATCAGTCGCAGCTATCCAGTTGAATTGAATTTCCTCTGCTAAAAACATTTTACAGCATCTAATTAGTCTATACTATTCAGTTCGTTTGCCGCATCTATTTGGATGATTTCCGCGGCTAATAATAGATTCATCATATATAGCTGTCGAAACGTCGGAATAAATTTAATCGTGATCTTTCATACTAAAATGATTTTCGAAGAAACTTTTAATTACTTTTACTATTGCAATACTTTAATTATGGCTGGTAGTATAACAATTCTGTTATGAATATGCTGCTTCTACATGTAAAATAATATCGCTAGCACACATTCTGAATAAGGCCTATTGTACAAAGCTTGCTCAATATTATATTTAATCGTATTTAATTAGATATAATAGTACGTATGTTCTCTGTACTGTTTTCATAGTGCTCAATGACATTTGCATATGCAGAGCTATATATAATTAAATTAATAGATTAATAGATTGGACTGCCTGATGATCGCTTAGGCGTGAAACTTGAAGTAGCAAAAATGAATGTTTGATTTTTGACTATTTTCAACTATAATAGAAATATCAAAAATATTATCAATGATGCCACTTGTTTTTGAACTGCAGCCATTTGTAAACATGTTCTATAATATCATTTGCTGTTGATTGACAGTAAAGTTCCCGGCCCATCCATTGTTCCAAATTTAATTTATTTTACATTTATTTATCCAAATTTTGTGTTTTTCTAATTAATTTAATTATATTTAATTATATATATATATATATATAATTTATTTATTAACATGCTCTCCCTTTAATCAATAGACGTTTGTTTCCGTTTGTTCTGAAGGAAGATCATATACATATTTCCCTTAATGGTCTCACATGCACAACAGTACCTTACCTTACTATTTAATCTAATATCTGATGGTATAAATAGCTGCGGTGTGTTGACTTTTTAGCTGCGATTTAATAAAGATGCCGCTATGAGGCAATTTGCTGCAAAAATGATCTATTTACGCGGGTCTATTTAGCTGCGGTGGATTGAATTTGTAGCTGCGGAGTTAAATGATTCAACTCCAAATTTAAACCTCCATGTTCAACTCACAAGTCACAACGGAGCAAGAGTAAATTAATTGGATGAATAGCACGAATTAGTGCAATTATGAATAAAAAAGCAATGAAGAAAAGGAATTCAATTCGAAAATGCTGATTGGTCTTACCAGTTTTTTGGTAAGCCCATATACTCTTCAAGAAGGTCAACAGTAGGTCTGCACGCAGGCTACATACAATCAGAATCCTTCGAATGTAGATCACATGACTGTGTTGCATGTTTGACGTCACAATAGGATGCGATTGAATTTATAATTCGACAGAATCTACTGGTGCCAGGAGTTATATTTAGTGTTCGTAGCTCAGTCGAAATAGTTACTATGGAATAAACTGTTGAAGCCAATCATTTGGTAGAAAACTGTTATTCAGCTTGAAACGAAAGCTGACTGATAGCAAATTCCAAAGGAGGTTGAATTAAAACAGAGGAAATTGAACATTTAAAGTTCAGAAGACGGAACTACCATGGATTCCAGGTAACAAATAAATATTCCGTTTCGACAAATATTATATGTATAAACATCGTAAAGTTTTTTCTACAAGACTAGCATAACTTATTTATTAACATCAGGATAACTACGCAAAACAGAGACATCTATATATACGCCATTACTTTACAATTGTACACAATCGTTGCTTGATTATATAATTAAATCAATTTTGAGATAAGAAATCTGTATTGAAAACGATCCGACTTGATCATCAGCGTGGATCTCAATTCATTATGACGTCAAAGAGGATTAGTTTAACAGGCTTGTGTTAACTGGTCTAAAACTTCCAATTTCAACAGCAACAATGAATTTGAATTAAACGTATATCCAAACTGAGATGTACATAATTCATTTTTATTACTGTTTTGTTTTTCTGCAGTCAAAAGATGAATTCATTGTCTGGTAGTGCTGTGGTTGATATTTATCAGAATATATGCAAAAGTGTGACAAATTAAGTCTCGTCAATCATGGTCAATTGAAAATGATTGAAAGTATTAATAATGGTAGAAAAATATTGAATAAAAGTCAAGGGAATGCATTAAAAATATTATTAAACCTTTGGAAGGAAAGATTGAAGTTTTAGAAAATGAAAGAATAAACTTAGAAAAAGAAAAAGTTAAACAACGAAAAGAAAACGAAAATCTCAAAAAAGAGAACAAACTATACCAAAGACAAATGATTGACATGCAAAATAACGTAATCAAACATGTGGCTACATCAGTTAGCCAATCAAAGGAGAGCAACAATAACATCACTGCACAACCAAATAAATGTTGCCATTCTGATCAAGGTATCAGAAACAAACAAATTCAATGCGATGTTATGTCAAACAGAGATGTTCATCAGTTCATTGAAAAGAAACCAAAGAAAGGCTTTGGTAAGTTCTTCAGAGGTTGTATCTCAGCACCGAAACACAATTATAACAATTGCACGTGGCACATTATACAGAATGAACCAATGGTCAATGAAGACGTATCAAAGAAAGAGGCCAGATTAGAAGCAAATAGGTTACATGTAACACGTGATATTATTCAGAAGCAACAATCCGATGAGATCCAACGCTGTCACGATGAACAAAAATACCTTGGTAAACAATTGCAAAATGTTATTGAACATAAAATTGCTGTTAAAAAGAGATACCGTGCACAAGCACAAGCACAATATAATCAAACCCAAATGACAATCGCAGGCAACGAAAAAGGAATCGAAAAACACAAAAGCAACGTTGACATGTTGATGGCTGAGCTGGGAGAGGCACGTGACAATTTGAAGAAACACACTGATATAAAAGTAACCAACGAAGGAACACAAACGGGCGCAAGTGATTTGCAAAGGAGAGTCTCGTTTAGTGACAGCGCACTCGAGGCTGACGATGAAATGAGATTGAAAAGTTTAATTGTTAGAAGATCACATACACGTATAAATGACAGTGACGACAATCTGAAGAGCAACCTTGGTGTTTTTGACGCAAGCGTGTTAACAATTATATTACGACGCTGCGAAAGAAAATTAGAAAACATGCGTTAGAAGGCCACATGTCACATGATAACAATTGTATCGATTGAATCCCCCAAGAGCAGGAAGTAAAGGTGTTATTTGCCGTTTGCTCTTACATGAGTAATCAACAAAGTAGACAACGATTTTCCAATGCTTCAGGCTGGGGTTATATGGACGCACCGAACTCAATTGATTCATTCCTTCGAAATAAATCTCATGATAGCGCGAACGAGACCAGGCTACAAAGTCTGATTGACCAATTAACGAACAATCGAGAACAATTGAAAGGACAATTGACAAAGGTTAAACAAGCCATAGACCTCGAATACTACAAACAATTTCACAGCAACTTCACAGCAAACTCAAACCGAAGATACGAATAGAATGTCAAGTAATCATGTGAAAGAGGAATCATCGCCAATGGAATGCATCGTACTCAAATCGAAGTTAGCTGAAATCCAAAGTCGATGTACATCTCTTGAGAGCGAGAAATATTCAAACGAGGCATCCGATTGATCGATAAAATTTTAATGAATGTTGATTTTGATTGTAAATTACGTCGGTTGTTTCTTGGTCTACTATATGTTGGTTGTCATATATGTTCATTAAATGTTAGTTAATCATTCTTATTCTCGTTTTGATTTCTTTTCAAAGATTTTAGTTGAATTAAGGTGAAGTTTTTAATCACACATCTATCATTTGGTTCTATGAAATTACTTTGACATTAATTTCTGTTCTCCAATTGTGTAATCAGGTGAAATATAGACACGGTATAATTCACTGTCTCGCTGCTAACGTTAGGGCAACGATAGGGACTCCTCAGATTAGTTCAGAAACAAATTGGACCATGCGATGCCGTGCGATGCGGATCTATTGAGGTATGATCTATTTCGAGTTAGCGAGGATTCCAAGGAACTCTCATGCACTGACGGATGAAGAAATTAATAAACCTTTAGATAAGTAATCGAGTCAGTTGTCCATTCAATTGTTAGAAAGATGATTGATCAGATTTTTAAGACATATTCAATTTCAAAATTTACAAAACTTGTCTTATTTTAACTTCATCTTACAATAATATATTTACAAATTATTTACAAATTATTTACAAGAAAGTCAATTTTAACGACCCCAGCTTGGTTTGTATGACAACGCTGTAAAGTCTGCATCAAAGTCATCATCACGTGACTTGACTACTTTCCGTTGGTTGTTGTTGTTGTTCACCTTGGAATGAGATTGACTAACGGAGGATCTTCTACCGAATGAGGCTGCTTTATCGGAACCGAATTCATCACTGAAAAATGAATTGATAAATACCAAAATTATTAAAATTGTATTCATTTTAACTTGCCCTATCTACACACCCTCAAAAGCTTTAAACATTTTTAATAATCACTTAAAATTAGCACGGGTTATGATCAGTTGAGTTGTACCACGTGATATCCAGTTAGGTCATGCCGACAGCCCACGACATTTCGAGGGAACAACATGATTATTAAAATGATTACTTCGCTGTTGTTCGTGGGTCACCTAAATTTATCCACTCGTTCTGACAACAAACCCGCGTGGGTCTAAATTCCGTTAACCCATTCAGATGAGTGTCCTTAATATACTTTCATCTAAATAAAAGAAATATTCACGATTAGGTCTTGATTTAAATTAAAAACTGATTCCAAATCGAAAATAAAATGTGTCAGTAGATAGCGATACTAATGTATTCGACAATAGACTAGATACACCTGAAACATTGCTTCAGATATATATATTTTATGTTATCATCTTCAAGTAAATAAGATAATGTATAATGAAGAAGACCTATATAACTTCAAACCCTCAAGTAGGTTCAGTATAGCAATCGGAGACAGCTCAATTTCAAAGATTTGAAGAGCAGATTTGATTGAAAGACGACGAATTATCTTCATTGGAAGGAAACTAGATCAAACGTTATAAAATATATAAAATGTTATCTTATGCATCTGGAATATCATCAGCAATTTGACATCTCGATCCAATCAAATTGTTTCCCAACTCACTTTGCCTTTGTTGTTGTTGTTGGACTTGGACGTGGGTTTGGTTGTCAAAAGATGAACGACCAAAGCTACGAGCAATATATAAAGTTAATCATTAGTTTATTGTATCAAAGGTCAAAATAATTGTCATCATTATTAATGATATATGAAAGCATATACGTTGGTCGCTGCTTGGTTTGAAACATGTCTAAATCATCATCGTCATTGCTTCTTGCCTCAGCACTTGCTCGTCTGCCAGATTTTGCTTGTCTGTTGTTACTCTGTGGTTCAGATTGCATACGATTGTTATTACTAGATTGCAGACTATTTTGGTTTGAATTCCCAAACGAGAAGGAGTCATCTTTGAAGAGGCCAGCAGTTGGTCTATTTTGCAAGCGAGACATCTTCATTCCAGCCTCAGATGCATTATGACTTGATAAAGAGGATCGTCTCCCTTCTATATCTGAACTCATTCTGCTTGCTCTTTTTGGATTGATGTCATCTGCTGTAAATAATGAATCCTCTCCATCATCAACGATCGTTTCCTTCTTTTTTGCTTGTTGATTATTTGATGGTTTTGCATTTTTATGATCGTTTGATGACTTTTGCATATCTTGCATCCAAGATGGAATATTATTTGATGGTTTCTTTGGTTGCTCTTGAGTGGTGCTACAAATTCAGAATCGAGATAGAGAATGATATTGACTTCTCAGCTAAAGAAGTTGCAAATAAATAAACATATTGGATAACGATCAAAAGACAAGTGCCTTAATTGAAATTAAATAAGTAAATGTTGAAGTATTACCTTTGTTCGTGATGATGCTGACTTTCTTGTTTCGGCTGACATAGTTTATCTTGTTGTTCTTTGATTTTTTGTTTTAATATTTCAATTTGTTCTTGTTAACATTTCTTTACATTTTCCAATTCGACTTTCAATGAATCAGCCTCTTTCTTGTGCATCGCAGCCTCTTCTCTAAGACCTTTAACTTCATTTTTTATAGCAATTTTTTCAGTCTCACTTTCATGCATATCTTTGTTGATTTGTTCAATCTCAACTTCAAGGCATTCGATTGTTTTTTTGTCTTCACCATTTGATTTTCTGCCTTCACTTTCCATTGTCTCGAGTTGATCCTTTAATGATTGATTTTCTTCTGATAATTCTTGCACCTTTTTATCACTTTCCTTGTTTTGGTTTTCCTCTTAAGTTCGCTTCTCTTCCTTTAATCTTTTTATTTCTTTACCTTGTGAAAATGATTTTTCTTTCATCAGTTCAAAGTCATCTGTGTTCGATGCTAATTCTTGAGATAATAAGCTTTGCTGTGTTTCAGATTTGATCAACTTCTGCTTGCAACGCGCATGCTCCTCGATCATCGCTTGATGGGTTGATTGTAATTCTTCAAGTCTCCGTTTCAAATTGTGTTCACTTTTCTTTGTATCAATTGTTTCGTTGCATCTCGCTTCGATGATTCGTTGTAATTCTGCGATTGTTTTCTCTGATGATTGAATCTCTGTTTCTTTCATACGAACGGATGCCTCGTTTGAATATTTCTCGCTCTCAAGAGATGTACATCGACTTTGGATTTCAGCTAACTTCGATTTGAGTACGATGCATTCCATTGGCGATGATTCCTCCTTCACGTGATTACTTGACATTCTATTCGTATCTTCAGTCTGGGTTTGCTGTGAAGTTGCTGTGAAAGTGTTTCTAGTATACTCGTTTATACAGTTGATTTTTTGACTTGCGATTTCACATGATTTAAATTGATTACTCTTTTCTGATCCGTCAATGTGATCGATTTTTCTTTCTTGTTTCGATTTTTTTAACTCTTCAATCTCCTCAACCAATTTTGAACTCTTGTAGCGTTCGAGGTCTATGGCTTGTTTAACTTTTGTCAATTTTCCTTCCAATTGTTCTCGATTGTTCGTTAATTGGTCAATCAGACTTTGAAGCCTCGTCTCGTTATTCTGCAGTCCCTCGTTTTCTCTAAGTAAGCTAGTGGCCTTCTAACGCATGTTTTCTAATTTTCTTTCGTAGCGTCGTAATTTAATTGTTAACACGCTTGGTCAAAAACACCAAGGTTGCTCTTCAGATTATCGTCACTGTCATTTATACGTGTATGTGATCTTCTAACAATTGAACTTTTCAATCTCATTTCATCGTCAGCCTCGAGTGCGCTGTCACTAAACGAGACTCTCCTCTGCAACTCACTTGCACCCGTTTGTGTTCCATCGTTGGTTACTTTTATATCAGTGTGTTTCTTCAAATTGTCACGTGCCTCTCTAAGCTCAGCCATCAACATGTCAACGTTGCTTTTGTGTTTTTCGATTTCTTTTTCGTTGCCTGCGATTGTCATTTGGGTTTGATTATATTGTGCTTGTAAACCACGGTATCTCTTTTCAACAGCAATTTTATCTTCAATAACATTTTGCAATTGTTTACCAAGGTACTTTTGTTCATCGTGACATCGTTGGATCTCATCGGATTGTTGCTTCTGAATAATATCACGTGTTACATGTAACCTATTTGCTTCTAATCTGGCCTCTTTCTTTGATACGTCTTCATTGACCATTGGTTCATTCTGTATAATGTGCCACGTGCAATTGTTATAATCGTGTTTCGGTGCTGAGATACAACCTCTGAAGATCTTACCAAAGCCTTTCTTTGGTTTCTTTGCAATGAACTGATGAACATCTCTGTTTGACATAACATCGCATTGAATTTGTTTGTTTCTGATACCTTGATCAGAATGGCAACATTTATTTGGTTGTGCAGTGATGTTATTGTTGCTCTCCTTTGATTGGCTAACTGATGTAGCCACATGTTTGATTACGTTATTTTGCATGTCAATCATTTGTCTTTGGTATTTTTTGTTTTCTTTTTTGAGATTTCCGTTTTCTTTTCGTTGTTTAACTTTTTCTTTTTCTAAGTTTATTCTTTCATTTTCTAAAACTTCAATCTTTCCTTCCAAAGGTTTAATAATATTTTTAATGCTTTCCCTTGACTTTTATTCAATATTCTTTTACCATTATTAATACTTTCAATCATTTTCAATTGACTATGATTGACGAGACTTAATTTGTCATACTTTTGCATATATTCTGATAATAGTCGTTTACCATTTGGGCTCATTTCTTTATCATTGTTTGAGCACCTTGTCTCTCTCCTTCCAATATCAACCACAGCACTACCAGACAATGAATTCATCTTTTGACTGCAGAAAAACAAAACAGTAATAAAAATTAATTGTGTACATCTCAGTTCGGATATACGTTTAGTTCAAATTCATTGTTGCTGTTGAAATTGTAAGTTTTAGACCAGTTATCACAAGCCTGTTAAACATAATCCTCTTTGACGTCATAATGAATTGAGATCCACGCTGATGATCAAGTCGGATCGTTTTCAATACAGATTTCTTATCTCAAAATTGATTTAACTATATAATCAAGCAACGATTGTGTACAATTGTAAAGTAATGGCGTATATATAGATGTCTCTGTTTTGCGTAGTTATCCTGATGTTAATAAATAAGTTATGCTAGTCTTGTAGAAAAAACTTTACGATGTTTATATATATAATATTTTTCGATGAAAAGGAATATTTGTTACCTGAAATCCATGGTAGTTCCGTCTTCCGAACTTTAACTGTTCAATTTCCTCTGTTCTAATTCAACGTCCTTTGGGATTTGCGATCAGTCAGCTTTCGTTTCAAGCTGAATAACAGTTTTCTACCAAATGATTGGCTTCAACAGTTTATTCCGTAGTAAATATTTCGACTGAGCTACGAACACTAAATATAACTCCTTGCGCCAGTAGATTCTGTCGAATTATAAAGTCAATCGCATCCTATTGTGACGTCAAACATGCAACACAGTAACGTGATCTACATTTGAAGGATTCTGATTGTATGTAGCCTGCGTGCAGACCTACTGTTGTCCTTCTTCAAAAGTATAGGGTCTTCGCAACGTGTCTTACAAAAAAACTGGTAAGACCAATCAGCATATTCGAATCGAATTCCTTTTCTTCATTGCTTTTTTATTCATAATTCGTACTCGCACTAATTCGTGCAATTCATCCAATTAATTTACTCTTGCTCCGTTGTGACTTATGAGTTGAACATGGAGGTTGAATTTGGAGTTGAATCATTTAACTCCGCAGCTACAAATTCAATCCACCTCAGCTAAATAGACCCGCGTAAATAGATCTTTTCGCAGCAAATTGTCTCATAGCGGCAGCTTTATTAAATAGCAGCTAAAAAGTCAATACACCGCAGCCAATTATACCATCAGATATTAGATTAAATAGCAAGGTACTGTTGCGCATGTGAGACCATTAAGGGAAATATGTATATATGATCTTGAATTGACACAGAAAATCTTGAATTACGAATCTAAAGTTTCATAAGAGTCGAAAAGCTGTGGCTATTCTTCTCTCGTATTATGTGTCTGACGCAAGTGTCATTTTAACTATATACAATTTGATTAACATCGACTTCTATCAACCTTTTTTAACGCTGCTATAGACATCCTGAACTGAGAATTTGTCAGCGCTGCAGACCCTACTCTTGACCAAGGAAAATAGTAGGTCTGCATGCAGGCTAGATTGTATGTTCCGTTGACAATTTCCTGTTTTCTTGGAGTGATGCAGACACAACCACAGATATTCAGTAGCTCTTAATTAATCGATCAATATTTTACTATTTATGTATCGATAACCGAAGATTACAGGCTTGTGCCTGACAGGAAGAAATGAACGTTTCCTCGATTGTGCTAGAGATGGAAGATGCCTTACGAAGAAGTTACGCATATCGATGTCTGATCATAGATTATAGCATACAATTCTATATTCTAAATGTATTCTATAATCTATGGTCTGATACAGTAATTATTGTTCCAAATATGCGGCTGATTTCGTCACCCAGGAAATGAAGAAATAATTTAATTACGAATGCACATGCATATAGTATAAATATGGATCAATCATATATATATAGAGAGAGAAGATTTTCGTAAAGTTCCATGAAGCAAGAATGAATCTAAAGTTCGATTTATTCGAAGGTTCAACTTGTTTCCCACAAAAATAAACTCCCTGACAGATTTAAGAACAACAATAGATCAAATTAACTTAATAATATCGTTTTATTCAGCGCAGATTTTATCTTACTGCATATTGAAATTTGTTATATAATTTTATATAATATTTATGTACAAAGTATATTTCTGATAAAGCATTTGCAGATATTTATAAAAAGTTTCCGAATCAGTTATAACTGTGCGTGCATATAAATTTTACATAAGGTCATGAGCAGGTCGTCCGGAGTCTTTCGTGTCGTTAAAATTAGAATTTTTAGAATTTTGATATCGAAAGTATTGTTTTCCGTATTCATAAGTACTGATCATCACAGCGCAGGCAGGAACTACTTTCACGAGTCTTGGTACTATTCCTAAAACGATAATTAAATGTGATCATAATCAGCAAATAAGCACTCAAAATTTACTATTATCAGCATGGGATTTTCTTAATTATATTGTTTACACCCCAAGACACATGTTTGATAGCCATACATGCAAGTATTTAAATAAATGGCCTCATTTTTATGTCCAACTAATGCAGAATTCGATTAGAGGAAAATGAAGCGAGAAAACCGCCAGTCAACTAATCGTTATTTTGCCTAAATATTCATCCAATGCGATAATTTCAAAAATAATCTGAATAAAAAAATCTCTTACCAGTGTATAAACTTCGAAATCCTTGTTCTCTGCATAATTTCACGACCAAACTGATTGTACTGGACATACCCTTGGTATGTTGACCTATCAACGAAAATAATCAACAATCGAATAACAATATCAAAAAATACTTGTACTCGAAGCGGTAAGTACTACCATGGTACTACTATGAAACAGAGATCGATGCGAATCCCAGGGACAGTCCAGAACTTCATTTTTTAGCCGGATCCAGATCGAATCTGGATCTTTTTCAATACTGAGCCGGATTTAAAACAGGATCCAAAGTCAATCCAAGCACCAAATGAAGGTTCTCGAAAACATGAAATTATGCAGTTATTCAAAGGGAGTTTAATTATTTAGGATCCACTTCGGACTACTTAACTTGGATATTGTTAACAATAGCATAGAAAATTCAATAGATGTATTAAAGTGGTGTATGGGTTCTATGATACCAACACGCAGGATGTTGGGAGACACGAGAAAGCATCAGTAAACAAGAGCCCATAGGGCGAGTGTTTGTCAGCTTTCGAGTGTCTCACAACATCCAAAGTGTTGGTATCAGAGAACCCAAACACAAGGCTGCCGTGCAGTAACCCTTGTGTGAAATAAAACATATTTTTACTATTTTTAAACGGATTTGACGTAAAAGATTCGACTGATTAGATCAATTTTCTCCTATAAATCTTCACGGCACCATCTTGTCACCATCTCTACAATTCGTTAGTGGGACTTCAGGCGCGATGCCTGACAAGCTACGACATCAGAAAGGTCTCTGATGAGTTCCTTGGCAGGAACGAAACACGTGTCAGACCAGCCTCATCAAATCTTTACGTCTTCGTCTTTTTTTTTCCTTTTTTCATTTGCCTAATCACATTTTCAGAGTTATACTTTCGAACCATTTTCGATTCTTCGAACGTTATGATTTTGATCTGTCTCGTTACTCATTTCTCCTGTTTTGCAAGCTTTTGCCGGTTTTTTAGTGCTTTTTTGTCTCGAATAGCCACTATAACCCATAGACGTACTTATACCTTTCTTACTTATACCTCTATGCTATAACCGAACAAAATGACGCAAAGGAGATCCAAACACGAGAGCTCGCCATAGAATTACACAGACTGCTGATTCCATTGCCAAATTTCATGGAAAACACATAGCGACCATGGGCATCCATAATGGCTGACGCAAGGTACCAAAACAGAGGCTTGAAAACCGCGAAATTTCAAGCCATATTTTGAGCAATTTTTGTTTCTAAATAAAACAGGATTTTTGTTTATAAAAGAGTTATTTATGATTACCAATTTCAAGTTGCATTATACATGAGTTAAAAATTCTATTTTTTAATCGCATTTGAAGGTAAATAGTATTTTTTTTCAATTTTTATAATTCCTTGTCTGTCTCTCGGTGTGATTTTAAATTATTCATAAATGTTAGAAAATAATTGTCATCCTATGAACAAATCTCGCTTCGTTGGCAGGAAAATCCTATTTAAACTATCTTTCTATGACAGTGAGAACATATCTTTTAGAGTTTAGATTACAAAAGAGTTTATAGGAGAGATCAAATAATTTTGAAAATGTCAATGAGGAGAGCGCTAAAATAAGTCCTTTGCGTTAGCCATCTTGGTTCCCCATGTTGCACATTTTCGTCAGCAGTCTATGTAAGTCTATGGAGCTCGCCAATCAAATCACTAATCATTCAAAAATCTATCGAGTTTTACAAAATATAATTAAACAATAAAAACGCTTCCTAAAAGTTATGTATATACACTTGAGCCAACCACTATGGTTTTCATTTAATAAACCGTTTGAGGAGCGTTTCACGCGAAACTCAGAGTACCGGAGTAAGCTCGTGATTTGGGATCTACTATTTATTATAAAATATGTGGATGGAAATGTGTAGTGCATAGATTGGTTTCACAGTGGAATGAATAGACTAGTTGCTATGTCTGCACACAACTTTCTTACCTGCTCCAAGTTCACCGAGATCTATTTGACGATGAGTTTTAACAACATCAAAAGGGTTGGTTAAAATTGAAGCCAACTAGAAATACATGAACAAAATGAGCTGAAATTTTATTAATTAATTTGATTGATTAATTTGGTGCCCGGTACCTCAATATTATTCTCCACGAAATAGTACGCAAGCTGTCGACTAGAGGTGAACGTCGTATCGGATTTCCCGAAAATTGACAGCGGGTAAAATTCATCTCAAATCCGATCCGAATTTCAAGATTAAAAAATAAACCGATCCAAATTTTTTAATCCCAAATCCGAAAAATATCCGAAATTTTTGTAGCGTATTAAAAAAGGTTTTTAATGTTGCAATTTGACTGTTATCGACAGTGAGAATACTAAGATTTACACTGCAGTTTCTTAATCATCAAATGGCCATGAAATATTTGATTAAATCTAACGATACGATAAGTGTAGTTAAAAACAATGAAAACTGAAAAAACATTGTAAAAAGATTATCAAAATCCGATTTAATCCGACAAAAATATGTCAGTCCGATCCAGAAGCTGAAAGTCAAACCGAGCCCGATCAGATCGGATCGGACTGGATTTGCACAACTTTACTTTCGGTTGAGAAATGCTTTTTTCTTGCTCTGACCTGTGCAGATTTTTTATCAGCATGGTATTTCATGTGGCAACATCCAAAGCCAACTATAAAACCATAGTACACAGTCTCTGTAGTTTCTCTCCCATTACAACTATCCAGATCTGATCCCTATTCCTCTGCGTTTTAACTAAAATTCTCCTCTATGGTGTTTTTTGCAATTGCGTTCGATTTATCCATGATTCATCAAAATGGAATATTGTTTGTCCATGAGATCGGATCATCTGAGAATAAAAATCGCCAAACAAGACTTTAATTTGTAAAGAAATTTGGACATTTGAAAGAATAAACATCTGCACATAGCCACGTCGCATTTTTAAAAGATAGCTTGCGCACTAAAATGGAATGAAACTCTGAGGAGACTAAGCAAAGAAGTAAGCAAAGATATCATTTCTGTGATGTGAGCATTCAACGCGGCGTCAAAAACTTTTTTGTTTTGTTTCCAGAAATACCATGATTTTTGAAAAGGAAATGTAGCACTTCTGTTTTACACTTTGAAGTAAAGAAACTTCACATGTTTGAATTTCACATTTTAATGTGATCTGAAAGGAGATCTCTGCTATAGATTACTAACCATTCCTGATGTTGCACCAGCCATAAAGATCACTCCAATAGTTGGATCTTCAAATCTTGATTTTGTAAGTTCATAGCCACTCCAATATAATGCTAAAATAACAATAACAACACATATTCCATTGAGATATAGATTTAGCGTTGAACATGTTACACGATTCTTAATTAGAGTACGAGGAGACTATAAGAACACTCGAAAACTGCATGCACATTGTAGTAGGAAATTTTGTCTCAATCTGGACCTAGTCTGTCCCTGTCATAAGTAAAGCTTTACTTGAAACCTTCCGTGAGTTATTGTCTAAAACTGTATAGTCCTAAATCTCTCTCAGTCATGGTTGAAAACTTTTTGGCCATGTTATGCTAAATGGAGATAAACATTGAATATACTCTTGATGACAATGTAAAGATGCGCAGCAACATTTTTTTTAAGAAGAATGTAATAGATTGTACTGTAGGAACAGCGCTAAACAATGATCATAAAGATTCAATATTTCACATCAAATATTTTAGCAATTCCAGATGAAAAATATTATGATATCAAAGTAGAGAGGATCGACTGTTCTTTTGATTGTTATTATAGTCTCCACTGAAATTCCTCGTACTCCAATCAATAGATCGTTCTCCACATGCCAATAACATTTAGACTTTGATTTACGGATCACGAATCTAAGTAACTATATAGATGTGTATTTCTTACCAGAGAATGGAACATCTCTCAAAAGTGTCGGTCCCAATCCTCGCCATAGTGACAGCATTCCATCTTGTTGAATTGCGTTTCTCAGCACTGAGGCCAATTCTTAATAAAAAAAAATAAAAAAATGTATGTTAAATTGTATGGTTAACTTTAAAAAACTTGACGATGAGTATACGATTATTATGCAAACGATTATTATAATAGATGGATATCACTGAAAATTTCAAGTCCCAGAAGAAAATCAAATTTTTTCCGAAGTTTCATCCATCTCATCTGACCCATCCTTTTAAAATATTTCCACACAGACAAACATTGTACAGTCGAACTCGGTTAATATCCCACCTCGCTAAATATCCCCATATTTAAAAATCACTTTCTGTTTTCTATACAAACTCAACTAGTTTAAATCGCTTAATATCCCCTCGGTTAATATCCCATCTTGCTTAATATCCCGCTTTTTCAAACCCGTGTTGTTATGAAACTCGTTTAATGTCCCGTTTCTTTGAATTTAAAACAAATGATAGTCGTTTCATTGTTAGCGTTTACCTTTGTTGTGAAAATTATCATCACTTCGAACTTGATATCGGACATGACATCGACAACATTGATTGTTTTAAATAATTTACTTATTTTGATTGAATAGCATTTGTTAACAATGAACGGAATTCCTTTGTTTTGACGAATTTCCTTTGTTTTTTCTCAAATCAGATAATATCCCACCTCGGATAATGTCCCGCTTTTTGCTTGCACGGAAGGGGGGATATTAACTGAGTTCGACTGTACAATGCAGTGAAATCATACAACGTATACCAGAGAGAGTGAAACTAAGGTTGAACACTTCTGGGAGCAAGGATATCGGACGGCCCCTCCCAAATATGTAGTTTATAAACACTTCAATTGTGCTTATTCTGAAGCTTCATAACATGTTATTTATATTGCAGAAACCTTGCTGAAAAATATTCAAATCTTGGTTAGGTTACTGTAGAAAAATTGTTTTCAAATGTACAAGTTTGAAATCCAAAAAGTCAAAACATTTTGATCTGAAGAATGAAGAATGAATAACTCAAAATACTTAATTTGATAATAAAAGCTAATCGAAATATGCTTACCGTTATATTGATAGCCATTTCTCGATTGTAATTTTGTACGTAGCATTTCTAGAGGAGAAATCACTGTGACGGCAACAACTAAAAAATAAATATATCCAAATAATCAGTTTGAGTAAGCACGACTGGTAGGATTATGAGGAGGAGAGTGTAGTATATCTCCAAATTCTAGCCAATTAGTGTCCCACATAAAACACATTGATATCTTATAGAGTGGGGCCTAGAAAAATAACTACTGAAAGAAATGTTTGTCGTTAGCAAAGCTCAAAAGAATGGTTAATTGGTTATAAATAGCATTTAGTTTCTGATAAACGATGAGATTAGTTTAAGGTTCCTATTCTGTTGTAATTGGATAAAGCTATTTCACTCAAATAACACTTCCTTGATATAATTAACTGAATTGAGTAAATGATTGAGGAGAGCAAAACAATTAAACATCATCTGGAATAATGGCCCAAGAAAAATTCAAGAAGACAAAACCTTTTCTTCGAGAAAAGGTTTTCTCTTCTTGGATACTAACATGTATTTTCCAATAGTTCACGCCCCAAAAATGGGTTGCAATGAATGTTTTTCTAGGTAATTATTTTCAAAAGATGATAAAAACAATGCATAATTCCCAAAAGACCCCAAAATTCAAAATACCTCTGAATGCCTAAACCAAGGACTACTTCCCAAGGAATAGAAAATTTCAAAAGATACTCAAAATAATGCCTAATTCCCAAGAGACCCCAAATTTCAAAAGAACTCTTCAGAATTCTTAAAACAGTTTCTAACCCCCAAGATACCCCAGGTTCCAAAAGAACTCTTCAGAATGTCTAAAACGAAGCCTAATTCCCAAAGGATAGAAAATTTCAAAAGATACTTGAAACAATGCTTAATTCTCAAAAGACACAAATTTCAGAGGAACTCTTCAGAATGCCTAAAACAATGCCTAATCCTTAAGGGATAGAAAATTTCAAAAGATACTTTAAACAATGCTTAATTCTCAAAAGACACAAATTTCAGAGGAACTCTTCAGAATGCCTAAAGCAATGCCGAATTCCCAAGGGATAGAAAATTTCAAAAGATACTTAAAACAATGCTTAATTCTCAAAAGATACAAATTTCAGAGGAACTCTTCAGAATGCCTAAAGCAATGCCGAATTCCCAAGGGATAGAAAATTTCAAAAGATACTTAAAACAATGCTTAATTCTCGAAAGACCCAAATTTCAAAGGAACTCTTCAGAATGCCTAAAACAATGCCTAATTCTTAAGGGATAGAAAATTTCAAAAGATACTTTAAACAATGCTTAATTCTCAAAAGACACAAATTTCGGAGGAACTCTTCAGAATGCCTAAAAAAATTTCGATTTCCCAAGGGATAGAAGATTTCAAAAATAAATAAAAACAATTCCTGGTTCCCAAGTGTCCCAAAATTTCTAATTTGCTTTTGTGTCAAAGAGGAAAGTCAATATATTTCTAGAAAGTCTACAAACAAAATTAAAACAAAATTCCTGTTTGCTGAAACAAAAATTGAAAACTAAGACCCGGGTTATACGCTGTACATTCCATCAGCCGTGCCTGTGTCTAAAAAAGTTGTAAGGCAAGTCACTGACACGGCGTATAGCTCAAACAAAAACGGCGATTATCTCCAGTATCGAGTGCTGGCAGTGCCGAATTTCGACTTCCGAAATATCTTTATTAATGAAACAAAGGTGTGTACACAGGGACAAAAGCACGAGTTGTTTTGTGATTTTTTCAGATACAACAAAGACCAAAGTAATCAATAATGCACACTATGCAATAGCACCCTTTGTTTTTAAAGCAGTACATGATATTGAATGAAAACATTGATGAAGGAGTCAATCAGGAGCATTGCATGATTTTATCAGAGCAAAGCTCTCTGAGGCGGCTGCCATGTTTTCAGAATGAATGATAAGTAACTTGACCTCCATGTAGTATACTCAAACATGATCAAACCTTCCTCTAAAAGTTTGGTGTATCCTCTGAAAAAAAAGTTCATGAGTTCATGAACTGTTCATGAACTTTCAGGCAATTTCACATTCATTAATCAGTTCATGAACCGGTTCAAGAAGTGTTCATGAACCCACAAAAAATTGTTTATGAATTGTTCATGAACTGTGCATGAACTGTTCATGAACTCATAGTTTGTTTTCACAGGGGATATCCCAACATTTCATGCGCTAGATATTTTCAGCACAGCTCATGGAAAGTACAGTGTATAACCTAGGCCATAGAAATCTAGCTCAGCTGTCAGGGATCCTAGGCCTCAGGAAGAATGCTCATTTTCAGACCCAGCCTGAAATGCTATTTTAGAATGTTATTATACTCTTGAATGGGCAGGGTGAAACTTCACAGATATTTTCTATTCAGAAATAAATCATAGCAGCACCTGTGCAAAACATACTTACATCTTGATGAAACACCAGCTGCCATTGGTGCTATAATATTCTGCTTTCCTTCAACAAGGCCAAATTTTACTTTCAAATAATCATATGCAGTAAAATATATAACGGTTTGTGGAACAGCCATCACCCTTCAAACAACAATACTGGTAGCAAAATTGGGAAATTTAGACATACCTATATGAACTCTAACTGAGACTGGGATATCCGAAAAAGCCACAAGACAAAAAGTGGGGTTAACAACACGAGCCTTGTATACAACAACGTAGATATTGCCTTAATCTGGACATTATTAAAACTTTGTAAACATTTCTTTCGGGATTAATGAACAGTTCATGAGCTAGCACAAAGGAAGAATTGCTCAGATTTTAAAGAACACTTCATGAACATTTAATGAACAGTTAGATATTGCCTTTACTCAGAGTATTAATAACAGGTCATGCACTAGGGTGGCCCAAACAGTCCGTCCTGAGAATGTCATTCACTGAAGCTAGGGAAAAACCTCAAAGTGTTTACTTTCATTTCTTAATTTCTTTTACAATCCAATGAAAGTTAATTCTATCATCTTCATTTTTCAAATCCAACTATTGGGCCCTCGGAAATATTAAAACTGAACAATAATCTCAAAAAAGGTTATATTTTAATTCATAAAATGATATTAAGCAGCAAGAAAACGTTATTGTTTTGATTGTTTTCTTGCTTCATTTTCCTGCTAAATAAAGAGTGACACAAGAAACATCTTCACAGCATTTTAGGTTTCCTAATTAGCATAACATAACAAAGTGATGTAAAATGACCCATAAAAGCTGAACAATATAGACGCTCAACACATGAAAAGCTATCCCAAGAATCAGAAACTAATGATCATTAAATGGCCTATACTTTCTGGTTGGAATAAAACAAATTAATTGAGGATATAGAGAGAAACTTATTGGGTTTTACTTCAATTTCTGCTTTCTTTCGAACTCTCTTACTTGACTTGAAGAGCATTCAATTCTTTTTCAAGAAATATATTCCAGCTTTCGGGAATGTCTTGGAGACGTTCTGCTTGGAAGAAAGCTTTATAGCAATAATTACAGCACAAACATCAAGCATATGCCATTTGATTTAGGTAATTTATATAATTTTGGAAATAGAATCAACTTACATTGTTGGAGGTAGACCTTTCCATAGATTACTTAATCCTTCGTATCGAACAATCTTTGTGAATGCATCCTACAAATAAGAAAACATTCTATAGTAGCCATATTATTATACTGACTCGAATACTACCAGGTATTATATATAATAAAATTTGACATCACAATCGAGTATAATCTTGCAATTTGATTGATCGGTTACATTGTTTGGAAATGCTACGGTAAAAATACGGTTTTAAATTCCCGCGTAGCGGTACCGCCCCCCAAATTATATTTTGTTGTTTCCTTTTTGAGAATCAGCTGATTCATGAATATTTACAAATTTAAAATATCCCTGCAATTACTGAAAATATGAAAATATGGAAAAAATTTTTGTCTTCAACAGAGGAAGTTGTAAACAAACTTGTGAGCAATGCTCAAAACAAAAACACAAAGATAAAAAGCAAAGTATGCGGTAACAATATATAAGGTGAATGTTCAAATTGTCAAATTATCAAACAAATTTGTTAATTACATATACAAATAAATAGAAATTATAACATTGATATTGTTCAATTAGAATGGCTATCACACTGCAAATATATGCAGCTAGAGGGAATGAGTGTTCCGACATTGGATGCATGACTTCGAGTTTTTATAACGACGTACGAACTAAACCTGACGAACAATGTGGAAGGTCCAGCTTCTTGGCATTGGATATGGCATTGAGAGACACATAAATAACCCTCCAGATAATAGAGCTATATCTATTGTAAGCAATGCTCTATTTAAAATCTCAACATGATTCCCATTGCCAAAAGAAAATGTGAAAGAAAGACGGGAAAAAAATGGGAAAGAAAACGTAAACTACAAAGCTCCAATTGAGCAGCAGCTTGACCTTATTAAGCTTCAAGAAGCGAATGTATTTCACTGGAAAATCCAACCTTTTCCAAAATGTTTGGTTCAACATAAGTCTGTGTTGGCATTGTCGAGGAAGAGAGGGCCAGTGTGATTTGAAGAAAGGCAGCTTCAGCTTCGAAGTAGATGCCCCTAGGAAAGATTACGGGATGAAATCAACAAACAGTGGCTGAGGATCAAAGAAATGGACATTCAAATAGCAGCATCAAGTTATACGATTAAGCATCTGATCGATTAAGCAAATCAAAATAGTTAAAAGGGGCCTTTCCCTGCCTTGAGAAAAGCATCAAATACAAATACAAATACAAAGCCAAGCTCAATGAACACTAATATTTTATTGATAAACTTGTTGCTGATATGCATCAGCCTGTTTTCTTGAATGTTCACTCAGAATTTTCAGAGGACATACCCTGTTGTAATTGGTACAAATGCAATGCCATCAATATAAAAACCAGTTTGATGAAAATAATTTAAAATTATGCAGCAATAAAACAACATCAATAAAGAATGAGATTCATTTTACCATTTGTTAAGTTTTGTCTCGCAGCAAAACAAAATTTACTTATTATTATAGTCATATTACTGATTGTATTTCCTTAAGACCACAAATTTACATGGTCAATGTCGAACCAGAATCGAATTGGATTCGTAAGAATTTAGAAAATTAATTGCATAGTCCCTATTTGTTCTCCTGTACCAAGGCTTGTATTGAAGACTTTAATAGTTCTGTCGATGATGAGCAAGACACACACGAAGGGCTTCAAAATGAAGGCAACTTACCTGAAATCTCTCAAGCTATTGATGACATTGATCATGTATTGGTTATGAAGGATAAATCATTCTAGGTATGTTCTTATTTATGCTGTTGACTTTTGTCTAAAATGTTAAGTATATTTGCTATGATTGCTGATTAGTAGGAAATTAATTGCAAACATCATTTTTTACACAGATTCACTCATTGCCATCATTATCATTTGCCGCAAAAATGATAATTCCTGCAAAAAAAATGAAGAATAACGGTAGCGGCATACGACAGTACAACCCTAAAAAGCCTGTAAAATGGGGATTCAAAAATTTTGTGAGAGCAGGTCAGAGTGGAATGATTTATGATTATTTTTCTGTATACTTGTTGTATAACTAACCTTTATTTCATGCAAAAAGAAGGTAAATCGATTAGCGTTTCAGTAATAGAAATGGAATAATTTCTTTGAACTCAAATGCTGATGAGCATTGTAAAAAAGAAAACTTGCCGATCTTCAACTTTGTGAGAGCAGGTCAGAGTGGAATGATTTATGATTATTTTTTGTATACTGGTGCAAGTACTGAAGGAAATCAGAAATGTAATATATAATATAAAAATATGTAGTTATGCGGCATTGTGAAAATTTACCAAAAAAAGGAAATTACAAAATGTTCTTTGCCAATTGGTTTGCCAGTGCAGACTTGTGCCTCGAACTGAGAGAGCAAGGTATCTTAGTACTGCTACTGTTTGGAAAGACATACTAAATAGATGTGACCTTTTGTCAGAAAAAGACATGAAGAAAAAAGGTAGAGGTACATTGGATTTCCAAACAGACAGGGATTCAGAGCTGCATATCAACCGCTAGGTAGACAAGAGCTGTGTACATTTGCTGTCAACCCACACCGGTGTCAAATCCACAAAACTGGAGATGGGATAGAAATCTATCTAAAAGTATCTTAGCGTAATTTTTCATTGCGTTGATATATCCCGAGTAAAAGGCAAACTATTTTATAGAAGATATTGCGAGAAACTTGGAATTGTAAAGAAGAACCAAAAGAAACTTCTGGAATTTAGAATGGAAATTTGCGAGCATTGAATTAGTGACAAAAAATTAGCATTGAAAAAATCAAAAAGAAATTCTGACCATTTTGTAACTCTGTCGGTCTCTGCTAGCAATGAATTGTTATGGTGGATTGAACATGTCGACACATCTTTCAATACCTTGACTGTAACAATACCTCATATTAGTCTTACAACTGATGCCAGTGTGCAAGGGTGAGGCTGCTTCTTAAGGGATACAAAATCAGGTGGCCCATGGTTATCTCACGAGTCTGCGTTTCATATCAATTACTTAGAGCTTAAAGCTAGTTTGTATAGTCCACAATCTTTTCAGCATGCATTAGCAGGCAAACACGTTAGGTTGCTCATTGATAATATGACTGCAGTATCATGTATTAATCACATGGGGACAAGTCATTCTGATACTTGTAACTCAATGACATTCACGATTTGGCAATGGGCAATAACAAATAATGTTTGGTATCTGCAGACCATGTCGCAGGCAGCCAAAATATTATCGCAGATCATGAGTCATGGCATTTTAACACGGACGCTGAGTGGATGTTGAACACCGCATTATTATGCAATGCTTTTATCGCATTAAATATTCAACCTGAAGTAGATTTATTTGCTCCCCAATCAATGCGCAATGTTTACAATGTTGTGTCCTTTAGGCCTGATCTATCTGCTTTAGCAGTGGATGCCTTCTCCATATCTTGGGGTCAAGTTTGCTTTTATGCTTTTCTTCCTTTTAGTGTAATTCATATGGCATTACAGAAAGTTCTTGTGGACAAAGCCTCGGGTATAATAGTTGTGCCGAAATGGCAAGACCAAGTATGATGGCCGATACTACTTTGTTTACTAGTCTCACAACTTGTGGAATTGCCACCACAGAAAAGGTTACTGGTGCTACGGACTCAACCAACGGAAGTGCATCCCCTACTAATATCAAGAAAACTGACATTGCTATTATGCAAGGTATCCAAAAAAGATACCAACAGGACAGCCTTAAAAACGTAGCTGCATCTTTATTACCTGCTTCTCGGCGTAAAAACACCAAACAAGCCTATAATACCTATATAACTAAATGAATTACCTATGTTAATTTAAATAATATAAATAAAGATATACCTACCTATGTTACTGTTGCTAATTTTCTTGCGCAATTGTACTCTAATGGATCCTCTTATAGCGCTGTCAACACAGCGAGAAGTGCGTTGAGCGCATTGAGCGCATTTATTGTTACTAGCAATAGCCAACAAATTGGCCAACATCCTATAGTGTAGATTATTAAAAAGGGGTATTTGAGGAACGCGCAGCGATAATAATTAAGATCATACTTAAGAAATAAAATACTGGCTTACTATTTTGATTACCTGAATGTTAAAACATCTAAATATAATTATGTGCACACTACATCGGAGCTAGCCAATTACGAAATGTCAATAATTTGAGAAAACAATGAAGCGCATGTATGTGTAATGCATTTTACTTATGGAATGTATCCCAAAGCAAACATTGCCATTGACAGGTAATCTCCGTGAAATGTAGTGATTAGTTTGGATCTGAACATTTTCCAATATTGGTTTAGTGAAATCCATTTTCTTTGTGTGTACTTTCATGTTATCGAAACCATGCCATTATAGCTCACCTGGAAAGGCATTCAGTGTTTACTTTTTGATTTGATCATGACTTCACAATAGTGTCAGTTACGCCTAGTGCTGTACTCTTTGTTGACTTGCCTGATACACTCGAAGGGTCATTCTACAGAAGCAGTGTTTATGTTTGAATCAAAGAAAATTGCTCCCAAGGTTCTTCCCCTTGGGGCATATATGTGAATTATGAAACATATTAGAAAGAGAAAGTGAGAACAAAGAGATAGTTTGCCTTCATACTGATAGTTGTCCAGATCATAGATGTATATACTACTCTGTAAGGCTGTCGTTAATATGCCTATTTCTAAAAGGTGACAAAGACATGGTAGTTGCTGTACGACCACCACCTTATTATAGCTGGAAGGATCCTGCAGAGAGAATCATGTCAATTTTGAACAACGTCCTCCAATCTGCTGATCTCGCAAAGTGCTCTCTTGCAGAGCCTTCTATGTAAAAGAGTTGAGCCAAGTCATTACGAGGTCGCAAAAATGGTCCAACTGAAAGTGATGCAACGCACAAAAACTGTAAAAAATGCACTTTTGCAATGGCTGCCGATCACATAGTAATCACGCAGAAAAGTCTTACTAAAAGTGAAACTGCCTCTTTACACATATTCTTTTCCAATATAAGGATTTGTATTTAATTGATTGAATGGAAATTTTTTTAACTGTACTGGATCCGCTTATATAGCTTTGAAGAGTTTAAAACTCTCTTTTTCCGGAGAATGTTTCAAGACTTTTAAGACTTGTTGAATCCATTCGAGTTCGACGTTATGGCTTATTTCAAACGCATCTAAAACTATAGACAGCAGCAGCTCAACAGTATATTATGAAATATCGAATCAATTTTTATAGTAACTGCTCGGAGAAATGAGGAATATTTTATATTTTTACATTGTGTTTAACTATACTTGTGTGAAGGAAGATGGATTTCAGAGACAAGGAGAACCTTGATTTTCACTGTTCATCAATAGATTAGTAATTTATTTCAACCAAACTGTTTTGACTTCTTTTAAAATCAACGAGGACCAGGAAAGAGCTGGATAAAGAATAGAAAATCGATGAAAGAGCTATGATTACATATTCGAATTGTTGTTTTAAATTGTTTTCTATATATAACTCAAGTAATAACATATAATAATGTTGTATAGACCTGACTTGTATACTCTGCGTTGTATTTAAAAAGATGAGAATAGCCATGAAATGAAACAAAATATGTATTTGACTCAAATAAGTCTAATTGATTGATCTAATGAGCCTATGAATATATGCAGAGAATCAGAGATCATTTTGTATATTCCCTTATTGCCACAGATCCTGTCAGGCCTTCGTAGCTGGTGTCTTCTTCCATGTCTGTTTCCATTTCTTTGTAAATGTATTAATTTTCACATGAAAAAATGTTTTGAGAATCTGTCTTTTTGCGTCATGACAGCTTGGAATATTAAATTCTCCACACAAAGGCACAGCAGATATCAATTTGGTTACAACATTTTGTGTTTGTATTAAATTGCCTTCATTGGCAGTGAAAACTTTCTCTGCTGTTTTAAGTAAATCGATCACATTTTCTTTGCATCTAGTCAAACTACCTTGGTGCATATTCATGTACGTCAATTAGCAACTTGGTTTGGTTTGCTTGAAAATGTTTTGTAATTGACCCTATACATTTCTCGCATGATCTACTACGCTTTTTAAACTGAGTGACACAGTATCCTGCTAACAATTCAAGCGTCTGACATGTGGTTTCACTCAATTCAACATCATTTGAATCTGGGATATTCTCATCTTCTAATGTTCCTGCACGATCTTTCTGTTGCTTGGACTGGGAACTTAGAAGAGAGAGGCACCCGACTGATTCATCAGGAGTGTATGACCCTGTTGCTTTAGTCTTCATGCATTGAGACACTGTTATTATTCTCAGGGTATTTTTAAACTCAAGTGCTGTTGGCTCAGGGCTTTTGAAACGTGCTGTTGAGAACAGGTTTTCCAGTGCATCCTGGCTAAACCTACTCATCAACACCATTTTATAGTCTTTGTTGACAAGTAGGCATTCTTGCAACTCCAAGGCATTGGAAGTTGCAAGAATAATGCCAGACTGCACTGGTTTCCAAACTGGATTAATTTCGTCCTCAATGAAGTTCATAAAACAGTTCAATGATTTCTCTTAGAAAGAAAGAAAGAAAGAAAGAAAGAAACCACCTCTTCATGCTTAGAAGTGTCAAATAGACTGAAAGCCATTGCTGGCGATCTCAATTTCATGAGGTTGAACCATTTACCAATTGCGTTGCAAAACCAAGAAGTTGTTATACAGCACAATGGTAATATTTCTTGTTGAACCAAAATTCGAAATGCTGCCCCTGTTTTTCTGGACAACCAAATTTCAGCAAGGCTGACTTTCATTTTCTCAAAATGACCGGGGTATAAAGACTTTTCTGTTAGATGTGGGGCAACTTTCAGGCTGTTTGATGCATCAAACTCAATCAACTGCTTAAAATAAGAGGATGACACCATGTTTGTCGGTAACTTGTATTTATCGACTACATTTGCTGGCAAAAATATTGTCTGTCCACGGTTTCTCTTCTAAAGACCATAGATTACTAATAAAAGCCTATCCAACGTATGTACGTCTTATATTGGAGTCTAACTCACCAGTATGGAGTCCTTATTTATTAAAAGATGTTAAATGCATAGAAAAAGTTCAACGGAGATTTACAAAACACGTATGCCGAAAATGTTCAAATTCTGATAATTCTGATTATTGTACTCGACTTAAGATGCTAGGTTTGCTTTCTTTGGAAGTTCGGCGAATTCACGCCGATCTATGTATGTATGGTTTACAAAATTGATAATGGAATGGTCGATTAAAAAAAGAAATTTTTTTGCCTCTCACATAACCAAAACTAGAGGACATTCTCAGAAATTATATCAAAGACATTTACCTATTAATAACAATGTAGCTCATATATTTGCAAACCGCGTAATATCAACATGGAACTCATTACCAGAATCATTAGTTACTGCTCCTTTTGTTACATTTAACAAACTTTAGACGAAATAGATTTTTCAAATTTTTGTAGACTTAGCTTTTAATTATTATCATGTTGTATTTCAAATTTAGGCTCCAATGTAAGTGTAAGTTATATGTAACTTACCAGTGTTTGCCTGTCGAACTTTTATTTCATTTGACAAATAAAAATCAATCAATCAATCAATCCCTGTTACAATAACTTCTGTTTTTGTGATGGCTCTAACATCTCATTCAACTCAAACACGAACGAGGCTGATGTTGTGACAGAGCTTAAATTAAACAAACTTACCTGTAAGTCGAAGTTTGATTTTAAATTATAGTGAATAATTATTAATAAAAGCAATGGTCAATGGTTATTATGGCTGTTTGTAATTACAGTAGTTGATTAAGTCTGCTATCTTTGTCATTTACCCCCTTGACTTTATCTAAAACATCAAACGAGTAGGATGGTGGATGGAATGGTAGGCCTACAGAGGGAATTGCATTGTGAATAGCTGTGGTGCATCATTGCGCATTGACAATCGAGACCTATCTAATATGAAATCTGTTGAAATTGATCTGCAGTGTCGCGGCTGAGATCAAAAAAGAAGTTTAACATCATAGCTCTCAGGAAAAGAGCCACTGCTCTAGAAATAGAGCAGTGATACAGGTGCCTTTGGTAGGGTGGCACCGTCTACATTATTTCTACTATCCCTTTTTGTCATTGGAAAGGCACCAGCTGTGCCGCTGTACCAACATGTTTCACTAGATTTCACATGTTTCACCATGTTTCACTAGATAAATATAACAATGTTTAAGTTACTTACCACTGTTGATGAAAATCGTAACGATTGAACATTGCCTTGAATTCTACATCGAATTGGTTCATTAATAGCTGGGGGGACACCACCGTAACAAACATGATCCATTAGTCCATTGCAGAAGACAAAACACTTTCCTTAATCAGAAATAGAACATATGGTACTTAAATAATCAGCTCAGAATAATCTACGATAATAATATGACAGACAGTATGAAAAGCTCAGGTTTGGTCCAGGCTGTAGGTAGATACTAACGGGCATTGATTAGATCAGATAAAACTTGAAATGAGATTGAGTCACAGAATGACACAACACTAATTACACCTAGATAGGCCATGGATGTACCAGCTTAGAAAATAAACTATATAAATAATGCCATACACTACAGCTGCTAGATGAAGGAGTATAATGTTACAGTAATTCCTATATATAATATATATATAGTTGATAATAGTCAAAAATTAGACATTCATTTTGCTACTTGAAGTTTCACGCCTAAGCGATCATCAGGCAATTTATTAAATTTAATCACGCCTTTAATAAATTGCCTAATGATCGCTTAGGTGTGAAACTTTAAGTAGCAAAATGAATGTCTAATTTTTGACTATTTTCAACTATATTACACGCTCTGCTGTATAGCATTGAGCACTATTACATTCAGTAAAGACAAATAATAAATATATTTATATATTTATTCATTTATTTATAATATATATATATTTATAGACAATCAAGTATCGTGCCTTTAGTTGTTTAATTATAATTAACATGCATATTGCATATAGCAGAGTTTTCAAGTTGATTCTCAGATCTTCTTTGCAACCAAAATGCACCTCCCCTGTGAAAGAGTCAAGTCAATTGTTTAGCCTGCCTCTTTCTCAGAGAGTGACTTCACACCATAGAGTTCATAAAATATAATGATACAATTGAAATGTATGTGTGGCTTTGAGTGACTCATTATTTGATTGAAAATGATTGCAGGTGTGTTGTTTACATTTATTGGATGTTGAAACTTGGTTGCGTAGTTATAATTCATAAAAACATTATGAGTCGATCATGAATCGATAGGAATCGAAAAACTTTGCAGTGATAATAACAATAATTTTAAAGCAGTATTTCGCTGCTCTGAGCTTGAATTTAAAAATTTTGACAGTCGGCATTTCAGAACTAACTGTGTGTTTACACATTTATTCACCTTAAGTGTATATATGGCCTTTTGACTCATTGTTATGAAGTATCCTTAAGTCTATGCTATGACAGTGGACTAAAAACGTGTTGATTTTCTTTATCATCATCTTCTTGGAGCGTAGACGGAAGTTGGTCGCATCATGCAATGAGCGTAAACAATACCGAAGAGTCAAAAAGCGGAAGAGAAATAGCCTGCGTCCAGACTAAAACGTGTTTAAGGAAAGTGTAAATTCTGGACCCAGGCTAAAGAGAAGGTCATGTTGAAGTACCTACAATCCAATATCAGTGATAAACATGAAAGCAACACTTATTTCTTTATTTGACTTATTATTTGGATATGTTTTTTCTGATTGTCTTACCCCCTGCAAAAAAAATCCACGAGTTTATGAGCAGTTCATGAACTTCATGAACAGTTCATGAATAGTCCATGAACAGTCACAAAGAGTTCATGAAACTTCATGAAGCGGTTCATGAACTGGTTCATGAACGTGAAATTGCCCAAAAGTTCATGAACAGTTCATGAACTTTTGGGCAATTTCATGTTCATGAACTCATGAACTTTTTTTCGCAGGGGACTCTATTTTTTATTTACTTTTTTCAACTTTTATTTTATTATTCTATAATTTTTATTCTTAATATCTATCTCATATTTTTTTTTATTTTATTAATCTAATTTATACAGTAATTATTATATTGGTTTGATTAATTTTCTTTTGCTTTGATTTGGTTTGATTGGATATTCTATTGAATTTGATTTCATTTATTTCTTTGAATTATAATCATTCACCATGAGTCCAAGGGTAGCGGAGCTATTTTTTAAACAACGGATTTGCATAGAACTTCTTTTTCTATTCTTACATGTCGTTGTTGAGTTTCTACACAGCGTGACTCTTCCTCCGTCAAAATTGACCTTAAACATGGCATTTTGGAGATTCTTGTGTCCCACTTTTTGGAACCAAAAAAGGAACGATTTTATTTTCCACATGAGAGTTTGACCGTGATTTTTGCCAACATTCTACGTTTTAATTGCTAAACGCAAAAATAATGTCGGAATTGTTTTACTTTTTTTTCATTAAAAATTTAACATTTAGTACAGTATAACATATTCCAAAAGAGCTATATACCTTCAAGTCATAACTTTTCGTTTTAACACTTTCCAGCACATACTTATCACATCATCAGGATTATCGTGTTGCTACGCAACGATACTGGAACTTGTGATTAATGACAGAAAGAGTTTTGAGATGAATTTTGAGACGAAAAACCTTAGGCTTTGAAGCAGCAGCGTCAACTTTGAAGGTATATAGCTCTGTTTGGAATATGTTATACTATAAGAAAAGTAGCTAGCAGGATCGGGATGAACAGTTAAATTTTTAATGAATAAAAAGTAAAACGATTCTGACATTTTTTTTGCGAGTAGAAATTGAAACGTAGAATGCTGGCAAAAAATCACGGTCAAACCCACTTTGGTTTTAAAAAATGGGACATGAGAATCTCCAAAACGCCATGTTCAAGGTCAATTTTGATAGGAAAAGAGTCATACTGTGTAAAACTCAAAAAACAACATGTACAAATAGTTCTATCCAAATCCGCTGTTTAGAAAAAGGCCATATATATACTTTAAAATCAGTAATCAAACATATTCCAGTTCAAAGAATTGCAAATCTTTCAAGATTATACAAATAGAAATCCTTGACTATAGAAATAAGATGTTCTTTAAATATTAGCTAGATAATGTGTTGCATGCCTTGCTTATTATTGTCTGAAATAAAGTAATTGTGAAATCAGAAACAAATATAAAAACAAGTGTAAACAAACTGTGAACAAATCAGGCACTGATGCAATCAAGCAATGATATTGATTGTATGCAGACAGCCAGACTTGTACGTTTGAATGATAGTTAATTGAAGTAGGTCTAAGCCTATAATTAAGCTTAGTTTGAAACAGTGACCAGTGGCTTGTGGGTTCAAGTTAGTAAAGTTGGACTAACTACGCATTTGGTTGGTGTAGGCATAATGACAGAACATATGAGTGTTGCCTGTATCCTGGTCTGCTATTTATAACTTTTTCTTCCATTTTTTGACGATGGTTGTCCAGCAAATCAGAAAATATTAATGTCCTTCTAAATTTGTTTTATTGTTAGGCTATTAAATCTAGGATCTTAGGATTCCCACTTTTGTCGGGTCCTGCCTATAGTAGCCTATAATAAAATCTTACTTGTTGGTTTGAGCTGAGCTTGAAGACGAACTTTTACAACATCAAATGGTGTTGCTACAATAAAATACAATAACAGTAGTGTTTATACAATAATATTATCAAGTAGAATTCTCAGAGATAAAATTGATAAACAAAATACAGCTGTACACAATAACAAACGAATTGATGAAAAAACAGATTGCATTGGTTGAGATAAAGGTGTGTAAGGGATTTAATGTGTTGTATAGCCATGAAGATATATGATATTGAAACATCATCATCATCATCATCATCATCATCAGAGAAATTGGAACTGCTCTTTTCCCAAACAGAGTTACAAACAAAGAAACTGTTGGGAAGATTTCTTTACGAATCTTTGCAGAAACGCTATAATAATTTGCAATAGTGAATAATAGAATGACCCATGTTTTGATAATTTTATAACTATATAGTGAATCAATATTATCTTAATATGTTGTTATTTAGAAGCAACAGGGATAAATAGGTTCTTATAACAACTATGCTAAATAAAAAATAAATAAAAATATATATATATATATATACAAATATCGAATAACAACATAATAATATTAAATAATACTTACCACACACCTGTATCTATGTAAACTGGTATATTGGTATTAAATCAAAACAAACAAACAAACAAACATCATCATCATCATCATCATCATCATCATCATCATCATCATCATCATCATCATCATCATCATCATCATCATCATCATCATCATCATCATCATCATTTATTGAGAAACCTTTAAGCTGTATGGCGTTTTTTCAAAGGGCTCATACATAATAAAATTAAAATAGTTACGAACATAATTACAATATAGACAAAAAAGTGGATTAGTGAATGATTAACCTTTACATGCTAGATTTGATTTACATAATTTTTGGAAAAGCCTATACAGTGATATCCTTTATTGAGTTTTATCGACATGGAGTAGTGAAACCTGTTTATACAGTAACAGCTATCTATAAAATCTACAATCTATAAAAGCTACAATGACCGTTATCAACAGGTAGTCTTTACATATAGGTCGATTCAATAGAACATTGTAATGTTTTTCATATGTTACTGTCCGAGTTACCAGATTAGCAACATGACATCTGCTATTGGTCGCCAACGCCAGATGTCTTTTGTAGGTCACATCGAGAGATCAAAGAGGTATGCCCCTCAACCCCTGCATGACATCCTTCACTGGCAACCAAAGGAGATGTTTCGACAGGGCTATGGGCAAGTGGTATCTTTCCATAATGTTTTTTATCGTGAATTGTCTTATTTACAAGTTTCTTTATCAGCTATGCCTGACAGTGATTTGTGGCATTCTTTGTCTAGAAATATGTTAGGCGTAAGAGGGACGCACATTCTTATAATAGGTTTGACTGTGAATTTTGATGGAGGCATGAAGCATGTTGGAGATGGAGCAGGCAAACATGGTAGCTCAGAAATTTTTAAATATGTAAAGCAGAAAAAGGTGAATTTAAAATGACAATTACTCAGTATTTCTTGTATTATGAAATACTAGGAGTTGGTAGGCCTAGATATGAGATGATGTAGGCTACATACACTACCAACACTGAAATCATGAAAATACCATAAATTTCACACTTTTGCATGATTATGGTGTCATTAGTGAGAGGTGTTGGTATATTGGGACAGAGTGAAAATGAAAATAAGGCGTAACGTTTATTCTAGCCTAAAGTCTATTCTAAAGTATGATACTTATGTGCAATTCGGGTAAGTGAAATTCCCGCTTATCTGTAACCTGGCTTTGAAACCCGTCAAACAACTTTCTGGTCAAGTCCTTGGTAAACAATTTCGGATAACTGCAAATTCGGATAAATGCAATGAAAACCGTGGGCAATTTTGACTTGCACTTAAGCGGGTTACACTGTATCATTAATTTTATAAGAAAGTCACTCAACAATTGGTTAGTCGTTGTTTCGCTGTTTGTTGTGTTTTACTGTTGATATTTATTTTCAGAAATAATTATTATACAGTGTAGCAGATCAAATCAATTGAAATATTCAATGATAATGAAGTGAATATTAACTTGGCGAAGATTGAAGTAATTTTGTTAGAAAATGAAAAAAATAGAGCGGCTGAGCCCGCTAAAGCTTCAGGCAAACGCTCACGACTTTTACGCGGAAAAATCGTTCCTCTTTTGAGGAGATATTGCAAAATGGAAATTTATCAAGGGTGGCTACTTGCTTACGACAAAGTTTCAAAAATCTTTAGAGTAAACATGTTCAGGGTCAATCCCAGTCAACATTTTTCTTTACGCAGTATTTCCAGATATTAATATGGCGAGTAATATTATTCTTTAATGTGCCTTTTTACGATACAAAGACATATATAACAGATTGTGAAATTAATTGCTAAGTTCATTTGCTTTTCTTAAGCATAATAACAGATTATACACGGAAGAACAAATGTTTGATTTTTTTAATTCAAGTTGCGCACGTAGCTAGAAATTCCAAGAATATATTTGCGCCTGCGTCGTACTGTCTCTGATGTCATACTAACCAAATTAGACAGAAGCAGCGTAGTAGACGTGGAATACATTCTACTACTTCCTGTCGACAACAAAAAATCGCAGCATATATTTAAATGCATTTAAATTTTTTGAGACAAATTTTCAGAGCTTACGACAAGCTGCGACAATTCCCAAAAATCTTGAAAGTGGCTAAACGCTTGCGATTTTGCCGCTTTTAGCAAAAACGTGCAAAAGTTGTGAGCGTTTGCCTGTGCTTAAAGATTACGAGAAAATTATCTAATTTCATGGTAAAATTTTATTTTCAATTTGTGTAGGCTATCAAAATACACTATAGTGGAAACATATATCATTTGAAAGCTCGGACCATCTAGTTTTCATTTTGTATGTTTCAAAAAGCAAAATATAACAGTTTTTTTAATAATTATTAAGAAAATGTTTGGGGCAAATTTTCAATGTGAGCCCCAAATTTAAAAAATTAAAACCTCACCTATACACCCTACAAAAATAAATCATGAGTTCACGACTGTAAAATTTACATTTTTGTTCAAATGTTGCTCTTAGGCTACCAGTCACTGTTGACCAGTCAAGGTTATTCCATGGAGTGGTGTATTATGTTACATGCATAGGCCTAGCCTAGGATCAGGCCTATACATTTTTGTGTGTTTGTGGCGAATATTTGAAAAATTTGGGCGTTGCATTGAAGTTCAATAGGCTAGAACTTAACAAATGAATCTGGAGTCTACCTGGAGTGTCACTTTATAATTTTGACTGGACCTCATACCCACAAAATAAATTTGCTTGGATGGTTTGGCCTTACCTAGCAATGAAACGCATAGTGCTCCAACTGAAGAAGATATCATTTGTTGAGTTGCAGTGAGTGACGTTGAATTCTTATCCATGTTAAAATATCTTTTGATTTATAATGCCAAGAAAAATTGCAATATAAAAGCATTGGGAATTATTTATGAGGTGAAAACTCTTGTCTGTATGCCAGGCTGTAAATGAATGCATGCATGCACTTGCAGCAAAGAAAACTAGCGACCAAAATAAATCAAAGCATAAACCAAAGTTGTTCTATGTCTAGCAAATTAATATCATGCAGTCTCCATTTTTTAATGCGAATTTATTTGCTATAGTACGATTAGTAGGCATATGAATCACTTTTAAGAAATTGTTACAATTCTATTTCTAAAGTTAAGTCACACTCGCACAATCCGCGTGGAAGATGACAGTAACTTGTTGTTGAAATGCTTAAAATCTCAACTGAGCATGCGCGGTGCATTACGTAACTTTGGAATCGGATTAAGGATCGGATCGAGAAGAGTTCGAAATAGTTTTTGAACGAGCAGGAAAGGCTGATTCACATAATAGAATTTCAAATAAAATTTAGTGAACATTGAAACTCTGTTGAGATGTTTACAAAAAAACTTTGAAAAAGTACATGAAACTATTTGAATGTATCCAACAATCAATTTTCCTTCCAAATTTTGTTTTTGTGGTTGCGACTTTGAGCTGAGAGCCAATGTAATACCCCTTCATGATAATACTTAATTAATAGGTATTCAACATAGTTTATGGTATTCAATAAATAGGGTTGGCATCATACGAGAAGCGAAGACTTACAAAGAGAAAACATACACAATATATATTACTATCTCAAGGTTGTAATTTGCAATTTTGCATGTATATATTTGAATGATCAATACAACAATAATTATCACCATAAGAAACAAACAAAGCAATATTTAGCATAAAGATATTACCCTTTAAAACATTAATCCATTTTATACAATACAGGTATGACCCCAAGATTTAAATTATTATTAGATTGCAGAAAAAATTATCCATTCGTATGTCAACTGTAAATATATATATATCAATACAATTAACAAACATTAAAAGTAACAATCGTAAAAGTTAAAACGATTGATGATAGTGTGACGTCTTAGTACATATAGTGAGTCACTTTATTTGGTTCTTCTTGTCAAAGGTTTATATATATTATAGTCTTGATCTTTCGAGCGTACAAACAATTTGCTGTATTTCATTTGTTCTAGTTAAAATTTTAAACTAGTATATAGTTGGACAATTAGTCATCTGTTAATTATTATCTGCGTAAAGACAACATATTTATAAAGCATACTATCTCTGTATATCGACATAATATACTAATAATGTCTTCATGATTCTATAGCAAAGATTCATGTGCTATTTCGAGTCACAATAAATTTCATTAACAGAGTTTCAAAAAACAGAAACTGCTTAAATGTGTGCCCTATGGCAAATGCCCAAATTTGATACCCGAATTACTGTGTGATATGAAAATTCACATAATTTAGGTTTTCTTCTTCATTTATATTTTCCATCTTGATGAGTCAACTGTGTGTTGACAGAGGGTAGATGTCTGATTTTGATGATGCACATCTGGTGACTTGAGATTCTTATTTATTAACTATGATTTCTCTAAACTTCTTTCCAGATTTGAATTATTTTCTATGTTGTATAGCCAATCGTCATCAACATGAAGCATTTGCATGGCACAACAAACAATTGCTCTTGCAGACCGGGTATGACCAAAGAGATCTTGAACAACATGTGATAATGCAAGGAGGTCTAAAAATACATAAACAGATTCAATGATGTTAGAAAAGGAAAAGGAAAGTAAACAAAATGTTTCCCAACATCAGATAATTTTCATATCCCATCTTGTATCAAATGAGCAAGATGTACAACAGATGTTTTATTACTTGTAATTTAGTTTGGATTACATGTTCAACCAATAGAAAGTTGAGATGAGCTTTGAGGAGCTTTCAAAATAGTTAACTGAAAATACTTATAAAATATATTAGCATCTTATGTTCAAATGCAAAATGCAAGGTTGATCAATGGTTGCTTACAACAGATGGATTTTAAAAATGTGTGCCATGATGTGCTTCATGTTCAGTGTAACACATTATCACAAAAAACTGCCGAATAGCTCCCACAGAGTTTTCTCTGCGATATTGTCTTATACTTCCAAAGGGAAAACCGGGGGATAAAAGTAAAATGCATGCTTTTAATCCCGATGGAGAACAATAGAGTTGGAAATAAATATGTTTAATTTTCAGAAATGCTGATAACAATTGAACAGTGTCACGACTCATTTGAAGAAGTTTCCTCCAACTTCAGGATTATCATGTCTTGTACAAGTAACATATCAGCAGCGTACAAAAAACGTTGGGGTACCGGAATCTAGGATAGAGGTATGACCTAAATTAACCAAACATCAGAAGTTTGTAGTTTTTGTAAAACAAATTTAGTAGGATTTCTGTAGAAATTCTGGCTTCAAAAAACTTTTCCAATTCCGAAGCTAGATCTCAATATTGTGCTTATAGGATTAGGATAGGAACAATGCCATGGTAAATCCGTATATATTTACGTCTATTTTGAGAATGGTTTTGAATGAGTAGCACAAGCTAAAGCTACTGCCGCGGTTGATGTTTTGCATTCCACTGAAATTAGAAATTGTTTTAATAAAGATATTTATTGTTTCTTTTGGTACGTTTGTGGGGCGAAATTCAGAAGATTCTTCTAGGAAAAACTCATAATCTCGGAAGGTAAAACCTTTTCTCGTATCCAGCATATCAGTTGACCAATTATCAAATAGAAGAGCCTACACCGTCAAATGTAATTGATATTGTTTGTATTAAGTTCCGTACCTTTGACAGCATATGATTTAGAGCCATAGCCAGAGCTGTTATGGCTGTTAGCAATTTCATCTTTACGAGTCATTTGTAGTTCTTTGATACAAGCAAGCCATTGATCCAGAGCAACACCAACATTTGAATGCATAGGTGATCGACTAAGACGTTCAATCCGACCAATTAATGATTCAACCTAAAACAAATATACCTGTTCATTGTAGCCATTGTGTCAAAAGTTAATATCTTTATTTCAGAAGGATATAAAGAAAATTTGTAAATAAATGACATTTTTCTGATTTATAGGACAAACCTCAACAACAAAAATTCAGAAAAAAAAAGTTGAAATTGCTGCCAAATTCAAGAAGGCAATATAATTGAATTATAGCCTGTTGATTGCTTATACAGTAGATATCAGAGTCATCTATTTACAAGAGTTGGGACACTTCTGCCATTTTTGTATCTTTTTGCCTGGACCCGAGCACGTTTTTAACAGTGCGCATGTGCAGGAGAATGTTGTGTGTTTTTTTCAGCCATATTGTATTGTATTTTTTCGCGCGTTTCACTTGAAATGATTGAGAACCTGTTTCCAAAAGAACAAAGATGGCATCCAAATATCACGTGACTGGCATCTGTCCAATTGGAGACGATAGCGGCACATGAAAGCGTGTCCCAACTCTTGTAAATAGATGGCTCTGGTACATATAGCTGCACACACTATTGCAGTACTATTTCTGATTATTTCCATAAGTACGGTAGCTGGATTCCATACATGCACAATGCACATGTTTAAGGTTAATTAGAAAATTCATTCAAGGATTGTGAGTGCATTAGTTCACTACACACTTTGCATTCAATTGGAACAGACTAGCGCTAGCGTATTGATAGAAGTGATCTATATACAAAGATGAGTACTTTTAACAACCCCAGTGTCATTTAGTAATCAGATTATTTGTTTTACAATTGTATTTGTAAAACTCAAGAAATTTATGAATGATCTTCTAGTGACTTAATTGGCTAACTCCTGTGTTTTGATAACACAAGCCAAAAAACAACTTTGTAATCATTTATTCATTTTAGAGGACCCTTTCTAACCATATAGTAGTGATACAGTACTACATCTCTTAGTATTCTAGTAACTGAATTAATCAAGTAAAATCTGATTCAGAGTCATTGTGTACTCAAGTCTATCACCCTGTATTAAATAGACACACATTCATCAATGACAAATGAGACCACATAAACCGGTAGTAATTTTGTCTTGCAGTTTGAAATTCTATTGGGTAAATACTAAAATAGGCAGTATGCTGTATTTCATACTGTACATATACAAATCTCAAAATGAAATTTACCTATAGAAATTAATTCCTTTTGATTGTCTAGATAGATGTTACTATCAGTTAATTTTCAGTGTTAATTAATCACATTTAAAGATAATAATACATTTGATTACCTTATTGTGTTCTTTGGTTTGATCAACAATCATACGATCAACACGAGTTGGGTTTGGAGGTAGTCTTGGCATATGACTTGAGCCGCTCGATGATGGGCGGCGTGGAGGATATACTTTTGATAGTTCTTGCTCGGCCTAGAAATAAAAATACATGATGATGCAATAATTATAATAATGTTAACTTAGTAGGTTAAATATATTAATTCCTTTGCAAAAGGCAAAACATAAATATAATGCCAAATGCTGGTTAAGTTCTCTGTTACTCAGAATTTTTTCATGATAGCGCTCATCAAACGGTTTTACTCATATGAAAAAATATTCCTAAATGCACCAACGATATATACAAGTTTACATCGCTATTTTTTATTGTTAATCATGTAATAAAAATATAGGCTTATTGTATTCATTATAGTTTCTCGAATCAACTTAGGCTGGGGTTATATCGGCACACCGAACTCAATTCAAATTAGGTGCGACACCAAATAGCATTAAATTTGCATAATTTGTGGCTATATAGATGAACCAAATGTCGAAGATCTTTAAAAACTGGCCAAAATGTCACGTGATAGGAAGTGGTTTACTTGGAAATATACCGCATGGTTTGAAACCAGAGTAGGTCTATTTTGTTTCCATTATTATTCACTTTCAGCGATCTTTCCGTTCTATTTTGCCTATCAACAGTTTGAAACTTGAAATGAAGTAGGAATCTCAAAGGTTAGCAAGAATTTTACGGGAAACAGCTTTTGTTCTAACAAAGTATAGTACTCAGAGCAAAGTAAATTCGAATTTCCATTATAATAACATATTATGATAAAAGCGATCCCAATTCTAGTGCTGGTGCATTGTGATTGGCTAAAACAAAACGTTTTAAATGGTTTAAATCATGATTTTGAAAAACATCAGCTTCCCTTTCAATCATATAAACAAGTCACCATAACAACCTCCCGAAAGTGATGTTCTTACCATTGCATTGCCATGGAAACATCTTTTAAAATAATTTATGATTTGCACATCCCCCGGTTTATTGTCATATAAGGTAGATATAGGAGCTCAGTCACGGCACCGTGATTCAAATGTATTTAGTTTGGTGCAATGATAGCTCGCTCGTATAACGCGGCGATGAATTTAATTCATGGAGAAGAGCTCCGCAAGTCAAGGCTCAACGTGCCGAGCTAGCTCGACGCACCAAATGATTTTTGAGGAATTTTGATGAACTGAATGGTGTTATACGAAGCGCGCTATCATGAGATTTAATTGGAATGAATGAATCAATTGAGTTCAGTGCCTCCATATAACCCCAGCCTTACTTGATCATATTCTTTCAACATCTCTTCTGTTCAAATAAAGATAAATCTTGGTAATGACTTTATATTTCTAATGTAACTGGTTTGGTCTTAATTATCTTATCGTGTATCATTTATTCCATCTACCGATCCTCTATTTTAAACTAAAAACTTTTTTAGACTACAATGAGATGTAAAGTCAATTGGTAATGAAGCAGCAATCTACATTATATACGTATAGGCATTTTAAAATCAAAGGATTTCGAAAAAATGGCTCAACAATGTGGACAATACATATATTTTACGGATAAACTCATAAACAGAGAAATAAATATAGCCTGATCTGCTGAATAGTAGAGATGATGTGTGTTACCTTTCTGCATTCTCTTTCGAGGTTACGTAATTGATCAAGACAGTCATCAAGACAACAACCAAGCTTCTCTGCAGCATGAACACGAAACACTTCACCATACTCTTTCCCATGACCATTATGATGTTTAATAATTCCATTCATAGGACGTGAATTGTGAATAATTGGTTGACTCATACCATTGTATACATATGCTTTCCTATAGTCATGAGGATCATTAATGTAACCATTGGCACTATTCACGCGTTTCATGTAATGATTTTGATGCATATTCGATTGATTGTTATGTGAACGATGTTGTTTGAATGGTTCTTGAGACGATCGTAATGAATGGGGTAAAGACCTAGCTCTGTCCTTACAATAATAATCCTCGAATCCAGCTGCATATGGTGGACTTTCTGTTACGTGATTAGCCATTGAAGTTGGGGCACTGCCAATAATAGCATTCTCAGATGGACTTATTCTTTGATCAATATCAGATTTATTCATAGATGTATCAAATGGATCAGTGTTATTTTGAAAATAAGGCATTCCTTCTTCACTGGGTGTTGATGGGTATGAATCTCTCGGGGATGGTTTAGGTGACCAGATTTCGTGAATAATGCGATTACCAAGACCAGCTGGTGGCGGGGCACTATTATCATGCAGATCTAATGACAGATTGAAGCTTGATGAAAGTGACGCTGAGTTCACAGGCCATGATTCACTTCTTCCATACCTAACATAAGAGAATATAAACATAAAGCGTATATTGGGAATGGCAATGTAAACGTTTAAATTAATTGGGAATACTCCAGAATAATATTTGTTTAGACCATACAAATGTTGCTTGTAAAATACAACAGTGGATGAATCATGTCAGACCAATGGAAACTGAGTTAGGATGACTTATATGATCATATAGGCATACTGTTCCGAATATAGCAGAAATGGTTGCGGTTTAAGTGCTATTTATAAACTATTCTTCAATCCACATACCAGAAATAAAAACAATGTTGTTATCTTGGCTCATTTATCCGCCAGTCTCCATCCTCTAAGAAATATAGGTTCCAGAATGGTCATGCGGGACTGCAAATGCGGTATGCACAGAGGTTGTCATCATCTATACTATTATTCGAAAGCAGGACTTCGGGCGCGATGCCTGACGAGCTACGACATCAGAAAGGTCTCTGATGAGTCCCTTGGCAGGGACAAAACACGTGTCAGACCAGCCGCTTTATTAAGAATGGTTATGGTACAGTAAATTGTATATATTCTAACCTTGGGTTTCCATTGTGTTGTTCTTGTCCATTTGTTGTAAGAGGAAATTCACCTTGATCTTCAAGTATCTCATCATCCAACACAGTGGACAACAAATGAAAGGCGATATGTTTTTTGCTTTGCTCATTTTCACATGTCTGTTCATTATCACATGGTGGTATCATTAACGGAGGCACTTCTTCTTCAGCATTTGGACTGCTATGTGATAACGATGGAGATGTTGCCCCTTGTTGTAAGAACCTCAAATGAAATCCATTTGTTGGCTCTTCCATTCCGTTTACACTTGATTGGCATGGCTACAAAAGATAAACAGATGAAAAGTTGAAGCAAATGACTTTTAAATTAACATTTGAGAAAGTAGACTCATATAAGGGATGATAATAACAGGTGGAAAATAACATGCATTACAAAATCATTTTGAGAAATGAAATGAAAAACACTACCATATGGCTTGAGTGAGCATCCATTGATTTACATCTTGCAAAATTAAAGACTAAAATATAACACTAATTAGGTAAAACATCTTTGCAGTTCGATGGGGGTTCTCAAGAAACGGGATTACGAGAATGGATTTTTTTTTGTAGTGGGAAACGAAAATTTGTCAAAAATAGAACTTTGTGTTGATTGTAATGGGAGTTTGAGAATAAAATAGGATTGTTTGTAAAACAAATATCATGACTAAACGGTTTCGATGGCTGACTGCATGTGTGAATCATCAATTCTGAAAAATTTATCCTGTGATACACCCCCCAATGACTCCATTCAAATAAAAGAAAATAGTGGCTATATTTAGCATGTACAAGCTAAAAATACAAGTTTCAAATGTTTGCAATGTCTCACTTTCACAAATGTTCTGTTGAAGAAGGTCAAATTATTATGCAAACATGATGCCACTTTAGCAATAGATGACTTAATGTCCTATTTGCTTAGACAAACAAAAGTTGTTTTAAGTGACCATAAATTAATGCCAAAAGATGAAAAACATCATAGATAGGTAATAAAATAAAAGAAATAAAAGAATGGCATATACAGAGCAGATCTTAATTTTATGTGATGTGAATTTATTTATCTTATATTTGAGTGAAACTTCAACAAACAGAATTGATATAAAATATAGGAAACAGTGAGTGAATATTGATATCGAAATATTGCACAGGATATAACTAAACTTTTCAAGTTAGTTATTTCAAATGATTGAGAGGTTGATTTCAAACCTCGTAGACGTAGCTCAAGCTTACTTATCAACTTGATTCCTATTGAAATCTCCCAAAAATAAACTATATTAGTAATTTATAAATACGAAAACACTGAATCATCATGTTTAATATGACGCTTTGGCACACTGCGCCATGCAAGATGAAATGGAAACAACGGAAGAACACTATAAACATAAGCAACAAAGCGTTTTACTAAAGCGTGAACTTACTTTCCTTTGATAGGATGTTGATAATCCAGGGTCTGTATGTTTCTGCCACTTCAACTGCATACCATTTGAAGGATTGAAATTATTAGTTTCAGCAGGAACAAATGGCTTCGCTGCCGGATTGGGTACAAATCCCTTCGATGCGAAAACAAAAGCAAGCGTCAAAACATAACATTAATAAAAGAACGGTGTCCAGCTGACCTGCTATTTCATGCCAATTAATTATTTTGTATGTGTTTTACACAATATGATAATTTGAAGTAGAAAACTTCATTAACAGCTCAACAAATTAAACATAAGTCCACGATATGTTGTGTACTTAAATTTCCGGTGGCCCAGCAATACTTATCATGCAAACGTTATATTATTATTCCATGAATGGTAGAGATAATTGAAAAGACTTACCGTGGAATACTTTGCAGAATTATTATCAGTAAGATATTGTTCTATTTTATCGTGTTCGGTTCGTTGTTGTCCCGAATCAGCATGGCTAGAAAGCGCCATTCCCCTGGCTACCTCGCCATTACAAAATCTTGCGATGAAGACACAGAAACCGCGTATCATCACAACCAAAATGGAAGACTGGGCACAAAGTCGTCCCTGGATACACAAAACTTCGCATGAATATGGAATATCCCCTTCTTGTGTCATGCATAGACATTTTACATTTTTACTGAATTAGATCTCATTTGATGACATTAAAATAAGGACAATTACATCAGTGTAAGATACGTAGATACGTAATCGTTGTCATCTAAAATAAAATAATATTGTAAAATATTTTATCCATCACGTTCATTGGTTGACGAAAAAGGGTTTTCCCCCAACGACTTTGAGAATTTTCTCCTAATTTAGTCTGACACTGTCTGACACTCAAAAATTAATTTTTGGGAATATAAGAATTGATAGAGTAAAGTAATTTCTTTAGCTATACAGTACTTCATATTTTAGATTAGCGATAATCAAAAGCACAGGTATTTGCGACTATGTCATTTTCAAGCAAAAAATAAAATAAAAATAAAGAGATTCACTATAAATATCATTTTTGACTTTTCACTAATCTACATATGAAATATAAGAATTAAATCATAATATAGATTCTATAATAAACTATCTCAAACCTCTATTTGCCACACTGACATTCCTGGGACAAATTACACTTATAAGGTAAACTAGATAGGTAGAAGCTATTCAAGATAGCTCATTTTTTGGTAACGAATTTCAATGGATTGGTTTTGAAACTTGTAGTATAAATTAAATTGATTATAAATTTACTATTTTAATTATTTTTACTATGTATTAATAAGAATGGACAATTAACAAAAAATTGGATACAAATACTGTAGCTCAAAGATCACGAATTTACTCCGTGTCTCCACGGTTACTCTGAGTTTCGCATAAAGATCAACGCTCTTCAGAAGGTTTGTTAAAACCTTCACACGGAGTAAACTCGTGATCTTTGATCTACAATTTACATTGCTCTGCTTTTAATCAAATTGATGTTTTTCCCATACAGTTACTTTATATATAGAATATACATGTAGATGATATCAAAGGGAGATAAAACTATGTAATAGCCTGGACAGTATGGACACTATTAAGTAACTAATTAATTGATCCCCAGACGCCCGGGAAACACCCGGGAAGTACTGAACAATTAGCAAATGTTAAAATCGTTTAATTTCCCTGGTATTGTGAGACTTACTTGCCAAAAACCCTGCCATTAATGGCTTTGCTATCGCATCAATTGAAGCTGCTATTTCTTCTTTTATGGTTACAGTTTTGGGACTCTGGATGTGTAATGGTGATAATGATTCAAAAAAGTGAATGAATGCATTGCAGATCTATTTTCATGTTAACACTATATATAGGTTTGTTGCCACTATAACATCATTCAAACCTTATCCAACATTTAAGAACTGTTATTTTCTGGCCCCTATTTTCATCGATTAATCGTTTTTATACAGTTGATGAATCAAATGCAGTTTTAAATATTAAATCCGTTGGCGCATTCAGAAGAAAATGATTTCAAGACTTTACATTTTCCTTAATTAAGAAACGTTTTCGTCTGCACGCAAACTACGCGAAACTCCGTGTATAACACACAGATGAACTGTTTGTCAAGCATCATACGTATACATTGACCCGATAGGCTATTTTTTACCGGCATATTTATAGAGGAAGGAGATAGCCAAGATCTAGCCTTCAAATTTTGCTTTGAAATAATGATCGAAGAAAAACAAGAATTTTAAATATCCATGTTTCAAAGCAATAATAAAACTGCTTAACAAAAATAATATGCAATAGTCGATTGGAAAATATAGTATCCTACTCACTAGGCAAGAGCCTCTATCCCGTGTTCCGCTCCATGATACTGAGAGTCGCTTCACTCGCTGTATGAAATAGAGTTCTGACGCATTGTCACAGGCTAACGGCGTTTGACTTCCTACTCGCGGTGGCCTTTTAATTCTCTGCAATATTATATCAGATTCAGTCCTACCCACGTACATAAAATGCAGATTTTGAAACTTTACCCTCCGAATAGTCAGGGGTTAATTATCGAGATCTCTGTACCGTAGTACATACCCCATCAAATTGTTAGCTCTTTCGATATTGCAGCATATAGTGTTAACAGCTAAACAAGTAATAAAGGTAGTTAAAGTGTGAAAAAGTTTTCTATTTCTTTGTATGTCTACTTGAATTTATACAGCCGCTGATACAACTAACATGAAGTATATAAAGTAGTGATTCTGATTGTATTTGATATTGCAATAGATTTTTATTACAATTATCTGCCATCTGATAATTATCTATAATTGTTAATAAATTTGAGAAATAAAATACCAACAATAAATCACCATGGATGTAACCAAAGCATTGATAATCGCTTCCATCGCAATCACGATATTAGTCTCTGGTAAGTAACAATCTATCTCTCAAATTATATGTACATTTGCATGCGTCTTTCGACTCCTTTAGTGACAATTGAAAAGGCGTAACTAGTCAAACTCATTTGATTGTAACTTGGGGTTTGAATACAATCCGAAAAGAGGACTCTGAGATTTCGAAGTCAATCGATTACCAGTACTCCTACTGCAGTTGCATGGTTTCCAAAGAATTAAGATTTCTCTGATTTCTAAAACATTGACGGATAACTGGATTCATAGTGTACATGAGAACAAATTTTTAGGGTATTCTTTGTCATGAACATCTTTTGATGTATTGACGACTTTGCAATTTTTTCATTTTGCAAATCGTTTTTGTCCATAAATTTTTATGTTTGAAGTTGTGTCATTGGTAGACATATTTGGGGTATCTTTTTCATGTTGTGGACATTTTTATGGTCATTCTGCCAAAGTTCTATTTGAACAACCCCGTTGAAGCACAATAGAAGTTACCTCAAGGGCCTGAAATAGGGCAGGTCTGACGAAAGGTGTGCAATTATGTAGATATCCCATAGCGATTTACGTTAACATCCCATAGCCATTTACAGGGACAACTGTCCACATCGCATCGTATATTATTATTTCCAGCAGTGTATAGTTACGTCGTTTAATATCAAATTGCATCAATTTTGACCTGATAGCTTTTTTAATCTACATACGGGCTTGTCGTTATACTATATGACGATGCCTGAATGTGAAGTGAGTTCCTGAGCTTCTAACTACACTGAATACTGATCACATATTAATTATTATGTAGGTATATGTGATTGTATATACGGAATCCATACTTGTGTTTTGGTTTCAGTAATTGTCGTACATGGACTTTAAGGCAGAAAAGAATAATTACACATCACTGAAAATGAATGTTTCAAAATAAGATAACTTGAAAGTGCTTTTCTAGCTAGGGCTGAGCAATTATGCGAGGAGGTGAATACAATATGCCAATGTCTTTAATACTTTTTGCATGGTGATGTTCATGATATTGAACATGGTATTGCTTCTCTGGAACATGAAGATATCCATACGATATATGTGAGCATTATTCTTGTGCCATTTTAGTTGCCATTTACCATTTATCGGCCCACGTAGAACAATTTGACAACGATTTGTCCATATGAAGATATGTGTGGAACATGTAAATTTTAGAGACATCAGCAAAAAGTTTGATTTTACAATTTCTTTCCATACACGCACGAGGATATGTCTGAAAGTACAGAAGAAATGAGAGGGGCCTCAGGACAAAGCCGAGGAGTATACCACAATATATTACAGAAGCTGGCAGCGAAAATGTATTGCCGAAAATTCTTTGAGGACGAAAGGTTAAAAATACAGAAACCATTGCAGTAGTTCGAACTTCACACCAAAAGTAGACAGTTTTGTAGTAAGCTTTTCGTGAGATAAAGGCATACAATTGACCGGCTGTCTTTGCGCTCGGTTTTCGATACACACCACTTGTTGCTCGACAAATGATATTCATTTTCAATTTTGAGCCCGCAAGGCTCGATGGTCAATGTTATACCTTCAAATTTTAAAAAGAGTCGAATGCTTTTGCAAAGTGAACATATACAGTGACAATTTCTTCTAATTGTTAACAGAAACGACAAAAATAAAGACATTGCGTGCAAGTCAAGCGTGTATTAATGTAGGAATGTGTCTTTCGTAGGTATCTTTATAGATACGATATTATGAGACAAATGAGATCATTCATAATTTCATTGTTGATAATTGACTCCATGATTTACAGCAATGCGGGAAGCATTTGTACATGAGAGATATAGCGCCGACTCAATACTGGCTATAGTTAATGATGACAGAGATTACTCATCAGGTATAAATTAAAAATTAGAGTATTTAAGAACTTCGCTAGAATAAAGGAGACATTCAATATTAGGATGAAAACCCTTGTTAATAGCGAAATACTAGTAGTCTTGTGCGGGATCTTACGTAAACTCATTTAAGCAATTAATAAGGTTCATTTCCATGTAGTAAGATATCATACAGTTAATAATTAGCCTTGTATAAAGTAATGAAATTTGTGTTTTAATAATTTACTTTCTATAAGTTTTCATGTTAATGAATTGTGAGCTACGGTGATTGGCACTTCATCGGCTATATATGAATTCAACCCATTGCAATAAAGTTTGCTTGATATCATTCAAGTTGTCACTTTTGCTAAAATTTGACATGTTTTTTTGACTCACAATAATAAATTCAATACAGTCCTCATTTTTTGGTCAGAACATTCAGTCTATAATAAAAAAGGAATAGTTGCCAAATGCTACAGCCTCCCTTTACTCCATGCGTTCGTCCGTCTGCGATTTTTTTATAAGTTCAATAAAGAAATTAACAAAATGAGTAACATTTGTAACAACTTGACTTCACAAAGATATTTCTTCAAACTTTTTATTATAGTTTTCACTGTTCACTTTCTTAGGGCACCGAGGGTCTGCAAAATATCAAAAGTTGACATACCCCAACATAATTTGTTGATTTCAATCTGAACGAAATTTTTATTATTTAGGTACTCAATCAAGACCGAATACCACTAATGATAACAGAGATAAAGATGGAAAAGTTGATGTGAGTTCCGCTTGTATGTAACTTAGTGCGATGCAAATGCCAACTGTCTAGTAAATTGTCACAGAGGAGAGAAATTATAACAAAACACTGTTATATAACGACCACCTTCCAAGAGTGACCAATAATCTACTATTTAATTATCCTAGTAGTGATAGAGTTGATCAAGTGACATAAAACTTTCGTAAACAGTGGTTCAGAATGTGGTCTGCAACTCCAAGAGTGTTGCTTGAAGTTTAAACACTAGGCCTACCAAGCCAGCGCTTTCCCAGTGACCCAAAATCATACGATTGGAGAAAAAAAAGATTTTTAACTCAAACATTTGGAACAATAGAAAACCTGACCTGTCTCTCGCTGAGTTACTCATCTACACGGTAGCAACTACCTGCTCCAGACTGGGAGGGGGCTATTCCTAATTTTATCCAACAAAATTGATGTGATATATGCACAACTGACAACTGGAAGGTTCAGTACTTGAATACCCTCAAACTTGCACGATTTTACAATTTTAAGTCACAAAATTGCTCTGATTTTTTCTCAAAAATCTTTAGTGGGAGCTGTCACACCACACACCCTCGGGATCTACGATTGTGCTCACCTATATCTGTCCACAAGGCAAAAAGTTGTCCTGGCTACTAGCATAGCCCTGTCTGATTAAGACAAGCTACCAGATAAACAACTCTCTTTCCTTGTAAACATCCCAGTTTAATTAAACTGTATTCTTGTCTTTCAGTGTGACGTTATAGAGCAACAATGCAAAGCGATGGACCGCCGTAGAAACACAAACACAGAAACATGCTTTCTCTATCTACATCTATGTAGAAACTTTGCCAAAGCAAGAGCATCAAATCAGAATATGCCTACAAATGATATAACCATCTTATCGCATAGTTTATAATAAAATTTATTTGAATGAATATTATAACATGAGCTTTGAAAGACAAATCCAACTACCAAACTAATTTATACTGAAGAAATAAAACTATATTATCATCACTACACACATTTACACATCTGTAATTATTATCTTCATATTTTTACATACCTTTTAAAGCTTTGATGATGTTTCAATATGTTTAAAATAAATAACTGTCACTGTGATATCATCATGTACTTCTCGTTTATATGAATTTGGAAGACTCAAAACTTTCATCAACGTTTGATTGTTATTTTTACTGAGACAATAGCGTATTAATTTGGTAGCACCGTTTATATCTGATATTTCTCCGGTTGACAATTCTTTAAAATGTTCTCCAATTATTTTAACTGCTTTATCACTAGAGACAGTGTCCCATAATCCATCAGTGGCTATAATTAGAAATTGATCTTGATTATCAAGTATTTTTTCTGTGATAACAGGTGATGCTGTTAAATATGGTGGACTGCGATAAATATGACGTGGTACAACTGGTCTACCGTACGCAATATCAAGTACTGATTCGTGTAGTTTTTTGCTCCACTTATAACATACATCCCCGAATGCTCTTAATGGTTGCAATTGACCAAGTAGACGATCAAACATTACTACTGTTCCTTCTTCTCCACGATGCTCATCTTTTAATCTCTTTACTTCTGATTGGTTACTTACTGTTTGATCAACAGACATAGGCATTGCAAAATAGTTACCATTAGCATCACATCGACCAATCACAGCACGACAATCACCCGTACTTGCAATCAGAAGTGATTTATCTTGAACTACTGCAGATATAGCACATGAACCTGCAACTCCAATTAAAAGAGATTCATCTGCTTTTCTATCAACTGGAATGGCTTCATTACATATATCTCTATCAAGTTCATTGTATGAAAACGTGACAGTGTCAGCCAGAGACTGCAAACCTTTGCTTGGAATTCTCTGCAAAAGATAGCGGTGGCTACTTTTCAGAGTATTTTGCTTATTTTCAAACCCTGATGGGAGCTGGACATGTTGAAAAACTTTCTCAGATTGACCTATTTGTTGTACAAAGTTATCAACATCAACTTTATAAGGACTGCACTTTAAATATGAAGCCAAACACATTGCAGTATAGAGGGGTAAACGGTGCCTCAACGTTTCAGAACAATGCCAACCAGAATGACCATCCATTGTACCAAAAAAGAACGAATTTGTAATAGGGAAATAACATTCTGTGTGCCTATCTTCAATTGGACAATTAGCATTGATGAAGTTAGTTTCAAACTTAATAAGACATCCTTTATCAATTTCTTTTGTGTGCTGATGCATAAGAAGAAGTTCTTTTGCTTCAAGAGGCAAGTCTGAAATGACTTTCGATGATTTGAAACTGTTCATGAGCGTTTTCCACCAAGATGATGAACTGCCACTTCCACCATCTGGCGATTCCGCAAATGCAATCCTTTGCGTACTTAGCTTTATCGCAGCAATACTTGATGTAACAGCAGCAGAAAATAGCAAAACCTTTTTCTCCATGGCATATACACTTTTTGAGACATGGGGCGATAAATATCGACCAGCCAGATTAGCTTAGTTTGACATTTAATGAACTTGTAAGCAGAAGTAAACATGCGTAAGAGTTTACGCAGTGACTATTTGGTAGGCAGTTGCAGCCATTATGATTTGTTTGCGCGTGCGCAGGATGGCAATCTCACCTTTGCGCTAAATTCAAATCAAATCAGAGTTATCTTGGTCGACGGTTTGAAACTATGAATTGTGGCTGATATCAAACTTACCAGACAGTCAGTCACCTTGGATGCCTTTTCATTCAAGTTTATTTCAACCTAATACTTTGTAATTATATAATCTGTGTTGCTCTAAAACTTGTCAATTTGGTTGGTTTATTGTGATTCGTGCGAATGGGCTCGAGAAAGTCGAAGGCTACCTCTTGGAAGAATTTCTGATGTTCCTAGTTGGTTCAGGCTGTTTCTGGCTCCTATAAGCAATCAATTCATCTTGCGCACTATAGCAGTAAGTATTTAACCTACTACTGTAGCTGAAATCTTTATCCTGTATGCTCTAGACGAAGTCGATCGTTTGGTTTTTACATTGAACGTCTCCTAACATTTCAAGATAAATGTTTTTAGACGATTTTGCTAAAAATGCACCTTTTCCTTTCATGATATCATTTATATCTCATTTTTATAGGTATCCAGTAAAATCATACTCAGGTAAATGCATGTTTGCTGTGCTTTAATTGCTCTCAGTCTCAAACTTATGTAGCAAAAATTTTACTATGAGACTTGAAGATTAGCACTGAAAGATTAACCGTTAGTCCGTTACGCGTCACCTTATAACGAATTCACTAGCTAGCCTACTCTACAAGGATTGACCAATCTCTCGACAATTACTTTGACTAGCCTATACAATGCTTCACAAAATTTACAATCACTTACCGCCTAGTGAAATTACCATAGGCAGCTAGGCTGTCAAATTGAATGTGTAGGCTATAAGAGTTGAAAGAAAGTTGCCTTTGTTAATGTATGTGGTACTATTTCTGAGGGCTGATATATGATAAAACCACTCAACCAGTTTTACTTCACATGAACATACATACATGCATGATAAATTGATCAAAATTGTTTTCTTTTTGCAGTTAAGTTTGTGATTTTATTGCAATTCTTTGGAACATTTGTTATTGCCTATACAATCCTCTGCAAATATGTTGAATTTGAATTGCAAGAAGTACAGAAGATATACGAAATGATTTCACAAAATAAAGTATCATCAAATGTTCAATGTAGTAATGATCAATGTGACTAATAACAAGAAAGAGTGAAAGAGTGTTAAGTTTGTTAATGGTTCAACCGTTCAAATCCAGTAGTCAGTCATGAAATAAAGTAAAAGGACTGCCAACATCATCTATGTTAAAATGAAGAACGAAGAAATCAGCTAACAAGTGCTAATCGAATAGAGTTCACTATGATGACCTGCAGTCATGACCAATCGACGAGACGACGATTATGTGATGTAAAACACTCTTACGCCTGGTTACTTGCTTGACTGCAAGTAAGAAAATCTCTTGCCTAACAAAATGACTTGGTGTCGTTCTATGTAATCACAGAATCTAAATCTACCATATGTCAAAAGTTTTGAACTTTTATAAGGAGGCCCGATCAATATCATACATTATCGATCGATGACCACACATATTTTCCCTCTCTAAGCCTATCAACCTGATATATTTGAAGTAATTATACATCACCAACATTTGAAACTGTTGTTGTGGCTATTGTTTAACCTGTCAATTGCTTTTTTTAGTGAATTTCCGACGTCTCACATAATTGCATGTTCTTATTGAAAGACAGATTCTACTTGAACAAGTCGGAGCATTGGATGGCATCAATTAGTGTCATCCGATTGATGATAGATATAATTATGTTATTTATAAATGTAGAATGTGGAACTTCTACAAGATATGCCTGTAATCTCTGAAATAATTGTGATTGTCTGCAAACACAATGTACATATAATCGTAATCATGCAGCTTGATTTATACCAATTCATTTTTTTATTTAAACTTGTCAACTACTTTCTTTGTTCATATTTATATTGTATAACATTTTTCGATACCCTGTTGTGAATGGCCACCTGTTGACGATACACAACTCCGATCATCAGATGTAGCTGCATTTCATAGTAAATTTAAATTTCTAATTGAATACTTGTTGTCAAATGATCCTACAAAAGTGTGTGATGCCTATCAAATAGTCCTATATTATAGATGAGAGACAATCTACCTAATCTTCTGACATAGCCACAGATCAGGATTATTGAAACAAAATGTATGGCTGCCTGTCATGCAATTTGATAATACCTCTATGATTATAAACAACATGTAAGTCAATACTGCAAATGATGTCTGTCAAACAGCCCCGTTGGTAAAATGGCAGGCAATCTAAGAGTAATAATTCCTTTGCCAAATTTTTGCAGAGCAATATTATTTTACTAACTATCCAATAGTCTAATAGACTGTCCTTCGAATTGTCCACCAGCTTCCTGGATGGGCAACCAATCTAGTAATTTTTCAGTCAAAATCAACAAAATATACATTTTATTACTTTGAGCCAAGACTGCCTGTCAAATAGTTCCGCTTCCTAAATGGTAGGCAGTGTAATAATTATTCTTTTGTAACTGCCTGTCAAATAAATCCCAGCGCTATTTGACAGGCAGTTATAAATCACTTGAATCAATAAAGTATGACGTATCCACTTCTGCGCATGCGTGTTAGACTGCCTGTCAAATAGCCGCAGTGCTAAATGGTAGGCTGCCTGTCAAATAGTCTCAGCCAAGAGTTTAACTTTCACTCTTTCAAGTACTCTTTGTAACTAGCCCCACTATCAGCGATGTCGCCTCGTTTACAAAAGTATTGATATTAATAATTTCTTTTTTTTCTTTTTTTAGTTCTGTAAAACAACAGTGGTTGGTTTATATACAAAATTTAAAATAGTAGTACATAATATTAAATAGCTATATCTAAGATGTTTTGATAAATTTTCTGAACTTAATTTAGATTTAAAAGTAAATGCAGATTTAGAGATAATTGGTTATAAATATGCATTACTAAATGAGTTACAAAATTACATTGTCGTGACCATGACAACACTACATATGACTTCGCGTTTTATAGGTAAACGTACGTCAGATGTGTACAGTATGTAAATTTAGTATTTACAGAGATATCATCACTCATCTCAGAAAAAATAAATTTCCATCGTTTCTTAATTCTCTGCTAGAAAGTGGCACATTCCAAGAAATAGAATAGGATATTAAAGGGCAATATCTTCTATAACAATGATTCTGTGCTTTGATATCATTCGAAAGTGTGGAATTGGAAAGAAAACAAACGACAACAAATAATTCACATAAGGCAATCTACTTTATGCAACAAGACTTGTTATCTTATTTAAAGGAAGATATTTCTCATTTAAGGATGTTTTGAAAACAAAAATCTTGCTGGCCTCAGCACAATAAGTATCGAAATTTGACTAACTATATTAAAGATAGATGGTCAATGTATTATACACAATAAATATTTACACCTATTCAGGAGGAGGAGGAGGCGGTGGTGGGGATATAGGAGGAGGTGGTGGGGGATGCGATGGGAGATCTGACGGGATAGGAGGAGTAAAGCTACTACGACTAGAATCGTAATATGGATTTGATGCTGATGAACCACTGCTCTGCCCAATAGATGGTAACGAGATATTACCTAGTGTTGGTATTGGTGGAGGGGGGACAAGGGGTAACATGTGAATGGCGGTGGCAGATGGGGCTGGGGGAGGGGGAGGAGGAGGAGGAGGTAAAGTATTAATTGTTCGTGATTGTTGTTTAGTTGTATTTGAAGCAGTTGAAGATGACATATTGATTGATGGTGCAGTTGGTGCTGGTGGTCTGTGTTTAGATTGATGTGAGTTTTTATTACTGTTAGATGGTTTCTTTTCAAGAAGCTTGTTCAAGTCTTTTCGTAGTGCATCAGCTTGTGCAATACGATTACTGCTCTGTGATGATGATGGTCTATGACTTTGATGCTCATTTGATTTCGAACTATGAGTGGCTGATGAGCCATCTGATGATCTTTTGTCACGATGCACATGTTCATTACTCGCATTTATTGGTTTTTCAGAATCAGATTTTAAACGCTTTGCAGGACTTCCGTCAAGAGATGCCTTACTATTTGTGCCAGAGTGATGATGTCTGCTCTGTCCATGTGAATGCACTTTTACTTGTTTAGACGAAGACGAATGACCGGGCTTTACTTCACCACTGGCTGATCGCTTTGGGGCTGAGCTTGCTGAAGAACTTGTAGCCTCTTTTTCACCAGATTTCCCAGAAGAAGAGCTATGATTCTTTGATGACGAAGATTGGTGATGCGAGTGATGATGGTGGTGGTGATGTGACTTACGATGATGCGATGAAGTTCCTTGGCTTGTAGAGCTTGAAGCAGAAGAATTACTAGCATTTGCTGTTGACATACTTGTAGATGAGCTACTTTCACCATGCTTGAGTGGTTTTGGACTTGACTTTCCAGTTGACTCAAGACCTGTTTGAGATTCTGATGCACTGTTTGGCTGTTTATTAGATGATCCATTTCCGAGTTTGGATGAAGAGCTCCCGATATCAGCTGATGTCTTTTTGGATTGGAGGTTTCCACCCTGAAAAGTAATAAATAAGTGCCATGAATAGCTGACAATATCATGCATCCTAGCATGTAGATAAATTAGTTGTAATCTAACCTCAAACTGTTTGACACATACAGAAGTACAATTCCATGTGAAAAATTGGTTCATTACACAAAGAAAAAGTTTCTATAGGTACATGTTCCTCCTGTATGTTCTAACTTTGTGCGACTATTACCCTTCCGAAATGCAGTCTAAGTGAAAACACAAAGTAGATAACCTTGAATTCCAAGCAATTAGAGCTGTAACTTCATAATCTGATACCTGCGTTACCAAACTTGAAGATATGAAAAAAAGAGCGATATGATGTTGGGAAAGACCTGGCTGTAGCCGGGGTGAATGTGGGAGCAAATCATCATATACACAGGTGGAAAAAACAGCCTGCCCTTCATTTTCAACCGGGCAAGCCTGCCTCATATAAACAAACTTTTAGTGATCCCCCTTTTCTCTAGCTTGCAGATTCTAGCGAAGGAGCATAATGCTTATTGATTAAAAAAACATTTGAAGAATATAATATGAGTAAATAGGTGAAAATCATTTACCTTATAGACAACAGGACCAGAAGTAATCTTTCGTTTAAGTCTTGCTGGGCAGTTGTCTAATATTTTGATAAAGTATGAGCTCAATTCTAAAATAACATACAATATCATTCTTAACTTATATTAACATTATATATATATAAAAATGATAAAAGATGTAAAAATAGATACTTTTGAAAGACGCCACATAAATTCTAATATAATTCTAATATTTTATACATTACAATTCTATTCTCAGACAAAAAACCTACTCTTTCGAATATGGGATGTTCTTACATTTCATTACAGGAATCAATTATATCTTACTTACTCACTTTAGACACAGGCAAATGTTTCCAAATTGTCTAATTTAGCATAAAATTAGAACATGTGTAATTGTGTATCATGATGAAGTGACTCGCTCCACTTAGGCACTCACAACACTTGCATCATTCAGAAATATATTACTGGTTGGTAAATCTAGTACCAATAAAAACAAATGCGAAAACTTGTGCAAAATAATTTTGCTCAATCTGTTCTCCATACTTGTTTTTCACCTTACTTGCTCGTAATAATTTCACATCAAGTGTAAACATTAGCATTCCAAAATCAGCGTGAGTTAGCAAAATATAATGAGACGTGTCCAAATGACTTTTTTGTCCAACATTCAGCGATTCACACCAACTCAACTTTAGGGTGGCCAAATGACTTTTTATTCTCCCCAACATCAACATATTGAAGCACAATGTCAGTTGACAAAGTGATGATCGTAAAATATAGGAATTAGCATGATTATCAGTTGTGATGTCAACAATTTTTTATAATTTCAACATCACATTTGCTGGTAAATCCTAATTTGAGGGACTGGAGCATGTCTCTCCATTCAAATAATTGCCCAGCAAGTTGAATTAGAATCATTATAATAGTATAATTGGAGTTCATTTAACAAAATAAAACAGGAAATTGAAATAAGATTGAAATATGTCATCAGAATCATCACTAAACTTAATTGAAAAAATTGAATTGAAAAAAATAAATAATTTGGCCATAGCATAAAGCTAATGAATGTTTTAGAATTTCTTGTGAAATACGGAATCTGAAGACTCTTCTTGGAATTCAAAATTTTTGGGATGCTTACATATAGTTTTTCAATACATCGCTCCTTAAGTATATGATAATACTGTATTTCCAATAATATATTAAACCATAAATACTTTTACACAAAGGTGTGAACTTTGTTACTCGTTTATCAAACATTTTGCTCGCTACACTTGCTGCTATTTCTTATCAAATTAACAGCTTTGCATCATCTATAATAACTTTCACTATTCGCAACAAGATGGAATAATGAAAAATTATTAGAAAAAATAGCTCTTTAAAACTATTTGATTTGAATATTATTCAAGCAGCTTGCTATTCGAATAATATCATTCCTACCACAAAGCTTTAACAACTGCGCAACTGCCACACCCTATTTGCCAGGCAATATTCCTAACACCCCGTTGCGGGGATATGTGGATATGGCCATTACTGTGCCTAGTGAATTCAGTATAGCTTACCTTCTAATAAATCTGTCGTTACAGCATTGTCAACATACTCCCACCAAGATTTCTTGTCCTTTGATGTTGGAATCTAAAATAGATCCATAGAGTTATGAGTGCAGTTAAAGTTAAAGTTGATTTACAATATTAGACTATTTCTGGCAACAGCCATCTCATAGTCAAAATGGCCCTATAATTTGGTTGCTGTGGGACTATATACTACTATACTATTACAAATTGTAGATTGTAGATAAAACAAATTCATTTCAGTTGGGATATTTACGCAAAGATAATATCATGCTATTTCTTTGAAACATTTGAATTGCAGATTTGAGTTGCACCATCTTGATTCATTATGATATCTTGCTATAATCTCTTAGAAAAACAACTTAACAAATGTTCACGATCTTAGCTGACCATATGAGATCCAACTTCCTAAACATTGATGTTGAACATGATATATAAATTTAACGCTCTACTAAGACTTGTCTTTAGTGCTTAATGAACTTGGCAGTGTAAAAATCATAGAACTAATGGTGCAGATGAACAGTTTGTGAAAAGATGACAATCTATTTAAAATGTCCATGAACTGCTTCCATAGGTGTTGTTTTAAAAAAAGTTATCATTGATCCTAAAGGTACAGCAAGTAACTCACCTCCCAGCTGGCCCATTTGCAAGCCACAAATATACAAATACACGATACAATTGTTGGCTTGTATTGGACGGAGAACGTTGTCAGGTGTAAACTAATTAAAACAAAACAAAAAATATATGAATGTTAGGTAGCCCAAATTATGCCCAATAGTCAAGGTTAGCTAGTGAAAGATGTGGGGGAGGATGAAACGACCTGGGTGGAAAATACCTGTTTGATGCTGGACGTTCATTTTACTTGGGCTTGTCAAAACTAATTTTGGGTTAATTCCATGAAAGGTTTGTAAAAGACCTATCTAATGTATATGGAGATATATTCCAGTTTACAGTGTTGATCATATTATGCTTAGAGCAACATAATTGCAAGAAAGATCTACGTATGGCCATAGAGCCACATTTTAGTACTATAGCTATGTTCATTGAGCATTGGATACATCAAACATCAGTCTATTCATACCATATCATTCAATAAGCATACATATGGTTTTGGCAGTGCCCACTCCATAACACTGCATTCAGTAGATCTTATCGGATGAGAAAACAGAAATACGGTATCTGAACTATCAATTGATTATACCTTGAGTGAAAAGGGGGAAACTAGAACACATTTCAACAATAATATTTGAAATGTGAGAACAAAACTATAATTAGCATATATGTTACCTGTTTGTTGCAAGAAAGTAGGCGGTTTGAGCCAGTTCCTTGCTTGCTTTAATGTAAAAACAGGACAAGACAACTTACTTATAGTGCACACCACAATGAAATCAAAACAAACTCAATAAATTGATGGAAGACAGGAACAAAATCGATGACACAATATTGAAAGTATATATTGTATTTTTCCAACAGAACAGTCTGAAATCATTCAACTATACCTGGCAATGCACTGCACAGAAAATGCACAGTGTGAACATAGTAGATTGCTAGCAGCTATGAAAAAGAGACTCGGTTTTGGCAAATATATCACAGGAGAAAAACCTTTGTATGCAAACTACATATTAGTAAAATAATGTTCATTTCATCAATGGATAAAAAGATTGCAGGCTACATGGATTTATTATAACCTTATCACAAATTAATAAACTTTTTATAAATATGGTTGAACTCGGTTTATATCCCCTTCCGTGCAAGCTAAAAACAGGACACTATCCGAGGTGGATATAATCCGAAATTGAGAAAAAACAAAGGAAATTTGTAAAAAGAAAGGAATTCTGTACATCGTTAACAAATGGTATTCAATAGAAAATGGTAAAATACAACCGACCACCATAGAATGAAGTCCAATTTATACAGAGATTTTAAAATTTGATACAGTTTTTTTTTCTTGATCGCGAAATTCTTCCTGTGTGATTTTACAAAGAGTGCAATGCTATTAAGTATGCATGCATTGATAACACTTTTATACATGACTTACGTCACAACCAAGTAGATTCAATTCGTTTTTGTTTGAGAGAAGACATTTTAAAACTTTATAATCGACAGAGTTGCTTTTGCAGTAAGGAAAGTAGAGAACAGTAATGTTCAAAGCTATTTTTCAAGTCACAAACAAATAAAGATTATTTGACATGGAAGCGGGATATTTAATGAGATGGAATATTATACGAGGGGATATTAGGCGAGGTAAATTAGTTGAGATTGTATAGAAAACAGAAAGTGGTTTTTAACAAATGGGTAAAGCAAGGTAATATAAAGGGACGTGGAATATTAACTGAGTTCGACTGTATAATGTTTCCATTTGTCTTCAGAATTGTGATTCAATTATGTGAATGGAAAATTTGCAAAGGAAACAACTGTTATTTGTATCATTTCTGTTTGATATATTCACTGATTTATTAATGGATGCTGAATCTGGCATCAACCAATAGTCATCATGCGACCAAGGCCTAACAGATTGCATCACAACTTGAATAAATCCTGTGTCAGTTATGTTCAAGCAGGATGATTGGAATGCTTTTTTGGACGAAGTCTATGCATTCTAAGTAAAATCATTTTACGAAGAACCATAAAAAACACTTGAATATTTACAGCATAATTTCAAATATAATTTTACCTCGGACAAGTTGGGCACATTTCACAACGTAAGAATGTGGATGCTCAACTGACAATTCAAATCCTGAATGATAAAATATTAACAAATTATAATTAAAAGTAGAAATCAGCTAGTATTCAAAACACTACCATAGTCTTAGTCTCACTTCATAAAGCTAGATCCAGTCTCTTTTTTTCTCAGCGAGATTTGGCCTAAAACATCTCTTTGATGGTAGTTTATACCAACAAGGAAACTCCAGATCGAAATAAAAATTACGCCATTGTAGCCTAATTTTCAGACTCGAATGCATGATATATCAAATTTTAGTTTCAAAGGTTTTTCCTTGCACTTCAAAATGCATATCATACTAAAACATTTTAAGACAAATTCAAGTAACTGAAGCTGATGATGAAAAATGGGGAGGTCATTTTTTAATTTGAACGCTTATAAGCTTATAAACTTATTTGATGTATTATATTAATAACCAAGCTTTGCACAATCATGGCTTGTATTCCTGAAATCACATGTGTGCGGCCAAAACGCACATGCTTCAGAAAGCTAAATTGTTACCATGTCAACACAATATAAGGTTGTCATGGCAACACAATAGAAGGCCGGTTTTTCTGTCCATAAATACAAGATACAACAAGCCTATTATTTCAGTCAAACATTTTATATAACTAACGAAAAGAGCTTCAATTTTTTGATGTAACAATCATGTATAAGTTGATTATGAAAATAGATCTACAATCTTTTTTGCTTTTCAATTAGTGAATAGGTGTGCGATAAATCTACATGCCTTGGAACGCCGAGGTGTGCGCGTGCTCTCGCACACTTAGAATACAAGCCATGTATAACAATTTTTAAAATATGCACCACTCATTGGACCACACTTTGAAATGTAGTAATAATTTGACTTCAGTTTTCGTATTTGAAAAATTAATTAATCCTTTGATACCGTAATTACAATTGCTTATACCTCTGAAATTGGTTTTACGGACAAAATTATTACCTTACCTAAAGTTTGAAGGAGTATACTTTCATTATTCACTAACTCCTGAGACATTTCCATGTACTCCTACAATAAAAAAGTATTTGAAATATGAGTAACGCTCAATCCGTGTAACAAATACAGTAGAAACTGTTTATAGCGTCCTTTTGATAAGGTATTACTGTTTATAGTGTACAAATTTATTAATCCCGCTATAATTTAGTAGGTTTTCTCTTAATAGTTATCATTAGGCTATACGGATTATCTCAAAATAAACAATAAAGTTATTTAGCATCTGAGAGAAAAGTTTTTTTTCGCTGCTTGTGTAACATGAAATCCATAGTCAAATAAAATAAATATTGTGAACTATAAAATATATCAAAACCGAACATTAGCCATGATCATAATAAAACCCATAAACATACCCCCAGTCAGGAGTATGTAGCGGGTGGAATGAGTCAGTGACTACAAATTACCACACGCTTACATAGACGATTCTGAGATATGTATATTTGGTGTAATAATTGTAGCTGGCCGCCATCAGAGCGAGGATGAATGAAGGGTTAATATTGCCGTTGATAAACAGAGCCTCTATGAAGGTGGACCAGCTTTGCTGATATAGATGATGTCGGAAGGCAGACGTGAAGAGAGTTAATACATTACACCGACAGTGATTTACATTCACAAGGTATACGTGATTACAAACAGAACCTTTACAGTTAACAAAGGAAATACATTATGCAGACATAAAACAATCCACTACAAGCACATTGAAGACTAATAAATCTTGCTTAACAGGAGCCGTTGTGAAAAATATTTCACTTATTTAGTGTTGTTGTTTCATTCAATAGATAACAAATCAAAGGATCTACATAAATTGTTTGTGTTTCTAACAAAGAAAGTTGTTGATTTTTGCTTTAACATTTTTTTCAAACGGTTGAAAAGTGACCTACGTGCTTTTTGTTGCATTTATGCGCATGCGCCATCGGAATGAGAAATGAAGCCATGTCATTTTCAATTGTTCTTTGTTATGACGTAATATCGGATATAAAGGCATATCACTTATAACTTCATTTTTTAGAATCCCCAGGGGTGTCGCTATAAACAGTTACTATTGTACCTCCGAATATCATACGCAAATTGGAAAAGAAAGTTCATGAACAATATTAATCATTGCCTGGATCTGCTAATAATAATAATAGTAATAATAATTGAAAAAGTGTGACACGTGTCCTACCTCACTTTTGATGTCAATACTTGCTTCTTCTTTATGAAGACATCGATGAGCAACCTTCAGTACATGTTCCAATTTTCTAGGATTCTCTTCAATTTTGGCAGCAAGGAAAATGAAACAAGGTGCCATGACCTGACAAGGAATGATAAAATAGAACTTTGATGAATTTGAATATAAAAATAATAATTTTAAATTGCAAGTCTAGTTCATGAGAACAGTAATAACAATTGTGTCAAACAGAATCAATATTGCAAAAATGCTCAGCTTTCATTCCGTTGATGCATCTGATTTAAGCTATGGCCAAATGACTTTTTTACGTAGACAAACACATGCCAAATCAGTGGCGCCAAAATCGATGTGTGTTGGTGAAATAAAGTGAGACATAGCCAACTGACTTTTTATTTTTGGCTAACAAAATACAATACACGCCAATTCAACTTTGGGGTGGACCGTGGCTATTGGCCAAATGACTTTTTATTTTATTTTTGGCCAACAAAATATGATTCACGCCAATTATACTTTGGGGTAGACCGTGGCAATTAGCCAAATGACTTTTTATTTTCACCAACATAAATATATTGAACAAAGATTTTCATTGACAAAATGGTGACCAGAAAAGATAGGAATTGGAAAGTGGTAGTGTTGTTATACATATGTGTCAACTTAATTTGGTGGTCTGAGTGGAATTACTTCATTTTCGACCAATCGCTGAAGCCTCATAATTTGCTGATGGAAAAGCTGTTGGCATGAGTAGGCAAAAGTGGCCAAATGACTGTTTTGGTTTCGCAAACAGCTACGAAAAAGGTCAAGAACAATAGATTGTTTGCCTCAGTTGGTCTAATTTTTGATCATCTTCAAACTGCCTCGCCAACACACACCAACTCATCCAGATCCACGCTAGCTCAATTTTGGAATGACTTTTACTTTGGTCAACATTCATAAAAATCTGAGTTGACGTGTGTTGGGCTACGGAACAAAGTCAATGAGCCGTAGCTTTAGAACTAGCTGGGCTTTTCAATACTTCAATTCTATTTTCATTTCAAATACTATAAGTTACCCAGAGCTTTGTTAAAGTAGCTTGCAGCTTAACACAGACAGATTTACTGATTATTTTTTCCACTATCGATATTTTGGTAGTCTCTTCGTTGCGATTGAACAGTTTTCAGATTAGGATTGGATTTTATTTTCGGATTGGAACAGATCGGATTTTCAATATCATTGCCCTATTAACAGGATGCGGAGTTGCTTGACTATTTTTTTTGAACATTTTATGAGTATTTTATTGTTTTCATATCATAATGATCAAAGGTAGAGTACAAGATTGAAGATTATAATTTATTGAATCAGATTCGCAACGCAGAATAAAAATATTTTAGATTTGATCTGGATTTAATGGATTCGTATTCAAAGTTTTGTAAACAATCAGATTAGTAATGCCCAATCTGATTCGATGCAGATCTCTAGTACCAGCAATGTGATTTGTCTAATATGCCACTGTATATTTAACTGCCACTGCCACTTGATTTTTACTTCAATTATCAAAACAGGACTGCTGGTGATAACCTGGTTGATCAAATACGAGAGCTCTTGAATCCTCAGTGTCAACGCAATGAAAATGACAGAGATACATGTTTTTCTTAAAGCATTCTTTTCCCATTACTAGGGATGCACCGAAATTCCGGCATTCCAGCTATTTTGCCGGCATTTCGGTTTGGCAGAAATTTACCTTCAGTTTCGGCCGTTTTGGTTATTTCGGCCATTTTTTCATAAATACATAAATGTAACAAATAATCATATTTGATGATAATTGAATCAAAATAGCAATTGATTCCATCTTGTTTCCAATGCATCATAAAGCCTTGAATGGAATCATACCTAGTTTTTTCAAGTAAGCCTCGCTTTTAGATAATCATCATACCATGTGCTCAAATTTTGTTCGGACATGTTAGTTACATGAAAACTATGTTTCCATGGACTTTAAGGATATTAATATACACTATCAAGGTTACCAATAAAATTGAATTAAATGATCCAAACATACAATGGTGGTTTAATTTAGTTGTTTGTTTATTATTCTAAATGAACAAAAATGTTGTCCTCTTTAACCTTCGTAATTCAATTGATTAATTTTACGAAGTAGTGCAGTCTCTGTAACTTGCATGCGTGCGTGCGTTTACAGGAAATACGCCATAATTAATATCTTTTTGACTACGACCTACGCTTACGAAATTTTAGTGTCTCAATGTTATGACAAAAGTTCTGGCCTGGCTGAATTTGGCGGTTGCTGTCATGTCGTAATTGACGGGGACTTTATTCCAGACCAAGTTCCAGATTTAATTAATATAGTAAGAGATAAAAAGTAAAGCCATATAGCTAAGAATTTTCCATGAATTGTTGAACTTGATTTGACAGAAAATCCATCACACGAAAACGCAATTATTTGTAGGGGTTAGAAAGTTCTGAAATGTTTATGGAAGTCTGTATCAATATCGTCAATGTGATACATACATTGCCTTGAAATTACTAAACATAAGTTTTCAATTTTAATTTGAAATTGGTATATATGTTTAATACCGTATATAAAACGGTAATATCATAAAAAGTTCTAGCTGTCATTAATATAATTATTTAGCGGTCGAATAATGAATGTTTCATAAATCAGAATACTAATAAATTAATCAAGTCTGGAGTAAAGTCCCCAACAATTACGACATGACAGCAACTGCAAAATTTAGCCAAGCCAGAACTTTTTTCGTAACATCGAGAAGCTACAAATCGTTATATAAAAAGATGATAAATTACGACGTATTTCCTGTAAAAGCATGTAGCATGCACGCATGCAAGTTACAGACACCGCAAATTAATGCTACTGGAATGGAGAAAATGATTAAACGTGAACTAAAAGAGAAAACACTTGTGTCGATAGTTATTTGTTTTTACAAAGTTTCTATATTGCAAGGTAAGCGATATCAACTCATTTTAGTGATCAAATGTCATATTTGCAACTTCAAACAAAAGAAAAAAATTTGCCGAAACAAAAACGAATTCCAGCCATTCATACCGGCATCTTCGGTATTTCGGCGATTGCCTGAATAGTGTTTCGGTGCATCCCTACCCTTTACTAGCTTTGATTATTACGGTAGTAAAATAGTTGATGTATATAATTATCGAAGTGTACACATGTCTGGTTACCGGACGTCATTTTCGAAATGATATCTACCAGGCACTCAATTTGCGCATGATTTATATTATTTATACCCTGATTGTCCCTGAAGATCTGAAACATTACAGACTTTCCCTAATGAAAAAGAAAATGTTTTGGAATAATAAATTACAACGCCAAGACAATATTATTGGATTCAGACCTTATCTTGCAGGCTTACACAATTTTTGCATTTGGCTTCCGTGGCTGAAAAATCTTTACTAATCAAATTTCAAGATAAAATGTCTACACAAATCAATTGATATTCCATGACCATATTGACAGTCTATTGTTTTCATTTGAATAGCGGCCATATTTAATTTTGGAAGCATTGAAAATGGAAAACAGAATGAGAAAATTACAAAATAATTAATCAGATATAAACAACACTATTGAATCATCAGTTCACAATAAATTTTTAGAGCATGCTTGAAAACTGATTAAACCTTTGTAGAATTATTTTTATTTTACAAGATAACAAATTAAAATTTAAAAAAAAAATTGATTCAATGATTCAATTTGGAAACTACTGACGACACAGCCGATCTTTGAAGCAGCGACAAAATATAAATTCCAAGCTCTTTGAGAAGGCTACTCATATGGTATTGGCTACTGAAGCGCGGTTATGGAAAATGTGCAACTAAATAAAATGTGTCACATACATCAATGTCCCTAAAAAGGCTTGATATAGTCCCTTAGGAAGACTTGACTTGATAACGCGTAATTTACAGAATTAATCAGAAAATTAATTAACTCACATTGCGATGAAATTGCTTGAAGGAATGAAGCATATAGAAGCGATGCATGTACACAATTGCAGTGTTGATTGTCAATTGGTTCCTAAAGAACAGTCAATTGATTTTAGATTAGAAAAAAGCAGACATACAAACATATACCTAAACAATTCTACATCCTCAATAGCAGTTATGAAATGTAGATAATCTTAAATAGAAGCAGGTTTACTTTGGATGCACGAACTTGTATTTTGTTCAAAGGACGAGTAATAATCAGTAAAGTCAGATATCATTAGCAATCTGAATCAAGAGCTGGCATGGCCACCAACAGTAACACGTATGTTATTGATTTTTCAATAATTTATTCTTGGATTCTTGAATTTTATGTTATATTACTTTCAAACTATAACAAGGTCGCGTTATCAATCATTTTTTGGAAGAGAAATAGCTGAAAACGCACAGAAATGTAGGCTATCAATTTGCATGCGTTGAAGAAATTGAGGATTAAAAACTTTCTAAAATTAATTACACAATTAGCCTTTGCCCCATATCTTGAATAAAATTAGCACACTGTTGTCTGTATCCAAGTTCTTTGGTATATTCAATCCCATCGCGGACAGAAGGAGAATTCCTGAGCTGTTCTTTACCAAAGTACCACCGCTCAGAAACTTCGGATTGGTCGGCCATATTGAATGTAGTAGAACGTGCTGCATTCTGGGTGGTTTAGGGGCATGTGATGACTGATGACGTAACTAGGATATCTGATAAAGAGGTAGGGGCACATTAGCAAAGGGGTTCCTTTCTTTCTTGTAAGAGTGTTTCAAACGAGCTGCATGATTTCAAGAATGGAATTTAAAATGTTAATACTCATTTCTTGTTATTCAATAATAACATGATTCTGTTTGAAATAAATTTCTGATCTTAATCCTTTCAAAAAGGATTTTGCAGGATCCTAGGATTTGTAACCAGATCAAGTCTGGTAGTTATTTTAACAATATTCCAGGTGCAGACAAATGAGGGCAGCCACCCCCAAAAACATTTTGTTTGATTCTTTTTGTTGTTGCTGATTTTCCTGTAAGCCTTTTCTGACGACAATAGAAACATGTTTGAATAAAATCCCTGTCGTAACACTGTGACTAAATTGGGAAAGCTAAATTTGATGACACAATCTTTTAACATCTCTATTGTTCTACTGTTTAGAAATTGGCAACCTCAACATTTAAGATATTTTGATAATGAAAACGAAATGAAATTTTAGGCTATTCTATATTTCGATGCTGTAGCAGGGTATGAGTAAACTGTTCTGATTTGTATTCCTATCAAGTAAATAACTCCACATAAAGGCAGGTGAGCTGGCGCTCCTGATCCCATTGCTTCTGCGCTAATGAATGTCCGATAAATAACAACGATGTTATGCAGTAGAATATCAAGAATTTTTATTGAAATTGTTTCAGTGTAGCAATACAATACTAAGCATACTGTATTTAATTAATGTTTTCTACATAAGCCATTTGTAACTTTTATATTAATGTTATATGACCATTAAATAAATACAATAAAGTACAGTAACAGCATCACAAATGGTACTTTTTAGCCATAAACATAACACATTGACTAATTCATTGAATAATGTAGTGAATATAACTGTATAATATCATTGCAATCAAACAAAGAATATGTTATAACTATGAATAAATATACATTTATTGTGGAAAAATTAAAAATTATAATTCTAAATGATGTTATATCTGTGACACCTTCACGTTCCAATAATGCATTATGCTACATCAGAGTTTTCACCGCATGGCAGCAGAACACACAATACTGTACTATTATCAATACTAAAAATGAAGTAACTTCGATAGTAGCAAAAATGGCAAGATAAACAGGCTATGTCATTAGATTTTAATACACTGATATAAAGAGATTTAGAAGAATTTAGAGGAATGCATCCACATTGAGGCGAGGATCTTTTTGACGTCGATATCGGATTGAGAGATAGACACCCAGAAGCTGAAATTAAGGAGATACATCATCAGAATGTAAGCCAGGTCAAGTTTTACAAGAACGTTTTTCAAGGATTGACTATTCAGCACCTAGCTAGTAGTATGACTGCTTAGCCAAGTTAGCCTAGTAGGACTAATCAGTAATTCAGTAGGCTATATACAGAAGACAAGAATTATAATGCAGCACCTAGCTAAAAATAGTCATGGGTATCTAGCCAGTAAGCAAGCACAAAGACACAAGGAAATAGTGAAAGCTTGCTTTTAAATGTATTCAAAATCAAAGTTGATGTGAAATAGATTATTGTAAATTATACATTAGGGACATTAGAGATACAGTACAATTAATAGGCCTACTATTAAACAAATTATTATTTATTATTTATTTTTTTGAAAAAACAGGTGACAAGGTCTGGTTTTTTATTTGTGCTATTTGACAAATATAAGTTAACCCATCTTTACTCACTAAATTTGTAGAGGTAATCATATGATTTATTTAGAGTTGGGATTAATTTTCACTTGGTTGGTTTTTCTTAAAGTTTACCATTTCACAAGCACGATTGGTGGGTTTATTGAATAATGTTTAATGAGGAAAAAAGAAAAAAGTGGTCACATCATCAAACGAAGTATAACTTTGAACGATGATGTTCCAATTCCGTGTTACCATGGTCTGTGTTGAATTTTCTCAAAATTGCAGGTATTAGTCAATCAATTAATCAATTAGTAAATTTAATTTTCTTGCCAATCAGAATTGAGAAATTTTTGCAGGTATGTAATTATGAAGGAGATATTATTTTCTTCAACCACGAACAATTTAGTATATATTTTCATCCTTTTAATCTTCCACTTATGCATATGTAACAAGTTTTACATTCTTTTAACTGCAAGTATAAAATGAGATAGTTTTTGAATCAAACTATGGTTTCAGTTTTTTTCTTTTGATAATTTTCAATGGCATCAACTATGCATGCCAGTACGGTTTAGTGAATTATCAACTCAATTCTGGCTGAAGAGACTTCTCACAGCAACAGCAATTACATAGGCCTATACAGTAATTTTTATCTTTTAAACATTGCAAATTTTTCCAATTTTACCAATTGTTGAATGTTGACGTGGAACTATTCCGTGCAAATTGACAGAAATATATTCTGAGTTTTTTCAAACTGAATGCTGAAGTTATTAAAACACTTTTGTTGGTGATAGAAGCATTTGTAGACTACAAGCTTGTTTCCTATAACAACAAGCTCTGAATTCATTAGCCTACTTAACTACATCAATCTCTTCTCTGGTTTGTAAAGATATTAGTTCACTAGTTTTGCAAAGGATGATCAAGTAAAACATTTAAAACCCATTGAATCCACTTACCAATGTGAATGCAAAGAATAATCCTACGCCACCAGAGACAGATAAAACATGATCTAATGATCCTTCATATTTGCCATAACATGGCCTACAGCCACTGCAAGTATCAGAATGACAGCACGAATACTGCAAACAAAGCAAGAAAATAATGAACCACTGTTTATTAAGAATTAACTCTCATAACGTAACACATGTTGATTTCCGTGAAGTAATAATATCGTTTATAACGTCTTTTTACAACAATTTTTTGCTTTCATTATCAAATATCTACAATACAGTAATTTTTTAACAATAAGAAAGTGTTTTCAATGCGATGGAACCTATAAAAATAAATCGCAAATTTCTCTGTGAATTATTTGAACATGCAATGTCAAAATAAAGTGATCAAGTAATTTTAGCATGTAAAAGGAAAACATTTGTGTCACTGGTTGTATAACATGAAATATATAGTAAAATAAAAGCAACACCATGAGCAACAAATCAAAACCGACCATTCTCCATCATAATAATAAAAACCATAAACATATGTGAAGCTGAGAGCAAATTAAAGACCGTCTAACAATCCTGTCTAACAGTATCTTAACTCTTCCGTAAACCTCTCCGCGTCCTCAATATTCAGCGTTCAAGACCTGCCGATATAAGTACCTAGATCAAACTAAATTTGAGCTTCTTGATGACCTTGACATATTAAAAAAAAATATATATAGCTCCGCTAAGCTTGGACTCATGGTGATTAATATAATAATCAAAATAAACCAATTGAAATCAAATTCAATAGAATATCAAATCAATCAAATCATCATGCAAAGAAAAATCAAACCAAATCAAATTCAAAAAAGTAAATCAATCCAATCGAATGATGTAAAAATCAGATCAAATGAAAAAATCAACTTCAATCAAATAAAATAAATTATAACAATATCCAAATAATATAATAATATAAAGAAAAATATAGCCACATAATAAATCAAAGAAAAAAGAAAAAAAAGAAAAAAAATGTTAGGCAGACCGATGGGATTGAACCCAAGACCCCGCACCCCTTATGCAAACGCTTCACCACTAGACCATACCATGATACAGCAGAAGATGTGATTTTCACTGATTTTCACTACTTATAATACAGGTGTGAGTTGTAAATGACGTGCGAAATTGTCTCTTCTTAAGCTGATGTCGCAGCAGAATTAAAACATTTTAATAAACCAAATAAAACCATGACGACTGGCTTAGCAGTTTGATGTGATAAATAACTTCAGAAAACAATACAAACAATAAATATATAATACTGTCTTGTCTAAGCCCCCAACCAAATGATGAATTGTCGGTTCAAAAGTTCTCATGGTCAAAACACAACAATAATTATCTTCGAAGTTTCACCTCAAATAGTGATGTTACAGAACGATTAAAATCTTTCATTAACCATTTCAAATGACAAGAAGAAGAAAATAATCATGTGTTCTAGCAATGAAGAGATAATAACGATGTAAACTAATCCATGAGTATTAGAAAACATTTCATTTAAAAATGCAATTGTAATCTCGCTAAGCTGCGAGTCGGCCATCATGGCGGGCAATTGTCAAAAAAATTTGGCTAAAACTTTGGAATAATCACACAGCATGCCCATTGTATTTTTAACAATAAAATGGTGTTTCTTGCGCAATCGTTTTTTGTTCGTCCTTTGTTAGCACGCAAAGCAGTGTGTTGAACGTTATTTCAAAAGAACAATAGATTTAGTCAAAAATGAAATGAAATGAAAACGTTTCCACCATGACAGTATAGACTCAAGGTCACTTACGTAACCATGAGTCAAAAATAGTTGCTATCGATATTAATCAGAAACCCAAACTTATCGTAATGAACATAATTATTTTGAACCCTGTGATGTTTATCTCTTTTAAAATAAATGAAACATTCAAATAAAAAAATCAGTGCCGCCATAATTCTTATTACATAAAGATGACGTAATTTTTTTTTGCGAATGTGCAGTACAATTCATAATAGCCACAACTCTCGGTCAAACAGTCGCTCTGTTAAAAAAATTACCGCATGCTTTTTGTTGCGCTACTGTACATGCGTCATCAGAATGGGAAACAAGGATAAGTAATGTTTTATTGTCATGACATAATTTCGGCTATAACAGCAGATCGCCTATTGCGTACTTTCTTAAATCCCCCAGAGCTGCCGTTATAAAAAGTTTCTACAACTTTTTTAATCTATATTTGAGCGGTCTTATATTTACATATCAAATTTTCTTTTTACTAACAGTAATTAAAAGCAGAGTAGTACCTACCTTGTTACACGATGCATTTGTAGGATTTTCAAATCCACAACATCCGAATGAAGGATTTTCAAAGACACCTGCATCATAGCCAGTTTGTAGTAATACTTTCTGGTGACCTTTTGAAACAGCTAGACATCCAATTGATATTGATAATTGAACAATAAATAATAATCCCAAAATGATCATATACTATGCACACAAGTTAACAAAGATAACAGCATTGCAGCACAAGCAATACAGCATCAATATAAAACATATATATTCAGGGATTTTTCTTCTCAATCTACCATCAACCCTAAATAATAAATTCTCAACTATAAAATGTCTATTATCATAAAAATAAATTATTGTTGCCATTGAAGTTTGCTATTAAACAGTAGTTATTATATTTAATGCATGCTGTATTGAATTTGCAGTTTTATTTTTCAAGACTGATTAATTGTCATGTTTCTGGATATAAATAAACTAACTGAGCCTGAGAATTGGTCAAATCATCCACCATCATAAAAGTGGTAGGCCTAATTGTTGGATGTGTAGATGAAGCCAAGCCTGAGTCGACCATAGCGACGATTTGAGCTACAGACAATCAGATCCCGAGCCCTGTTGCTCTACCATTTGAGCTAATCACCATGTAGATAGATACAAATAGTAGTATTGTTGAAAGGATACAAAAAATAGGATGCACTGACTGTGACGAATTGCACCAATCAACCCTAGTATTGCCACAAATAATAAGAAGACACCACATGCAATGATCCCACCAACAATTGGTAAACTAATAAAATCAAATGAAGACTTTGCAACTGCAGCAACACCAATCAAGATCATTGCTAAAAACTGAAAAGTGAACAAATTGGACGTTATCACGTTTACCAGTAATATGCTTATTGATTAATAGGCCTACAACATTGATGAGCACTGTAGCACTACTTATGAACAGCCAAAGGAGTCACAGGGGCATTCCCCTTACTGTATTTCAAAACAAATGAGCAATATGATACAATGGTACAAGAATTGGCTTAAGATGGTCTTCAAACATTAAGCTTTTCAAGCACTGTGTAAATTTTCTTCTGTGACACAACAAAAGATATCTGGCTCAGCAAGCTTGAGAGGAATGTGGTATATGCAAAAGCATCATTTTAAACGTTATATGTCACTGCTGGGCTAGTTAATAAATTTATTCTTTAAATGCAAACAGAAAGAATCTAATTTGAGCCATATTCTGAAAAGTTTTCCAGGGACATGCTCCTGGACCCCTTGAGACAGAGGGCCTTCTGCTTCTATAGCCCTTATAGTCCAGCATGACTAATTTCTTATGCAATGGGAAACTTGAAATGTGTGCTAGTATGTTTAACTTCTTCTTCATGTAGGCCTAATAATGATATGTTTTTAGAAATCGACAAAATGTTATAATTTGGATATAGTAATTGGTATATTAATTTTCATAGAATTGAACAATAACTGCCAATAAAAATGATGATGAACTTTAATACAGCTGCTAGGATGCAGATCTGCTTTGTAAGCAAAGATGTAGCTGCTAGAGGATTTAAGTGTAAATGAGCAGTCAATCCCAGAGGACCATGACATTAACAGGATCAGTCTATCTAACAGTTTAAATTAGCCATTTTACATATAGAAGAACCTCTCTTATTTTGATCCGCATTTACCAGAAGCGAATGGCTTAATATATAATGTGTTAACTTGCTGTATACAATAATCAGTTCAGATTATAAAGATTGAGGATTAATCAAAATCGATTTATGGGGGTACAAATGATGGTGGAAAAAGTTAAGATAAAACAATAACGTGGTCAGACAGAATGTAAATAGGTCTGTATGCGTAACCACCAGTTACGACAAGCACTTAATAATTGCCCACCATAATCTGAGGATTTCATTGAACTCATCTATAAACAAAACATACGTTATAATAATTTTACAACACAGATAAAGCCAGTTAAGAGAGTACATAGGTGAAGTTTAAGAGCATCTCTTCGCGGTTGGCTTGGAAAAATTTGAAAACAGAAACTAAAGTGAGGTTTTGAAATGTTCACTTACGATATAAAATGAGTTGAGACCAGCTAATGAATTCCTTGAGCATGCATATGCACATGATTCCGCCTGCTTTGCAGCTCGCACTACTTTGTGCACGGGCATGATTAGTCAAACAGCTTCTAAAGATAACTGGTATATAAGCTAATGTGCTGAGTTACAAAATGAGAAGCAAAATAAATCCAAACATCTCATTCGGCTTTGTGAGAGTTTGATGCAACTCGGCTCAAGCGTCATCAGCCTCCATCTGGCAACTGCTTCCAGGGCGAGTTGCTACACATCTATTGTATGGAATTGAAGGCAATCGAAGGAGTGTACATTTAACAGTAACTCAGTAACCATAATTTTTTGGAAAAAAATTTTACCTATCAATATTTTTTCTTTAAGAATGAATTCGTTAATACCAAACTATCAATTTTAAATTGATCGTAAAGGAAGAAAAACATTTATATTCAAATGTGTTACCCCCTGGTCCATTTCACCTGATGTTGAGACTTGATTGGATCTCCTGATAGCGCGATGCTCAAGTAAAGATGTCAGCAAGAAACTAATCAGAGAAACTAATGTTTTTATTTAAAAAGCGCTTGTAAACTGGACAAAGTTGCGAAGATGTTCGGTTCACCAAAAGTATTAACATTCACGTGCATGAAAAAGCTACTTTATGGATTGAATTTCTTCTACCTGGTAAGATTTATCTTTCAAAGTTGAACTTTTAAATAAGCAATGCAAGTTGACTAGAATGGACTCTGCTCTGGTATGGTCATGTAGACCGGATACCCAACAAGCTGGTCCAAAATCCAAGCTTCGTTGGTATATTAAAATCGAACGCACGGACGATGATGCTCAAGTGGCAGAGCAGCATTGTGAAGCTAATATCCATATCCCTTTGAATTTCGGTCGCTATGTGACTCTGTGCGCGAGCTTTATGTTATGCTCTGACTGACTGGCTGAGTGGGCCTAGGTCGTAGTCGTACCATCGTAGGATGATGATAGGCTATAGCTTATATCTCTGGCAGCTTCAAATTGCGGAATTAAGTTATAGGAATATTATTGCCATAGTGATTTTCTTTATTTTCTCACATTCTTTTATTTATCTGTTGCACAGCTTGTCGGTTTCCTTCTTATGACGTTGCCAGTTTATTTCAAAGTCCACACATTGTTAACAAGTTGGTCAATTAATGGCGGTGTGATATCTACTGGTGTGTTCTTATCATTGCTTGCATTGGCTGGAATCTATGGTGTATCTAGGCAACACCAAATTCTTTTATTCTTTGTATCTTTTTCACCTCGCATACTTAGCCTGCGTACCAGCCCCAAGGTTTGTTTCTAAAACCATAGGGTCTGTGGACTAATGTGTTACTTTCAGCTCAGTAACACCTAGGCGCAGTGGAGGTGTTGAACCGATCAAACAATAGAATCATAGCAGGACATCTTTTACAAGGACAATGATATTACGGTCAAACCCTTCTTAGCTCAAATGAATATAAAATGGTCATAGAAACGGGAAAAAGATTACAAAATTGCTATATGTTGTCTGAATTTTTATATATCACGATTCCATTCTCAAAATACGAATTGGACTTTCAGCGAAGTCTAAAATGATATTAGAATGTGTTATGTTTAGCAAAGGTTCGTAGCCTACCATAAGTGTTTGGTGTTTCACCATGTAGTTGATATTGGTCACATGACTATTAATGATAATGCAACGTTATGCATTCTTAATAATAATACGCAAACCGTGTCGGTGATCAAATCACCATTGTTTCGTTACTGTTAAACTCCTTTTCCGCAGGGCACTTTCCAAACTTTTTATAAGTTTCTGGGTTATCTATAGGCCTTTGGCTATCCGACGTTTTGTTTTTACAGTTTAAAATGCTATAAATTGCTCATAAATTGCGATTAAAATTTTCCAAAATCGTGTCATTTGAAGGAAAATCTGTGAAAATAAACTGCTTTTCTTGGTGTATCCCGTCATGCCTAGCAACATCACAAATTTTAGAGCACGCTTTATTTTAATGGCTGCCAATATTTTGTAAATGTGTTTCATTGGGTGGAAAATCACACTTTAGTTCACAGACCCTATGGTTTCAGAAAAACCTTGAAGCTGGCACGTAAGCTAATTCATTCTGTACATTATAGACCTGAAATTTACACATTTTTTGCGGATTAAGCAAGAAGTGGCAGAAGTGTGGTTCAGGGATCCTAGATCCCGGAATGATGGAGTACTGTACATTCAGAAGAAAATTGATATTCTTCTTATTTATAGGACAGACGCCAAATCCAAACATTCAATTGAGTTTTATAATGTTTGTCAGATTGTCGTACTGGATCTTGACATTGCAATATTAGGCTTTAATTAATCTGAGATAGGCCTACACTCATTCTATTTTTTATTAATTATAGGCTATATTACTATATTACTTAAATTATATAATCCTTGATTTATTATGCAAAGTATATGATTATCCTAGCATTATTATTTGCCTTGTTATTTGGATTCTCAATTGCCGCACTTGCCATAACAAAGGACCAGCAACAGAATCTCATGGAAAGAGGCTGGATTAATTTATCACGTCAAACTCAAATAGACTTTGAAAGAATTGGTCATTGTTGTGGCTTTAAACAGTCAGATCAACCAGAATTTCAATCTTGTGGAATGAAGGTAAACCCCTTTAGTAATAGTTTTCAAAGTTCTCTTTTGATGAGAAATATTCAAATGGATCTCAATTATATGCTCTGATATAAGTCTGTGGTGTTTGACTGGTGTCATCTATGCATTATACTCAATAGGGATTCTACTTGATGCACAGTCGTCAAATCTGCTTTCTCCTGACTGGGGGAAAGGGTTTTTGATGAAATCTGTCCGGCAGTTCAGAAGATATAGATGAAAAATTGTAGACTATTTGTTGATTTTTTCTATGGGACTATGCTATTACACAGATTGTAGATCTGCCACTCAGTGATAGAAGGATAATATTAAAGTTTTTATAAAATATTTAAAAGATTACAAAAAAGCAATGTTATTTACTCCATTAAAACCATTCTGTTTTTCAGTTTTATACTATTTATAATAATTTTTCACTATTCAAAACCATATTGAATATTGGAACCTTATTCATATAGTTAGCTTTTAAAATTTATTTGGAATTTATATGTATATTATTTTGATGTTTTATTTGCTAGGACGACATATTTGAATAACATTCCTAATGCGCAATGATTAACTAAGCATTGTCTGCCTACAGTAGCAGACATAAATTGTGCAGTCTTTTGCATGGACTTCAATCTTTTTCTACCTAACCCCTGCAAAATTCAGTTCAGGAGTTGATGAACAGTTCATGAAAATTTGGGGTTATTCAACATTCATGAACTCTTCATGAACTCCTGGACTGTTTTTCTGCCCGAGTTAAATACTCTAAAACATTTGTCTTTTTCAATCCATCTTCAGTCTATATCCTTAGTTTCAGTCTATTTTCAACATTTGTAGGCTACTTTCATGTCTGAAGTAGGTTGTTATTGCAGCCTTGGTGTAGTTGTTTAGTTGTTGCTTTGGACATCTTCCGGCAGGTTGTTGGGTTGACATCCTGGCAGAACACTATTGGTTGACGTCAGGAAGGTCATACGGTCATAAAATGTACTCATGTAACATAGTCTTTTTGTCTGGAACATCATTATCTCTCATCAATTTCACCACAACAATGATTTGTTTTCTAATTTAATGGGTCATAGATTTTTCATTTTAAATACAATTTGAATGAAATTCCTACAAATATCATTTCTTAATATAACGCAAAGAATTCGACAAAATTGACATAATTGTTTTTCAAACATATTTGCAATATTAAAAATGTAGTAAAAGTTACATCTGAATATAGAAAATCCCAAGCTGTTACTTTTTTTACATTTCTCAAGTTGAATTTTCAATTACAGAGTACCGGTGGTAAACAGAAAATTCAACAGGCTGCATGCAGTCATGCGCAGTAGCACCCTGTCCCGCCTGATATTTTGGCCACATCTGAATTAAATCTGAATCTCGCACGATTGACTGTACTTCGGTTTGATTTGTATTTCAAACTCAACTTGACTTTGAGATTTCTGATGGCGGCCAGAAAAATGGCGGTCTTGTCCGAAAGTATTGAGATTAAAGTTTCAAAATAACAGCTTTCGACAATAGTCATCGTCATATAATATAATTTGTATGGATACAAAGTTCTTATCCTGGTCATCGTAGAATTCCAGTACAGTTGATGTAATATTTATCAATTATTTGCACGTCTACGTTGTTACTTATCAACGAACAGTCTAACAGAGACAGAGTACATGGTGTATTTTTAAATAGCTAATATTGAATATTGGACAGGGTAAGGGAAGATATTTGAAAAATTAACATGAAGTATGGTGTAATCTAACTCAGCTTTGAATAGTAAGATATGATGATATCAATATAACATCAAAACATGAATAGATTGTACACATAGAATAGGGCATAGGCTAGTCTATATTTTCTAAAGTCATTGCTCATAGACTAGCCTACCTTCAAATCATAGTCTATAACCTACATTAATCAAGAAAGTAAGGGAAGGAGCTCACTCAATCAACTGCGGTAATAATTGATGATAGTGAGGCTTAGTGATCCATTGTCTATGATATGATTATCATATATACATGTATTTGTCAGCTTTAATTTTAATCAATTCATTGAATAAGAAATTGATTTTTTAAATCTTAATAATTCTCAAACATTTCAATATATTTCAAAATGTTAGTTATGATATGATATGTTAATATAGTACTTCTTATCGATAAAATCTCTACCAAGCCACAGAGTTTTGACTGAAACAAGTCAGTTGCAGTGTATTGCGCTGAAAGTCGTCATACCATAAACAATTATATTGAAGCTTCAAAACTAACAGCGTGCAGTATTAATCAATTCAGAAAATATCAATTATCTGAATTCCATAAAACAATGTAAATATTTAAAAATGCATGAATGAACGATAGGCTTTTAATCAATTTATTTCAATTTTAAAAACTACAAGTAGGCGTAACTGTAGTATCGTTCAATGATAGCAAGAGCCAGTATATATTTTCATGCCATCTTGAAGCAAGACCATACGCATTGAAGTGTGCATCAGATCGAATTTACACAAAATTGATTACGGGTTTGAATGTTGTAATGATCCGATTCCAATCCGATTTGAAGCAATATGCCAATTATAAATATAATCCGATTCGAAGCAAAGAATTTGTAATTAATGTAAACTAATCCAAGTTTTTAATGTATAAATTCATGGATGATTGCTTGATACAGTCTCTGGCGCTTTAATCAGATATCTTTTAACTTGATGCTGGATATTCTGCGTAAGACACTCAGTTACTACTACTGTGATAAAATACAAAACTACCACACAGCAATAATAAATACCAGCATGAATAAATGTGACGTACTATCATTGTATGTCGTATAGCTGGCTTTGCTATAACAACAACTAGGCCTAATTGATATTCGAGACCCAAAGGATAGTGAGCACAATGAAGGCTAAACTGTATCTAATTTATTATTCAATCTACACATGGACAACATAGATAGATTACAGGAATTATATAGGGTGCTGACATGAGACAGTCACATACAGCACATCAAAATGATAATACAATACGTACAATGAATCAATAATCTTGATCATTTCCTTGAAGAAATTGTATAATTCATTTCACATCAAACGTGTAATTGATGTACTAGAGAGTGGAACATGAATGTGGCTATATGTACAGAAGCAGTCAGTTGAGAAGAAACTAGAACACATTGATTAATCGCTACTAAGTACAAATACTCTTCCAAGTTTCAAAATCCAAAATCATCTGGAATCAATAAATACAAATTCGACCCAATCCAAAGACCTAAAATATCACTACCTGGATGCGATCCAATCTGATTGGATTCGCACATCTTTAATACACAGGTGCAAAATAAATGAGGCTCAAAACTTTCAGAGGTTAAATTTGTTATTCACAACTAACATATATATGTACTTTTGGAATGGTCAAATTCTTTAATTATTATATTTTCTTATTCGTAATTGACAATATTGTCACTTTAGTTTTACTTTCGTTGTGGGTTTGATTTTAAACACAGCCAAAAAGGTTGAAAAAATTGCCTTGGCCTTAAATTATACCTGTCAGATATGATGCTTTTAAGGAAGTTTCTTTTAAATTTTATATTTTATTATTACAAAATATTTCATTAATTATTATCATATGATTTTCACATAGATATATCTTTGGTTGGTGCTACGCAAATAAATAGGCCTATTCCCCTACGAAAATTTGTTGAGTTCATGAACTATTCATGAACCTTAAATACAAGGCTGTTTTTACACATTCTGGGCAATAGTCACTTTTCTGAGAAGTTATTTTAAATTTAGTTTTTCAATTTGAATAGGCCTTTCAAGAAACATTAGAATAACTGTTATGTTGAGCCGTTTCAACTTTTCAAAGTGCAGTACTATACATACTGATCTTCATACTATACACTTATTTTTGTGCTGCTTTCAATTCTTCTTACTGACAATTTTTACAGCCTTGATAGTTTGGGCTGAACGTAGCTATAGCTGGTTAAATGACCTGTTTTTCATGAACAATTCATGAATATTTGTTGGTCCATTTAAAGTTCAAGAACTGTTATCACAGCCTGCATTTTGCGTATACTTTTACGGATTAACCAAAGAGCAGCAGACTAGGTGGCAGCCATGGGCCTTGTGAGAGGATCAAAACAGACAGGAAAACTTGCACTAGCGCAAGTTAAATAGGCACGTTCTGTAAACATTCTTGAGCATGAGCTTTCCTTGGCGTATACTTTATTTCTAATCATCGATAATATAAATGACACCAATGCCATGTATCCTTGTTCAGTAGATTATGTAAGCAATCAAGGTGTTTTTGCATACTGTTGGTTCTCCCAGACGTCAGCACAGTATTCGAAATGATGGAAAACAAAGGCATCAAGCAAAATCTTTCTTGTTTCTAGATGTAAACATCAAGTGAAACTTACTACTGTTGTGCAGGAACGTTTTCTAATTCATGATTGGTAAATTGATAGTTGTTAAATGATTTAAATTAATTTCGACAATACGGGCAAAGAGAAATTGCTCCATAATTATTGTTATCCTGTTTATGATTATATTTGTGAATAGGGCTAATTTGACTACCTTGAACAACACACACTGAAAATACCCACGTGACAAGAGAGAGATTCAAAACTCAGAGGGGGTGTAAGAGGAGAGTTTCCAACAAAATCGGTACAAAATTAGAAATGCATTTGATTGATTCTGAAGTGACTTAAAAGAAGGTAGTAGGGGAGACAGATTAGCTACAAGACTCGAGTAACAATGGCTTCAAAGGTTTTGGTACAGCATTGTGCTGCCCAGGGTTGCATGTAGCTTTTTCTGCTACAGTATTCCAGGACCACGCCAAACGCCTAGTCTTATTAAAATTGGCCACATGCTCCTTTGCCAGAATTCATAGTGGTCACCTCTATACAGCAGCCACCCGTCTACAGTGGTCACTCTTGGTATGCCTGAAATAGTATGTTCTATCTAATCAACCCTGCATATGAAGGCCACCTGCATATAATGGTGTGATGGGATAATTTTGTTTCACTTCGCAGTTTACAATTTAAATTTAACCACAAAGCTTCTAGCTCGTTTGCATGGGAATGAATGTCTGAACAGCAGTCAAATTTATAATCAACTAATTGAAATTACAATTAGCTCTATTACATGAAAGTTACTGGTACGTATAGATAAAATACATTTTATGAGGCGATGAGGAATTAAACCCCGGTCTCCCACAGGGACTACATGCACTCTAATATTGAGCTACTAGTCTACATTGATCAATTTATCTACCTCTCATAGCTGGCTGCTATACACAGATTTCAACTGTATCTAGCCTATTTCTAAATTTCAACTCATTATTTTGATATTTGCTTGAAGAACATCAATTTTCATAAATGTATGATATTTTTAGTAAAAGAGTACACACACAGAAGTAGGCCCTACACGAAATATGAACCATCCCTCTATTGTTTCATGATTTCTGCCAAGGCATGTTAGGGGCATATTTGCTATTGAAATGTTAACATTTCTCTTTGCCGATTACTAGGCTTAATCTACAAAACATATGTCCGCGTACAGTCGAGCTCTCAGCCTCCCGTATGTCTAACATAATTTTCTAGGAGGTAGTTTAATATCACGAGACATCCTGATGAAGATTACCAATGTTGCTTAAATTTTAATTATCTTGACTGATCACCTCAGAATGCTGTCTCTTTCAACTTTGTAGGGGCCTACCCTTTATAAATCAAAAATTGGCTTAGCCTATAATCTTGTAGATTGTCCATTAGTTATTTGTTGTGTAAGTATCTCATATTGATGCATATACACACATGTTGATACATATTAATTAATAATTATTATAGGCAAGGTGTAAAGGATTATGACAAAGTTATCGTCCCAAATGCCACAATTATCCTGTTTCTGCAAGTTGTTAAGAATCCATTTATTAGTTGTGCTATATCCACGGTGGAACACTTTATCAGAGGATTTTGTTCTGCCATTTACTCTGGCTCAGTGTTGCAAAGTCTACAATACAAATAGATAAGTTTGTTTACTATTTCAGATAAGTTGTTTTTAAAAACAATAATTATTAGTTTTCAACTGAATTGAGATACTGTATACAAGGTTGTGGTGTGTGCTTGTGTGTAGTGGAGACCAAAAGCTCTTTCATAATAGTCGCTCATTAATGTTAGCTTTTTTGTAATTTAATAAATACTATATCAGATCATAGACAGTGGATCACTAAGCCTATCTATCATCAGTTAGTACCTTGGCTCTTACTTGATTGAGTGAGCTCCTTCCCTTACTTTCCTGATTAATGTAGGTTATAGACTATGATTTGAAGGTAGGCTAGTCTATGAGCAATGACTTTAGAAAATATAGACTAGCCTATGCCCTATTCTATGTGTACAATCTATTCATGTTTTGATGTTATATTGATATTATCATATCTTACTATTCAAAGCTGAGTTAGATTACACCATACTTCATGTTAATTTTTCAAATATCTTCCCTTACCCTGTCCAATATTCAATATTAGCTATTTAAAAATACACCGTGTACTCTGTCTCTGTTAGACTGTTCGTTGATAAGTAACAACGTAAACGTGCAAATAATTGATAAATGTTACATCAACTGTACTGGAATTCTACGATGACCAGGATAAGAACTTTGTATCCACACAAATTATATTATATGACAGTGACTATTGTCGAAAGCTGTTATTTTGAAACTTTAATCTCATTACATTCGGACAAGACCGCCATTTTCTGGCCGCCATCAGAAGTCTCAAAGTCAAGTTGAGTTTGAAATACAAATCAAACCGAAGTACAGTCAATCGTGCGAGATTCAGATTTAATTCAGATGTGGCCAAAATATCAGACGGGACAGGGTGCTACTGCGCATGACTCCATGCAGCCTGTTGAATTTTCTGTTTACCAGTACCGGTATACATTTGATTTGATTTTATGAAAAAATAATTCAATCTGTCGCAGCTCGTCGCCATTTTCAAAACATGTGTTCTAGCTGTTTGGTTAAAACCGTGCAGATATAGGTAAAAGTATAATACCCCACATAGAACGAAAACCTATATACTTTTAGCGGTTGCCATGGAATGTTGTGGGTTGTCTTGACATCACTGCAAAACATGTGGTACTTAAATAGGAGAGTTTGTATGGACAACGGACACTACACTACATACATTAAAGAAGGGGATATTAACTGATTTCAACTGTATATGAAGACCACTTGCTTAATGCATATAATGCTTCGTCAATCTTTCTAGATCTACTTTTAAATTTACGCTATTTCCATTTGTATGTCCGTATGTAAGGCGGGGATTCACGATGCCATTTTTGATGCAATTGGCTTGAAACACATATCAATGGATTCGGTATTAACCAGAGGCGTACATGGCCGGCTTCATTTCTTAAATAAATACATCGAAGTTGATAAAAACCAATGAAAACTGAATCCTTTTTCAACAACAATGCTTTCTCAGACTGAAGTGCTAACTAAGCAGTTTTGCACTTGAATGGCTTTCCATTGTCTCGCAAAAACAAAACAGAACAATCCTTTGTTGTGAAGTGACAGATAGTTTGTGTATTTTCATCGTAGTAATTCTCAGAATGAAATTCAAACGTTAACAAACTAAAACAACACGTATATTTATATGAAAGTGAAACAAATAAGATGTGTCATCATCTTATCTTCAGTTGGAAATTATTTAATGATTGATTATAAATTATTATTGAAAAATGACTTGGAATAGAAGGTTATGAAATTTGTAAACAAACCCGCGTTATGGAAATTAAATTACGAAGATACGAAATAAAAATATTTCCTGATTATTACAGCCAGTGTTAAATTCTACAGTACTGCAATGAAATTTAATTAAAATATAGAAACAATTGCAATACCAATTTCCACTTCATCAGTGATAACAAATAAATTAAAATATAAAAGAAAGTACATGACAGTAATTAATAAAATAAGATGTAAAGATGATAAATAGTTTCTCAAACATAATAAAATCTAGACAAACCTCCCAAAATTGTTACCTTGCAGCTTTATGACACTCGGGTTAGAAATGTTTCTTTGAATTTTTCTGGGGGGTGTATGGCTACTCAACTTAAACTTGCTTTGGGTAAACTAAAATAGTATCCTAATATTGTAAACAAATCCTGTGCGTTCCACTTTTCACTTCTCAACTGTTTGCTTCTTTGAACAGCAAAATATGAAAGAGAATAATTTCTGAATTAAATTTCGGCTTCAATCATCTTTTCTACAAAGATTTCTTCATGCATTTATTTGAAACAGCCGAGCCAGATGATTAACAACTCAATATAAGCATGCATTTGCATGCAACTCGAAATCTAATATTTTAAAAATGGATGTTATGTAGGCTACAGTTGTACATTCTTCACTGTCATGTCATGCCGCTTTCGCTTCCATCAAATAACATTAAATTGCCTTACTTCCAGTAATTCCCAAAATGTCACAACAAAAATATATATATATAAGGCTTCAGCTCTTCTATAGATAGTTATGCTGAAAGACTTCATGTTAAAATTTCTCTTGTTCATGTAAGATCTTTCTTGTAAATGTTTCAATTTACAATCCATAACCCATGCACGGTCAAATCCATCTCTGACAATTTTTTTTTATTCAACAAGGAAACCGGAAACAAATAAACAGGAAATATCTAGGACCTTATTGTGAACATTTTTATTTGGCTTGACTTCAAGGTTGTTCACTCACATGTATCTCAAATACATACTATTATTACGATGTCAACTTGCACTTGTTTTTGATCATCTATAATTCTCTGAGATCATTGTGTCACATCCATGATTATTGAACGTCAAGTTGACTCACTGTAGAGTATACGCTGATATGAGTGTTTTCTGAAATCATTCTGGATTGCTCAGAAAGAAATATCAGATACATTAGGCTTGAAGTACAGCAAGCAATTTTTATGGCTGTTGCGTAAAAATTCAATTTAGAAGACTCTCACTAGAACAATCTTTACCTTATTGCATAAAATCAATACAAACAGTTATTTGAAATATTTGATCAATTTTTTCAGGCAATGTGATTTTTTGTTGGAGTTTACCTAATAATCAAAAAAATTTGATCAGAGAAACGTTTGAGAATTGTGTACTGGATTAGATACAGTAATTGCAATTCTCTTTGAAGTTCATCAAATATGTTGAAATGAGATCAGTACTGGGCAACTTTCATCATTGCTCTTAGCTAAAGGAGTTCACTCCTCTTGGAATAGAAGAGTGGCTAAGAGTCACATGAGTGGGGCCCCTCTTGATTGGGCGCCAATCACTAGTTGTTGATTCTATTTAATATGAAAATGATGGGGCTGTACAGTAGGGGTGTACATTGCACATTATTGACATGTCTAGAGTGAGCCCATCCGAATTGGATATTGATTGGTAAATTGATTACAAATTTCCAATGGTCCTATTCACTCAGAGATATGCATATTACTACCTAATACCTATTATGGCTGGAGTAGGTAATTGGAAGGTCCCTAAAGGCAATCATTTTTTATAAATGTTACAAATAATTATTCGTTAGTCACAACATGTTTTCACAAAATACAAGCTAATAAATTAAGCATACAAAGATTGTTTTTAATGAGAGTTTTTGTATTCTATGTTTTAGCTTGGATGCTGCAAGAATCTGACAAAAGTTGAATGTTCTTGTCAGTCTTGTGCGCAATTTCTTGATAGAAATGGAGAACAATTTAGTAATGCAATGGGTGGTGTCTCACTATTTTTCAGTCTAACCATGGTAAGTAAAAGCACATAGGCCAACCAATTAGGGATGTGCATGTATATCTCAGCTAGAAATTGTCTAGTAGATTTTGTCAAATGCTGGTTGTAAATTTGCAATTTGGATCAGATCTGTGTTTAACTTTTGTTTATTAAAATGTTTAACAATTTTGGTACAGTATATGAAATCTGAAAATACCCACAGTTGTAGCGACTGGCAATTAGCCAGTCAGTTATATGTAGTCAGTTTTCTATGAAAATTTAACTGAATAAGAAACCATGATTAAGATATGAAGGTTTGTTGTAGTCTTTGCGCAATGTCACGCATTGACAATCAAGACTGATCTGTGATGATAAGATGTTGAAATCGATCCGCAGTGTCACAGCAGAGATTCAGTAAAGAGCATTTTCGAATTTTCGATTGTCTAGAAATAAAGTAAATTAATTTAGACAGTATCGCCCTACCATAGGCATCTGTACCACACCTCTATTTCTAGAGGAGTTGCTCTTTTTACTGAGAGCAATGCTGCTAAAGGTTGCTTGTAGTTATTGATCTCAGCCATGACACTTCAGATCAATTTCAACAGATTTCATGGCAGATGGGCCTCGATTGTCAATGCGCCACAATGCGCTGCAGCTACTCGCAATGTAATTCCCTCTGAACCATTCCATCCGCCACCAGAAGTTGGTACTCGTTTGATGTTTTAGATAAAGTCAAGACTGAGTTGACCTTTGGGGGATTTGAACCACAGTTGATCAAATATTATCAGATATGAAGTTTGGCTGTTCTGCCATCTGAGCTAATTATCCCGTCTAGAAATAGAAGAGTTGTATGGCTGCATGAGTGTATGTGTACGTACCTTTGGGTAGGGTGATACCGTTTCAATACCTGAACTTAAGGCTATGATCATTGATCATCAGTCAATGTGACTTTTTATGATTGGGGTCAAAATTAAACAAAAATATAGTCTCTCATGAAAATCATCCAGGCCCCTAGAAGATTACCTCCCACATATTATGTATATGTAGCCTAGGACTCCTTGTTGGCAAATGGCGTTAGATACTAAAATAGAATTTGTCTAAGTTTCCCATGTTGTTCTCACAATCATTATCGTAATTCCGTAATTGACATTTTTGGGGTTTCTTTCCAGGTGATTGGTATAGTCTTCACTGCAAAATTCCGCCATAAACGAAATCCAATCGCTAATCCAAACGAATATCTATGATGGTTATATACACGTTAAACAAAACAAATCAAAAAATATTTATTTTTCTTCATCTATTTCAAATAGAGAGATACAATTTTAATTTTATTAACAACATTTGGCTTTACGGAATTCTGCATTGCACACAAAAGCATCTGAGAAACTTGTATGCACATTCTGGGAATGGATAGGCTACACTGGTTTTTAATTATAAACATGCTGTTATAGAAATTCAATTTTTCAAGCACAAAGTTGGAAGGTATGATTGTTACATAAATTGAAATATTAAATGGTTGATTGTACTCTGTCTCAGACTCATACATACTCAGTCATAAAGGTTCCCCCAGCTTTTTATATAAGACAATACTAGTTGGAGTAACCATGACAACTCCATAACATCTAACAATGTTCTTAATGGATATCTACTATCAACTCACAAAATATTAGTCTTCACACTTGGAATGATGTTAATCTAATCTAAATAATTTGTTACATACTCTAGTGTGACGTTACCTGAAAGATATGTTTATTTATAAAAAAGTCTCCTAAATGAAATATACTATTTATAAACAATGATCTAATAATGGTTGAGAATAAGCAAAAAAGATTTGAATTGTAAAATGTGTATAGAAAATTTCCAAATACATATGATTGTGGATATATTAAGAGGATTGTGAATTTCCGAATACATTTGATACATTGAGGTGATTATGTCATCAGTAGCCTGCGTGCAGGCCTTACGGGATCAAAATCAAACAAGGAAGTTAGATTTTGATCCCGTAAAGTCTGCGCGCAGGCTAGTCATTGGCCCATGTAGAGAGGAGAAAATACTTCTTTACTTGTAAGCAATGTGTCAAGCTTCTTCCTAGTCCCGTTTGAATTACAGTTTCAAGTGTTTTCATTCACTCAACTGCTTCCAATAATTATGCACAGGGCTCTATAAAATGGGGACAGCAGGTCGCAGAAGCTCGCAGGAACATCTTGAGAACAAATTTAGATGACTGCAGGCACAAATTCTAAATTTGCACAAACTTCTGAATTTTGAATGATGATTGCAGTTTTTTTTTGGAATTAATAACTGTTACATACTCTAATCATACTTCAAATAATTTGCTTTTCTCACTAAAAGAGTATCCTTGCTTAAGGTACTTTGGAAAGGAAAATATTGATATCAGGGACAAAATATATTTTGTTAGACCCCTGAGTATAAGCAAAAGAGATCTAGCCAACATCGACGTTTGTTTGGTCCAACAGATCATTGATTGTCGTCATGATTTTTGTAATTAAATACAGATAGATAGATAGAGTTTTATTTGAACAATTTAGGCATTACATAGTGCAATTACTAAACATTGTTGACGTCACCTCTTAAGCAGTATTGCTTGTCTGTTTGAGGGATTGAAAATATAAAAATAATGTCTACATATCCCTGTTGAATAATTAATATGCACTAGTCAATCGACAGCACGTCCCCTGAGACCCACGGGAACACCTGGGAAGTTTAACAATTGACTGGTGTTAAAATCGATTAACTCCCCCAGTATCGGGAGAGACTTACTTGTTAAAACCCGGCCCTAAATGGCCTTGTTATTTCATAAAAATTGCCATTTCTTCTCTTTATGATGACAGTTTTTGGACTGAATAGTGGTAATCATTATTTCAAAGAGTAAATGAATTGATCACAGAGCGATGTTCCTGTTGCTAGCCACTATATACTATATAGAGGCCATTTAAAATAATGTATAATTACTCAAACTTTACCCAAAATTTAGAATCTGTTATTTTCCTGCCCCTCTTTCCATCGTTTTGGCAAATTTCGGTCTTCAGTTTCTAACTTTATACAGTCCTGCATAATTTATCTTGTTCCTATTGAAATTCAATAAGAAATTAATTATCCAAAGTTTCAGTCTATTTTAAGCATTTGTACTTTCATGTTTGATTACATGGATATGGTGTCATTTTCAAAGCTAACGGAAAGATAATTCATGGAAGGACCGCCTTATATTTTTGATTATGAGTCCCAATCAATGGTTAGATAGATAGATATAGATAGATATAGATATAGTAGTAATATCAAGGTACTTATGTTGTCTTTGCTGTTTCAATAGTGTTCGATGCCATAAATGCAGAGCTGTTAAATAAGAAATAATCGAAAAAATCAGCCATTCAAATTTGCTACTATTAGTTTCACGCCAAGGCGATCATCAGGCAATTTAATCTGATAGATTTAGATATAGATCTATATATTTCAACCAAAGTATGTAGTGGATACAAAATTAAATTTAATAAATTTACATGTGAGTTGTTCAATGGTTGTTGTAGCCCCTTAAGCACCAGTGCTTGTTTATTTGGGGTACAATGGTATGTTACATATTATAACTGATTTTATAATTAAGAATAGGTAAGTTACATAGTATAATTAATTTTTATGATGAAAAATAAAAATGGAAATCATGATCGGCCGAATTAAAGTTCATAGGAGTAGTCAAAAGTGAAAATCGACAGTGAAGAAAAAGTAGGAGAAGGTTAGGGGACCAGCTACCGTCAAGTGACTCAAATATCATGGACGACTCATCCCTTTGTTTCCTTCTCTTGGCTGCCACAAATAAATGTAAAAGAAAACATTTTTCATGCACCTAATAAACTACCGCTGTCTCAAGTTCAAAGGTTATTTTAATGGATTGATTCTGTCCTACGTAATCACTACACCACAGCTACAATATCAGATCATCCAATAATTTTATATTTATGCCTTAAAAATAAGAATTGTCTGGTTTTGACAGTTTTATACATTTGGCTTGTAAATTCTCGTAAATTAAATTGAAAGTAGATTAAATGTTTTTAAATCGCATTTTATAACCATAAATTTTAATAATCCTTATTCGTAATCCTTTGAACTATTTATAATGTTCAACATAATCATGATAAAATCTTAATTCGTTATTCATTATACTGTAGATACTATGATATTAACGCCCTAAAGTATCCATAAACCCATCAAACCATAAAAATCATCCTTGGCGCAGAAATAGCGGTATTTAATTATGACTAAACCGTGGAAAATAATTGTGTTCAAACACCGATATACCTGCGTGCCGTTTTCGACGACCTCAACTTTAGTTGAGACCGGAGTCCGACAAAATAGGAATCCTGGAATCCTAGATTCCGGAAGGTTAGAGCAAATTCCCGAGCAAATTCAGAGGAAATTGATATTTTTGATGATTTATTGGTCAAACATCAGCAAAAAACTTCAGAAGAAATTTTTTTAAATGCCTCTAGGATTTCAGAAGACTGAACCTTTCGTCGGACCCTGGTTGAGATTCATTATTTTTGGCAAGCCAACAACTAATTCCGAAAATTCCGCTGAAGTTTTCACCAAATCATCAATCATCAAAATCATCAAAAGTTGTGCATCAACCCACTAGATTTTTTTTGCTTAATTAATATTATTCTCGTCATATCGGTAAGATATAACTTGATATAACTTGCATGTATTTTAATTCTACAAGTTATACTTATATTTATAGATAGAATTTTGTTTCAACAATTTAAGCATTACATAGTGTAATTACTAAACATTGTAGACGTCACCACATAAGCAGTATTGCTTGCTTGTATGTTTGAGGGAGGCATTGTTTGTATACATCTTCATTATTCTGTTTGACAATCTAATAATAAATGAGTATGATTATTATCAATGAAAAAAAAACTTAAATAAATTTATATGATTATATAAGATCTAGAAATACAATAAAAGTCTGCTGGGGATTAATTTAATTAGATTGATAATTTACCGGTCTAAATTCCATCATTATCATTAACGTAAAAAATCGCTAAATTATATTTGGCCCCAATGTCTGTATCTAAACTATCTATCTAACTACATCAAGTTAATCTCCAGTAGACTTTTATTGCATTTCTAGATCTGATCATCATAATTTAATTTTAATAATTCGGACTTTCGGAGCTTCTTATCAAATTTACAATAAATTATTATTGAAGGTTGACTATTGCATAATAATAATTTTTCCCTATCCTTGTTTCCAATCTAATAATGACTATAAGTAAATTTACAGACTGAGTATAATTATTGTCAATGAGAAAAAAGTTTGCATAAATTTAAAGAGCTTGGATTTTCAAGTCTTTTAACTTTCGTTGATAGCTCATGCATAAATGCGCGAGTAAATAGATCAAATATTTTATTCTTCATTTTAAATAATAGTGCGATTAAGGAACATCATTCTTATGGGCACACCTGAATGTTCATTTTTATAGAGATTTATAGATCTACCCAAGTATTTACGAACAGTCCATTGTAAAGATCATAGGGAAAATTTCGTTTTTGTTCTTCAAGTTAATTGCTTAACGACACTCTAACTGACTCAATCTATTGAGGAGTGTCTTTTAAAACTCTTTAGTATGCAGTACTTATAGCATCTAACTCAAGTTAATGCCGCAGTTATCAAATTTGACAATGCAGAAGGCTTACATACTGAATATGTTTGGTCGCTTAGTGTGATATAGAACAGAAGTCCTAAATTGTGCGCATTTTATGATTAGCCGCTTTATATAAGCTGTATCTTCTATTGTGCTAACTGGACTCGACATAAGAGTCTGTTTAGACCGGGCACCTGTATAAGAATACCATTTTTCATTCATGCTTCCCGTTTCCACTGTTGTTAAATATAGCACAGATGCACGTATGTTTGATTAACAAAGAATGTAATGAATCATCTTGAATGTATTACAATTTTACAAGGATGATGTCGATCTTTAAATTTCCACGAATAGAGCCACAAATGGACGTATTAACGATCGTATTATATTCAATATTATGAGCAAGAATTGTTCATAAGAAGTTCCTATTTATCTTCTTGCTCTTCTCGCTGCATAATCCTATTTACCGCATAGTTGGGCTCCCCACTACCTCACCCTAACACACCCTCGTTGATACTTCCTAGTTTTGTATTATGATGTGTCTTCTCCTTTGGTGACGTTGTCGATGACGTTGAGATTGTATCTTCTTAAATCACTTGTGGAATGTATTTTGTCATTGACCTATAGGTGACGTTTAGAAGGGTGTCCCAATAAAGTTTTGGATGAGGCGTGCGCGATAAGTGACCAAAACTATTATTCTTGATGTCACTTTTTGGATATTCTCGACAAAAACTCAATAATAGACATTTGGTGGGCTTATGTGCCTTCAGGTCGACTAAATCATTTTTAGAGCGATGAGTTATATTCCTCAAGTAACAATTTGATGTTATTACTTAAGAAGTATAAACTATAAGACACAATTTATATATAGTATTCTATTTCAATTCACTGTTAAAGATATATTTAGAAAGTGATTAATCAAATGATGTTTCTACTAAAACAATGGATCTACCATAGATCTACCTGTACGCATACTTATAATCCTCCGTGTAGCAAACAATTTGTCACAAAAAAATTAATTTGTTCACTACTATTCGTTATTGTTGTTGTATAAAACCTTTTGTTAACGTTCCTTATTCACTATACTCCAATGAGTGTCAGATTGACCATGTCATCCTTCGCGGTGTAAGGTTTGCCTCCATTGGCATGGTTTGATTGTTATCAGGGTCAACTGACGGGGAAACAGTGTAGGGGTCCCTTTCTAGGACTGGTACGACATGAACTATATTTATGTATTGCGATCATTCAACAATTCAATCGCTTACTTTATTTTAGTTGAAGAACCTCAGGTTATCAAATTGACTGAGATTTGTTAATGACAGGGTTTATGCTTTCCCACAGCAACGCTTCAAATGATTAGTAACACCAAATTTTAAATATATTGATCAGTTACGTACTGAACGTACAAGTTTATAAAAGAAGTCCTACGTGCTTTTCAGGAATTCCAATTGTTTTGATCTGGGATATGTGTAAATGTCGAATCATGGTCAAATGGGACAGCGGATATGATTTCCCTGGAATTGCAATGGCACTATAATGCCCTATATCGATGGTCAGTGATCAGCTGTTTGTTTTCCACTATGTTCTGTAACAACGAGCAAACTGAATGTTCGTATTATTTGAATTATTTTTTTCAAGGGAGCAACCCTTTGTATGGGCTAACCACCAAAGTTAGATGAATGAAGTACTATGCGAGTACTGTACTATTCTGTAACCATAGGAACGTTATCACAAAGCAACATTTTTATGCCAGCTGCCGTGATACTTATCCAATGGTTTGTTTGCTTGTGTTCCAATTGGTTTTATCATTATCAAAACCCCGTCAATTGTTTTAGGTAATCGTTTCTCTGTTCGTCGTACCGTACAAGTTATAAGATCAGATATTCTAGATTCAAGTGTGATATACGATGTGACATGTGTTTAGAAAATGCATCTATATAATGTACAGTATTTGCGAAAAACAAACAAACTTTGCGATTTGTATTGATTAAGAAAGATGAGCGATAAGCTATTAGTTGCGTACACATTACAAATCTGTCTACCTGGACATATTTTGGTGTTTTCTTTTCTCAATATCTGTGTTTGATATTCGATTTAAAAATGTGAGATATATTGTAGCTACCCGTGACAAACTGCGGTCGGAAACCCTACAACAGCAGTGTTTACGTCGCATTGTAATAAATAATTTGTGAGGTCGCGTGAGTGAACGTTACGTTTATGACTTATTGACGCGCCGATAGTTGCTCTTCCCCTTTCCACGCGACCAAAATGACATTCCATTGCCCAGTCATTTAGAAGCTGCTTGTCTAAACTTTGATTTCTGTCCTGGCGCCAGTCATCACAAATCAGACATGCGCTGTTTTACGAGGGGTGAATTACGAAGTTTTGACAGCCAAGCACTAGTTCTCACTTCATTTTCGTTAGATGACAACATCATTCAGTATTTAAAATGCAAAGCGTCACGAATTTTCTATTAAGACTCATTTTGACTTTGATTCGTTTGGTTGTCGATTGAAACAAGAATTGAAGTCCTTTCTTGTAAGTGGTGTGTCTACAAAAGAGGTGTCTTTATTTATCCGGTTGCAAAGAGTGTCATATAAAGAACAAAACGCTGCGTTGACACGTTTTAATATACGTCGTTGTTTAAATCGTCCCAAGGCGCATAAGCACTTAGTAGGGTGATCGGCAGAGTTGAGTGCCCCTTGTATGATCCTGTCATCGAAAACAATTCACTATATTGAAACTAAAAACAGTCGCTATGTTGTTATTGAGCCGTGGTAAAGAGTTGGTCAGATTTATATTATTAGTTGTTTGCACCATATCAGCCGTGAATGGTTGTATTTCGCTTTTGGATGGTTGGAAACCCATGTCTATCGAAAGAAGAACAGAACTAGCAGACATAGTAGTTTCAGGTAAAACGGTTGAGCGCAAACCAATTCCAGGTCATCGTATACTATATGCAGCAACTTTCAAAATTTCATCTATTATGAAAGGATGGCCCATATTAGAGGATTTATATCGCAGAAGAAGTCGATCTGTATTTGTCACAAGCTCAGATTCATTTGGTTTGACTGTCTCTGGTTTTGGTGATCGTCGCTATTGCTTCTCTTCTGTTGACGTCGGTGATAATTATATTTTATTTATTGGTTATAAAAATTCAAGTGATTCACTTTTGGCAAAATATGATGATATATTTGGGGCCGCTGAAGTTGCTTATAAAAATAGAGAAGATTTGGTATTAAGTGCTCAAGGTAAGTCAATATATTCAACTGAAAAATAATAAATTTGTCATCGATTTTATAATTTTCACATAAAGTTTTTAGATTTCACACTTATTTTCTATTTATCTTCATTTTTGTTGAAATTTATTTCTTGGCGTTGATCCCTTGTTGAGTTATACGATTTCCACATTTCCAACCCACTTTGTCAATTTTTGACCTATTGTGATAATAGATATTTCTTTTTTCGTTATCTTTATATTTCCCTCCTACTGTCAATACTATTTTGTAAGTCATGTGTAGTATTAATGATTAATATTCATTGGCAATAATACTAAAGCACTTTAAAACATGAAAACAAAGTTTTTCAGAAAACACCGCTACTTATTGTCGTATTATTTATCTTTTTGAACGAGATTTAAAATCTTTGTGTCAATAAAGACTAATGCTAAAAGGACATGAATATATGTAAGGTATATATTCAAAGTATAAAAGAGTTCTTTTGCATGGACTAGAGACTGTTTGCAGGCGGCCCGGGGCGCGTGGAGAAGTTTTTATTATAAATAAATTTATCCATTGATTTATTTAGGAATTCTAATTTTTAATAAATTGAGCTGCAGGGCATTAAAATTCATCAACTGATTTGATAGAAGCTTCTAGAATGCGAACAGTTCATAAAGCTTCATAGTCCCACTTTGTCACAAATTATCTCTCATTGGTTTCACATTGAAATTGTTCTGAAAGGATTAAGAAATTAATTTTAAAACCACGACCGCCTTTCTTATGTAAACCGATGTGATTTATGTATCATACTTCATAAAATAATTTTTATTTATTTATTGATTGATTGATGATCCTTTTCATTCAATAAAAGCATAAAATTTTACTTTTTTTTCAAATTGTCATATCCTGTCATGTAATGCTGAAATCCATTTAATTTATGATTTTTTCGTCGCCACGAAAATGTTACAATTTATTCCTTATCATGTATGAAATATTCTCAATGTTATTTTATTATTATCTTAATGTCCTTATTTTGACAAGTGTGATCTTATCAAAGGCAAACAAAACACATCATTTAGATTCGAAAAATTGTTCAACCTTGTCATTTACCAAAAACAATTATTAGAAAATAACATAAATATTGATGTTACAAAATGTTTCAAAATTTAAAAATGCGTACCTTAGCAGAGTCATACGTATACATAGGTATATACTGTACACATATCGCAATCATGTAAACATCAGTTTACCGTTTCGCAGAATTTTGTAAAACGGAAAACATTTTTGACATATTCCCAACCTGATGTGCAAAGTACATGTGAGAGCCCATCCGGGTTTTAATGTCGCCATAATTTTATTTTGTTCCTCGGATATTTTTACCAAACAACAAAAAACACCACTACATGTCTGGCTTGAATGAAACAATATTAAAAATTTGTACTTTCACATGAAATTGCAAGTAAGATATCGTTCAGACGTTGTGCTGGCTGGCGACGTATCTATAAACACATACACAACATGTGCAATCTATAAATCGGCATTACCTTGCGATATCTAGTACGGGACGTGTTTCAAATCCTACTTCCGGAACCCCCAACATGTATGTTTATACCATTCATGTTTGCATCATTTTAATTGATTAATATTACTGTTTACATAATTGATTCATATCGCCTACTTCAAACACACTTTCATTCTTGAAAATTGATCACGACTAGAATTTTTATGTTGACCACAATGTTAGCGTCAAATGTTACAAAAGTCACCTTCTCCGCCTTTCAACCTCTTGCGGATTAGGACCAATGTGACGTTTTAAGCGTCAAATTAGTCTTTACAATGGAGCCGATCTGTACAGCATAGAAAGCGACAAGTACATGCTAACAATCTGATAGTCGTCAGCTAGATTTACGCAACGTGTTTGTTAGTTTTTCTATAGGCCCGACATAATTCTTTAGCAATAATCAAAATTGTGTGTTTTTCTTTTAATTCCAAAAATAGTGTTGTATTCATAGAGGGGACGAAAAGTGGTCATGGGTGAAATAATTGCAAATGTTTTTTTATAACATCGTGAGTTTTATTGATTGTGAATCAAATAAATAACATTCTTTGTAGCTATGCTAAGTTGTCTTTCTCACGAATAATGATGTCATCATCATCGTCATTTTGGCGGGATTCTACCAAACACGTTATTTTCACAGTATTTGCTCGTGTGAAATTTCTGAAAATATGACCCGCCATAAGCTTTATAAACTTCTACATATTGATTTCGTGAACCCCTACTTTATGCAGATACAAAGTATATGTGACAATAATAATGAGTATCTAAACGTTGTTTATTTTTTATAAAGGCTGGCGACAATGGAGTGAATGGGGTGGTTGTTCACAATCCTGCGGTGGTGGTCTACAAAGTAGAACAAGGCGTTGCCCAAGTGAAACTTGCCAAGGTCCGGTTAAGGAACACAAGCGTTGCGCTCGGCACGACTGCAAAGGTATGTACGTAACTGCTACAAAATCACAGATTCGACTGATTTAGAGGTTGTGTGACCAAATGAAATCAGAACATCTCTTCAGTTGTAATGAGAATGCGAGTGAGATTCTCTCTTGTATTAAAGTTATCTCATAAAATAAGGTTTCGCAGGTATTCTTGACCGTACTCAAGAAATTCAAAAGGAGTTCAACTAAATATGAGGGACATCAATCAAAGCAGATACAAGTTCTACGCTCTCGTTCATATGCACCTATGCCTCTCTTTCTACATCAGTTATACTCCTCTAAATGGCTTGAAAACCATGTCACATTTGAGAGATCTACTACCGTATGTCACACAGCGTATGTCGCGTATAATAGGAAAGGATAAATATAGTATATCTTTATCTAGGCAACATTGATATACTGCGCCGTTGTTCGCTGTGACGTTCTTAAGGTTGATTAGCCAATCCCTCATTCATTTAACTAGATAGCCAACGGAGATATTAAATGACAGGATAATCAATTAATAAGCGGTCAAAGAAGGTAATAGATAGACTGTTAATATGTCTAGACCCAATTAGTTTTTACTGATCATCCATTGGTTATCTATATGTAAATTACCCTGCAGTCTCGTCTGAGTTGAGCATAGATATCCATGTTGTTCAATATAGTGTTTGATCATGTGTTAATTGATTTTTGCATTGAAAACTCCTTCTGTCGGCGATGACACGAGTTGCTTCAAATAGACATAGCTGTACCCTCTTTTGCAACTGTTCTATTGCGCATTTCTACTTATACAATAATTGTTACATTGTTTACCCTTAGGCGGCTTTAGGTCCATAATAGAAAACTAAAAAACCTATTATCGTACACCAGTATGTTAAATAGTGATTAGATTTCCTTTCTTGGACAGTACAATGCAAATGACAGTGCAAATGTTAGCATCAGGTCCATATATATTATACAGCAATAAAGCTGATGGAATGCCAGTATACAGTTAATTTTCAAGGCTTGCACTAATTGTCTGACAAAAGGTTTAGTCTTCTGGAATCCTTGAGGCACTCCAGCATTTTCTTCAGAATTTTTTTGATGTTTGACTAATAAATCAGTAAAAATATAGATTTTCTTCTGATTGATTTGCTCTAACCTTCCGGAATCTAGCATTCCAGGATTCCTGCTTTTGTTGGACTCTGCTTGCAATAATAACAGTACAGTCCCGAACACATAATAATAGTTCCTTTACTGCTAAACAACTGATTAATGTAAACCTGGTTTCCAATTGACTAATGCCCATTTAAACCCCATTACTTTAAACTCGTTAAAAACATCTGTATACATCTTGACAATTTCTTCTCTTTCTGATTCCAGACTCATATGATGTCCTATCGTTTGTAATGAAGCAAAATGTCCAAACCCGGATCCGGAAACGTTTCGCGAAACACCGTCTTAATGCAACCGATCAACGTATGGCACTGTACGCACCGACTTACTTTTTAATACGGAACCCGATCGGAAGACAATTCTCATTACTTTTGACATTTCATGGCCCTGTTAGAGAACCAATGTTTGCATTTAGTATGTATGATGCTAACGAAAGAATACAATTTGGTATTAAAATCCACAGTAATGGCATTGAAATTGTTTATAGTTATCCAAATGATTTATTCAATGAAAGACGTTCAAAATTTTTCAAAGTCGAACTTGATTTTGATATGGTGTATAAAGTGGAGGTCTCACTGCGTGGTACTTTGTTGTCAGTAGCAACAGAATGTCATAGTGTTGGTGCCGTTGTTTTACCTGAAGATATTACACGTGGATTTGATTTGTTTGGTCGGATTTTTATTGGTGCAGATACAATTGAAGGCAGCAGCAGATATTTCAAGGTACAAATGTGTAATATGTATGTATGATGATTCCGATCGGGATATCGGGACACAAGCCGATATCCAGTTATCTAATTTTGAAGTACAATTAACTGTATAAAGGCATAAAATTGAACGGCGGTCTGTGTACCTGTGTGCGTGAGCTTCTAATAAGTTGCGTGATACACTGATCCATTACACTGCTTTGAGAAATTGCATTCACTTTCCAACTTTAAGCCCGTAAGGCGCGATGGTCAATTTTATGCCTGTAGCTGATACCTAAGAGTCCTTCGGCTGGGGGAAATTCCACTTAAATTTATTCTTTAGTTTTGAAAATCGAAATATTTTTGTTTAGCTATATGCTGATATCTACACATATTGTTTGTTACAGTGTTTCAATACCGCTAATGTAAAATTTGGTACGACATTGTGTGCAGGAGTGTTTTTCATCTTATTCGTCCCATTAGCCGTTTTTATTGATAACCTAAAGTCGTTCTGTTCTGGAAGACTGCGTATTAAAATCCCAAACGTCAATTATTAGTACGAGTGATCTGTATACCTTACTCAACTCTGCATTTTAATTCGTACGAATTGTTGTATATCTATTTCTCTTTCATTATAGGGCATCTTAACTGAATTACAATTTATTAATGCGCCTATGCCATCAATTCAATATTGCAATCATCAACCGTTTTTGGTAAGTTTAATATTTAATTTAGTGTAAATCTCCTGACAAACATATGTTACAAATCTTCACTATTTTGGAAGGTCCATAGAAACCGCTAGATAAACTCGAAATGTATGTTCCTCAAATACATCGACCCCTAAGCTTTCCCACGCTTTATTGCAATGACCTTTATTCCAGTGAATTGTATTTTAGGACGTCTGATAGTATTCATTGCTAATTATTACGCTGACAACGGTTCCCCAATGCATCCCAAAATGATGTCCACGTGTATTCTGTTATAGATGATATTAATTGTAGGGAGGTAGAGATGAAGATTATCCTTATCTTAGGAGAGTATGATAAATATTGATAGGCGTGCCCATTGGGACAATGCTGTTGGCCTTAAAACACATTAATCTTATAATAACTCAACGGTAGATTGATAGATTAGGTCGTCATCGTTATTTTGTAATCTTATCATTTCAGGATTATTTCCGAACTGGAAATCGCCAAGAATCACCCAAGATAATCCCATCAATGGCAACAAGGCCAAGCCGAGAGACTGGTCAGCATGGCAGTGATGACAACGAAAGTGGAGATTCTGATGATAATGAGGTCGGGGAAGATGATACCGAGGGCATATCTGGAGACTCCTTCGGAAGTGGGTCTGCTGATAACGAAGCAACTATAGGTGAGTTTTCCTAGTCCGTTTCTCCCAAGTCTCAATTTCTGATAATGTTATTCTGGGGAAAGAAACCAACTGTGGATGTGATAATTTATTTAATAATATTTCTACCTGATAACCCTGAAAACATTTACACAAACTTTTGGCCATTTCACATCTGTTTTGGTAAAGGTTATCACGTGTTTGGATGTTTATAATCATGTATTTGCCCATTACTTCCTTTAGTTGAACAAGCCAAGCAATGCGAAGTCCCGTGCCTCAATGACGGTCTATGTATTGGTACAACATGCCAATGCCAAACGAATTGGCAAGGGACTGACTGCTCAATACGTATGTCTTTAATACATCAATTCCTTTTTTAATATTCTCCGAATAATTTATTTGGATCTATTTATTTTTATTTGATGTTCAGTTCTGGCTCTGCGTCATCGAAGGATTTCGCTATGAGATGTGACGTCGTATACCCATGACTGATCCTTGAACGTAATAGACTCATACATACCCTGAATCAATTAAAAATGTTTAATGCTACTTTCAGAGAATGTTATAGCCCATTGTTTGAAACCTATAATCAAGCGATTTCCTTTTTTTCTTAGTTTCAATATATTATCTAATGGATAGATCACGGGCTCCCTTTCCGTGGAACTCTATAAAAGGACTCCACTACGAAGCGCGACGTGATCATTTGGACTTAATATACATTTCATAGACATTTTTTAATGATGGCGAATCGTTGATTGTGACGTCGTTCTTTTATTTTTCTTCCTCTACAGCTTCGTGCGTGCCGTTTTGCGAGAACGGCGGCTCATGTCTTCCTGCCAATCGCTGCTCATGTCACCATGGTTACATTGGAGACAGATGTGAGACAGGTTGGTAGACGTCTAGTCAATGTCTTCAGTTCTCTATTTACTTGTAATAATGTCTCCTCGTTTCAAGGGTTGTTTTCCGTTTTCTTTCGTTTGATCTAGCTCTATGCAAGACACCGTGTCTGAACGGTGGAAATTGTACCGCTAAAGAAAAATGTACTTGTCCAAATGGATTCTACGGCAACGTCTGTCAACAAAGGTAAAGATTGCGTGCCATTAAATAACTGTATGTCAAATTATCTTCCACAGTACAGTGTAAACTGTTGCATGACAATGGATATTCGCAATTGATTGCTAAACAACAGCATTTGATTGTTTGTTACTTGAAAGAGTTTTATTAGTTTGAATGACATAAAAGCTCTTTTCCTATATATAGCATGTCAAACTGTTTAACGATCTCTTTCTCAATTGCTTGATTTGTCGCAAATACCTGTGTTTTTGATTTATCACTGATATACACGATGAAAGAGACATGAAAGCTGTTTCATTTATTCAAACCTTTATTTCAATCAGCTCATTTCAAAATATTTTGATTGATATGGTTCTCCATATCAAAATTTAATTCTGGAATAATCCTCTAGCTACTGTTCAAACTAAAATGATTGATATCAGAGATGGCACCAGGATTTCCCCGACAATGGTGCGAACTCCACCGACGAGGGGACTATTGATAAAGAATAGTGTGGCCCTTCATCACCCCTGTTTGATGCTCTAACTGAATTCCCATTATACTGCTTTCCTTGGAAACAGTGAACTAAGGACGCTTACTCTATTTAGTTTGACTATAATAGAGTACATTTCATCGTGTGTCACTAATGACAACTGTAACAGTATGCCTACTATTCTAGTCTGCATGCAGGCTATTTTGTTGCAATGACTTATGATATTCTTCTGATTGTCGTCGCAGGGTCTGTTTGCGGTATGTCACTGTTCTCGTTACGTATCAGCGACCTGCTATTGTACACGAATATCTCCCAGTGAAAATCAATTGTGGGTTCTTAAGTATGTGGGAATGCATCAAGAGGAGGTACGTAACTCAGTAGCATCATGGTAGCATTAACATCAATGAATGCATACAAGCTATTATATTCACTTTATTTGTGTATGAGCGCATATGTAAAGTTTCGACCATCTTGAATTGAACCTACTTGCACTAGATCGGTTATCTCAATCTCAATCAGATTCCGATCCGATTTATTTTCTTTTTGACATTGTAAATATTTGGATTTTACCATGTATATCTATACCCTGGATTCTACTATCTATAGGATTTGCATAAATTCACTTGAAGGCTATAAATGAGACATCCGGATCTAGGTATCAGATGAGATCGGATTCATTATGTTAGGATCTAATTTGTAAACCTCTACTTGAAACAATATATCACTATTAACGAGGCTTCTATGATTGGCCACTTTTGATATCTGTAGACTGTATTGATCACTATAGTATGGCAAATTTGACAGTGTAGAAGGAAATATTAGAGGAACACGTGTGTCTGTCTTCTAAATCTTTTGATCATTTTCGTTCTAGAACGGTTTACAAAAAAGTCATGACAACGGCATATAAACAAGAATACAGATGTGTGGAATGAACTAATTGATACATCATGTTTGTATACATTTAATCTACCACTGAATATTGATGCATCATTTACAAGTTTCGAATTATCTGCAAAACCTTGCAAATTTGAAAAATCAGCACATATCCGGACTATGACTCAGTTGCTGAGATTTCGTTTTGAAATGTTGCTATTAAGTAATAACAATAAGAAATGTCGGAGATAGTATTTAACTCAGATTTGAACTATAATAATATTTTACGAGGAGATAAAATTTATATTTTAAGGATGAATTAGGATTATTTGTTATTCCTATATAGGTATTATATTATTTTTATTAATCTCTACACATTAGAAATGTCAGCATAATTGCTGAAATTATATATATATATATATATTTACATACACTTGTACAAACCAAGATTTAAGAAAGAATACTTTATATCACTTAATAAAAACTAGTGAGAATATAGCAAGTTACGATCGGATGCTACAGATTTCAAATATAGTTGTTTTGTAGAAATATTTGAAATTACAGTATTAACAATCCTATATTTTTGAAATATATAAACACGAAGATACCAAGTTAATTAATGTTTGTTTTATCCTTGTATATATGCTCAGTGTGTGCTGGTGATGAAAGATTGTTGCTGCTATATCTATAAACGTATAAATTCAAAAGTATGCTCAAAACGGTGTCAGGATTTTCGAACTCAGAACCTGTAAAAGGTCCTGATAGTGAAACCTAGCCTTGGATGGAATGATTATGTAATGATGGTATGCTTTTTATGTAAGGCCATATAGATTATAGAATAATGGGAACAGACGAATTAATTAATAATACAGATAGAAGGACAGAGAGTATATGCTTAGCAGAACCTAAAGTCTGTGTCACAGGTTAATAATACGCAAGCTGTCGGCTGAAAAATGCTTATGTCTTGCTCTGGCCTGTGGAGATTTTTGTATCACCATCAAAAGCCAACTATAAAGGTTTATAGAACTAATGAAAGCGTCCCTATAGTTGCTCTCTCACTCCATCTAAACAAGTTTGCTACTTACTTTTATGTTTCTTTACTAAATTCTCTACAAGGCGTTTTTCGCCGGCATTTGCGTTCGATTTATCTAAATAGAGATCGCTTGTCCATGACCATGGCATATCATCTGAGAATAAAAATCGCGTACCGGTTAGTAAGCTTAACGAGTTTATACAAATTTTGGACATTCGAAAGAATAAACATCTGGCACATAGCAATGTTACATTTTGCACGATAGCTTGCGCACTATAAATAGAACTTGATCGGAAAACATAAAAATTATATATTGACTACAATGAAATGATGACTCGGTACAGCGGTTTATAATAGCATCAGATAATAATTACTCCACTCCAGTCAATGTAAACTAGAGAATTTGGACTCCCTCAGGGAATATATATAGTGACATTGACTCCCCTGAAAAACATTGCAATTTTGCACACCTTCGATATGCCGATATGATTAGTTAAAGAATGATTATTAGTCATCTAACTCATTTAAATTCAAATGTACAAGCATAGCAACGAACAGACAGTAAATAATTCTTAAGGGAAGGCTATATATAATGAAAATCGATTTAAATTAATCTTTTTTCTTGTTGAATTGAATTAAACAGTATTTATATCGCTGAATCGCAGAGCTTTCCTTTGGCCCTTTAGGATATTTTGTTGAAAACAGTCAAGGCAGAAAACCATTTTTTCAAATAAAAAACGGTAATTTCCGGCCCCTATTTCCTCCGCTTTTCAGAATAATGTTATAAATTGGTTAAAATTCAGGGTACCCGTGCAGTGAAGTTGTTAAAACCATGTTGAGTCAACGAACGGATGTGACTAGCCTGCGTACTAGCTCCACCAGGTTTCTTCTGAAACCATAGTTTCAGGAATAATCTCGGGGGTGGTACGCTGGTACGCAGGCTAGGATGTGACGCGTTAATGCCCGGCTATTTCTCAGGGGTCGGGGGCTGTGGTGTCAATTGAGAGGTGCAGAAGTGGAAGTTTTACTTTTTTATATAATCTGGTCAGTATTTTTGACAAATAAAGAGCAACAAAAACAAATAGTAAGGCTCGTGACCTGTTATTGCCTCCTTTGAGTGAAATAATATGAATACTGAAGCAGTCATAACGCTAGTACCCAGTCCTTTTCATAATAAAACGGTTGCTGTCAAGGCCGGATTCGGCACGGTTAAATCTGCTGGTGTTTGCAGTAATCGATTTTTTAAGCCTATTTTTTGTGTCCGTGTCGCATTGCACATATATAAAGCCTCATTGCGACGTCGCTGGTAAGGGGTTTGGCACATATATTTTAGTTTGCAATATATTTTTAGAACGAGCCAAATAGTACAGTCATTTTTATGTTCAATTTTTACATGAACATCCTTACGTGATTAAACAAGAATTTTGACCCCCATAAACAAGCCCTGAATTGGCACTTTGGCGCAGATTCCATTTACCAACAATATCAGTATCTTTTAGGACATACAATGACACTTCCCTTCGATTTCTACAGTAGCCAATCAGAAGACTAGAAGCGGTTATGTGACATAAATACCAGAGATCCCAGGCTTTGGTACATTTACTACTACTTTACTTTTTATTTCGTCACAATATTATCAATTTATTACTTGTTGCAATTAATAAAAACGTTTGAATGTGTGACCTTTGTTTCCATGGCAAGCAAGAAGACTGAAAAAGAACATAAATTATGTAGGAGGTGTGCGCGAGGATTGTGTGCTATGATCATGAAGAACAGTACATTACAAACTACAAACAACGAACTACTATTTTAAAATGCAGCTCCCTGTGTTCAACCGGACTTGGACACAGGGCTTCAACAATTTCTATCGAGGTCCCTCATGAACTTTTCAGTTGAATTGTGTTTGCGGCGGCAGTGCAGAGACGATTGTCGCTGATTAATCATATGATTTATCATGAAGAGACCGAAACATAATTTTTACACACATTTATTTACTCCAACCATATAATTTAGTGATAATAATTTGCTATCAGCGTGGTTTTATTATTTTTTGGTCGCTCTGGGCACGATAACAGTTTGACTCGACGTTCGCTCCAAAGCTGTCTGGTATGTTTAGACCGTATTTGCCTTTGTGGCATCATTTTGTCATTATTTCAACATTTTGTTGTTTTGTATATACACCGTAACTCCCACGTGATAGCATGAAAACTATGAAATTTCTAGCTGGCAATCCACGAAGTATTCTATTTTTAAGACATTTCTACTTTTTTAGTCAGAATCGCGACCGGATTTTCTTACTTTCATTCTTATTGTTTGTGTTCTTGTATTGTAAACACTGGCACATAATGCACTGTTACCTTTAAGAGCCCCCGTATCTACTCTAAGGACCTAGTCGTCTTTCATTCTATTTGCTTTGTTTAAACCATGTTAATTCAATGGTGACACCTGAAAACGCCAATACAAGTGTTTCTGCCTGGTCTTTGCAGATAACCCGCGAAAACAACAACGACATGCCTGGACTTATTTATTAGTAAAACACACACATCTTCTGCGACTGATTGTCTATTGTGTATTCAGGCTGTGAGCTATCTCTCTGTCCTTTCCTATTGTATGTCTCTTTGAATGTTCTGCGTATGGATAATTCTTCCCTAGACCCTAATTCTACTCTCCCTCTGTGTACCTAGCGTGGTGGGGGTTTCCAATCTATTGTTTTTGAGTTGCTTCATAACAACAAAACATATTTACTCTATCGTTTGCTGATTTTTCAATTATCTATAGAATATTAATACTCATTAAATTGATCTGTTCTGTCTTCTGTGCAAATCTTACCTGAAGCACACCATATTTTTTAGTTCAATTAACGCCTTACTCACGAATTTACCTCCTGCTTTAAGTTTCTTCATTCCGAATCGTCTGCAGGCGTAGTCCAGATATAATGTTATTTGGCTACATACAAATCTAATTGTTGCTGATTCAGATCAAGATAACATACCTAGGCAATTTAGTAAAATATTTATTTTGGTTATTTTGTTTACAATTATTGTCCAACAGCAGCTGCACAACTGATACCAATGTGGTCAACTCATAAAAAATTGAAACTCAAAGTGTTTACCTTAACTTGTTGTATTAAGTGCCTTGATTACTTTACCAAGTTCTCAAATGCTTATTTTTCAAAAGGTGCTTATCCGTTTATCGAAAAAACTTTGCAAAGTAATCAATCCCACTTAATACAACATGCCAAGGTAAACAATTCACGTTTTAATTTCTGTGAGTTGACCTTATTGCTCAATCTATGATCAGTGTCCAACAAAATGTTTTTCCTTCCGCGAATTTTTTCTTATTGGATAAACTTTTGAGTAATTTTACTGACATAAAAACTTGAAATCGACAAAAAAAATTTCATAATTTTCTAGTTATTTTAGCTTTCTATCCAGCATTTTGCCTTTTTCATTTTGCATTTTGCCATTTTGCCTTGCCTTTGCCTTAATTTTGCCAGCCTTCTGCAAACCAGGTTTCCAAGTTTTCGGACTTTGTTGGACCCTGTCATGATCTTCATCTTCATTTGTGTGCAAGATTAAATCATAATACATAGAGACATAAAATAGAATCGAAATTATATAATCAGGAATTATTATTGGAAAATGACTTGGAATAAAACGTTATAAATTTGCAAACAAACCCGCGTTATGGAAATTAAATCACAACGATATAAAATATATCCTGATAATTTTACAGCCAGTAAATGTTGTTTTGACTCGCAATAATAAATCATACAGTCCTCATTTTGTCCAGAATAAAGGACTTGATCACAAAAGATTTCAGAGGGTTTCAAAGCTAGGTTGCAGATAAGCTGGAAAATCACTTATCCGGATTGCACTCAAGCGTGTTACACTGTACCAGCAGTTCATGAACATAAGTCAGAATCCCCACTCTTGTTCTTGGACAGGTCATTAGAATTTAGGTGATTTCATGTTTTATTTTCAGAAATTTTAATCAAATAGGCTAGCTCATGAGCACTCCAAGAGCAATCCTACTTTTGATGAACTGCTCATAAACTGATCATGTTTATGGCAGGGGTTTGTTTACCAGCAATGTCTTGAGTCTTTTATATACCGGTATATAGGATCTTCACGTTTTGAGCGGACCCTGATCAGGATCTGCACCCTTGAAATAATCAGCCATATCTTGAACATGATCCAGAATTGATTCTTAGCCACACAAACTGTGCTGAGGAAATGAATGCTGACTTTTAATAGCAATGGACACTATACTGCAAGTGAAACAAATTATTTAGCAAATAATATGAAGTAGATGCAGAGCCATCTATTTACAAGAGTTGGGACACTCTTTCATGTGCCTCTCTCAGCGTTCATTGGACAGATACCACTCACATGATTTCATGGAGCCGCCATTTCCGTTCCGTCAAACCCAGGTCGCAAAATTTGAAGAAAGTGCGAAAAAATAATATCATGAATTTGGAAAACTTTTTGTTCAAAAGCAAAACATCTTTTCAATGGAACGAAAATGGTGATTTTCAAGCCCAAAAAGTTTTGTATCCCAACTCTTATAAATAGTTGGCTCTGGGTAGGCGGGATGAGGCTTTGTTTATTTTGAATCCAATTTGGTTGCCATTTTCAACAATGTTTTGGACCTGGACCCAGACTGGATGCGCATCCTCAAAATAAAGGATCTGAACACTCCTGTGTTTACTGTTGCATGCATTCATTTGCTTTATATTCTTAATATACAGGTACTATGGAGCAACAAGCAGAGTCAACCATGAATGACATCCAATCAAAAATATCTAATTCTGTGGCTGACAATTGGTGTTATACTCATGTCAAAGTTGTAAAGTTTTCCTATATGTGGACTATAAATAATTTTAGCTATTGTCGAGAGGAGATGGGAGAGACCATGAGGAGTTCTACCTTCTCAGCTGGACACAATGATAAGATGAAATGGTAGGTATTTGAATAGATATACAACATTTCGATCTCAAGGTCTTGCGTCAAAACACCAGATATTTGATTGCTCTCATATTTTATATCTTTATATTTACAGTAGCCGCATATTGTTGGGTGATTATATATTTCAAGGTTTTGCTTGGCTTTATAAATATAATCGATTGAATGGATAATAAAAATATGAATGGAATGGATCATGATAATTTCAGATGTTGATGTTTGGTTTTACTTGAACTTTGTGCAAAAGCCGAAAATCATCAATATCCTGTAATTTTATATACCCCAAACCTTCTTGATCTCAAGCAATAATTTTGATGTCTTAGTTATGTCACACCTACTTGGATGTGAAGTAAAAACATCAATATAGAACCAACAGGATGTCTATCACATGTTGTATGCATAGTTCGACAAAAATGTTTACCTTTGGCAAACCTTGATTTTTGATATATGTTTGAGTAATATTAGTGACATGAAAATGTAAAATACATTTTTTTCTCCCCCCCCCCCCAACTTTTTATCCAGTATTTTGGGTTTTCCAAGTAATGGTTTTCCTCAGCCTTCTGCAAACCAGAGCCTTTTCCTCAAATGGCCTGAAATTTCCAAGAAATCATAGGTTATACAGCAAGCTAGATAGATTGATTGTTGTAAAGTGAAATGAAACTCCCCTCCTCAGACCAGGAAAGACAATCCCAGTATCTGCGCTACTGTATAGTATATTACTACTAGCCCAAATGGTATTGATAAATTTTCTCTGAATATCATTGCTAGCTATGCTTCTCTCAAGCTTTACTAACTGTTCTGATGTATTCTCATTACTAGGTGTTTGCGAATGAACCCCAAAGGGTTAGACGAAGAAAGTAAAGATTATTTATCATTATATTTGTTACTGGTAACATCTAATAAAAGTGAAGTTAGAGCAAAATTCAAATTTTCATTTCTGAATTCAAAACACGAAGAGAGTAAAGCTATGGGTAAGGGCATCATGTAGCAGCATCATTATGCAGTATTCCAGCATATGTTTACAGTGATAATAACAACTGTTCATAGTCTAAAAGGCTAATAGGCTATCAGGAAACAAATCATGATTACCAAGCAACTCACATATGTCTACCATTGTACATTGTACATAGACTTTTGATACATTAGTGTCAGATAATATTACAACACAATAGATATTTTGATATGTGTCCATCGCTGTAATAACGGATACTAAAACGTAATGTAGACGGTGTTGCCCTACCAAAGGCACCCGTACCACTCCTCTATTTCTAGATGAGTGGCTTTTTTCGCTGAGAGCAATGATTTTAAACGCTCTTTGTTGATCTCTGCCGCGACACTGCAGATCAATTTCAACAGATTTCATGGTAGATAGTGTAATGTATCTATCGTATGCGCATGCGTAAGGTTATTTATAACTAAATGATTGCGCAGTTTTAAATCAGAGTGTTAGTGACGACCAGTGTAGAAGGTCGTATGTACGTAATATTAAATACATGATCCAGATAACAGGATATACCTATTCGGGTGTTTATTCGTCTATTGTCTTCGTATCTTACATGGCGCAGTTGATCCTGTTATTTGGACAGTAATATTTTACGTTATTCAAAGAGTTTAATTTTATTGCGTCACGATGGCTGATGTTAAATTATTGAAAAACAGTCGATCAGGCCTTAAAGGACATTTGACAAGAGCCTTAGATCGTCTGGTGGCATCCCTCACCAGTTTCACCAGTACAGAAGTAGCAGAACGAACTGAAAGTGATAGGGAAAATTTGACGATCACAACGAAACGCGCTCACGATGCGCTGGAACGCTATGTGGCGTCACATTTGGCCGTGTTGGTACAAGAACCCATCAAAGATGGAGCAGAAGACCCGGAAGAGCCACAATTGGTTGAATTAGAAAACAGTTTTTATGACCTCGAGAGACAAGTGCGTGCCGTTACGGCCGTTGTGCCGAAAACCGTAGTCACAAGCACCACTGATCCAGAAAACCGAGAAAGCACGTCTCAGCAAGTCAACGTTCAGACCTCTGCCCGACCTGTCATAAAGACACCACCAACATTAGATGCAGACATCAACCTAAAGCAGTTCCTGGATTGGCAGGAGGTATTTTTAAATTATATCGCGATTATTGATTTAGACGCCCAGCCTCATGATAGGCAAATTGCTACCTTTTGGGGTCTGTGTTCCCCAGCATTTCTGAACATGGTACGCCGCGTCATCAAAATCGAACGTTCAACGACGGACTCCCTTAAGTTAATACTGAAAAAGATAACCGATCACTTAAGATCTAAGCGCAACTCTAACCTCGACTGGCAAAGCTTTCTCACAGTCACTCAAGGCTCAAACCAGTTAATTGATCAATATTACACGTATTTAATGGAGAAAAGTGACTATGCTAATGTAGATGCAGTGACTCCAGAAGCACTGCGGACCGCTGTTCTAGTACTAGGTTTAAGGGATGAAAATTTAAAACGCAAAGTTATCGCAAAATCTCCCCCGCTAAACCTAGAGGACACTCTCAAATTTTTACAAACCGAAGAAGCCGCTTCTTCCACTGTTAGTACCCTAGGTCAACAAGCCCACGCCACACATAGCACAATTGGTAATGTACAATCTACCAAAGCTAAGAAAAATCATAATAAACGTCAACAGAAAACGAAGCATGACGACAGTAACTCTGCTTCCAAGTCAAGTAATTCAGTAAGCCCTTGTTCTAAGTGCGGCTATGTTAAGCATTTTACATCAGTCTGCCCTGCCGCAAACGTGACATGTGACCACTGTGGCCTCAAAGGGCATTACTCAAAAGTTTGCCGTAAACGTTTAAAGTCCTTAGAGAAAACCAAAACCGTGAGCACATCAGTTATTAAATCGATGCAAGCTTCCAATGGTGGCAAATTACCGACAATTGATGTCGATGTTAGGGAAGACAATAAACTGTTAGGTCGTTTCCCTGCTGTCTGCGACACAGGTGCTCAAGGAACCGTTGCAGGTCTTGACTTTCTGAAATCAATAGGCAAATTCGATAGCACGTTGGCTCCGTTCAGTCCACATAATTACGTTGGCGTCGATAATCGCGCTTTAGTTCAGGCCGGGACAATCAAATTAACTTTCGATTTAAATGGTAATAGCGTAAATACTACAGTCGTTATATGTTATGATGTGACCGGTCTTTATCTGTCTTTAGATGTGTGTAAACAACTTAAAATTGTACATGTAGACTTTCCAACCACATTATCTGAGAGGCACTTATCAAGTGTCATTAACACGCATCCTCAGAATGTAGTTAATGTCAACAAGTCTTCATCACCACCTAAATCTGTTTTTAATGAAACCGCTCGTAAACAGTGGATTGATTCTTTGTCGTCAAATCCTACTCAACAACAAAGAGAGGATGATTTTAAAAAACTAAAACAGATTTATTCTCAAGTATTTTGCGATACCGATGACGTTTTGCCGCGCATGTCAGGTGTCGGCGACGCAATGAAAATTGAGTTAATCGAAGACCACAAGCCATTTGCAGTTCATACTGCACGTCAAATACCTTTCGTTTATCGTGACAAGGCTAAATCTGAAATAGACCGTCTACAAAAGATGGGCGTTATAACACCAGTTGGTGACACCCCTGTCGAATGGTGTCATCCGTTAGTAGTTGTAGGTAAACCTAACGGTGGCGTAAGATTATGCGTAGACTTAACCAAATTAAATAAGCAAGTAAAACGCACATTGCACCCTGCTACAACGCCAGCTGATGCAGTGAAAAACATTGATTTGCATTCCAAGTATTTCACTTTATTTGATGCAAAGTGTGGTTATTGGCAACTTCCACTTGATGAAGATGCACAAAAATTAACAACATTTATCACTCCTTGGGGTAGATTTAAATTTTTGCGTGCCCCGATGGGTTTTATATCATCCGGTGATAGTTACAATTTAAGATGTGATCAAGCCCTTGAAGGCATTTCAAACGTTAACAAAGTCGTTGATGATACACTTATTGACGGTGATTCATACAAAACTTTAGTTGATCGAACTTGTACAGTATTAGAACGATTTGTTCGACATGGCATTACGTTAAATGCTGAAAAATGTAAATTTGCGCAGAAAACAGTCGATTTCGTTGGTTACGTCATAAAACCAGGAGGCTATTCAGCCGACCCAAGAAAAGTCGAAGCGATTTCAAATTTTCCTTCGCCTACAAATCGCACCGAGTTAAGGTCATTCCTAGGACTTGTCAATCAGCTAGGAATGTTTACACCGTCTATCAGCAGCACCGCTGCACCACTACGAGATTTATTATCAGTCAAAAATGAATTTCTATGGCTAAACGCACGAAATGGCCTTCAATTCATTAAAAGAAGCCATGACGTCACCGCCGATTTTGTCTCTGTTCGACCCTACTGCAGAAACAGTTTTACAAACGGACGCTTCCAAGACAAAAGGTCTTGGATACGCTTTAATGCAAAAACAGCAAAACGAATGGAAACTAATCCAGTGTGGATCGCGCTTTCTTCAACCATGTGAAAACCGATATGCCATTATCGAACTAGAAGCGCTGGCCATCGTTTGGGCCACAAAAAAATGCCACATTTATCTCGCTGGTTTACCAACGTATACCGTTTTAGTCGATCACAAACCTTTATTGCCAATTTTTAACAATTACACTTTAGATGCCGTTGAAAATCACAAGTTACAATCGTATAAAAATAAGTTGTCAAACTATCAATTTCAGGTGGTTTGGACAAAAGGTAGCGCGCATATTATACCGGATGCATTATCACGGGCACCGGTCAATGATCCGTCTCTCGATGATGAAATTGAAAATGATACATCGTTAGCTTGTATGTCGTTTACGTTAAAAGTTGCTGCATGTAGTATCACCGCAGAGAACACTGACGATGAAGCTGCCGCTACTCTAAACGATTCTAAACAATCTAATGTTCGACAACCGTTGCCGGATCCAATCATTACGGATCTACAAAATGTTGCACGAAATGATGCAGATTATCAATCACTCATAACCTGTGTTGAAAACAATTTCGCAGGTAATTCAGCAAACCAACCATATGTATTGGCCTATAAGAAAATTTGGCCAGAATTGTCAACCATCGACGGCCTTGTGTTGTATGGTCGTCGAATTGTCATTCCATCGAAAGCTCGTCAATCTGTAATTGCACGATTACACGCCTCACATCAGGGCATTGTTAAAACAAAACGTCGTGCGCGTCAAACTGTATATTGGCCAGGTATTAACAATGACATTGTATCCTCCATTGAAGCCTGTTCACCATGTCAACATTACAGACCCAGTAATCAGAAAGAACCTTTAATTTCTGATAAACTTCCATCACGGATCTTTGAGTCAGTTTCAGCTGATTTGTTCCAACTCAACCAGAAATACTATTTGGTCTACGTCGACCGTTTATCCGGCTTTCCGTTCATTTCAGAATGGAATTCCGATCCGTCTTCGTCTCAAGTCATTTCAGTTCTTAAATCACACTTTTCCAAAACCGGTGTACCATCTCGTTTTCGTTCGGACGGTGGTCCACAATTTAAATCTGAACTGTTCACCAACTTTCTCACCAGATGGGGTGTCAATTGGTCCCCGTCTTCGCCATACCATCCCCAGAGCAACGGTCACGCTGAAGCAGCTGTTAAAGCGTTAAAACATCTGCTTGCCAAGTGTGATAATGGAGATATTAAGTCGGAGAGTTTTCTGCAAGGTCTACTAGAATACCGCAACACTCCTAGATCAGAAGGGCGTTCCCCCTCGGAATGGGTGTATGGTCATCCCCTTCGTTCTTTAGTGCCCGCACACTACACTTCATTCTCCCGTTCATGGCAAACGTCAGCCAAAGAGATTGACAGTAAGCTACTCCGCAACAAAGAAGCTACCACAAAGAATTACAACAAAGGTAGTAAAGTTCTAAAATCTATTCCTGTTGGCTCTCATGTGCTACTTCAACATCCGCAAAGTAAACGCTGGATAGAAGATGGTATTGTAGTGTCAAAGAATGATCGTGATTATCGCATTCGTCTGCCGTCCGGTAAACTCAAGTGGCGTAACCGTGTATTCCTGCATGTTGCCCCTGATACTAGTTCCGACGACATAGCAGAACCAGACGTGAGTGATCAAGTGCAGTCCGACGATACTCCGCGATACCCAACCCGTTCAAGACGTCCACCTGACTATTACGGACGCAAATGATACTATTATCGATTTATCGTTTCAGTAACATCGTTATAATCATAAGTATATCATAATCACATATCAGTAATTTGTTAAAGTTAACCTCCCTAATAATAAGTATTCATGTTATGTTTAGTCGTTTAACTTGAAGGGGAGATGTAATGTATCTATCGTATGCGCATGCGTAAGGTTATTTATAACTAAATGATTGCGCAGTTTTAAATCAGAGTGTTAGTGACGACCAGTGTAGAAGGTCGTATGTACGTAATATTAAATACATGATCCAGATAACAGGATATACCTATTCGGGTGTTTATTCGTCTATTGTCTTCGTATCTTACAGATAGGTCTTGATTGTCAATGCGCAACAATGCGCCGCAGCTACTCACAATGCAATTCCCTCTAGGCCATTCCATCCGCCATCCTCAGATGGTACTCATTTGATATTTCAGATAAAGTCAAGGCTGAGTTGACCTTAGGGGGATTTGAAGCACGGTCGATCAGATATGACGGATACTGTGGCTATTATATGCTGATTGTAACTATATGTCCAGAAGTTAAATACATATTAAGAAATTGCCTTTCTTGTTTTACTCATAGAAAGTCAAAGAGCTTACAGATTTGTTTTAGGTAAAGACTGGGGGTTCAAAAGATTTATACGTAGAGATTTTCTAATGGATGAAGAAAATGGTTTATTAGTTGATGATCGGCTAACCATATTTTGTGAGGTGAGCTTTATTATACTTAAGTCTGAACATATCTGTGATGAAGATGAAGTGATGTACTAGGCAATATGATCCAATAATGAGTAATGAGATCGATATACAGTATACAACTTTCCAATTTTGGAGAATTTTTGTTTGAACATTGATAGTATGTGCTCATGGTTGACATCATCTGACATAATTAAGACGCCACATATCAATGAATACATCGTTTATGAAAATATCATTCTTAATTTTTAAGTTACAGTAATGATTCTGCACTTGTTGAACTTATTCGAAGACCAGTATGTGCCCTAGTAACAAGGTTATCATACTGGAAAAAATGATAGGCTACCGCTCTCTATTACTGTGAATGATGCAGTACTATTTAATTTTCAATATTCAATTCCACACATCATAATGCCTTTTTTTAGCCCTTTTCATTGTTCCACTTGAATGTAATGACAGACACACCTGCACTTGCAATGCAAAAACAGAATTGATTTTGTCGCTATCTTTCATACTAAAATGATTTCCTTGACAGTTTGTATCATCAATAGTCTTCGTAGCCTACTTCCCAAACTATAGATGCAGTGAAACCTGCATATAACGGCCAGCTAAGAGAAGTAGATAAATTCACCATTATAGATAATAGACAGGTGGTCTTTATATACAGGTTTGATTCAATAGAAAATACTATTTTAGACATTGAAAGAGTGACCACTATAAACAGATGGCCGCTGTATAGAGGTGACCGTTATAACAGGTTTGACTGTAATGCTACTTTCTGAATTTGTTATTTTCTATACTGTACAGGATTTATATATTTATCACAATAATATAATTTGTATCAGTAAGTTTCTACTTATTAATTGTGTAATGAAAGTAAGCGATAATATAGACTTAGTTTGAGCTTTCGACATTGCTCATGTCATCTTCAGAAATTTATTTAAAAAGAAAAATTATTTAAAATACATGAGTTTGAAAATGTTAAAGTTTTTACAAAGGCTAGATATAGTTTTAGAACGGGATGCGTTAGATAACAATAGCTTATTTCACAAAGGCAAGAAAAATAGCTTTTCAATATGCTGCTGGGAAAAGCCGAGATTTGATTGAGTCAGACTGAGTGTTAAGGTTTGGCTTGATTCGCCTGATTGCAAGCATTTCGTGAATTAAGCCGTCAAACTTGTCTTTGCATTTTTTCAAAACTTTAAAATTGTTTTCAGAACGAAATTTCTGTGTTGCTGATTTACACGTGCATAAACAGCAGACCCTTCTCTCTTGTGCTCGTCAATGCGTTGATGCAAATGTCTGCAGGTATATCCGACATAATTCTCTTCACACGAATCACACTGGAAGCTATATACAACGCATTAGCGAGACAACGTCTATTTATCGCTTACTTTTATTACACAATAATATAATTACAACTTCAAATCTAAGTAATGTGAAGCATCAATATCAAGTAGCAATCTCGTCATTCAGTTTTGGTTGATTTTCAACATTAATGCTAAAATGATCCCTATCTGTATATAAACATCTGTACCTTCTTTTCGCATTATAATTTCTAGAAGTTTGGTGATTGTTGCATGCTGATTGCTATCTTTTCTTCCATGAATCTCAGCTCAATGCTGCAATCAGGAATTCAAGGATGCTTATTAAGGCCCTGTTTACAAGGAGGATCTTCCTTCTAGCCAAATCATCCGACTCTATTGTTATCATGCGTTGTGTTTATGAAACCAGCTTCCAGGTAGGAGGACCGTCCTTCTTACAAGGGCGTATCATCATCCTTCTACCTGAAAGCGGTTCTCCGTTGTTTTCATGTTGTGTCGCTCGTGTGAAGATATTCAAAGGCAGATGATCCTCGATGATCCTCGATAACTGTTATGGAGCCCAGATCCTTTTTCATAAATTATGCTGAGACTGTGACTGCGTATGAAGCTGCCCTCCGACACAAGTCGCCTTTCCTTGTAAACACAAATTACTTTTTCTGTGACTTATGAGGATCATCCTGCTAGGAAGATGATCCATTGATCCTTCTCCTTGTAAACAAGGACTACGTGTTGATTTCATACGCTCATAGGATTTCATAGGATGTCTCAATAAGCTCCACAAAAAATGTATCAGGATAATTATGAATGTCAAGCCACGTTCACATGCTGAACCTCTTTGTAAGCAACTAGGTATTTTACAATTTCATGATCTGCATTCTTTCAAAGTGTTTACCTTTCTCCACAATGTGATAATGCAAAAAGCACCAACCTGCATTGAAGATATTTTTGTTTTCCAGCGTAATCACCGTAGAAAGAAAAATACATTTGCTGTACCTTTCGCAAAAACTTTTGCTTTGCAGCATTATCCAAATTACAAATTTCCTAGTCTTTGGAATTATTTTAAGTTCAATTTTGACATCAATATTCCTTCCAAACGTTTCTGCAAATCTTTAAAAATGAAATTCATTGATAATTACTATGACGTATGCACTGTCACAGACTGTTACATCTGCACCTAACAAACTGATTAAACTTTCCAACTTCTTTTTTTTCTTTCTTTTCTCTTTCTCCTTTTCATTCAACCCAAACCTTCATCCATTGCAATTGCAATTGTTATTGGTTATTTTTTATTTTTATTTCATCTATGATTTATCCATTGTTATTGTTATTGACTTGATTTTATTATTATTTCATTTTATTTTATCTTTTTACTTAATATTTTGCCTGCTGTATGACATTAAATTCAATATTTCTATTTATAATTTTAACATAATTACAAACTCGAATCAATTGTTATTTGATTTCTAAAATCCTCAATTTTTTATTTTATATCCTTTTCAAACTACTATAAATATAAGGTCTCCCAAATAAACAAGCATTCTATGCTTACGGGATGACCTGATCATGTAACAATTTCTAATAAAAACACACTGTATTTAACTCAAAAAGTTATTATGATCAAATAAATATCTATCTATCTATCTATCTATCTATCTATCTATACGCTATTTTTCATATATCCAGGTTAGTGTTGTGGCAGATTCAGTCAACCTATCTGGGCAATCTGTTATGTCTACTTTGAAAGTTCCCGAATGTAATTTAGCAGCTGATTTGGGAGTGTTATTAGATCAAGGAACATTTAGTGATATGACATTAGTTGCTGGTGAGCGACGGTTCCCTGTACATAAAGCAATATTAGCATCTCGCTCGCCTGTATTTGCCGCAATGTTCGGTCATAATATGGAAGAGATCAAACAAGGTGTTGTACATATATCTGACTTAGAACCTGACGTATTAAATGAAATGTTAAAGTATATTTATACGGGGAAACCTACACAGCTTGATACTATGGCAGATGTTCTCTTGGCTGCTGCAGATAAGGTAAGTTATCCACTACAACCTTCTCATTTGCTGTAGTTTATTCAACCTTTTTTGTTGTCATTTGAAGAACCGTTTCTTGGTTCACCATGTCAATGATTTGTTCATTGTTTACACATTTGGTGAGATTTTGTGATATACAGCCATGTATACAGCATATGCCACTGTTGGAAATCATTTTACAGAAAATTTGCAGAGGCTAGATTAGAGCATACGTAGCAAAATTTAATGAAACTTTTCAAAAATTTACTTCGTATGCAAACTATCCCTAAAACTTTGTGATATTTATTTGAATGGTTCAGAGTCTAGAAAATCAACTTGCTTCTCTCAAGAATTCTGTATTTTCCAAAGTCCCATAACAAAGTAAAAATGGAAGCCAGTCATGAAAGTTTAGTTATAGTCCTACCATTATAGTTATGCCATTTCCACCTTATATTTAAGGATCAATTTTCAAGTCAGTTCACATCTGTCAACCACTCATGTAGAATATGAGATAATTTTATCAAGGGCTCATTTCTATAGTTTGAATTTAGTTGTTTGCTGTCTGGAAAGCATACTGTGTCCAATTTCCATCTATATAACAATGTGTGAGTTTTTATTATATATTATTGTTATATATAATATAATAATAATAATGTGGTATCTAACAGCAGTTGAGATAGTGCTCGATGTCATTTGACAGAGCGTAAACAATAATAATGGAGTCAAAGACTACTCATTCATTTTCTGTAACTTGAAGTTTCTCCTTCAAACTTCAACTTCAAGTTACAGAAAATGAATGTGTAGTCTTTGACTCCATTATTATTATTATTATTATTATTGTTATATATTATTATAATGTGTGTGCATTGTTTATTTCGTTTAGTATGCATTGGACAGACTAAAAATGTCATGTGAAGAAGCTCTTGCATCTAACTTATCAATAGAAAATGTTTGTGATATCCTAATACTTGCGGATTTACATAATGCCCAGCAACTCAAGACGATTTCAATAGAATTTACAAATAGGTAAGTTGATAAATGAATCAGGACAAGATTTGTGTAGTTGAGATAATACAATTGTTTTTAGAAGGGTGATGGTACAACATATTTATCTTCCTTACTTGTTAGACAAATATAATGTCTTACGTATATTAATTGGTTGATTATCTTTATTTAATTTTATGGAGGGTTGAACGTGTCAAGTTATTCTCACACAGGACATAGAAAATTATACTTTCTCACCTGGTAGACGTAACATATAACTTCGGCTCAGATAGACATATTATTCTGTTTAATTTTTTTTTGCAGCCATTCAGCAGAAGTAATGGAAGCCAATGGATGGAAACGTCTTATCAGAGATCATGCCAATATTGTAGCTGACGCGTTTCGTGCTTTAGCAAGTATTCATTCTTCTGTGTGGTGGAGGCCTCCAAGAAAGCGCAAGAAGCAACAATAATTATGAGGCTACTAGGATGCTCGTTAATTTCTCTTTCTATTGTGACTAAGTCAACAAGAACTGAGGGGATTGAATTTGTAGGCCCTATACTGCTCAATTTCATTTGAAAGAAATACACCAATACAGTATAACTATGGCGAAGAAAAGGAATACGGTATTCTCAATACCAAGGATAATTATTGATCAAATACTCCTCCTGATCAAAACAAGTTGTTTTCAATTAAATTACGAAACTTGTGGTTATCAAAAGTCCTCTTACTATGGATGAAGTTCAATACTGGAACAAATGAAAAATAAAAGAACCGATGATAGACTATGATGCCTTGTAAAAATGGGCCATTTCTAATATGATATGAAAGTATCAATTTTTAGCACATTTTATAAACTGTTTGCATACACCCTTCGCGCAGATGCAACTGAACTATAGCTTATCTGCACTATAATTTCATCAATGGGCTACAATTCTCCCGGCACTTGAAATGATATATCTAGATTAACTTTAGATTTATTCTTGTTTTATAGAGGTTGCATTACATGTATCAGAAATTTGATTAGTAGGAAAATATTTTTAAATCCTTATTTGTACAGCAAAGAGTAGAAAACCTAAAAATGTTGATATGAATAATGTTGTAAATAATTATTATAATTATCTGTTTGTAAGAGACGTAAAACTCTCTACATATTTATTGATAAATTTGAACAAACAGATAGACAATGATTCAAAGAGCGGTGTATAAAGAGATATCAAAAATATTATTAACTTATAATTCACTGGTAGCCTAACTCTTGTTTTGAATAGTTGATCTTCCATAGATGTAGCAATCAACATGGGCCTAACAGCCATGGAACCAGGAAGATTTTTCAAACTCCAAAAAATTGGTCGATGTTTTTAAGATATTGCGGTACTGAGCTGTGTTTTCCCAATGTATGACGAGAAAAATACGAGACCCTGGGATTTTTTGCAATCATTGCCTTTATACAACAATTTACTAACTAACCAAGACTATGTTGCTTATAATTTTATTTTCAAAATAAAGCCTAATATTTACAATCAAATGTAGTAAGAAACCTTGAAGGCACTGGGGTACATTTGCAAATAGCCCCCTCCCTGCGTCCCCTTAAGAGGCTTTTAGGTACTTGAATGATAGTCGTCCACCCATCACAATACCAAGGAATCCCTCTGACAGCACTTCCAGGTCATTTGAAGTTCTGCCATTATCTTAAGTCCAAAAATATCAACCAATCAGAATACAGGTTTTCTGCTAAGATGATAAGTCAGTCCATGTGGCAAAGTATTGAGGTTAAAGTTAACTTTAATACACACAAGAATTGTTTAATCTTGATCTGAATCTAATGTTCAATCGTCGGCATTACTATCGACATCCGATTGAAATGTAGATTATGACAAAGTCTTTCGCATGAATTCTAGCTGCATTGTTGTTCTGTTTGCTATCCATAACATTCTTCGGATGACGTCACATTCTGTTGTTTCTTTTCATTCGATTAGCGGACCGGAAACGATATGCCCATACTTGGAGAAACCAGACTCATTTGCATAACAATAGCCCTACTGCTTTGTCGATGATTTGGGTTTCCGCCTCTCTACTCAAACATCACACAGAAAAGTTTTCTCCGTCTTAGTTGTCGTAAAATACTGTCAAAGAGGAAAGAAGCTCGCTGCTTACACTCGTAACAAACTTACATACCTATTAAATTTATTTGCCATGGATGATGTTGAAGGTGCGTATAAAATATACTGTGAAATGTTATTCTGCTTTTGTTTTTCAACTCACGGGTGCTGAATTGTCGTGCGCTGTTCAACTCAAATTGTGTCTCAGTTCAGTTTCTTTTGGCTTTACCTTACGATTATTTGCTTTTCTTACAATGTAGTTTGTTGCTTGGTTAGTTTCTGTTTCCGTTTAGCTATTTGAGTTCGTCTATTATGTTTTTTAGAGCTATACTGCAAGATTAGTACAGGTGGTTTCGCTAGACGCTTCACAAACGGAAAAGAAATGAGCTGCGTTCTGAGCCGCTTGTTTTAAGTCGCAAATCCTCTACCTGTATTCAGCCTTTTATGGTCTTAATACGTTCTCTATCAGGTCGACTCCCTTCCTTGGTAAATTGTCGTACTCATGTTATATGTTTTGTGCCGAATTTGTTCGTGTCTTGCCTACAAAGCTCAAACCATTGTTATGTCCGTGCTTCAATATTTCATTTTATTACGTCCAAAGTTTTATTTTCAATTCCGAAAATATACCTTTAAGTGTTTCTACTCGCACTGATGCAACTGTATTTTACCAAAAATATTTAATGTTGAAACCTCATAACTTGGTTGCAAATAAAACGGAATATGCCAGTTTTGTAATGGGCGTAGTACGCCACAATTCTGCATCTACGCGTAATCATAGCAACATAATTTTTGACTCATGGTTATTTTCAAATATTGTGCTTAAATAACGCAAATGGTTGTTTGCTTGCTACCTGTTTTTGTTTTACATCCTGTAAGGCTGTAAGCATATTATAACATAATAATTTATTTGCTCGATCTATGTGGTTTATCCATTGATCTCATGAATAGGCATACATGGTAGTGTTCTGATTAATTAATCAGAAAACTTGATTATATTTTATTTTATTTGCAGAATATCGTGATGCTTTCTCCTTATTTGATCGCAAAGGAGATGGAAAAATAGAAAGTGGCCAGATTGGTTCCGTTTTACGTGCTTTGGGTTTAAATCCAACACAAGCTGATGTCAAGAAAGTAGAAAAAGATGTGGATCCTGAAGGTAGGTTGACATTTGTTGTTATGCACCCCCCGACGCTTGTGTAGACATTAGCAATAGGGGTTTCCATTCCAACAGAGCTGGTTTCCCCATTGCAATATTTTGAATGTTGATAATCTGTTAAGAATATAATAACTTGCTTTTGCTTACGTTATTGTTAGTATAAAAAAACTAATGTTGATGTTTTACTGGCAACTTTTTCACCGCATGATTTTCGCAATTTCCATTGTTGGTTATATTCTTTGTGCTTATGTTGTAGGTTCAAAACGCATATCATTTGAAGAATTTTTGCCAGTATATTATTCACAAAAACAAAAGAAACCTATGGGCTCAATTGAACATTTTAACGAAGGTCTTCGAGTATTTGATCGTGATGGAAATGGTTTTATTAGCGCTGCTGAAATTCGTCACGTTTTATCAAGTCTCGGTACGTGTAATTTAAATCCTTTTTGTTTTGATTTGTAAGCCTCTGATCACACCGCATTTCTATTGTTATTCAATATCAATGTTTTATCATAGGTGAACGATTGACCAATGACGAATGCGAAGTATTGCTCCAAGGAATGGAAGATAACCAAGGCCAAGTTAACTATGAAGGTGAATATCTGTTGATGCTTATACCCTGGTATAATATATAAATCATGAATCCAAATGAATACTACATTCCTAAAACATGTATGCTACAACAAGCATATCTGCAGTCAACAATGGTTTCCTCAGTGAATTTATCAATGAATAAAACAGTTTTAGTCCTCAAAATTCATTGAAATACCTTAATGTTGACATCCAAGAGGTTGCTATGGTAACTTGAAAAATTTATGGTATTCCTCGTAAATTGAAATACAGTCTCTATCATTTTACCCCCCCCTCCCCCCAAAAAAAAAAAAGTAATGTATTGAACACTTAACGAAATAGATGACATTCATTTACTCAAAACTATCTCAAATTAATGTCACCTATCATTGCTCAATTCTTTTTGTGCTCATAAATACATTTAACACAATTCTACTTTTTTGAATCAAAGTAAGTGTGCCATTTTGTTCACTTTTACTCAATCTGATTACATAAGAAGATCGTTCATCAGTCTGTGTATTGTCTGACAAAATGTCTAGCTTTTAGGAATCCTAGAAATTGTTGAACTTTTCTCTGAATGTTTTGTCAAGGTTTGTGATGGGCTGAATCAAGAAAATTGTCAAATTGCTGTAGCCTTCTAGGATCTAGGATCCCCACTTTTGTCTGATCTTGAGTCTTTGATGACTCATAATCTTTGGCATGACTACGCATTAAAGCCTGTGGAATTGCAATTCTGATTTTCTCCTGAATTAAAACTTATTATTATTATTATTATTTCCCTTTAGATTTTGTTCGAAATGTCATGAACGGATAAATGAATTGAACATCAATAATGAGAAAACGTTAATAATTAGATAACAATTACAGATGTTAGCATTTGTTCCCTAGTTTAATCTGTTTTATATAACATGTGAAAATTCAACTTGTACAAAGTAACAATTTGTGGGTTTTGATTTAAATTTTGTAAACAATAACCAAAATAACATTCAATATTTCTACAGTGTAGAATTTGGTTTCCATTGTCTATTCCTCTGGAATGTGTTGACTTTCATTGCCTAGAATTTATTGTTTGGTCCTGCTGTGTGTTGATAAATTATATCAGTGATAGTAGAGAGTTGCTATAAGTAGACACAACAATTTTAATACTGAGTTACAAACCAACTGTTACCTAACAAACTTCTGGTACGACTTATGCGCTCTTGAGCATAATTATTAAAAGTCGATACCAGATGATTTAAAATTTACAAATCATGACAACATCCTTGATTGATTGATTGAATATGATCATTTATAACATTATACCTGGTAAATGATAATGAAATGATATACCATCTCCTTCAAATAAAAAATGAACAGCTTGACCATCAATCATATTGCATTGTGGTCTCAATAATATTGATTGCTGTCCTTGTAAAAATGTCACAACTTTTTGTACCTCAACGCGAACTTCTATCATTGGTAAATTTGAAACTTGTGACTCTTGATAAACGCTTTGATTCATATCAGGTCCTTTGAAATTTGTCGTTACTGTTGCTTCATCTGTTTGAATTTGCAGTAAAAATTGTCCAGCACTGTTTGCAGCCATTATCTAAATAAAAGGAAGTGAACATTGAAACATCTAGTGATGTTTTGATGGGGGAGTGGCATTCTACCACAACGGTGTCTCCTCACTACTTACATATGTTTTCTTGTTCTAAGTGACAATATCATCGGTATTATCAATATAAGTATTATTATCTTTGGAATAAGTTTTGTATATGAAGTACTTTTAAGTTAAGGAAATCACTGCATATCAGTAATGTGGTCTTGTCGTCACATTAGCCATAATAACTTGATGAGATTACAGTACCACGTCTTCAACCAAACTGAGCCAATCATGATAATCTATTATTAATATTTTGATTGAGTGGCGGATCCATGCGTTCCCAATACGTGAATTGACCCATACATTCATTTGTTCAGTTGTCATTCATACTTGTATGCTAAATCCCCTCAAAACCAATCTATGGTATTTATTTCAAAGGTGTAAAATTCCCTGATATACATTTCTTGGTCTTTCCTTGCAGGTCTAACATGTGTTTATTCTCTGCCAGGAGACTCATTAAAACACTTTTTGATGCTGAGATGACCGCAAATTACGATACATTGACATCTGACTTTAGGTCGTTCTTAAGCCAAAATCACAATGTTCATGTTTTTTTTATCTACATCCACTATCACATACCATAAAGCCGCTCAGATTTTTGAAACGCTCCACAACACTTTTGATTGTTTTCAAATTTGGCAATGTAAGGCTTACCTGAAATAAGAATCAATTTTAAAATACATTGGACAATGTTTAACAACAAAAATATTAGATAGGTTGATTTTCATTGATTGCATTTGTTAATATTCAATCAAGAGAAACTTTGCAGTACTACCTAAATGTGATAGGAAATATAGATTTTTAATCTTGACAATCACTTTCAGTTTCTGATTTGTAGAATATAAACTAACATAATTACTAACATCATACTGCGTTATATTGCTCATTGCGGCTCATGAAATTAAATCATTATTAATATTCCTAGATGAATATAATTGAGATATTTTGAAGAATTTCTCAATGATGTGCCAATATTATTCTACAATAAATTTGGTCTGAAACTTTTTCCAGACACCAGCTTAATATTAAATTTATAACATTATAAGGTGAAATATCTTGTCGGACCATGCCAACACAACCGGTTTATATAAAGTCAAACCTGTTAAAACGGTCATCTCTACACAGCGGCGACCTGTCTATAAAGTGGTCACTCTTGCAATGTCTTGAATAGTATTTTCTATTGAATCAAACCTGCATATAACAGTCACCTGTTTATAGTGGTCAATTTATCTCTCTCTCTCTTAGCTGGCTGTTATATAGATGTTTAACTGTACTCCTGTTATGCAACTTGAAAGTAAATTTGATAAGTTACATGGTTGCTTTATTAAAACAGGTTTTCTGCATTAACAAAATCCAGGTATTTATAACTGAAAATATTACACTTGAGAATGTTGAGAGGGATTTGTCAAGTCAAAAAGATTTACCCTACATATACAATTATACATGCGTTATTCCATTAAGATATTGATCAGCTGTGTGCTATAAATGATAAACATACGTCGTAGGTGTCCACAAGTGGTCTCTGGTAGTCATCCCAGAAACGAGACGGAATTATGTTGATAGGAACGTTGTGAACCACAGATCTTGTATGATTTGTCAATGAAGGCTGCAAAAGAAATAATTAACATGCCATTTATTAACTATATGCATGCTTTATATGAGTGTGAGAAAATCAAAGCAAACACTATCATGTGGTTACTGGCAATCATTTATGATAGAGCTTTGGATTTAACACCAGCCTACTTTACTTACAAGTGTTATTTCAAATACAAGACATGCTGTTTGTTTCTTGGCCAAGCGTATTTTGACAGCTTGAGCACTTTGAGCTGATTTCATTGCTCTTGCAAAATTATCAACAATTATTTCAAAGTAGATTTCATTTCTTGAGTCTTTTCCTTCAATGCGATATTCATCAAAGAAATTTTCCTGAAAAGTATAAATACAATTGAATTTGCATAGATATGAATAATATACCAGTATGCCTATATATATTTGTTCTAGAGTGAAACATATTGATGTTGTGTCGCATTCTAAAATCTACATGTTATGCCCTTATTTGTGAAGACTGTTGAAATCAGCTGCCTAAAATGCCTAGAAATTCACTAAAACAATTGTACTTTCATAGTATTAGGGGCAAAATATAACAGGAGGAGGTTCCTATAAAACAGGAATCGAGAATCACTCTTTTAATAGCACAAAACGTTTGTGTCATTCTGCACCCATATTGTGTGCATAATTAAAATTTGTTCGTATATTAAAATGAAAATGAATAATACTTTCTGCTAAAGAAGGAAATCTTTGTCCTCATGGGTTCTCGTGATCCCAAAATTGCACCCCCTAGAAACCCCATCCAGGCCACCCAATAACTGTCAGACTCAACAAATTGAATTGTGAGTCCAAGTATGGTACATACAAACCTGGGATAACTCACACCAAAAACTCGCCCCTCCACTGGCCAACCTTTCAGTCAAGATGAAAGATAGTTGTGTTGGACTCAGGCACACTACACATGTCTTCGCTACTTTACTCACTGTTCCTAGAACCTCTAAAACAAAGAAAAAAGTGGGGCCATCCATAAAGTATGTACCAAGTAAATGTTCCAATACCGAACTCCCTCCCCCTATACGCAATTGCACATTTCTGATGAACCCCCTGCTGCGTATGCTAGCCCCTGTCATCTTTACAAATGTTTCACACAATTCCAGCATAGGATTTGCATTTTTCTTAATGGTGGATTTCTTCAAAGTTTGTGAATTGCGAATGAATAAAACGCACTACGCGATAACATATTATACAATTACAGTTAGTAGATTTTGATCGCAATTAGAATTCGAGCAAATCAAAATTTGTTAAAATATAAATTGATAAAACACATGATTAATATTCCATTTTCATAGTTACGCTAACTCTAACTGTTGTTATCTTGTGTGACATGCGCGATGCTGTCATGTCGACCACTCAGGTCGGCAATATATTAAACAACGACCAGAAGAAATACAGAAAATGGAAGAACAACACCAAAGAGCATTTTGCCGATGTTAAACTATTTTTGATTATAACTGTTATTTCATTGTGTTTTTATCGTATATTCGTAATTAGTTCTTTGTGCTATATCACTCCTGTAATTATTGTTTGCCGTTGTTGAAAAGTATAATACCATTCCGATAAATTCAATAGACAAATTAATAAGATTTTTATATAAAAATTCGCGCATGTTTTTAACTCTCTCTTTTTACATTGCCTGAAGATGATTTTAGATTAAATCGAAACTGTTGCATCAATTATTGTGTGTTTTTATTGCATATACCATCATGAAAAACAATAGGCCTACATGATTGCATAATATTATATAGTAATAACAGCTCCTGTATAAATAAACAAACAAACAATATACGATATAAATGACAGATTGAAACTTCATATTAACTATATATACTATATATATATTATCATCAAACTATATATTTATATAACTGAAGAAGAATAAAGAAATAGATCTAGAACCCAATTCCCAACCCATTCAAACTCATGGCATGTAATTATTTGTCTACTGAGCCTGAGACTGCTGTTAACTTGTTATAACTAACTTTCTTTTTCTACCAACTTGAAACTAAGCGAATAATATAGTAGCTAGTTTTTCTGTTGATAATCTATGCAGCTAGAGGTAGTGGGGATTTTTTCATTAGCATAATCAAGTGTGATATTGTGACCTTGTCCTAATATCTACATGGGATCTATATACATCTATATATTATCCTACAGCATACAATTTTATCATTACTTACTGATAAGTTGTTGAATACAGCTAATTTGGATTATTTTAGCCTTAAACCGCATTGCAAGGCTGAGGACATAAGCATTCTATTGTCAACAATACGTAAAGTTATTTAGACAACATTCGTCCATTTTGGATCACGTGGTCAATATGTTTCGCGGGCTTTTCTACCATAATACTTGAACAACACAAAAATGATTATGGAAATATTTGCTTTTGATGGGTGTGGCCTTGTGGCCTAATGGATAAGGCGCCAGCCTCCGGAGCTGGAGATTGTGGGTTCAAGTCCCACCAGGGTCGTTTCTTGAAATTTGCATTTTCCACTTGTTCCTCCGTCCACAGTGAATCCCACGATGGCAGCTGTTTTGTTCTATTTTCGGCAGCTTGACCTGGATTTGTACATGAAATGGAAAATAACGATCAGGCTTCTGATATGATCGACGACGTTGCCATGGCACCAAGTTCCAGGTTTAAACTTGTATATTTGTAATTTCTGTTTCTGTTTGCCACTCAGGGAAGCATTACAATGAATATAACTGGAACCAATCACGTGTTTCATTTATTTGGACTCTCCGTATTCATCTAATGATCTTTCAGTTTTGTAATGAGCCATATTAATTGCTCCTCGATGAGCATCTAGACTTTGCCTGATTTGTCAGTGTGTTATGTCTCGAGAGACAAAATGGCGACAGCTTTGTCCTGAATTGGTCAACCAAAGAATTACCAAAGCTACAGAGGAAAGGCTATACATACTAAGGCAAACTGGACCAACTGGTTTCCTTGTAAAAGGTGAAAATAGTTCCAAAAGTTACAAGGTAGGCCTATTTATGAATCAGCGTGAATCATAATTGGTAGACTAATCAATGCGGCTGGTCTGTGATATTCCAGATTTCCAGGAATCCAGGGCATTACTAGGAAGCAGATAGGCCTACGCCAGTAGGGCTAGATCGATAGATAGATAGCCTGTACAAAAATGTAAATGGACTTGACTTTCGAGAATTACATTCAAGGTAAATAGGCATGTTCCTATTGGCTATTAACATGAAGGAATATTCATGTTCCACATATTATCAAAAAGAATGTAATCTTGACCCAGTCCCAGACTGAAAAGTTTGTTGTGCGCGCCTGAGATCTCAGGACTTTCCAACATAGGATTTCAACTAAACTTGATTGATCTCAGGTGCGCAAATTGCAATATTTTCAGTCTGGACCCAGTCTGCAGATAATGGCAGTTTTCGAGATATTGGGTGAGCAACAGCAAATACTTTATTGACGTTTGACTGTAAAATATCTAAATATCGCTGAATCTCGTGTGCCATCTCCATAATCTGCAGACTAGATCTTGACGAGATCTCGGGACGGTAGCCCCAAAAAAGTTTGGGGGCATCTGATCTAATATTTGACTGCAGGGGATGTTTGTTTTATCTCCACACAGAATTTCACATTCCATCTGTGCTCCAAAATATTATTTATTTAGACGAGTTGAACCCTAGTCCGTAGCAGCCTTATAAGAGCGATATTTTTGCAAAATTTGTCGCTCAAAATTCTGTTGACCCTTCTTTTTCGGCGTTACATACACGTTTTACCAGACAGGAGGCCCACCATGTTTTGCAAGCATTTTATTCGCTCTTTGAGGAAAACAGTTTGCGTAAATCTGGAATATCTCAATTTTGGCATCATTGTTGAACAAATGTTGAGCAAATGTTGCGTTCATTTAGCTGGGTCTCAATATATGCCGCTTTCTGCGAACATGAAGTGTGCATTCAAATTGATATAGGCCTACCAATCATTTATCTTTTACAGCCTATCAAATGAAGTGTTACTAGAACCAGTTGTAGCACAACATTTTGTTTGCATCGTTCAAGCGTTTCCTTGATTAGCATTTACACAGAATTACATTATTTAGTTAAATCAAATCGTTCTTCCAATATCTACCGTATCCTGTAAAATATATTGTTGTAAAATTGTAGTGTTAGGTCTACTATATATATTTGTAACAAATGACCGCGATAAAAAACATAAAGTATGATATTATATCTTCATGACGTCATCAGTTATATAGATACAAAATAAAAAATGACAAATATGCATGATTGCAAGCATTTCATAAATAAGACAATCAGTTTTGTTTTTGCATTTATTCAAAACACAGATATTTATAAATCAGTTTTGTGGAAATATTATTTGAGCTTATTCAAGTCCTGAGTAAATGATAGCCTAGTGATGATGATGATCTCACTTCCTCTTTTGTTTGTAGGTTTACCTTGGTAATCCACACAGTTGCTCCTGTTCAAATTTCCGCAAAGATAAAGAGTTGTGTATTCATATTTTGTGGTGAGGAGTAAGCTGTATTGTTCATGGCTCACAGATAAGACCCCAGCTATGGAAGTATATATCTGTTAACTAGTTAATGTCAGCACTCAGGTTGTAGTGAGAGGGAACCTGTAATGTATTAACTCCTTTCTCATCTGCTTGCCCTTTATCGTGTCAACACCAATAACACTACTGGTCCTTCTTCACAATGGCTCAATTATCTAAAGTCATATGAACACTTCCTTCATCCTCTTTCTGTTAGTAGCTAGTGTAATGATATGACAGCAATCAAATATATATGCTCAAACTTCTATGTATGTCTGTCTGTTACTAATACTCATATGCCTCTTATCAACCCGCTATGAAAATATTGAGGTAAAGTAAACAGTAGTTGGGGTGTGGCCTACAATCTACAATGTAAAATACTCAGTCTTTGGGTGCATGCGCTATATGTCAATCTTTTGAATACCTTTATTTCAATTTATAACTTGATAATAATAACGATAGAGCTCTTACAATTTTTTGACCTCCTAAAACAACCCTTGCGAAAAAAATCCATGAGCTCATGAACAGTCACAAAGAGTTCATCATCACTTCATGAACCGGTTCATGAACATGTTCATGAACGTGAAATTGCCTGAAAGTTCATAAACAGTTCATGAACTTTTGAGCAATTTCACGTTCATGTAGTGTTCATAAATTTTTTTCAAAACATATCTTTATTTTTCGAGCAGAATTATTGAAAATAAGAGGTTTTCGGTATTTTCAGATTTTCTTATTTGTGTTTAAAAAATAAGGAGGACAAGCGCACAATGATTCTTCGCTTATTCTAGACTTTTTGTAGCCTAACATACAAGGCATCCTGATAAAACAATTCAAACAAATTGCATTTCAAGGGAATTAGTTAACCTTGGTCTGATATCATTCTCTTAAATCATTACCACTGAAGAAAATTCAAAACAAAAGTTTTCCCCGTATTTTTTTTGTGTCCAAACAAAAAAGTCTAAAAATACCAAGAACCGCTCATTTTCAATTATAATTGTGATTGAAATATAGTGATACGTTTTTGTGAAAATGTCGTAAGTGAGGTTACAAAAACATATAATTGAGGATGTTAATGATACTGGCTGAAGTAGCTGTCTTAGATTTGAATTACTATGTTCAATGTTTGAAGATGTTGATTACAGTTTAGTTGAATTATTTACGCAAAGGTAAGATAATATTATAAACTTTTGAAAACTCTTGAAAACGCAAATTTGAGCTGAATTATCTTGGTTCTGATTATATTATCTTGGTGATATCATAATCAAATCTTTTGATTGCTTAACCTTTCCATGTGGTTACTAACGAGCTGTATTAAAATCGAGCAATCAAACAGACAATCTTGACAAAGACATATTGAAAAGTTACAACCTGTTTCTAATTTAAAGTTATTTTGAAAGCTTCTACAACAAACATTGAACAGCAGAACAATTGGTAACAATAATAAGCTTTATTTTCAGAACGTTTCAACTACAAGCTGTAATAATTATCAAGTAACCAATTTAAGATTTAAAAGACATTTATTTAAAGCTAATTTGTATTTTGTATATTTCTAATTTTAAATTTTTTTAGCAATTAAATCAATGTAATTGATCGATTGAACATTCAATAAGGGAAATTAAAAATTTTTGATTTACAAAAACACCTAAAAGGATTATATAAAATCATAAGTATTTTAATTTTAATTGATTGAGATATCAATCTGTTATGCAAACATAGCAACGGGATCAACTTGGATAGCGCAATAAGATTGTTCATTTTAGTCTAACAGAGCAGCATCATTATGTCTATAACTCATTGTTATGTTTGTGTCTTCAGGATCCTTCTTAGAAAATTTCGAGTTTCAGCTGAAGATGCAAGTAAGTCACATTCATAATCAATGTAAGCAGAATGATAGCCAATAATCTATGCATTCAAACAAATCGGCAAATTTAAAAAGATTATTGTATCAGGTATTTCGTTTAAGCTCATCAGAGAAGAATTTTCATTGTGAATGTAGGCCTAATAATATCAAACTGCTGACATTGTATCGGCAACAACATTATCCTCGTTTAAGTCACATTTTGACAGTGACATCTTCAACTTTATAAATGTCTATACATTCCCGTATTAATTCTTCTAACTTATCGTAGTGATTAATTTTTTAGCCTTAATTTTAACAATACCGGTACATAATTTATTCTTTCTTATTCATGTAAGAGCAAAATTTGCATTGCCTTTCTATATGCAACCTGTTTATTTTATGATGATATGTCCTTCCAAAAATAAAGACACACATATACACATTTTATTGATCTTAGGTAGGCCTATCCAGCTTCCTTTTTAAATTTTTGTCTTTGCCACTTTAATTTTAATTATTTTAATATTATTGATTATTGATTATAGTAACATTTTAAAGAAAGAACCTGACACTATTACATTACTGTATCAAGTTGCCTTTTAAAGATCAAGGCATAAGTAATAAAGTCAGAAGAGATATATCATCTCTTTGTGAAAAAAAATAACTGGTAACATTTTATCTGTTTTCATCACGTCGAAAACTCAAAGGTGATTTGAGACACTGTGAAGCCAAACCCAAACTTCTTTCTAAACATTGCGTTATCTATCGTTTTAAATGTGGTTTGTGTGACTCAAGCTATGTAGGTTATGCAAAACTCCAACTACACCAGAGAATAGGAGAGCATAGCGAAAAGAGTTTAGCGATTGGAAAGCAAATTGAACAACAAAATCAAGCAATAGACACTGTAATATATGATTTCAAAGTTTTGAAACATTGCTGCTCAGAATAGTTGCCTCATATATATAAAATGTTATTCATTAGGGACCTGAAACAGAACTTAACTTATCAATCAGATTTAATACGATCAAAACTGTTTTAGGTCAATTTCTTCAATTTATTTATTAAAACAAAAGGCATGGATTAGAAATAAATAAATTATTTACAGTATAAAAGTTGACTTAATAAAATTATATTTCGTTCACTCTTGAAAATGTTCAAAGACAATTTTTTGTTATCAAAATAATCTATGCCTAGTTATATAAGCATTTCCTGAATTTCATTGAGTTCATGAACTGTTCATGAATTTTGCAGGAACATTTTATAAATTGTCTGTAGTATTATTGTTATTATAGTGTCATCTTTGCATCACTTCCTTTACTATTCATAGTAACTCATGTAAATACAATACTACTACACTGTCTATGAACCTTTCACAAACTGTTCATGAATGTTAAATGGCCTGTTTCTCATGAACTTTTCCACAGAAGTAGTTTTCATTGCCGATTGCTTTTGCTGCCAGGATACTTAATGTGAAAAATTCCCATATGGTTATTTGTCCAGGCTTTTAGGATTCTTGTGAGTGGGGTAGTTTCCTATTGAATTTCAAGACGCTGTCTGAGCATTCAGATAGCCAATCCTCTAGACCAATGAATGGGCGTTAAACATTTTAGATTGCAAACAGTTACTTATTATTTCCTATCTTTTAACGGCAATTATAGCTTGGCATTTTAATATTTTGCTAAAAATATATATTGCCTATCTATTGATACAGTAAGCAATCTACTATGTAGCAGAGTTCATGAATCTAAAATTTCCCGATTTCATGACATAACATAAACAGTTCATGAACTGTTAAAAAAATGATCAGCTCATTTATATTATTTCTCATGAGAATTGTCAGTACTTTATAAATGCTTCCTTTTGATAGTATCAATAGCCTACATACGTATGTCTACTATTCCATTCTTTTAATTATGTTGACAAACTGGCATGTAATTATGATTCCAAATACGGTATGCGCATATATTTTGAAATGAATGAATTTGACCTTCAAACGCATAATATGTTAAATGTCCATAAGCACCTGACTGCCCCTGCGAAAAAAAGTTCATGAGTTCATGAACGTGAAATTGCCAAAAGTTCATGAACTGTTCATGAACAGTTCATGAATTGTTCATGAATAGTTCATGAACTGTTCATAAACTTTTGGGCAATTTCGCGTTCATGAACTCTTTGTGACTGTTCATGAACTGTTCATGAACTGTTCATGAACCAACAAAAAAATGTTCATGAATTGTTCGTGAACTCATGGATTTTTTCGCAGGGGTGGGTTCGCAAAATGACACGCAATGACGGAAAACATGTTATAATACAAATGTAATCTAATACACACATGCATAAGCTTGTAACCACTTAAAAAATAAAGCTGTTGATCTATCACATTATAGCCTTCAGTTCTTCTAACAATCACATGATGATACATCATTCACTACCAATATTATATCGATCACCAGGCCATGTGAACAACATTATTTGTTCATCGGTCTGTATCCATGTCTTGAGTATTAGTCAATCTATCTACTGACATTACGTCTTTTGCTTTTAGTTATTTATCAGTTAGCATTAGTGGAGAGAGAGGTTAATAATGTAATACAAGGATTTCATTCAGCAATCCAGCCACCAAGAGTAAAGACACCAACTAAAACCAAAGACGATGGTGAAAAAGATTCATTGCCGCAAAAGTTGCCAGAAAAAGATGATGTTTGCTCAATTTGTCAAGAGCCTTTGAAATTGAAAGCGCAAGCATTGACATTTTGCAAGTTAGTGTCACACTATTTTATAATAAAATTCAATATGATTCAACTATTGTTGTGGCTAAACGATATTTTTCAACTGTAGGTCTTGGGCATTAGGCTTCACGTTTTTAGGGCATGGATTTAAAAACAAATATTACTTTGAAAAAAGGAAAGATTTTGCAAGCATAGCTTTTTCCGTTGCTTAAAACAGATAGTGGATGAATCGCATGCTTTCTGTTAGTTTGATATTATATTAAACAGTGTGAATTATGAATGTTAGTAATATTTTCCCTTTTTACATCTTTTTTAAATTTGACATCAATATGCTTTTATTAATTTCAGATTTGGTTGTGGAAATACAATCCATACAAAATGTATGAAGGTGTATGCTGATCATCAAAAGTCAAATGGTGAAACTGTTGTTAAATGTCCATTATGTCGTTGTGAATTTGGAAGTTTTCATGTGAGTAGAAAAGGTTGCCCTGTGAAAAAGTTGTTCATGAATTGTTCAAACTGTTCATCAACCTCTTGAGGCCAAATTACTTGTTTTGACCATTTTCGTGAACCTTTCATGAAAAGTTCATACAAATTCTGTAATTTAATATTCATGAACTGCTTTCACAGGAGTAACTTGTTACAAAGCTCTAGCAAGTTCCTCAGATTTATTTGAGTTTACATACTGTACTGATGTCTGATGTATGGAGCTAAAGTATTGACAGTAGATAGCCTACTTTTATTCTAGTAATTTGTTGGCCAATATAATAATATGTACTTGCTTATTTCTATAATATTACTTCTCTTTTCAACCTAAGACCGAAGTAATACCATTGAACTTTTGCAATCTATGTTGCCATTTTGATTGCAGTGTAATCCTGTAATATCACTAGGCCTACTAATATTATCTGAAGATCCACTTAATATCATTGAATTTTGAAACCAGTGTCTATCAAACTAAACTAATTCACTGCAATTAATGTCACAACCCGCTTATTATCACGATTTTGGATCATCTCAAGACCACAATATTAGGGAGGTTTATTTTTTTGACGAGACGAAATCTGTGAAAAATTACGTCATGGTTATCAAATTAGAAAAGATTTTAAAGTAAACTGTGTTTGCTGGTTGTTCATTAAAAGATTAGAAAACTACCGAGGTATGTTTATATGACTTGTATTAAGAAAAGTTTTTAATTCAATTTTTGATTTTCTGAAGATTTATTCAGAAATTTTCTTGAATAATTTAAGGAACAAAAATTGCAACGTTTTTTACAGTGACTAGCTCTGTTTTCTTCTTCAGATCCACACCCACAATATTATCAGCTATTGTAAATTTTTTCTGAACTCTGGTCCTACTAGGCAAGGCCCAGCATTCCTCTGAAATGGGTCAATTATAAATGTTTATATTTATGTTTTTGCGTTGTCTTTTGTTGAAAAGCATTGATACCGGTACTGTAGAAAAATTTTGTTTATTCTGTTTGACAAATATGACTTAATTCCAGGCTACACAAAATAAAACTTGTGAAAGATCTTGTCTCATCAAAAGTCTAAACTCCCTCTTAACAAGTTTACACTACTACTCTGAGAATCATGTAGGCCAACTTTTTAATGAATAGTCCATTAACAGTCCTCAAAATGTTCAGGAAAATGTTGACAGTTTCACCATTGTACACTTTTGGTTACCCGGTTCATGAGCTCATTAGTTATTCTGCAGGGGTTGTGATAGTCTGTGTGCAGACAGACTTTTTCTTTGTATAGTCTGTCTGCGTATTGGCGCTGAGTATCACATACTAAGTGTTTGTACTGGATATATTAGATAAGTATTTTTGAATTGGGCTTTCCCGTCATTACTCAATTCCATTATTTTAAAACATCTCAACAATGTTCTATTCCCATATTTTATTAGCCAATCACAACATGCTACCAAAACGTGGTAGTGGAAAGAACAATACCGGCTATACAAAGAAAAAGTCTGTCAGAAAAAACCATAACAAATTTATTTACGATTTACATTAACATCACGATAAACCAAAATCCTTGAGGTTGAATGCAATTTGAATAAATACAACAAATAGAACCTTTTAGGGATTTGTCGACTTGTACAAAGTACATGTACAGTTGTGGCTTGATATTTACAACCCTGACATTTTACTGTAGGAAGTCAACCAGGGATTTGTAAAACAACTAAATCAACAAAAGAGAAAAGAATCAACGGTCCATGTTGGAAAGACCTGCCGCAGTTGTAGTAAAACACCCATCAAAGGAATGTGCTACAGGTATTTGAACAATATTTCCACTATATTAATCGACTTCAACAAATGTGTCCTCAAGTAATAGAGCAATGTATACTGTATCAACCATTCAACCTTCTATCAAATGTGCCACAATTATAATTCTATTTCTAGAATTGTTTTACATTAGCTAATTACAATATATTCTTCAGTAATTACAAAGTCGAATGCATCTTTGCAGTTCATTAAGGAAATCAGACCTTCTGCAATCTGCTGCAGTACTGAAGATAAATAAATGTAACACTTTTACCGACATTTGAATCTTGAACGACTTAATTTTACATGTCATTATATCCCAACTTGTCTATCTTAATAAACTAAAATAAATGATTTTTCAATTGACATTGTCTCAAACATTAAATTACTAGGAAACATTATTTATTGATGTAGCTATTTTCCTTTCCAATTGATAGCTTTCAGCTTTTCTTTTCTATATTTTCTGTAGGTGTTGTGATTGCTCTGATTTTTATGTATGTGGAGTGTGTATTGGTGCTATTATTCACCCAAATCATCAATTTGAATGGAAAAAAGTAAGTTAACACCTGATTTAGTGCGATGTACTTTATCTAAAATCAATTATATTTGTCATTAAGATGTCATTACTCTGTAAGGTTAATGCAATTGTCAACAGCTTTCCCGAGGGGTTGACCCAGGGGCTTTGTGCAAACACTCCCACCAAGGAACTGTTGAGCCACTGATACATGCAGAACTATTTTGATAAATCAAATTCTCTGTGAAAAAATATGCAAGAAATCACTAAAATATTTTTCAAGAAAAAACATGTATTCATGACCTTTGTCCCATAGGGGATCATTTTCCATTGATTCACAGTGTTAAAGACTGCATGATTTAATGGACTTTGAAGGCTTTGACTGTGCCTTAAGCTTTCCTAGTCGACTGCCAGTACATTTTTGCATTTCAGTGTACATTTTAGAATTAAAATACTCAAGCCTCAACATCAATATTCTGAAAAATAATCATCATTAATTATCTATATTCCTCAGATGTATTCACAAATGTTCATATATTTCAGTTCGAAATGAGTGTTACTGCTCCAATAAGCTATGGATCATTGTATGATTTCAATACTGTACTTTCCTGTTAATACGTATATGACATATTTGTTCACAAAGAAGGATGTTATTGCTTGTCGGATGACGAATTGGAACTGTTATGGCATTAATTATCTTAGGATCTGTCAGACTGTTTATCCCATTGATAACAAAACAATACAATATTTCATACAAAATTCACACTAGTAATGTTTCTAAACATGTTCTTGTCTTCATCTTAGATTCATCTTATCCGGCACATAGTACGATAGTTGGTAAATCTATTAAATTTCTGTGTTTATATTTTTACGTTATTCAGAAAGCTTATCAACAATGGCAATTACTTGAAACCATACTTCCTATCAATGAGCCAATGGCAATCGAATGCAATGTACTACCTCTTTTGAAATACTTTGACCAGTTATCAATTGGCAATGTGAGCCACAAAAAGAATACAAGCCGTGCAGATAATAATGTCAGGTATCTTAGATTGCAGGCCTCGATTTTGATATAATTATATATTGAGCATTACGGTATATACAAGATTGAACATTTTAGGATCTACGATTTCTGGGCCTATCATTATTAATTCTTTCACAGTAAACCACAAAAGCTCAATCATCAAGCAAGTTTACAATTTAATAGACAAATTATCCATTTAATATTATTGATTTCTTCTTTAAATTGTACAATATTCATTTTTATGGCCTAAAAATGCTACATTCAACCAAGGGGTTGAAGTTATCATCAAACATTGTGTTACCTCAACAGACCATTACCCATTCATAAGAAGAACAAGTTATCACAACGAGAGGATGAAACAATTGATTTAATGATAACTGGCAACCATTCATCAACAGATTCATCTTGTTCTGGTATTCTGATAAGAAGCGCTCCTGTACGAAAACCACTTAAATTGCCACCTCTATCTAATAGTATCCAACGCAGCCATTCAGCTAGGATTTCAAGGTAAATTTTCTCTACTTGAATGAAAATGCTCTTGAATCCCAATTAGCATTCGTTAATGTTCTGCTTTTGGAAGATCCTAATAATTCAAATTATTAATATTCACAAATTTTTCCCACACACATTATAAGCCTAAGGTACAATGTAAAGTTCTTTGATTGAAGCTTCAAGGAGAATGAATCTGAATTCAACCATTTCTGTTGTTGTTGGATTCTTTGTTTATATAATTCCTCCTTGGCTCCGACTTCAGTTCAGACTGTTGTAAAACATACAGGTGATATTTTGTCTCAGTTTCAAAGACAATATACGATTCAGAAACGCAAGGATCTTCACTTTGATTGATCAATAAGCTGTGTGCAGACCTCCTAGCATTGTCCTTGGATTTTGATTCTTGTTGATGAATAAAACAAATTTCTGAGATGCTTTTTTCTTTTTCCTTTCTTCTTTAACAGTAATTCCCAGTGTTGTCTTTTTAATGTTAGATCAATTCCTGAAAGACATTCCCTAGCTGCATCTCCCCTCGATAACCTCCTCTCTGTGAATGGTTCACCGTCAGATGTTAATGCTGCACCTTCATCATTACGCACACATACGGTGAGTCTACCCCTTTCTTCATTGACTTCAACATCATTTTGATTTTAATTTTTGTTGCAGTGTGTTGCATGGATGAAGGAAATTTAAATAGTAGCATTCTACTAGTAATCGCAAGCTAGGGTTGTGGAATGCCAGTAACTTTACTACAGTCTGATTTGCTTAACGTCCCCTTTCACGGTACAGAATTTAATGGTCATACAGTATAAACGATTTCAAAATTATATGTAAACATTTTATGATCAAAAAACTTCAAATCATAGTTCATATAGTGGAACTATATAAACTATGATCAAATGGAACCTTTTCCATAAACATTATTCATAAACATTTTGTAGTAATCCATAAGTAGTGCGCTGAATAATGTTTTATGGCTCACATGTTTTGAAAATAAATGTGTGATGGCTCACACAGATGGTTCTAGTGACTCACTGTCTCAGTTACGTTACTATAGTATATGTCAGTATACAATTATCTACTCATGGTTCTCATCTCACGTGTTGCCTTCTCAGCCAACCATGCTGCGAAGAACAATAATTTACATTTATATTAATATAATTTCACATTATAAGGTACATTTATAGAATAGACACAGAGATGAGGCAAATCCTTTTCCGTTACTCGGAGTTTCACACGTTTACTTTGCGTTCATCATCCGTCTGATGAACGGAAAGTAAACGTGGAAAACTTCGAGTAATGGAAAAGGCTTTTGCGTCATCTTTGTGTCTATTCTATATTATGCTCTGTCTTGACAAACATTGAGCACTCTCACATACATGTGTTCACTTCATATTATATTATACTGTTAATTTACATTTATATGAATATAATTATTTGAGATATTGTTATGATCAAACTCTTAGGGAATGCTTTGATTCTAGATTGACCTGCTTGACAACAATGTTATGTTGTACTTTTTCTATTTCTGTTTCATACAGATATCCAACAAGCGTTGCAACAGGATTCCCTGTCCGAGAAGAATACATCCAAAGAGCATAAATAATGATCATAATCACAACGCTCTGAGGGTCTCCGCTGTTTCATTATCATCACATGGTGAAGCTACATCGGAAAATGTCACAAATTAGTCATATATTATAAATCTGATGTTTTGATATCATAGTTTATTTTAATTTATAAAATATCAAATGTAAATATAAACAAATTATCATTATTATTATTATTATTATTATTAGATTGTATATATGAAAATCTCCAAAGTTATTTATTTTTGTGTGTAATTTTTTGTTACATTAATGTTATATTTATGTTACTGTTATGGCGACAGACATTCTAAAGTATCTCAAAGCTCATAATTTAATCACTAAAGAACAGTTTGGCTTTATTTCTCGGCGTTCAACATGTACGCAATTATTAGCTGCTTTAAACCAGTGGTATGCTGCTGTAAATGAGCGTATGAAGGTCGATACAGTTTACATTGATTTTAGCAAGGCTTTTGACACTGTCTGTCATAGTAAATTAATATCAAAATTGAAGGGATATGGCATTAACTATGAACTTTTAAAATGGATAAAATCTTTTTTGACTGGTCGCACCCAACAGGTAGCTGTCGGGGATTCAACATCGGGAATCCTCCCTGTAATAAGTGGTGTACCTCAGGGTTCAGTTTTAGGCCCTCTTCTTTTTATTGTCTATATAAATGACATTGTAAGCTGCTTGGAACTCAACTGTGGTATAAAACTCTTTGCTGATGATGCTAAGATTTCGTTTAAAAGATTTACCACTGACAGTACTCCTCTACATTCTACACTTGAAAACCTCTCCTCCTGGGCAGAACGCTGGCAACTCAAAATTGCCCAAGAGAAATGCTCTGTACTTTCATTTGGGAAATCATCTATTTCGGATGCTGCGTATCAGTTAGATGGAAAGGCATTATCACGTTCATCTTCTGTGAAAGATCTTGGAATCCTACTAACTGCAGATCTAAAGTTTACAGAACACTGTTCCATGCTAGCCGCTAAAGCAAAAAACCGTTCTTTCCTAATCAAGAAATGCTTTTCCTCAAATAACCCGGAGCTGTTAGTGAAAGCGTTCACAACATACGTCAGACCAATGCTTGAGTCATCTACGCCAGTCTGGAATCCCTATCTCATCAAGGACATAAATATTTTAGAAAATGTTCAGCGCTCTTTCACAAGATATGTTTGTTTGAAAAATAATTCTTACAAGCCCTATGTAGATCGTCTTGCCTACCTGAACCTTGAGTCTCTAGAATTACGCCGCCTTAAGTTTGATCTTCACATGGTCTTTAGAATTTTGAAAAACTTGATTGATTTGGCTCCAGATGAATTTTTCACTTTTAAACATTCCAAATATTCCCTGCGTGGACATTCACTGACGCTGTACCCAACTAAATCATTTAACTATGAGTGTTGCAAACATTACTTTGCAAATAGAATAATCAAGCCATGGAACTCTCTTCCTGAAGAAGTTATATCGTCTAGTTCTTTACAAACATTCAAATTTAGACTTAATCACGTTAATTTATCACAGTTCTGTAACTTTTCCTTTGCCTGTTAATTATTTCTGATAACATAGTTTTCTTTATATATATATACTTTTTTTTTAAAGGTCACATGTAAGTGAGGATACATTTAAAAATATCCTCCTTTGTTTATTTGCCTGTTAGCCATTGTGCTACAAAATACATACATACATTTCTCAGATCTTCAAAGGTGTAAGCAAATACACAACAGATTTGCAAAGTAGATACATCACTGGACATGTATACTTGCAGCTTTTGACAATAAAGTTATTCTAGAGTAGTTGCCCCCAAATCTCTGTAAAGTGTAAGCAATTACACAATTTTATTTCATTAGCAACGTTTACACCCATTGTTAGCATTACAGTAACTGAGTGAGCTGATATAATTGTCTGCAATCAGATTTCAAACTTCAATAACAGTTAAGATTCCAATATTCAATAACCTCTACTCAATTTCATAGTGGATTTTCATCAGTAGCATTTACCCTCGGTATAGAAGAAGCTCTGGATTCCTACCATCGTCTGTAGTAAGTTTATCTGTTTAAATCAGATTCAACAGCAATGAAGATAAAGATTGTAATCTCTAATCCTTTAATTGATCTGCAGTAGCCTCTCTTACCAGCCTCTTTTATTCTGTTCTCTTGTTAGAAGCGCAATCCATCATGGCGTCCTTACGCGCAAAACTTGCTGAACTAACTGTCCCTGAATTACAGAAAGAATTGAAGGAAAGAGGTCTCAAACGAAGTGGTGTTAAAGCCAAATTGATTGAAAGATTAAGTGAGGTAATATATAGGTCCATGTGAGCTTTCCCTGTCTAATTCTATTAATTGACCATCTTATAGGCCTACCGACATGGCGACATCGTTAAAAAGGTCTTTGCATTACCGTTTGTCCGTTTTAACTTTAGTCTTTTTGCGATCTGATGCATTGGCCTTAGTCTTGGAGCATCGGTCCTTGGATTATTTTATTTTTCAACACATCTGTGTATCCTCTCCCAGTGTACAATATACTGACTTCGCTTGGTGCTATTGTGGGATAATGCAATGTATATCGATAATTGTTCTGATTAATTATTTAATATAATACCAATGAGGATTAAACTTAAAACTTGAAATATTTCATAATTAAAAAAAATTGGCCTAGGTGCTAGCCCCTACCTAAAGTGAAGTTTAGTATTTTAGACAAAAACAGGCGTTTGAATAATGGCCAGAAGTCTGCCGGTCATTGTGGCGGACCAGTCTGCAAATAATGGCAATCTCGACGAGATCTCGGGGCAGCAGAGCCGAAAACGAGTTACGGGCGAGGGCGGAAACTGATCAAATTTGACTTCAGGGGCGCCAAAATCCATCATTTCAGCAAAAATTATGAAGAGAAAGACAAAAAAATAATTTTTAGTTGCATATTTTTGATAAAAACTGCAGCTTCAGGGGCGGCAATCACAGGAAAAACTTTCATCCCGGGGTGCAGCTGCCATGCTTTGCAGACCGGGTAGCGGATGTAACCGAAAATTTGCGCAAAAGAGGCACGGAACATTATCGCTAGTAATCAGGATTCCGACAGCCGGAACATTACCCCCTTCTTAAGTTTTATTAGGCCCTCACTGGAGCGCAGTGAGAAAATGAAGGCTGCAATGAAATACTGCTAGAATGACCCTATTTATTATTGACATCAGTGAATACCATTACAAATGAATTTGATTTGAATCAATGGATTTGCAAAGAACGTTTGCCAAACATTTTTTGAATGAATAAATTATCTAGTCCTCGGAACCAGTCGTTCATTTCCTGCAATTGTGATTCCCTAGACTATATTAACTGTTGTTACAGAAAGGATATTCAATTTTCATACATAATTTACTAACTTTTTAAAAATATTTTGGATTATTTGCAGGATTGCAACTTGTATCAAACCCTGTCTGCATCATTGTCAATCTGTTTTATAATTTTAGGCTATTGAAGCGGCAGGAGGAAGTCAACCTACTAATCCTGATAGCGGTATGTATAATCCATGGTTTAAACCATTTATAACTATAATAGCTCTACAGTGCATCCCATTTGTAGCCATCTCAACTTGATACAATTTGAATAGGAATTGTTGGAACCAATTTTTACCAACATATTTCAAAGTCTACTTTGGACAAGTCCTTATTACTTATACATGAATATCAAAAAATAATTATATATTTTAATATATTTGGGAATGAAATTTGGTTTTCAAGATCTGCATGTAGAAAACTCCTTATGAATAACGCTCCATTGGCAAGGAGAATTTTTCTTTCGGACTGCATGTAGTTTAGACAATAGGCCTACTTTTAAAATAACACATAAACATAGCCTACGTTATAAACCAATATACGCTTATAAAACCTAATATATAATATATATTATGCTTGTAAAACCATTTCACTTGAAAATTATGAAATTATTGGCCTTTATTCAACATCCTGGAACTCCATCACGAAAAAAATAACGAAAGTTAAAGGGGCAAGATTGACCGGCGACCGCTGCAAGCACAAGTTGAATTTATGCTTAGCGTAATTCAACCGTCTCGCTTTGAAACTATTGTTATAGGCAGGCCTAATCTGTTATAAATTCATGTCAACAATGTACATTGTGTTATGAACAATAAACATGCATGTGATCCTAAGTGCGTAGCGCCTGCCGGTCATTTTTGCTCCTTTAATATTATGTTTTGCACGGTCATTCTTTGAAAAAATTGTTTCGTCAGTGTTAGAACATTTGATTTCTACGCATGCCTGCGGCAATTTTTTTACGATAAAAATCGGCCAACGACTTATAAAGACTAATATCAAAGACAAAACTCCATCACGAAGATCTGTTGTGTTTTGAAACTCATTCAGTTGTATAATTTTGACGATAAGGAACAACGCGCAAAAGGCAGAGCAAAAAGTGTTTAATTACAGCGGCGTTTCTGAACTACGATTTCAACAATTCAAAACAAAACTAAACAATGGTAATATGTTTTCGCTGCAAACTTTGACTATCATGTAGTTCATTTTCCACTTGAACTCTATATGATATCTTCTATTTCTCTTGTTTGTTTATTATTTCTATTATTTGAATTAAAATTAATCATTTACAACATGATATTTGAATAAAAATTATTTTTATTCACGCGGAGGTGTCAATTTCGAAATCAAATATTCACTCTTGCTGAGTGGTATGGGGTAATGACACTTCGGATCGTTCCAAAGTCAAAGTTTACATGCCAAAACCAGATATTATATTTCAATCATAGTCCATTATATTGCGTCATATTTTATTTAAAATGAAAGAAGAAGACTACAAAAGACAATTTTAAGTTTGTAATTTAAAACATTTGATCAAGGCTAACAGCAATGAAAATCCATCACATGCGAAATCCACATAAGAAACTCCATGATCAGGAAACCGTGGAACTCCATCACAACAAATAATTAATAATTCTGGATTATTAAAAGTTTTGATCACTTTTTAATTGTTGGAACTCAATGCATATTTCCCTAAGCTATACAATAATCATTTATTCAGTAAAATTCCAGCACGAACTTCACAGGAATTTACAAAGTCAAACTTACAATTGAAAAATGGAATTTTGTTAGGAATCTCTATCGCCAAGGAAAATTGCAAAAATATCGATAAATAAAAACATTTTTGATTTGGAATGATTATAATTATGTGAACGTAATATATATACATCATCATCATCATCATTTATTCAGGATTTGGATAATCTGAAAGCTACTATATCTAATCATTTGAAAGTCTATCTGAAACAAGCACTTCCACATAATGTATTAAACCTCTGTAAATTGAAACTCCATCACAATGGAATTGCCCACATCTATTAGATAGGCCTGCTTATAATGAGTAAACCCAGCTGCATTGACTGTTTACAAAACGATGTAAACACTGTATGCTTACAGAATGTGTGGTACTAACTTTTGAATAAAGATTTTTAGATGGAGGATAGAGACTTAAGATCTATCGCTATCCTTTATCTTGAAATGTTTATCGAAGAAACTTATATTGAAAAATAATTTAAAACATTTATTAATGAATTTTCAAGTGAAGAAATTTCGTTTTAGAAATTCATTGTCTGAAAACCATCGATTTAAGATTGACAAATTGATTGATTTTTAGATGACGATTATTTTGCGATTACTAGAAATTGACTCGAAAAATATACTTTATCAGACCCTGCAAGCCAGCTAGAACAAGATTTCTATCATATACTGCTATAACTATTGATAATCCACCTTTTTTCTCTTATGAAGGTAGTTCAATTTAATGGTTTTCTGATTTTATTGTGCAGTGATAAATAAATATGATACCAGTATTCAGGGTGGCACAAAAATTTTTGCCTTCGGCGAACCAGCTTTCAGTCACATAAAACCTTCGGATTTTTGTTTCTATAACTGTACTCCATTTCCAATGTCCAAAATCAGTTTGTGCATAGGAATTTATTTTAGGAAAAAGTTTAAATTAACAATCAGAATAGTCATTCAAGCAAAAATTAAGTGTAATTTCCAACACTGTATAAACAAACTAAGCCAAATGGCATATGCTTGATGTATGGGCTGTAATTATTATATTGCTATAAACTTTCATTCTTACAAGCAGAACATCTCTGAAGTTCAATGCATTTTTGTAAGCTGAAATATATTTCTCAGAAAAGAATGCTTTGTGATCAAAGTAAGAGAATTTGATTGAAAGCAGACTTTGGAATAAAACCTAATCGTTTTATCTGTGTCCTCAATTAAATTGTTCTATTCCAACCAGAAAGTATAGGCCATTTAATGATCACTAGTTTCTGATTATTGAGATCGTTTTTGTGTCGAGCAGCCATCTTGATCAGCTTTCAATTGTCATTTTTCATCTCTTTGTTATGCTAATTAGAAAATCTAAAAAGCCGTGGAGGCGTTTTTTGTTCACGCTTCAGTTAGCACGTGGAAATGAAGCGGGAAAATGGCCAAAACAATAACTTTTCTCGTTGTTTAATATCATTTTATGAGTTGAAATCCAACATTTTTTGAGATTATTGTTCAGTTTTAACATTTCCGAAGGCCAGATCTTTGGATTCAAGAAATGAAGACGATAAAATTAGTTTTCTTCGAATTGTAGAAGAAATGAATGAAAGTAAACTTCGGAAAACTTCGGAATTTTGCCCTAGCTTCGGCGAACTACGTTCGCAGGTTCGGACTGTTTGTGCCACCCTGCCAGTATTGCAATATTACCTGTTTTAGTGAAGCTACATATTTTCGAAGTGCAGCAAAAATAATTTTTTTGGGGAGATTACCCATAAGTCTAGCTCCTCGCCCTCTGCCTTTAAGTCGTTTTTTTGAACCTGAAAGTGTAAAAAATCACTTAAATTTTCTGTCTATCTTTACTGTAGGCTCATACACTGCTATCCCTTCAGAGAAGCAAGGAATTGTGTATCAGCAAAATCCCACTCAGGGAATGGTTTCCATGCCACAACTTCAACCAACCACTGCTACTATAGACAATCAACAAGATGCAATACAAATGTATATGTCTCAGCAACAGCAGCAGCAGCAACAACAACAAATTCAAGCTCAACAAATGGCATCTACTGAAGCACAAGTACTGTATAACCAACAATTCATGGCACAACAGCTGCAAGCACAAGGACACCAAATGCAATTACCACCTATGACTCAGCTATTAGCAAATCAACTGCAACATGGGCAGGATCAAGTGATGTTGCAGCAACAACAACAACAACAACAACAACAGCACCGTGACTTGGGCAACCATCAACAACCAACACAGTTCAATGTACAAGAGATTCCTTTGACGCAACAACCACATTCAATGCAACAACATGTGGAATTGGCCCAACAGCCAGCTCAGTACAGCATTCAAAATGTTGCTCAACAAAAGCCAAATGTTACACAACCACATGAAGTATTGGTGCATCAACCAACCCATTTCAATATTCAAGATATTCTTTTGCCACAGGAGAGACAGCCTCAACATCATGCAGGATTAGATCAACAAGCAACCAATCAGCAACAAATTCAATTCAATATTCAGGACATACCCCTACCCCAGGAAATTGACTCACAGGTATTGCAACCACAGGGAGATACAGTGGCTCAACTTCAATTTAATATTCAAGATATACCTTTACCACAGCATAAAGAGCCACTAATTTCTCAAGAAGAAAATGTAGACCAACAAGTAAAAGAGGCACAGCCAATTCAAAAGGTTGAAGCCGATTCAATAGTTGAGCAGACAGAGCAACAACTTATCATTCCAACCGACCAGTCGCAACAGCTAAAGAAAGACAATAATGTTAAATCTGTTGAAAGTGAAGGTGAACAACAACATAATCAAGTAGTTTCTGTCAATGACTCACAACCAGAGTCTGTGGATGATTTAAATAAGAAAGAAGAAGTTACGCTAGCTACAGTTGATGAAACTACTCTGTCAAAGGAAACAACGAATGATGAGGCTGAAGCTAATGTAGAAAAACAGGAAGACAATGTTGACAAAGATAACAAAAGTGATACACCACAGAAAGGTGAATTAATTTACTAATTTGACATATCTGATTAGCGTATATCTAAAATGTACAAAGTCATTACCTATTACTGTAATATCGAGATATGTACTGAGTAAAAATCTCGTGCAATATCAAGCAGTATGCTAAAGCAGTCGTAAAGTAAGTAGATCATCTCAAACATAGTAAAATAAGGGCATTTTCTAACAAATGTTGATTATGGTAATAAGTAGACCTAAAAGAAAATCATTCGAATTCACCCAATCTTGATTGCTAATACTGTTTTAATTACATATAGATCGGCAAGAATGATGAAAATAATGTAGTTCTTGACTGTGTCTTTAATATACACTGATGGAAGCTGTCATTAAACATTCCTTACTCAACTGACTTGCCAATTCATGTACTTCAACCATAAACGGAGAGAAATATTCTCAAACGTGACCGCCTTTAATTAGATTCTCGTAATTTAACAATTGAGAGTCACACTGACACTGACTAAATACTGATTGAAATCAATTGGAAATCCATATCTGAAAGAAAGAAAAACGTTATGTAGTAATAATTTAAATTTATATTTCGAGATAAATTGCCATTTTGTCCTGTTTTGAATGTGTGATATACTTCTTAATACTCATAACGATTGCATGAACTTGGTAATTGAAATATATTTATTTGTATTTTAGCAGATGAAAGCCAGAATGAAATTGTAGATGATGGCATGGCTGTGGATGTGCAACCAAGTGAAGAAGAAAAGAAATTAACTGAAGATGTTGTTGAACAATCACCGCCACCAGTTGTCAAAAGGCAGCGGAAAATTGTAAGTACAAATTTACAATCACCCAAAATGTTCTACTGGGGTGTAAACCTGTGGTCTTAAGGGAACACAATTGCAGGACTGTAATGACAATAATAACAAGATCTAAGGTGGACTCAAACATCAAGTCCGTATACAGTACAAAGAATATCTACAAATAGATTCAGCAATGTAATTCCAATGGGTTACGCCCAACAAATGCCTTACGCACACACATGCATGATACAATTTATAGGAATCTGGGCTAGCCCACAATAAACGTATTACATGATTTTGAAAAATTTATAAGCAATAGAAAAGTTATGAACTTAAAAGTTTAAACTTGAAAGATATCTTATATTATATGGCGCAACCGCATTAACATCACCAAGCCTACTGTTATTATCACTAATTTCACTGAAGAAACATTTTCTATCAAACTCAGCCATCAACAACATGCTTATTAACGCAATTTTTTGCTGCACAAGGACAGTGATATTAACAAGCTTACACTGTCAGGGTCCGACAAAGTCCAAAAACTTAGAAACCTGTAAATTCATAATAAAAGCATAGTAATACAAAATCCAAACTCAAATAAATGCTTGAAGTAATTTCAATACCTACAATCTATTGATAATGTATTGAAACAATGCATTACTTGTTCATTACTATGGCAACATATCATGCAATCTTGAATGTTATGAAATTACGAATGTACCAATGCTTTCGTGGATAGGCTAAAGGCATGATTCAACATTTTATGGCAACATATCATGCAATCTTGAATGTTATGAAATTACGAATGTACCAATGCTTTCGTGGATAGGCTAAAGGCATGATTCAACATTTTATGGCAACATATCATGCAATCTTGAATGTTATGAAATTACGAATGTACCAATGCTTTCGTGGATAGGGTAAAGGCATGATTCAATATTTTTTGGCAACATATCATGCACTCTTGAATGTTATGAAATTACGAATGTACCAATGCTTTCGTGGATAGGCTAAAGGCATGATTCAACATTTTCTAAGACCAATCCAGAATCCAATTTAGCAGGAGTTTGTGAACACTTTTAAATCTAACTGATCGTAAATTGATTGCATTGCATTGCCATGATATGATAGGATATGATATAATTAGCCAAATCTGTTCCAATTTGACAAGCAATTAAAGGACACATATAAGTGTCACTAACAGACAGCCTTAAATACCAAGTTAAAATAAAGTTAATATAAAGTTAAAATAAAGTTAAAATAAAGTTAAAATAAAGTTAAAATAAAGTTAAAATAAAGTTAAAATAAAGTTAAAATAAAGTTAAAATAAAGTTAAAATAAAGTTAAAATAAAGTTAAAATAAAGTTAAAATAAAGTTAAAATAAAGTTAAAATAAAGTTAAAATAAAGTTAAAATAAAGTTAAAATAAAGTTAAAATAAAGTTAAAATAAAGTTAAAATAAAGTTAAAATAAAGTTAAAATAAAGTTAAAATAAAGTTAAAATAAAGTTAAAATAAAGTTAAAATAAAATTAAAATAAAGTTAAAATAAAGTTAAAATAAAGTTAAAATAAAGTTAAAATAAAGCTAAAATAAAGTTAAAATAAAGTTAAAATAAAGTTAAAATAAAGTTAAAATAAAGTTAAAAAATAAAGTTAAAATAAAGTTAAAATAAAGCTAAAATAAATTTAAAATAAAGTTAAAATAAAGTTAAAATGAAGTTAAAATAAAGTTAAAATAAAGTTAAAATAAAGTTAAAATAAAGTTAAAATAAAGTTAAAATAAAGTTAAAATGAAGTTAAAATAAAGTTAAAATAAAGTTAAAATAAAGCTAAAATAAAGTTAAAATAAAGTTAAAATAAAGCCAGAATAAAGGTTGCTTAAGACGTAAGATTTATAAGAGTTTTGCTTTATGTAATGATAACTACTGTGTATATAATCATCAGATCTTATACTATTGCATGCAAAAGTCAATGCTTAAAGTGGGAATAAACCCCCAGACTATCTTTACATATATAGTAGAACCCGACGTGAAAAAAACAATGGCGTAATTTTTTTTTCGATCTGGAAATTATTTCTTGGTGAAAAATGCCTTCAAAGTGATGTTTTGGCCCAAATGTCGCTGAGGGAAAAAAAGGGATTGGATCTAGCTTTATGACGACAAAGTCACAAGTCGTGTGGTTTTTCTAATAGACTTTAGATCGGATTAATCACGCGATGTTACGTTTGAGATGGCGTAGCTCTGTAACGGCAATCTATTTTTCTCTCCCACAAAACTGAGGTAAGGAAGAACATATAAACTCAAGAGTAGCAAAATTCCAGATGATTTAATGATTTTAAAGTTCACGAATTTGAAGAAAATAAAAATCAGAAAATATTTCATTCGTAGCGCGCGTTATACAGATTATATTTTGACATATCATTCTCACACATATTTAACACATATCAAAAGATTCTCTGGTGACCACAAAAGCTAGCTAAGTAGAATTTATTGTTGTAAGCATATGTCTGCACTGAAAATGGAGTGTTCTTTTGAGGGTAAAAATCATAATGTATGGTGGGAAACGCTATTAAGAACACCATAGCCGTCGGTTTTATAGTCCTCTTTTCACAGAAGCGAAATCCGTCCATCTGATTTCGCGTCTCTGTAGAAAGGTATTTTGTGCAAAGTAACTTCTGCACTGTATTACTAATCCTATAAATTACAGATTGTGACGACATGATGCTAACATGTTCTACTTTATAGCCGAAGGAATGAATACTAGACTGGTAAAATAATTTTGTGGCGTATGTAAAATAAGGAACGAGACTTCACATTGCAAAACCCTAATTTTGTTAATCATATAACTTTGATAGAGAGGATAAAAATTTATGCAATGAAGATATACCGCAAAACCGACAAATGATAGAATCTGCATTACTGTAGTTCTAGTGGCTCTAGTATACGGCTGTAAACTTGAATAAGAACGTCCGAGCCCTCTATCATGTTTGTACTATTTTCCGATATTTTATAGAATTTTATAGTGTAATGTACTGAAGAATTCTCAATGGTTTTTTAAATATTGAATGCTTGGTGAATTAATGATGAACACTTTGTTAGACTATTGAGTATAATATATCTATCTATACAGTCGTATAAACTATACGATTACATGTTTTAAGTTTTACTAGACGAACATCAATTTCAAACTTAAAAGTTGAAATGATAGTTGAAAAATGTCTATTTAATAATTTAGTAATACCGATAGTTAAATAAATCCGAAAAAGTACAATTAATACTTTGCAGTACCAACTCCAGTACAATTAATACTTTGCAGTACCAACTCCAGTACAATTAATACTTTGCAGTACCATACTCCAGGAAAAGTCGTCTGTGCATGCCCGTGCAAATCAAATCAGTTTACATTCACATTTAGATCATGAAAAGGATATCTTGTAGAAATGTTTACACAAGAACGACTTGCAGATCATAGAGTTAAAAATAGTTAAAACTTATATAGCGTAAGATCAAGCTATTTTGAAGGGTACGTGTCTACTAATTAAGATTTGAGAAGTACTGCGGTCACACAGAATACGTAACTAATATGTGTCACTAGACTAGTCACAAAGGAACAGTCGCACCGCCTGACATTTGTATTAATCCGCAATCTATATCAGATTCATCGCGCTTAATGACGCTACAAGAAATTATTTCGACCGAGCGTTTCAATAGATTTTATTCTGCTCCTGAAATCACAAATTGCATCTTTTTTACGTAATTCGCCAGTTTATATGTTTGTTCATGGCTCAGGCTTGTCAGAAATTTTTTTTGCGTGACTTCTCGGAGCTAGGTCACCTCAAAGATTACGTCGCGTGATCAACCCACTCTTGAGTCTGTTAGACAAACCGCACGACTTGTGACTTTGTCGTCATAAAGCTAGATCCAATCCCTTTTTTTTCTCAGCGACATTTGGGTCAAAACACCACTTTGAAGGCGCTTTTCACCAAGAAATAATTTCCAGATCGAAAAAAAAATTACGCCATTGTTTTTTTCACGTCGGGTTCTACTACATATGTAAAGATAGTCTGGGGGTTTATTCCCACTTTAAGTAGTATAGAGTTTTTTCATCAAAATTATTGCTTCAATCTGATTGATCTATATCAAATTTCTATAAACAAAACATTTGAGCAATATATATAAATATTTCAGAGTAAAAGATTTTGACAAAAAGCTTTTATAGAAAGTCGACTGATTGTGGACTATTGCTTCATTACGAAAGTCATGTTGATGAAAAAAAGAACGAGGCCTTATTTTAACAATGTTGGATCTTGCACGACGGTTATCGTCTGATGACAATATATTTAATTTAGAATGTTTAAACATTAAGGACATATTTTTAAAATTGAAATATCCCTTAGATGTTATTATTGTATTTCTATGTAATTTGATCGCCTTGAGACTAACAACGAAGAACCTAATTTTAAAAAAACGTTGCAATTAATATTGTATTGCCATATACCGTAAAGACCAGATATCTGCTAACTCGTTACATAAACAATTAGGAACTCTGAGTGTTGAAATCGGTCAACAGTTTAGACCGATATTTAAAAGCAGAAAATTGATTGATGAACTTAGAGTCTGTGAGCCGAGACCGATTTTACTGTCTTATCAATGTATTGTATATAAATTTAAGTGTGACTCGTACCATACGTGTTTCACATGCCCGCACCTTCACCAACACATTGCCAAACACAATGGATCAAGCTCGGCTGTCGGAAGACATTTACATTCACGCAAATAAAGCTATGAATGAATCAGAACATTTTTTTTTCAGTTAGTGAGAAAATGCAGCAATAAATTTGACTGTTTTGTACATGAAATGTTAATTATCAGTGAAGAAAATCGACTCTCAACACTCAGAGTGACTCTATCCGTTCTCTACTCCTTTTGTAAAGTACTGATAAATAGCACATTTGTGATTAAATAGGTTTTAAAATTCCTTTCTTTTTCGCTGTTTAATTTCTAGCAGTATTATAACAATTAGAATTAGTAAATTAATATTTTATTTCTTTTGAACTGATGATGGTATAATGAATAAAAATAACACCGAAACTTTTTCAGCAATCACTTCTTGTAGTTTTTTGTCGCTATCTTTTGCTCTGAAATGTTTTACTAAGAAACTTTTGAGCTATGTAAATATTCAACTGTAATATGAAACTCTGAAGATTAAAAGTCAATAACAAATAAGAAATAATGCCAATTGTGATAATGCTAACAATAAAGTCAAACTTATATTAAAATAGTATTATATGTAGTTATATCTAAATCCAAACATGTAGACCATCAATCACTTAAGTGATCTCTGTACTTTTTATAGAAAACCTCAACACCGGTGCAGATCAAAAAAAGAAGAGTTGGAGAGGGAAAGGAAGGTAAATTGCATGTTGCTTTATCATAACATTTTGTTTTTTATAAGAAACCAAGCAAATGCTGTTCAGTCGCAAACGCTCTATAAAGTGGTAGCCTGTCTATAATGGTCACTCCTTGTAAGTATAAAATAGTATTTCTATTGAATCAAACCTGTATATAGACCACCTGCACATACTGGTCAATTTATCTTGCTGTTGTAGCTGGGTGTTATATACAGGTTTAACTGTAGTACTACAAATTTTTTAAATAAATTCGAAGAAGTCGGCTTACTAGAAGTTTCTTGAACATTTTGAAGTTTTAGTAAGTTTCTTATAAATGAGTTCCTTATTAAAAATAGGTGTACTGCTGTCTACTACTGCGAACAAATGTGTTTGAGTTCTTAAACTGTTCATGGAAATTAGGCAATTTAACATTAGGGGAGACCGGGGAGACTTGGACCAGTTTTCACATTTTTAATTACTAAAATTATTATTAAAATTATTATTAAAATTATTATTAAAATTATTGTGGTTGTGCAAATGTAACAAATGGTATGTCATTTATTAGCCAACATGATCAATTCAAAAGGGTAAGAATATCAATTACATAAATGTAGAAATTTTTCAAATATTTAGTGCGCAAGACCGACCATTTTAGAGGGGAGACTTGGGACACTGTGGGGTGACATGGATCAGGCATATTTTCTCAAAATTTCATTAAATAACTGACAAATAAATTTCCAGTACCAGACACTACAGTTGTTGCTTTGACTTAGGGAGTTCATTTGATCAAAATCGAGCCAGCAAAAAGTAATTTTAGCATTAATAAAGAATATTATTTTTGACGCACCTATCATCAGTCTAATTGTAATTGATTTAGCAACTTTATCTCCACAAAGTAAAAAAGTCAAATATAGCGCATATAAATGAAAACAAACTCATATCTCCACCATATGCGATTAGTTTCCCATTCGTTGTCTATGCTAAAACGCGCTGTTCCATGTCTCCCCGTTTGGCTTCCCAGCAAAAAATGAGGTGGCACTCCTCATAAACAGGAATGTATTCAAAAATTTTATATCAAAGTATTCATCATAGTGAATCCATTGCAATAGCACCATTCAAAATGGCAATTAAACACTTATTCTAAAATTAATTGAATCAAAAGAGGAACCGCAAACGTATGACGGTCATCAAAAGCTAGTACACTAAATTTCTTGACAATCAGTTACTGTTGCTTATTGAAATTTAAGGAAACAACATGAAATGAAGTGATATACAACATATTAGAAGATAATTTACATGGGTAATCAGGAAAGCTCTTGTCCCATGTCTCCCCGGTCTCCCCTATGGTTGTATAGTTTTGTGATGACTTAATGGACCATGGCCATGATCAGTTTACATAATTTTGCTTCTTCTTTTTTTCTGCTTGCTAGAAACAGATAAACCTGCACAACGAAAGAGAAGATGGGGCTCGTCCACGGGCAATACATCCATTTCTATTAATACAGACTCATTGAAGGTAGTGTCAGTTTAACATAATAAATTTACCCTAACAATTCCACAATATTCACTGCGTAAGCATAATTTTCTAATCTGTCTGCGGCAATTCCAACACTTTGCATAATTCAACATAATTTGTCATACTCTGTAACAGTTTGAAGTATTATACGTCTCTAGAGAAAAAAATTACCCTCGCAAAAATTGTTGCAATCATAAGTAATATAACTTTATTATAGTGGGAAAAACAAGAACAATCAAAATGAGTCACAGATATGTTGTACAAAAAAATTCAAAAGTCTACATTGAAGATTTCGGGGCATACATTATCTTAGTTAATAACTTAATATTGTACAACTTGGTGGTTTATTGAATTTCATCGACAACTTGTTAATGTAAACTAGTTGATTTGCTTGGTCATGGATACAATATTCATTAAGCTTAAATCTGTATAAAACAATTTCATAGCAATATTCTCTTTTTTTAATGATATGTGATAGGATCTCATCCCTGCTGCGGTCATTGAACAAGATGCAATTAAAGAAGAAAAGAAAGAAATGGAAATTGAAGCAATAGAGGAAAAGGAAGAAGGAGAATGTGTTGATACTGTAGATGAGATAACCAAAGAGGAAGAGGCTTCTGTCGATGTTGAAACAAAAATCAATGAATTTAATGGTATGAACATTTAGAAATTTGCAGTTATCTGAAATAGATTAACAAGGACTTGACCAAAAGTATTTTATAGGGTTTCAAAGCCAGGTTGCAGATAAACGGGAATTTCACTTATCTGAATTGCTCTTATGCGGGTTTCGCTGTTTTGCGAAATGGATTGAGCCAATTTCGTTATTTCTTTTATTTTATTCAGAACCAGACATCATTGAAAATGAAGCATTAGATAAAACAGAAACAGCAGGTAACAGTACTGAGCAACATGAAGGCGAATTGCTCAAACCTAAACCTGAGGTTGATCCAATTGTTATCAACAGAAGAGGTATGTTACCAACATTATGTAATCATAAGTTGTGAAAACTAATTTAAAAAACCTGCAAATGGGGTCTGGACAGGTCTAGGCCATAAATACGTTTTGGACGCATGTCCATGGCATAGAGCATCATTTAGGATTCTATTTTACAAGATGAATGTTCTAATCATATTTGTGCTATCCATTATCACAACGTCTTTTAGTCTAGTATAGCATCATGTTAAAAAATCAATGCGGTATAGATGGTACGAAGTAAACAAACAACGATACCCATAGTCCAATATACTAACAAGCATGAGAGTTCCTCCAATCTGCAGATGTCCTCATTTTCTGTTAGTTCCAAAACAAAGAAAGCACTGATCTAGCTATGTGTAATAGGTTTTCATAGGTTTTCCTCTCTTTTCACTCTACTCTACTGCCTCTCATGTATGACTTAACACACACATTGTGCAATAGGGAAATGTACGTGATACCACCGTAGTATTTATTTTCATTATCAAATTTCTAATACTGTAAAAGAGTAAACAAGAGTTTATTGAAATGTAATAATTTATTACCAAGTGAAAAAATTTATGCTTTCCTTCTCAGTAATATCTCATTCTAATTTTCCAATCCAGTTTCTCTATTTAGATGAACTCAGCTCTTTTGTTTTCTTCGGCTTCTACCTAACATCCAATCACTTTTGTTCCACTATGTCTTTGCTACATTATGCATATTATTCTTTCTAATATAGTTTGGATTTATGCTTGTTTTAATTTTATTAAATTCAGCAATAATACTTATAATTGTACTTGTAAAATAAAGCTCCATCATTTGCAGCAATCACATTATTTGACATGGAAATGTCCACCATATGGTATGGTAATGCCATGTCATGTTTACAATGACGGAGTAGATAAACTGTGAGATTATATGATAGAATCAGTAGCCATTAGTAAATATTAAATCTAAGGTATCAGTAGCGAATACATCCAAATCACTCTGTCGGTGCTGTATCTGTATGCACTTTCATCCCACCAATTAGATTATACTTATCCCATCAGTCATTTTGATAATGTTTATTTAGCTGAAACATCACTTTACAAAATATAAAAATAACTGATAAGCTGTTTTGAAACCTTGATAAATGTATGCATTATTGTATAACACCACAATACGGAGAAAATATGAATCAGGATATATCTGTTACACTACCATTGCAAAATTAGTTTTCATCAAAATGTTATCAATTTCAATAACATTTTAGGCACTGACATGTCATTGTGTAGATTACATATAATTATCTGTTCGGAAAAACCGCCACTGAAAATAAGGCTTTCCCATATAATTACAGTGTCTAGTATAGATTATTGTAGTACTTCTTCATATTTCTTCGTACTGATCTTATTTTACCACAATTGTATGGTCAATTGGTCATAGTCATCATCTCGTTGTCCTTGGCTTGGATGTGTCCTTTGTCAAATTTGTTGATGTCATGAATGTGTCGGCATCTTTTTCTCATCACTGTTTCTTTGGATGGATTATGTTGCAAAGGCTGAGAGACATGCGTTGACATGGGTGTTCCTGGAACTAACTATGTGCTCAGAAAATGAGATATGCTCAAGTGGTTTTCAAATGTCACACTGAAGACTGATGAGCTCATACAAAAATAAGCAATCATAATACTATGCTTTATACTGAAGAGTGGATTATTTTTTTAAAATTTGTTTTTTTTTTACCATCAAAAGCTATATATGTGAAGCTATACATCGTGAATGCTACTTTGGAAGCAAGAATCCAACAAACAATGTTGCATGAAATATTCCATTGGAAATTTGTTGAAAACAGTGAATAATTAATAACTCTTGCTATAACAATTGTGATATAAAAGACCATTGAAATAAAAGTATATGACGTAAACATCACTATATACATTGATTGATGTTTTCCTGAAACTCATTGTTATGTGATTCAAACAAATAAAAAACATTCAATTTGAGTAAAAACTGGTATCAAAAAGATGTAACATACTTTTTATCAAACATTGACAATAGTTCCAATCATTGCAATAATGGAAATACCAACCAACACAATTCATTATCCAATTATTTGGAAAACAGTATGCAATTATAATATATTCAAAGAACATTTGGATATTGAATATTGGATTTGAATGAAGTATATCATCAAATATGAAACAATGAAGTTGATTATTACAGTGTCACGCACATAGAGAGAGATTTTATGGTGTTTATAGAATGATAAACATAATCTTCAAATCTATTAAATACAATCATTGTTAGACTGCGTCTTGAACAAATTAACACTAATTGCACTACGTAGTGCCTGCATTACGTCTCACTGAATAATACAACCATTCATTAATTATTGGTTTATCAACTGCTGTATCAACTGCTGTATCAACTGCTGTCTGCCAATTGTGTTACTCATTTGAACTGCAATGTTTAATAGCTACACTATTGATTGGATAAATAATTTGCATACATTTTACCTACTAACACACATCTATTGATGGCTTTATTGCTACTTGAAATCTACTAATCAACATGCAATCACCACATTATCATCATGCAGAAAAGCTCATATATTACCACAATGACTTTTACCAGGATTCATGTGTGCATGTATTTGAAAACTGGAAATGTGTTTTGAAGTTCAGCATATATAAGATCTAACGAAACAAACCGTTTTCTTTTAACAAGATTCACGACAGTGGACTTTTCCCGGACGAGGTTGAACATTGACACCATTTTTCAAACTTTTGATGAAAAGTAATCAACATTCATTGATGGGAATTCATGTGAAAGTTTTTGCTGAGAGGTTCTTATTTCTCAACGAGCGTTGAAGGTTTCTGTCCCAATAGTATTGCTTGTGTGTTTGTGTTCTTGTCTAATATTTAGATCATTATTTATGAATTGTATGTGTAGATGGTTCTATGTTATTGTTTTCAAGTCAATCAATGTTGTGAGTGTTGTGCAAGAGAAGGCATCATCAAAACAGCTGCTTTCTTGACAAAATGACAATGAATGTGTTTATGATTATTATTATTATCTTCTTTTCCAGTTCATGTGGAGTCAACGCCTGTTTTTGCCGATGAGGGTTTAGGTGGAAACCGCTTCCGGGAATCAAAAGAAGCTGTAAATCCACAATGCAATGTCATCCATCTAGAAAATCTTGTTCGGCCATTTACAATAAGACAACTCAAGGAGCTATTAGAACAGAATGGAAAACTAATTGAAAATGGATTTTGGATAAATAAAATCAAGTCGTTCTGTTTTGCTCAGGTAAACAATTAAATTCACAAATATTATTGTTTTGAGGAGAAACTTCAACAAGATGAGATTGAATGTGTGAAAAATCAAATAGAGTAAAAGTAATCAAATGTATAGAAATATAATTGAAACAATGAGGAATTTTCTATCACATAAAGTCTTTACACAAGGTTTACTAGCAGGATGTTGTATAAAATTCACAGAATATTTTCTTTTTGAGGATTTACAAAATAGGCCTACTATTTTGTTGTACATGCTACTGTGATCGATATATCAAAATCTATACAGTGTTATAGCTAGAAGTGCACCGATTAATTGGAAAATAATCAGAAATGCCAGTTAATCAGCATTTTTTGAACATTTTTGGATAATCGGTAATCGACCGATTATTATTTCTGATCGGCAAAAATTTCGATTTTAAAAAGTCTTCATCAACACTTGAGTTATATCCTTATATCCATATTATATTTCAAAAAGACTTCAATTAACTATATAAAATTGTTCCATACACAGTAGCCTACAATCAATAATTCCACTCATCTTGAAAGTGGTTGTGAATGAGTAACTCTTTCTATTGTAAAATCATTATACTTTTTCTTCCCTACGAAATTTGTTTTGTACTTTGCTGCCCTTTTGTTCTCACTCCATGATCACATGATCACTTGCATTGTTTTCTCTGCCTCTTAGCCAATCACAGATCAAAGCAAATATGCATATGCTGGAAAAAAGGATTACCATAAATAAGTTAATTAAGTCTGGAACTCGGTCTGGAATAAAGTCCCCGTCAATTATGACATGCGACTGCCAAATTTAGCCAAGCAAGAACTTCTTTCATAACATCGAGACGCTAAAAATCGTAAGCGGAAGTCGTAATTAAAAAGGTGATAAATTATGACGTATTTCCTGAAAAAGCATGCAGCACGCCCGCACTCACGCAAGTTACAGACAACCTGACTTAACTGTGTTTTAATTTTGTAATCTTCAAATAACAATATTCAAACTGCACGCTAGGCTTGTCATTCAACACCATTAAATAAAATATATTTTATATTTGATTCGGCCTCTTATGTTTCTGCATGTTGAATTTCTTCATTATTCACAGAACTTTTATATTGAAAAATAATCGGTATACCAATTAATCGACCGATTATTAAAATTTTATCAGTAAATATTGATCGGTGTAGATAATCGGCAAATTTATTAATCAGTGCACCTCTAGTTATAGCCAACATCCCATTCAGGCTGTTAGTTCTTCTCATGCATAACTTATTTATTTATTGTTGGCAGTATTCGTCTGAAGAAGAAGCCGTGGCAAGCAGGGAAGCTCTTGATGGCATAAAATGGCCGTCTGGAACCCCAAAGGTTTTAAAAGCTGACTTTGCCATTCTGGATAAGGTATGTACTTATTACAATGGTTTATACAGACTAAAATTGAATTCCACTGGACACAAATGCAAGTTTCTGACACAACTAGAACCATGTATACATTACTTTGAGTAATTTATCAACTGAAGAAAACAGCTAGCCTGCGTACCAGCCCCGAGGTTTTTGCAGAACCCAGAGGGTCTGTGAACTAATGTTTGATTTTTAGCCCATCAAAAATAACACCCATACACTATTGGTAAATTATTCACACCTTGATTCACACCCTTTCACAAAACATCAACTGTCATAAAATCACAAATCTTCGTCAAACACGTCATAGTTATCATCCACGACAATGATCCTTTCCGTTCATGACTCAAAGGAGAGAGTCAGGATTTATAGGAATATATGGCAATTAGACTAAAACAAACTTAAAGCTCCTCAATGTCATGTAAAAAGTTAGCACAGGACCTTGAGAGAGAACTTCAGAAGTATCATGGAAAGTTTTGCAACACAGCAAAGACTAAGAAAGATTAATCTAACTTACAAATAATTTTAATTCAATAAGAGTTGTGAATGTTCAATTAGTGTATTTCGGTTGTTTACATTCAATAGGTGTCTAGTACATATCATTTTTCAGTGAACGATCGTCTACTCCGTGCTTTTCTTACTGTCTTTTCAAATGCCAGTTATATATTATAAATGTACTGCAATCGTTTTATTTTCAAAGTAGGTTACTGCATAATTATAAAGAAATATACCATTACTATGTTTATACTCAATGTTAAAACTTCTTTTGATTTCAATTTGCACGTAATTATTTCCCCAATAGCATGATAACTGAAAACAGATCATTATGTTTGATGTTATTAATTTTATCACATTAGCTGTTGTTATGGTTTATCGATCGTCGTCATATTAAGACAAATCTGAAGCACATTAAAGTAGATGACGGTGATGCTTATCGTCGTTGTCACTTGGATCTCTCTTATAACTCATGAACAGAAACATGCACAGTTTTTGCATATATAGGTCAAATAATGAAAAAATTTATATGCAGGTCTATCAAAAATATAGTTTAATAAACAATCAAGAGAGAATATTTTTAAAAAACCTAAGGAATCGGCGAAAATCGTAAAACACACATTATCCTGCCTCCGAACTCCTGCTGTTTAGCAACGTTTAGTACATGCCAAATCATAACGAATCATACAAAATCGACGATCGCAGGACTACCTTCTATCGCTGTCGTATTACAATAAAACTTTGCTCTACATGTTTCTAGACCATTTGGCACTAGTTGAGAATTTATTATGTCTGTTTTTTGAAAGTCGGTCTTTTGAACCTTTTTAACATCCATCTATCAGAGGTAAATTAATTGACTACTATAGCAGTTGGTCTTTATATACAGGGTTGATTCAGTAAAAATACTATTTTAGGCATTGCTTAAAAGTAGCCACTATAGGCAGATGACTGCTGTATAGAATTGACCGTTATAACATGCTTGATTGTATATATACACTGTAGGATACCAGTACTGATCTCATAAAACTAATGTGTTCTGAAGTATTCACTGTGTTTGTGTGTGTTTGATTGTCAGTTGCATGACATGACAGATGGATTACTTGGTGATAAAGTGGAAGAAAAACATGATCAAGAAACGAAAGAAGAGCAACCACAAATTCAACTAGAAGAACGTCAAATAGAAAAGCCAAAAGGTTTGTATCGTTAACTGTTATTTTCAAATGAAGTGTTTGCAGTTCATGAAAACTTCATGAAACCATAAATCGCAGTTCTTGAACATTCAATAAAACTATTTTTAAATGAGTTTCATAAACCATTACAAAATTACTCCATTGAGTGTTTTAATTTGAAGAGGTCCGTATTTTCATAGTGGAGGTATTATTAATATGATTCATAGTGTTCTTGAATTGTACACAAGGTTTGTGAATGGTTTAGACAGACATTATCATGCATATTAAAGGTGTTTGTTGAATCTGATTTACTGAACATTGATTACAGGTCAAATGCTGTAATGATCTGAATCAAATTTGAAGCAATGCTTATAAATCTAATCCAATTCAAAACAACAAATTGAAATTAATCCAATTTGAAGCTTTTCAGGGCATCTTGTCAATATTTAGAAAATAATTTAAAACTGTAACACTTCAAACGAATCAATAAATACCACTACAAATCTGATCTGATTCAAAGCCCTACATTTTCAATCCAACTCAATCAGATCGGATTGAAGTCGGATTTGTACATCTTTGATGCATACTCTTTCTTAAATGTCTTTGAAAAGTTCTGTCTGACCTAGTCTGCATGGCCATTTGGTTACTTAATAAGTATATCTGCCAATAACTCAATTTTTGGAAGTTTGGTCACCTTGGCATTATCATTTAAACACTATGAAATTGTCAACTAACTAGAAACACTTTCAGATACCCAAATCCAAATTTTATAGTTTTAGTTATTAGCTATACTAGTTCATTATTAAAGTGACGTAAGCTCGCGTATGTGAGTGGACCACCATATTCAAAGAATAAATTCAGACATTTAAAGCCATGTTGCATTCATGGACAACTAACAATTTTAGTATTGCAATATTGCAAAAGATTGCCTGATAGGTTGACATTTACATATCTTAGCATAAATCCTTTAAAATTGCTTCCAGATACCCTGTTATTTATGATCATTACTGTAGTTTAATTTTAATTTTCAATATGTTTATCATGTTATGAATAAATTATGAAATTTGACATTCTAACTTCAATTTTAGTCGCCAAACTGTCACGAAGTAAAGACCGAGAAGATAGTCCTGCCAAATTACTTGATGATTTGTTTAATAAAACAAAGACAAAGCCTTGTATCTATTGGTTACCATTGACCAATCAACAGGTGTGTTACTCATTTCAAATTAGTTTTTTTGAATCAGGATTTTACGATGCCTCCTAGTTGTTTAATATAACCGTATTTACCACTGTTTGATGTGGAAACTATATTGAACCATCATTCCAAGTGTGCTTCATTACTTTTAATAAGTATTTGAATATGACAGTAAAATCCGGCAATAACGGTTCCAGATTTAACGGCACTGTATTATGTGAATACGTTAAGCCAAAAAAGTATTAATAAATAGTTACCCCTAACAACAGATTCTGCCAAAACCAGTAGAATGGTTTGTCTCCCTAGCGTGCTGTTATTGACGGATTCAGCTGTATTATTTTCAATTTATACCTGATTAAATGTCTTAACAGGTGAAAGATAAAGACAGCTCACGAGACGAAAGAAGGGAACAACGATTGACAGACAGGCGGGGGTCTGTAAATGAGAACCAGCCGCCTTTCAGAGATCAACCACCACAGCGCAATCGCTATGACAATGAACGGCGTCGTTCACCTCCACAACAAAGATTCCAAGCTCGAAGTTATCGCCAAAGATCAGTTTCGCCTGCTGGAAGACGAAATAGCTTTAGACGTAACTAATTTCATTATTCTCAAATGATAAATGCCATTATAAGATATTGTATATATACAAACAAGATCATTTGTTTGTAGTAAGTTTTTAAACACCGCAAATGTGACCTTACCAATTATGGGCTCTTATTGCCTGCACAGGTATCGTGCAAGTTGAGTTATAATTATACGAAGATATGCTAAATATATACTAACTTGAATGCAGACATTTGCCCAGCAACCAGTAATGTATTTTCAACATTGGTTTTGTTTTGTTCTGATTAACAAGAAACTTAAACTGTTGTGATACTTTATTACCATCTTTACCTTTACCGGTGGCATAGTTAAAAGTAGATTATTTGAACCAGCAACAAGTTGGCCCCCCTACCTTTGAAATTTTGATCTAAACTATACTCAGAATCTTTCTCAGAATGATAATCAGTGGATGATCATTGATGATGAGCTATTTATTTTTCATGATCACCAATGATCATCGACATGTCTTAGACAACTTGACAAATAGATAGCCCCCCAAAATTTTTTCCTGCCGCCTACAAAGCTGAAAATAGGCTTAACTAATGATCATGCGATGGTCATTCCTGATCAAGAAGTATAGTTTAGATCAAATTTCACAGATGGGGAAGGGGGCAGCTTGACAGAGATATGATTTGATTGGCATTGCCGCATTAGCAAGGCCAGTAGGAAAAGGTTTGTGAGAAAGCAAACGCCCACATGTGTCCACTTTGCTATTACGTAATTGTAAATTTCAATCCAAAGATTCCATGCCATGCCTATTTGTATTAAAAAAGCAGTAACAGGTTTTGCACAGAACCATGATAGTAAACAAAGTCCTTCCAGGGATACATGGAACATTGTCATTTCTGCAATGGTAACCCAGGTTCCAACATCTTCTGCAACTCATGATTATTTTTCAGAAATTTTCTAAACGAACGCTCCTGCAGATTGCACTTTGATTGTAAGATCGTCTTTGAATTATTAGACATCAACGCCGATAAATCGCATGAAATAAGAACTAGGTCAGTTTTTACTCAGTTTCCGATTTACAGAGTCTACAAACAGGCTAGGGTATGTTCAATGCTCAATGCTCAATAACAATACTGTATTCATTTAGTAAGAAGATCATGTTGAAATTTAATATAAATAACAATACAAATCAGATTTAACAATATGATGTCTCATTGGAATAAAGTTTATATTGGTAGGCAAAAGATAATAGAAACTCGTCAGATTGTCAATCATTTTGTTGAGATTATTTGCAAATATGTCAATTTTGAACAACAAAGCAACAAAGATAGCTTTTAAGACATTTGTAAAATGTGGAAGTTTATTCGAACTAACAGGAAAAATATAACATCATGTTTGCATAAACATTTGAAATTATAGTATTATTTATTTTGACAGTTAAAACTGGCAAGATACAATCTTTATACATGAGTAATGGTAAATTAAACATAACTAAACAATGACTCAATCTTTGCCATTTGCCCATTCCGTCATATCTTTATGCCATTTCTCTTCTTCAGGTAACATTTGTAATAACTAAAAATTTATTGAAAAAAACGTATGCAAATATTTCCATTGACACAAAGATTTTTTATTTCAAACTTTAAGGCTACGTTTACACGAGAGCAAATACCCGGGTTTTCAAAAGTCTTTCAAAAGTTCAGATAGGTGATCAGTTTACAAAAGGCTAGATTTATCCTATTTTATCTAATTAAAACACTGTAACTCAAGTATTTCTTATCGGATTTTCGTTGAAATTGGATTTTTAAACTTCTTCGATCATTCGATGCTGCAGCTCCAGATCGATATGTTTTTTTTATTTAAATCATTCAAAATGACTTTTGTTATTCATATCTAATTATATTCCAAGTGAATTGACACCGCTTTTGTAAATGATACATTTTAAATACATGTTATTCACAATTTTATCTTGTATAAACAGATTCATTGAATAGTTTTACTAAACTATAGTATTTTTTCCTAAAACAGAGTCAAGTGGTTGCCAATATTTACAGGCTGTATCGCCGCGAAATGAAAGTTGACTTTTGTAAACCCGGGTTTTACATAAATCTCTGTTTAGACGACAGAAAGACCAGGGTTTTGCAAAGTCTGGCTTGAGGTTCCTAACCTTACTTTCAAAAGTCCTGATAGAGTCGCTAAGCGGACTAATTTCCTCTCGGGTTTCCTGTTTACGTCTAGACGCGAGGGCGATCCAGACTAAATTTCACCTGGGTTTTGTAAATCCACTTGTTGTGTAAACTCAGCCTAAGTGTTAGAAAAGTCTGGATTCCGGGATCTATGATCCATGATTCCCAGTTCAAATGTGAGCTACATTGACCAAAAACCAGAAGTTTGTACTTTTTGTGAACAAATTTAGTAGGATTTCTTAGACAAGGGTGTTTTATGTAGCAAAGGTTAAAGTTAAATTTCAGGAAACTGGAAGGCAAAATCTTTTCTTTGACCCATGGTGTGATAAATATATAGAGATTTAGCAAAGAGTCACGCGTCCTTCTTGGTTAATTTAAATATCAGATTCTTGGAATTCAACAACCTGTGAAATTTGATAGTGAAAATGAAAGCCACCCATTGAACAAGTATACTTGAAATAGCTACAGTAGCCTATTTTCTTATGTTATGCAAAACAGTAACAAAATATCGAAGCCAGTCTAAATCACAACTGAAAAACAGCGATTCTAATAATATCTAACTTAAATATCTTACTTTAAAACAGTGGAAAACTGGACCGCACACATACATAGATTTTGTATAGATATGTAGACTATAGATGATTCAAGGTTCAGTTATGCTACTTCTAATGGTCATACACTTACACTAGGAGGTGGAGGTACATTTCTTTCAAACTTTGAACCGCCAGGTGACGTTGGAACTACAAAATATAGTTTGATTTCGAAATATGTTAAACATGTTAAAGGAGAATAGTCTAGCGCGAAATATGAAGTTTCTAATGCCAAGTCAGCTATGCCCACACCTTTTCTGCTTGAAAGGGATTCATTTTACCAAGAAACACGCGAGATACAAAGACACTTCGTAGTTGGAATAGCGTTTTTTGGTGAAAAAGGTTCAAACACCTGATAAGCACCAGTCACAAATGGAGGTGATATGTATTTTAAAAAAAGGTGCATGAAGTCCAGACAGAACGCCATGGAGGATGATTGACACATTTTTGACGAAAGAAAGTAAAATCAACAACTCAAACCCTTGTATTTCATGTATTTCTTAATAAATTCCAAAAACTGGCCGTACTAGCCTACAACATTTATGAACAGCTTATAATGAACTTATGAAGTTTATAACTGTTCATGGACTGTTTAATTTACTTCAAAGCACCATAAATCATAAAAATATAAATTTTCGTTAGCCTTCCAAAACCTAAGATTCCAGGATTCCCACTTTTGCCTGACCCTGGCCATCTGAGTGGACCAGCCTGGCAAACATGTAAATCAGAGGTGTACATGAGTCCGAGTCAAACTCCGACTCCGGCAGGAGTATCTTCATTTCAACAGGAGCCGGACTGGAGTGAATTTTTTCCAGTCAGGAGCCGGAGTCTAGAATGCAATCCTGGTAATTTTTTAACGAGCATTGCAAAATTGAAAATTGTCTGGATAATTGTCAAAATTGAAAATTGGTTGCCTTGGCGACATATTTCAGTTGATGTTAATTTATTTTGTACTTTTCTGTGCTTGCTCAGTGTTGGGTTGATAAATAAATCCAATGTTGGACTTTTTACAGGAGTTTGTCTGAAATATTTTGAAACCGGACTTCATTAACTTCATTTTGAAACCGGACTTCATTAACTTCATTTTGAGAGCTGGACTCCGAGTCAGACGCTTAAACTATGAGGACTTTTTTCGGATTTGGAGTCCGAAATTTCTGACTCTGTACACCTCTGATGTAAATGCGCAATGGCCACTAGAACAATAGAGAACAACAGTAGATACATGTTGATCTCACTCAAAGGTGTTGCATTTAGATTTAGAGGGGTGCTATTTTCTTACGTTACTTTCTGGACCTAAACTTGATAGTCCTTGCTTATCGTTCAAATAACGTATCTAATATTTAATCATATATTTTAACGTGCACATAGTACCAACAAATTCGTTATACAACTTACAGATATATGGCATCGGGTGTTTTTTCATTTCGAATTCAGCCTCTCCTTCTTCAAGTAATTTTATCATCTTTCTTCTATCGTTAACATGTTGATTTTCATCGAACCTATCTCTAAGTACCATTGCCTCTTGCCGGTAAATTTGCCTATCGATTGCCCATGATAATAAATGACGCAAAGATCGTTTATAAAGGCGAGTGACCCTTTGGACGTGAGACAGCTCGAACGCCATTTTAATTAGGCATTACTGACCCAAACGAAAGCGAGTCTCTCCAACATCAAGTCGAGACTTTCATGTTACGACGGTCAACGATTATACGACTTTCATCTCATCTGCGATTTGGCGGTAAACTCGTAAGTCAAACAGAGAGTAATTTCCAATGGTAATTATATATTAAATCTCATGATTAACTTAATGTTTTTATAAATTTTCCAAACAATTGCTCCTGTCAGATAGGCCAAAGCAGATTAATTTCAATCGAAATTGATTATATCATTGAATTACTGTACTTTGATTTCAAGATCGTCTTTGAATTATCCGATAAATCGCATATAAGAAGCTTATATATCTGCAAAACATTGACCCTGCAAATCAAAATTATAAATGCCGCTGGGTAAATGCATGATTTTATTATTATGAATCGTACCATCGTACAGTACTACCAATACAGCGCCGCAGTGTAATTATTGTGATTGACGTATTGATGAATTGATGCACCCGCCTACCTGTGACGTAGTGGTGACTCCCTGACAGCTCCCGGATGATATTCTGACTGTTTATTGGTTAACATCATTGGGTAAACTAGAGTTGAGATGCCGACGTATCATACCGCGCTGTTCTGAAAATCGTTAGCAATGGCTTCCACAGTTGGAGAACTATGCCATATGGCAAAATTAGCTGAACAAGCTGAAAGATATGATGATATGGTCAAATACATGAAGCAGCTGACAGAAAAAGATCCAGCTTTGACCTCTGAACAGAGAAACTTGCTTTCGGTTGCATTCAAAAATGTTGTTGGAGCCCGTCGATCTGCATGGCGTGTCGTAAGCAGTTTGGAATCGAAAGCTCAGAGCAAAGAGCATATCTCTGCTTATCGCGAGGTAATCGAAAACGAATTAAGAGAACGATGCAACGATGTCTTAGCACTAATTGACGAATTCTTGTTGGCCAAATTAGACAAAGATAGAAACGATAAAGATGAAGCACAAGTTTTCTATTTGAAGATGAAAGGTGACTACTTCAGATATCTTGTCGAAGTAGCTCGAGATGATGACCGTGATAATCTTGCAACGAAATCACAAGAAGCTTACCAAGCAGCCCTTGATGCAGCCAAAGAAAAACTCACAGCAACTCATCCAATCATGTTAGGTTTGGCATTAAATTTCTCTGTTTTCTATTATGAGATTATTGCTTCGCCAGAAAAGGCGTGCAAACTTGCGAAGACTGCTTTTGACGATGCAATGCTCCAACTTGACAAAGTCGAAGAAGATAGTTATAAGGATAGCACTTTAATTATGCAATTATTGAGGGATAATTTGACACTTTGGACTTCGGAGCAAGATCAAGACAATAACGGAGACGAAGAACAAGGTGGTCAAGAATAAAAGTCTTGTAAGTTATATATCAATTGATTGATCATTGCAACCGATTTTTGAAAGGCTAACATTTTGAACAATATCAACAGTGTTTATTGCTAACACGACATTGCGAACACACAACAAGACATTCATCGCTAAATATATTAGATTCAACTATGTTAATCGTGTAACAGTTTATATACTCTGTTATCCCGTTAACAATATTATTAGTGCTGTATATTTATTGCAGACATGTAGTAATTAATAAAATATCGTTGAACTTTTGTCAGGAATTGATATACCCAATTTGTATTGATTCCATTGACCACTTTTTGACGTCCGTGGTAGCAACTAAATAACATGAAATTGTTAGTAAATTCAAGTCGAAAACTTTTACCCAAAAAGGGCATTGCAGTTAGATTGCAGTTTTGAGTGTAGCACATGTAGTATCTACGCATGCGTCGTGACCTTTTATTGTTCTAGAAACATCATAGCCATCATCACTTATTATAACCTGATAAACATACTTGTTTTTTTCACAGGACTGATAGAGATTATATAGTACTATAGTTGATTTAAGATTGTCATCAGCGGATTATTTGTCTTCATCTCTTGATTACTCCATTCTCAAATATCTGTCTATTGTTTAACACATTTAATAATGAAGTGGTCTACCATTTAGATAATGAAGACATATGTGTTTTGTTCATAACTCTTCAAGTTGAAGGCTTCAACTACATAGCTGAATATCGTAACAAGTAAAATGTGTCCGAGCAAGTTGATAATTTTTATATCTTGAGAGCTGCGTCTATTTATTGGTGCTAATGCAGCTACCTGAACAAGTCTGCTTTGAATGTGCAATTAATTTAATATAAACAGATGAATGTGAGTGCAGGTTTGATTCAGCCCCATCAAATAGAATAACTGAACTAGCCGTCGGTCAGTGGCAGTTTCCTCTCACTCACTGACATATGCCTGTTTTGCCGTTACCATTACTCTGTAAAATTATACTGAATGTAGATCATGTGTTATTGAATTGAGAGAGAATGTGTTTCTTGTGTGTTGATGTGTTTGCCCAGTTATTTTGATTTGGGGTTTAATTTGATTCCAGCTTGCAGATGATCTTAGTCTAAGGATTACTATGCAGGCAATACTATGCTTGATACATTTAATACTCAAAAGCTCTCTCTTGCCCCTTATAGCCCGTATACAGTACTTATATATTTCATTTCACCACCCCTTCACTAACCTAATTATGCTCTTATCATAGGAAAGTCAACTTATGCGAGAAACAAACCTGCTTGTGACCAGGGTCGCATATCAGGAGGGAAACCCCAAATAAGGTCTCAACGTTTTGTCCAATTGCTGAATTATTCGTACCGTAAAAATGTATTCAGTAATGATTAGCTAAAAAGTTCAGCAATTTCAGGATTATTTGACCCAACTTATAACAACGGCAAATAGTGAGCTCAAGAAATTGACTCGAACTCCTGCTCCAAAATATTTCAGACAGACTCCTATATAGTATAAAAAGTCCGAAAATTGATTTATCTATCAACCCAAAATCAAGCAAACATAAATGAAATGTAGAAAATAAATAAATATAATCTGTAATATGTAGCCAACCCTTGAATCGAACCTCTATTTAGAATTATCTAAACACTTTTCAAATTTGCAATTTTATTTAGAAATTACCAGGATTACATTCTAGGCTGTGACTCCTGCTCCTGCCTGGCAAAAAATACAGTCAGATTCCTGTTGAAATGTGGATACTCCTGCACACGTCGCTGTTGTATTGGATGTCGATTTACTAATTTTACTGTACTACAGTACTTAACCATTATCTCATGTCTAGAAGTGGCTCAACCAACCTTTTTTCCTTTCCTTCCAATCATAATTTTGATTTGAGCCCCTGTTTGTGACACCAACCAGCACCATGTACTGTATGTATTCCATAGCCAGCCGAATTGTCTATGTTTGTTTTGAAACTTTTCTCCACTTCTTTTGTTTACTTTTTTTCATTCTCTATTGATACTTTATATTGATACTATCTCCTTGTGCTTTACTTTGACTATCAGATTGTGATTTCAAATACTCTAGAACTATTCATTGTAATATTCCAAACTGATTAGAGTCAAAAACTATTTTTAAATGTGCAACTCTTGTCCTTAACACATGGAAATGAAAACAGCCTTGCAGTGGTTACATTTTAGACATTTTGAAATAGTTTTTGACTCTAATCAGTTCAGATTATCATTATATACAGTTTGTTGTAGTCTAGTAGTCTATTTCCACCGCACGTTGTGGACTGTTTGTGAATGGTGCATCTACATCGAATTTTTTGAATGTTCATCCGAACAAAATGTTTACAGTGTATGGCTCTTTTATGACAACGTCTATAACAGCCTTGCTTTGGTTCATGAACAATGATTGACGGGAAGACAAAGCCATTCATGCAAAATGAAGATGACCCTGGTGGGGTTTTCCCTTCCATGTTCCAGATTGAAACATTTAAAGGGACTGATAAAGAAAGAATTTCCAGAAATTGTATGTCAAATATGTAAAACGTTTTATTTTTAAATTCAGAATACTTAGGGGGCTTATTCAATATTGATGATGGATTTGTCAAATTTGGTCCATGGTAAAGGCTCAACAAGACTTATGCAGTCATTTATAATACGGTTAAACCTGCTATAACAACCACCTCTATACAGCGGCCACCTGCCTAAAAAGGTCATCCTATCAATATCTAAGAGAAGTGTTCTATTGAATTAACCCTGCATATTGTGGTCAAATTATCTACATCTCGTAGCTGGCTATTATATTCTGGTTTGTTCCACTGTATCTAATCTAGTCACCTCTAGTGATGCTATTTGCCATACGTTACTATTATCTCCAGTAGGAAGGCATGTAAAGAATATTAGCTGGGTAATCATGTTATATTATTATATGTATCTCTCCATCAAGAAATAAAACTGCCTCTTAAATATTGATCTTTCGTCTCGCTGTAACACGAATAACCATCAATTTGGGCTCAATACGAGATTATCAAATCACCAATTCAGAGAATTCATGATCTAACTAAATATTTCCCAAAGCAGAATCCAATGACACTCATGCAGCGCTGCATACAATGAAATTGATCTTCTTGATGCTGAGGATTGTGCAAACTGTAAAGGCGATGCACTGAGAAGCGAAACTTAAACTTTTGGTATAAGAACCAGTAAAATGTTGCTGAACCTACATGTTTCTTTTTAATGCTGTCAAACTCAACTAATGACACTCATTTACCCAAATCTGAGGGTCGGTTTTCTATTTATCTGTTCGCTCTTACTAAAATATAATAAGCATAACATTGTATCAATAAGCAAATAATATACTTATGTTGATGCTGAATCACCTATCATTTCTTGTTTGTTCGCTCCTGAGGAAGTCAAGTGGTGGTATCATACAGAACAATTACAATACCACTTACTTGGAACAAGACATATATAGGAATCAGAGATTTTGTTCGCAGAATCAAATGTGATCCCTCATTTCACATCAATATTTTGGAATAAAGCCGATTTGATGGATTTTCGTTGTAGAGTATGGCATATGCATGCAGCGCTGTAGGAGAGGAGTTTGATTCTTTTTGACATTTTGGGAAATCACAAATTCTCGGAATTGATGATTTGACAATCTCGTATTGAGCCTGATTCATATAGTTATTCACATCGCAACAACGAGACAAAAGATAAATGGCCATCGATCATGGCGTCAGCAGGAAGATTAACATTACGAAAAGCACTTCGAGACTATTGTCTTGTAGGTGAGTACGTCAAGTTAATATTAACTTAATAAGGAAATAAATAATCTACTATTGTTCATTTATGTGTAGTAGCGTTTTTTCTGATTTCAAATGCTACTAAGCCAATTGAAATGAAGGCTAATAAATAAGCCAGTTTGTTTGAGAATTCAGTCCACACTCCACAGACCACAATGGAATCTTAGAATTTGGAACGCCGGTATTTACGCCAAAATTACGCCAAGCCAAGTCAGCATTCAAGAATACGCCAAAGAGCCCAAATTTAGTTGAAAACTATTAAGAATTATCAAATTTCCACGCCAAAAGAAATCAAATTTGCGTAAAATCAACCCAGTTCTATATCCGGCCCTGACTGCATTGTTGCGCTTATGATATTTTGTATTTTAAAGAAGGTTTAGTACCAATTCAAGAAAAATGCGCGGGGAATAGACAAAAAATGCAGTCAAGTATCCGCCGACCGGCGTAACATACATGGAATCATGGATTCCACCCAGGTTGAATAGAATGGTCCGCGCGGGGAATGCATTCCCCGCGCAATCTTTAGGAGTTGGTTTTAAACTCTATTAAAAGATAAATGCATTCCCCGCGCAAAACCAAGTTTTCTGAATTCTTTGCAACTAGGGATTCCACTATGGGTTTGAGTTAGCTCGTAGTTAAGACGTAGCATCATCAGGTGGCAAAATTATATAGTGACAATTGGATCATAAACTAGTACCCATAGTGGAATCCATGTATGTTAATCCGGATATATCCGGCGTAAAACTGAGTTGATTTTACGCCGATCTGGTTTCTTTGGCGTGAAAATTTAATTGTTTTCTATAGTTTTAAACTAAATTTGGGCTTTTTGGCGTATTCTTGAATGCTGGCTTGGCGTGGCGCCGGTCTTCAAAGCATGGCAGCATAGATGCGTCCCCGAGATGAACATTTTTCTCGTGATTGCCGCCCCTGGAGCTGCTGTTTTCATCAAAAATCGGCAGTAAAAATGATTTTTTATCATTTTCTTTGCATTTTTTGCTGAAATGATGGATTTTGCCGCCCCTGGAGTCATATTTGATCAAATTTGATCAGCTGCCGCCCCCGCCCCTAACTTTTTTGGCGCTGCCGCCCCCAAGATCTCGTCGAGATTGCCATTATTTGCAGAATGGGTGTGGCGTAATTTTGGCTTAAATATCCGGCTATCCAAATTCAAGGATTCCACTATATGGAAGGCAGCTGCCATGATTTGCAGACCGGTCTATAGGGGAATTCCATAATATCGGAAATACGGCAGACTGGAAAATTTGCTGTTTGCGGGCAAGATCATGTGCAATCATTTTTGCAGCTGAAATTCCAGCTGCGCATTTCATAATTTATCTGTATTTTATAAGAAAATGACATAATCTCCATGATTATTTAGATGTTATATCTAAACTTGCCTACATGTGTGATCCACCTGCGCAAAATTACACCAGAATTTGGCTTTCAGCCACACATTTTCCAAGAAAAAATATGATCTTGGCCGTGCACAATGCATTCCTTCCAATCTGAGAAATACGTAGCCTACTGTTTACCAAGTTTACATTTTGACAGTGAGTCTGCAAGCAGGCTAGGAAATTCGATTCTGGGATTGTTTTCGCTTTAATTCAAATAATCACACTACTTTTCCTCAGAAATCGACATTCATTTTAAAGATCTCTCAATAAGATGTATCGACTCATCTAATATAATATGATTTATTTATTAAATTGAATACACAGAGAAGGTCAAATTTCTAATCACAAAGTCATAATTGCAAAATTTTGATAACTGGGGGCACAATAAAAATCAAATACTGTATAACAGTAGTAAGTATGAATAGATAGTCTTTCCTATCATATACTTATGTAATTAAAAACACCTTGGAGAAAAAAGATACAAGAAAGTAATGTAGACCAATGAAAATACTTGCATTGTGTAACGGAAATTCTTCTCTAGAAATACAATGTCACAGAAATATTTGTTTGAACAAAATTTATTTTGTAAACTACATCTTCTTAACACATCTATATAATAAAATGCATCTTAACTATATTCTCAATACAATACTTATTACTCTTTATCGTCCAATATCCTTGACGTGCACTTGCTGCAAAGTTATGGAGAGAGTTATTGTCGACCAAATGTTATCATTTCTACACAAGAACAATATTATTTCAGACCGTCAGTATGGTTTTCTAAGGAAACGTTCCACCTGCTGTCAACTTTTATCAACCTTGAACGAATGGTATAATGCAATCAATGCCAATGCTTGTGTTGATGCCGTATACATAGATTTTGCCAAATCATTTGACACCGTTAGGCTACACATACAAAGCTTTTGGCAAAACCAGATTCCAATGGCATAAACCACGAGCTATTATCCTGGATAAAATCCTTTCTTTCAGGTTGTTTCCAAAGTGTTGTTATTAGAGAATTCACATCTGATACATTACCGGTTACAAGTGGAGTCCCTCAGATGCCGGTCCTTGGACCATTGTTATTTTTGCTACACATAAATGACATTCGGGACTGTCTGGAAACAGGTTGCGAAGTACGCTTGTTTGCTGATGATGCTAAGTTTTTTGTATGTCGGCACGACCCAATTTCAACCAGTTCTCTTACTACTACCCTAACTCGTAGCAACTATTTCGATGAAACTAGATTACAAGTTGCAAGCAAATGCATGCTTATGCTGAGTTGTGAATTATCTGGCTTGATTGGTTTAAGATAGATGCATGAAGAAATCTTTGTAGGAGAGCCGAGTGAAGCCGTAATTTCATTGAGAAAATATTTTATTTCGTCCTATGCTATTGAAAGAAGCAGAAAGTTCCCGGCACAGCCCGGAAAAATTGCGATGATTATTCATTATTCATAACGTGGTTATTCAACATTACATTCAAGTGACTTCTGAAAAAGTATAGAATGGGAACCTTTTTATTATTTCTTTACATCTTATTTCATTAATTACAGTCATGTATACAGTTAATGATGGAGTGGAAGTTTGTATTGCAATTGTTTCTATATTTTATTTCTTTCATTGCACCGGGTATAAATTACTGGCTATAAAACTATCAGTAAATATTTTATATCATTGTAATTTAATTTCCATAACGCTAATAGTTTGTTTACAAATTTGATAAAATTCTATTCCAATGATTTTCCAATAATAATTTCTAATTATATAATTTTCAACTAAAGATCAGATGATTGTTAGATCTAGCTCCTTATCCATTGGAACTACTAGAACGTTGGATAATATTATTATCACTATATAACTCAATAAACAGTCAACTTCATACTTTTAAATATTACAATCTTCATAACTACGATAACAAGTAAAGATTACAGAGCACGCGGTAGATATCTACTTAATGCGCATGCTCTGCATAATAACAATGATACAAACGATGTCTGTCAATCTTTTCACTTACATATAAATATATGTGTTTTTGTTTGTTTACATTTGTTTACAAATTTGATAACGCGCTATTCCAATCATTTTCCAATAGTTTTTCTGATTACCCGGTATATAATTTCCAAAATTCTAACTAAAGATCAAATGATATCACATCTTATTATTTTCACTTCCATATAAGTATATGTGTTTTTGTTTGTTTACATTTGAATTTCATTCTGAGAATTACTACGATACTACAATGACGTACACAAATTACGGTTTTCATTGGTTTTTCTTAACTTAGATGTAATTATTTAAAAAATGAAGCTGGCCATGTACCCCTCTGGGTAATGACGAATCCATTGATATGTGTTTCAAGTATATTGCTAATTTAAAAGTAGATTTCTTCTTCGACATAGGTAAAATAATATGGACATTTTCTGAAATAATAGGACATAAATAAAAATGCTGCAAGCCTTCATTTGGAAAAATCCCATGCAACTAGGCTGCCGGTCCGATTTGACTCTTTAAACCACGCTTGATGATGTCGAAATATGTCGCTGCTATTGCGTTCCATTGACTGTCTATTGTTATTTACCACAGAACAATAGATACGTTAACACCATGTTTGCACAAATCCATTCAACCTTTCTGTATCAAAAGGACCTCTCTCTAAGTCCCTGACGGCGTGATATACTTTCGAGACTCATGATGGTTGGTGGTGAGATAGTGTTGAGTCTTTTGATGCTCTGCCGTGAGCTACTGTCAAGCTGTGATGGTTTGGCAGGTGCTGTACCTGTCCGCTTGTTTTATATGCAGATGGCACCATTTTGTATGATTCTGGAAATACTGTAACACAATATCAATCAATCATCATTTCAAATTTCAAAGTGATATTAATAATCTTTTGACAACATGGTTTGATTGTTTGATTGAATTTTGTTTTTCATGCAATACGCTATTTCTTATTCCCTATAAGGGGTTGAACTCCCAAACATTTTTCCCGTTAATTTGTTCTCATCATTATTGCTATTGTGTCCTTATCTTTCGGGAGGATATCATGGGAGTATAAATCTTATTTATATCAAAAATAATCTTCGTTGATTTATTATATCGTTTCAAAAATTGGTCATAAATGCTTTGTTTACATCCAAAAGCATTGTAGTTCAATTCCAGTTAATTATTTGACAACATTTTTGAATTTGTCTATTGTCACCACTACTGTCATAAGAGCAGTTTGTTTTATTTAAAATGGTTCAAATCTATGCTTGTAATTTTGAAGATACACAGGATTAATTTTGGATAAAAAATAACCTTAACCTTGATTCCATATTAAAGGGTTACCACCATAGACCTATTAGAACATCTAGACCGCTAGCTTCTGACATCATCCATTAACAAGCCCTAAAATCGAATGTCCACAAAAATTTCTCGAGATTTCGAAAAACGCGAAGAATATCCGCCATGTTGGCCTCACCAGGTTTTCAAAAGTCCATTTAAATTATTAGGAAACTGGCAAATGGAGTGAAGGAAATAAGCTATTGTTAGCGCATTGGAAGACTGATCTTCGTCAAATTGCAATCATTTGAAAATCATAGATTTGTCTAGACAATGGATGTGAAACAATACCAGCTATTGCTCTTTCGGTTAATCAGTTAACCACCGGTTATTTATTTCGGTTAAGCGGTTAACCACCATCTATAGCACCCTGTGATATAGTCATTGCCAATTCCATTTACGAATTTAGAACCAAATTACTAGCTCACCTAAATTTTAACTGTACTTAGGTATAATTTACCTACTCAAGCTTACTCAATTAACCGTATAGTATTAGTGTCTTTTTCGTAAACACCTTTGTACGTGTATCTATTTTAGTAACTATTTCATATGTTTGCTAATAAAGATACCAGTATATATATTCCAAAGAAACATATAACTGGACATTATTTGTAGCCTTTATGTGTACTTTGTAGTGAACCATAACCAACAAACTTTTAAAGTCTTCTGGAGACAATCAAATGTGAACAAAGCAGCCGAAATACAAGGATTTCTTAACTCACACAAATCAACACCTACAGTAATCAAAATTAAAAAATTCATTTTCATCTCGAGATTAATGGGCACCTGTGAACATCTTTGTCGTAATCACTGTACCAATCAAATTGTGTAAACTAGAATTGAAATATGCACTTATGAATTATTCAATACCTCGAGTCCCGCTGAATATATTTAAAAATAATTTCTACTTTGAATTCAGGGGATTGCAATCATGTGGAAAACATACATTAAAAATATTTTTTCCTGGGAGAATTCCCTATTGGGTCACAGCTGGGTCACAGCCCAGACTGAAATACTGTAATTATTAAGCAACATTTATCATGAGCATGCAAAACAGAAGTCCATTCCAAATGACTTGATTCTCCCCTCAACATTTCCATCCTGCAGAAAGCGCTAATGTTCTCCCTTGTTGATGCTTAAACATCTGCTACGATCTACCGTCTGCAATGAAGGAAGTTCAAAGCAGGCCTACTTTCAAACGTCTCCTTGAGAAGCACTTTCGTTCTTAATATACTTTATACTTACCACTCTTTCCTGTTATTTATACCTTTTTTATACTTAATGTCTGTTTTCCTGTTAACTTAGCTATGTATCAGTCCTTTGAAAAAAAATTATGTATAACTTAAAGGTTCTGAATAAATGATGATGATGATGATGATGATGATGATGCTCATGTTAATGTAATGTATACATACAGTATTAATTCAAGTGTTGAATAAAATTAATTTTATAATTTTCCTCTATATTGCAACTTCAGGTGTTGGAGTTCCGTTTGCTGTGTTTAGTTACAAGGCATTCAAGAAAAAGCCTAACAGAATCAAAGATGTTGCTTTGAATGTATCTGCAATCAGTGAGTTGCCGACCGCCGACTATTACATTGTATCAATTTTGAAACTATTATTAATTATTTGAAGATTCTTAAGTTGTTTTGTTTAATTTTTAAATTAACTTCACCCACTGATGAGCTCTCTGGCTTAGGTGCTTGATGTAAATCCAGAATACTAGTCTTGATGCTTATTAGCAAACTCAAAGATGTAATATAATAAAATCTAGTAACATACATTTACAATTAATCTTTCTTCAACGACACTCCTAACTGACTACAGAGGTGTTTAGTTATTACATATGACTTTATGTCACCTATCATGATTCACATGCTATTTTCAAAGTAACTAGTAAGATATGTATTATAACCAATTACGTAATAACTGCTATTTCCAATACTTGATTGGTGGGATATCTATATCTATATATATTAGATATTATCTAATAGCGAAAAATAGTGCTCGATATCATTTGACAGAGTTGAATATAATAAAAGGAGTCAAAGACTACACATTCATAATTGTTACTAATAGTTTCATGCTTACGCAATCATCAGACAAATAAACTAAAAAATCTTTAGTTAAATAACTAATTTAGTTGAATAACTTAGTTAAATAATAAACTAAAATTTTTTAGTTTATTTGTCTGATGATTGCGTAAGCATGAAACTATTAGTAACAATTATAAATGTCTAGTCTTTGACTCCTTTTATTATATATCTATATCTATATACTTTATGCTCTATATTATAAATATTATGGTTTTGATATGCATTCTATGTACTTTTGTACTAATACTTTTATGTTATAATTGTATGCTTTTATGCTGTTATTGCTACTGGGAAACCTGTCACGCTTGATCTATGGGTCCCTCTCCGAATAAGCACTTGTCAAACGGATAACCAGTTTACTATTTCTACTCAGTAAGTCACTTACCGATATGATGATGTAGACAATGAACTTACCAACCTAAATTTCTAAAACAAAATTTCATGGGAAGACGGGATGGGGAAAAAGCTTGATAAGATGATAATATGAATAACAAATCAAATAAAAAAACTTACTGTAATTATTCATAATAAAACATTGCTCTGCCAGGAACTTGCACACATTGATTTTTGCACTGCTACTCAAACTCTTACTATCATTGACTGTGCTGTCCTCTAAAGAAATGACTAACAAAACTAGGCATGCCGAAAGTAACAATTTGACGCAATTCTCATGCCCAGAACCTTCCCACTGTGCTAGTTACCTTTGATATCAAGTAAATCTTCCTGCTGTAACCTACCCTGGCGGATCTGTAGACCTGCTAATTTCTGTCTGCAAAATGTGGTTCACCTCCATTAAATTGGGAGGAGTTCCCTGCAATGACAAAAACGGTGTCTGCTTTGAACACCTTAAAATTAAAATGGTAAGAAAGATTTAAACAATCTTTCAAACTACTTTTTCTTGGGGAATATATTAGTCAATTTCATTATTCTAACTTTGTATAGGGTTGAGTACGTTCAATGTCAGGATTTATGTGAGTTACTGGATTAAACAGACATAGCTGGCACCAGTATCGTTGCATTTAAAGCATATCCCCATTTTATTACTAACAAAATTGATACCCTACTATCAATCTGATTGGTTCAGACTCCAGAGCTATGATGCGAAATCACAAAACAGAACTAGGTTTTGAAAATGCAATAATCATAATTGATCTTGCTATTCAATATTGACGTCACAGATTTTAGAATTTCAAATTTCATCAGGAATTTTCAAACCATAAACTTATACGTAAGTTCAGGTCATGTAAAAATTTATAAAAGTGTACCATTGACCACTGTAGTTATTTTACTGTAAGAGGTAATATTTGATAGGTAGTTTTATAAATGTAGATTGTTTATTTGATGCGATATAGTAGGCTATGTGCCAATTATTTGTTATAATATGAATGTTAGAGGATATGGCACTGTTTTTATATTGTATAAGTTAGTGTTAATGGCGGAAAGGAATTGTTTTATGTAGTTAAAATGTAAGAGTTATACGTTGAGAGAGTTGCTTAAAGTCTGCCATACAAGACAGAGAGAATAAAGTTTACAACTAGAAGAAGGGATTTGTTTTCTCTCTCATACCGTCCAAAAGTCTTACATTTTACAAAGCAAATGGCAAACAGTTTCTATCCAAGTCATGAGCTTTATGGTGCACTCGAGGCACTTCAAGAGAAAATTCAATAGATAGATAAATAGAATAGAATTTTATTTCAATCATTGAAAATTTACATAGCCTACCAGTTAGACACAATTTACAAATATGTTTCAGTTTGCAATGATTGTTGTCACCCCTTAAGCAGTTCTGCTTCTTGATCGGTGAAAAAATTAATAGAAACTATTAATCAAAATTTTGCTTATTATCCGTTATTGCAATATCCTTCTTTTTTAAAGTTTTTCAATTCATGATTATTAATTATACTCAATACTCATCTAACATGTCATCAAATAAACGTAGGCCTAATTAATTATTGAAAGTGCAAATTTCATTCTGGAAATTACATTTCTCAACGATTTTAATTCAACTATTGATTAGATTTATATTGTAATTTATTCTAAACAGACACCTTCAACGCATCTATACTGGTTTACATTATTAATTTATAGATTGTTATTGCCCATTTTTTATCTTACAGGGGCAAAGCTAACCGTTATTCATTGTTCACACAATTGAGATCCAATCAGACAAACCAAAATGATTTGATTCATTCTGATTCAAAATATATTGTAAGCCAGAAAACCAAGACATGCATACAGTATGTAAGGCTGGAAAATTTTTGAGGAGAAATTGCTACGAGGAACTGGACAGGGCATGTTCGGAAAACAATAAATTCTGGCATTCAGTTTATACTTCCTATTTGTTTGTTTTGATCAATCTGTTGTAAGTTGAATATGAATAAACATTGTACAGTCATATAATAAATGTTTGCTTTTTTCAAATTGCAGGTTTATGCTGCTGTGGTGCTGGGGCTTTGTATGGGAAATTGAAAGGAACGGCAGTTAAACAAGCATCATTTTCAGCATTAGGATCATCACTAGCTCTATCTACATCCTACTTTTGTAAGTTTCTTATAATTATATTAAGATTTGTGATTCATGCTTAACTTAAAAGAAACAGACATTGTCAAACTTATCTTAGCACTACCAGATAAAAAGTCATCAGGAATTGATAACATTCAAACAAAATTACTAAAAATCTGTGCCTCAGAAATTTCTCCTGGTCTAGAACACGTTTTCAATCTCTCCTTTTCGTCAGGCGAATTTCCCAATAGCCTTAAAGTTACCAATGTCATTGCTTTGCACAAAGGGAAAAATAAACAGGAGAGTAATAATTACAGGCCAATTTCCATCTTGCCAGTGATATCAAAAATCTTGGAACTTTCCACAATATCCAGTGTGTTAAACTTCACTGAATTTTTGTTTTGATGCCTTGAACCGCTCAGAATTGGTTGGCGTGGTTAGCCTGGATTTAAAAAATGCCTTTGATACAGTGGATCATCGAATCCTCATTGAAAAACTAGAATGCTACAAGTTTTCCAGCAAAGAATTACGATGACTAAAATCGTATTTGTCTGATAGGAAGCAAATCGTTGTAAGTGGTCAGACTAAGTCTTCTCCACAAAATATTTCTACAGGTGTACCTCAAGGTTCTATTCTAGGTCCGCTACTATTCATAACTTTTATAACTGATATATCCGCAGCTACAGAGCATTGTACAGTCAACATGTATGCAGATACACCTTATTTTATGTCAAAGGAGCTGATCCCCAAATAATACAAGACCAACTACAGCATGACTTTTCTTCTATTTACGAATGGTTAAATGCTAATAAACTTTCATTAAATTTAGACAAAACTGAATGTATGTTGCTTGGCAACAGGCAAAAGCTTTGTAGAACGAGCGATTTAATAAATGTTAAAGTAAATGATAAATCGATTAAACAAGTTGATTCTTTTAAATATCTAGGAATTAGAATTGATAAATGTTTAACTTTTAATAAGCATGTTGAATTGTCCATCTCTAAATGTAACCGAGCTATATACGCACTGAAACAAGCAAGTAAAGTACTCCCTTTTAAATGCAGACTTGTGTTGTATAATAGTTCTACCACATATCGATTACGGTGGCATCATTTATGGATCTTGTAGTGTTGGACTCATTGACCGTCTGCAGAGAATCCAGAACAGAGCTCTCCGGTTGGTGTTGGGGTGTCAGCATATAAAATCTCTTGCTGAGCTCCCATAGACGGCTGGAGTGATGGATATTCGGGATCGGCTAAGATTTCACCAACTTACTTGGATGTGGAGGGTGAAAAACAAAACTGTTCCTAACTATATTTCTGAAAAATTTGAAAACTCTTCATGTCCATCAACACGATCATATAGCAATGGCAACTTTTATGTCTCAAAATGCCATCAAAGATCATTCAGGGCTGGTGGTGTGCGCGAGTGGAACTCTCTTCGGTCAGGCATCAGAGATGTCTCAAAAGTTTTAAAATTGAGCTTAAAACACTCATTAATTTAACTATTTAATTAGTTATGGTTAGTTATAGTGACTTTACCTACATTTTTACATTCTACCTTCTTATATTTAAAACCTACATTTGAATATAAATATTGCCCTATAAGTGAGCTCCATGTAAATAAGCAGTATTTCATGTGCTTTTTGGATCCTCAATTAAAGTTTGATGATGATGATGATGATGATGCTCAGTTTCTGACATAAGGCTCAGCATTCCTGAATCTTAAAAACATGTTCAAATTTCCTTTGCACTTTTTGTTGTGGTTGCACCTATCAATCAGGAAATTATCAATTTTCTTCTGAATAATTTCCTCCAGCCTGTTCATGATCTCACTTTTGTTGTTCATGTCCGCTGCTGTGTGATTTGTCTCTGAGGTCAGTAATTGTGCTTAGATTCAACATGAAACAAACATATATAAACTTAATTAGGAGCAAGTAGGGGAAATTTTAGTTACCCTATGCTAAATACTGGATATTTATAATTGAAACAAATTTGCTAAGGAAACTGTAACTTATCTGATGAGCCATTTGGTATACATTTTCCTTCACAATGACTCACAATAACAAACTGGTTTATCTGAAATAAATTTCTGACGGTACAATATTATGCAAGTCAAAAAAAACGATTTGATAAAAGCCAACCTTTTCTTCGTTGTTCTTCTTACAAATTTTCTTCCTCCACAACCCCTTGGCAAATTAAGCAAATTTAAATATCTTGCTCAAAAAACATTACAAATTAGCTTAAGAATCGAGAAGTTTAATCAATGCGCCAAAACATTTATAGCAATCCTAATGAAAAGTTAGGCAAAAATAGCTAATTTAGGAATTTATATCCAAATATTGGACTCCTTATCGTAATTTAGCTCAGGAGTCGATCTGAATGATTGAATTGCTTTCATTCTAATGATATGTTGTGTATTTGTCTATCCATAGGTGCAAAAGAAATACTTCAACAAGGAATTGTGCATGCAGATACATCAAAACTAAGCAGTGTACGTTTATCTTGTGCAGCAGGAATACTTGGAGGAGCAGTGGTTTATTCATTCTCATGTAAGTCAATGGTTGCATTACCATTTCCGACAACTTCGAATTTCCTACAACGAGATAGGAATATGAGAGTTTATAATGAGTTACCTGCCTATTTGTTGGATTGGATTTGGTGAAATCCCTCAGGTATGACGTAAAGCCACAAAAAACGCAAAATGAAAAGATGCATTTTGTCTTTGTACGCAGGATACAAAACAGAATAAAACAGAAAACCAAACAAAAACATAGATCAAAACACAATCATTCAAATGATAGTACTCTCATGCATTTTGATGAAAAATTTGGATTTTTTGATCACAAAAGGTGTTCAGATCCTCATTTCTTTGGATCTACATTGAATCCAGGTTCAACAGCTGTAAATCGTAAAATACATTTCTAAAATATCACAAAGGTTTTCTGCGACCTGATTGGTAGAAAGAGCGTGCAGATCTGTCATAAAATACAGAATTTATAACTTTTTGATAACAATCCAATAAATATCTCAATAATGGCTACGATTTACAAAACGACATTTAGCTCAAGAGATGTTTATATTTATTGAAAAGCGTGGTAAATGAGTTATTGGTCGTGTAACATGCAAAATAAAAATACAGAATGAAAGACAATTATAGGCTATGCTGTTTCAAGTAAACCTAAAATTTAAATAACAATTACTGCATTAATTTGCTAAAGAACTATTGTACCACTTATATTACAGACGTTCTTGTATATGTCGCTCTTTATTCAACAATATCTATTTTGTTGTGGGATTCTCTTTGCTTGGTTTATGAATTGAAATTGAATTTTAAATTGTGAATTCATGAATTGAAAATTCGCCGTCGAATGAGATTCCGACATTTGTTTTATTTTAGAAAAGGGTTACCACATGCTTGCAAATGTTTGTATTCATATTTACTAAACTCGAAAAGTTGGGAGACACTCGGGAAGCTAAAAATCACTCGCTCAAAGAAAATTTGAGGAAAGGGTCCTGATTTAATTATAACTGTCTACGTTTTGCCTATACTATTCTACTTAACCATGCATTTTGTTAAATGAATCTTAATGGTTAGTGCAATTTGATCTTTTTGTAAAATGTACAACTGTAAATTAATTCAGAATTGAATGTGAAATCGTATGATTTCCATATAATAATACGCATAAAAAAAACAAAGGAAATGACTGCGTCAAAGAACTTGCCAATAAGTCGGATTCTGGATTCCTTTTTAATTCAAAACGTTTTTAATTACTGCAGTATGTCAATCATGCTGCAATTCGGATTTGCATTCTCTCTGCTTTTCTAAATTTCATTGCTAATGTTCAATTCTGAGTCCTATTATTCTCTCCGCCAATCAAATTTAGATTACATTTTTCGCATTGTTTTTCGCGTTTTTGCACCATTTTTTGTTGTTTGCACTGCTTTCAAAAACAATTTAAGAATAATAGCTTGTATCTTAGCCAATCAGAATTGAACAATTTTTCATGTATATTTCATGTAACTGCTATAATCTGGCATGGCATGTAAAAACCTGATCAAGTAACAGTACTGTGTCTAGAACAAAATGTTGCTACAAATTGTATTTTACTTCATTGTTACTTCCTGTGATGCTCATTGTAGTTGTATTGTCTTTTCAGGGTATGGGTTTTCAGTTTTACTTGTCAATTCTGTAACGTTTGGCGTAATTGTAACAGCAGGTTAGTAGCCTAAGCCCTGCGAAAAATAGTTCAGTAAGAGTTCATGAAATTGGGGCCATTTAGCATTTATTAACTGTTCAATAACTGTTCATGAACTCCTGAATTTTTTTTCGTAAGGGAAGCTATGAAAACAGTTGATAGAAAGTTATCCAAGGCACCCCCTATACATTTGGATCATGCAGAGATGTATGACTGTATATGTTATGATGGAGTTAGCTGATACTGTTTGTACAAGATGTTTCGACGGGGCTATGGGAAAGTAGTTTATTTTCATAATACTATATTTTGTATTGTGAATTGTCTTATTTACAAAGTTTTTTGTCAGCTATGTCTGACCGTGATTTGTGGCGCTCTTTGTGTACCAAATATGTTGTAAGGTGTAAGAGGGACGGCACATTCCTATAATGTGACTGTCTATACTACTAAAGTACTACTACTACTAGCTGATACGGTTGAACCCATTAAAGATGGATTTTCTAAGTTCACTTGATGTTATTTCACCGAAGTATGATCAATTATTCAAAATTGAAAAAAGGAAAACCTGTTTAAAATGTACAACTACCTGTTGATTATCTGTGCATCGAAAATATGTAAGTAAACGATACAATATCTTGCTAGCAAATTTCCAACTCCTTTAGAATGGGAATGATAGTGTGTGCGCCTTTATCTGATAAATATTGAGCCCACGATCTTTATTCATGAATTCCAAAATTTATTATACTGGAAAAGAATATTATTATGTTAAATTAGACTGATTGTTCTTAGTTATACATGTTTTTACGTACACATCATAGTTTATCGATTCCTTGTTTTCTCTTTTTTATCTAGGTCAAGTTGTGTACGATACTATGAACAGTTATCGCAGGCGATTTATTCTTACAAAGTATTACCCAGAATTACTGGAATTGGAATTGGCAGCATCTAAACTGCAAACACGAGAGCCAATCGATGACTTAAAACATGTTAGTAATCAAATCAGTTGGTTATCATTTAATTTTAAACCTCACAAATATGATCCTTTTGCGATTTATTTCATTTCATATGAAAGGATTAATTGATTTACGCCAGAATCCCATATGAAGATGAGTTCATGAACAAAAAGTTGCCCAATTTATTATGAACTCTTCATAAAATGTTCACAAAGTGTTCATGAAACTTTAGTTCAAAAATGAACTTTTTTGCAAGGGTAGGGTATCTAAGCAGTATGGTCAACGTCATGGTCAAGAGAAAGGCACCATCAATTTATTTCTGACCCAGTCTTATCTCCTCTTTTGCCAGTCCTAGATCGTACTTTGGCGATATCAGAATTCAGAATTCTATAATTACATGAATGTGAAAAACACAAGTACAATGCTGCTTGCATTCCATATTTCTTGACAATAATCAACACAATTTATTCATATCTCTATCAAAATCACATTTAATTCTATTTTATTTCATATTCTAGGGGCTTCGCAGTTGGGATTACGAAGAAATAGTCAATTTTAAATTATACCGTGTCCGTTTGAACTGTCGCATAATGGAACTACAAGCTCGATTAGATTTATTAGCAGAAGAGCAAGACAAGATTCAAGAACAATTAAAACAAGATAGCTGATGAACGTCATTTAATTTGTTTATTTGTTTGTAATACTACAATTTTACAGATGCAATTGCAGTAGACCTAATAAATAATTGATAAACCCATTCTTGAAGAACTCTGGTTGGAGATTTGGAGAAATTTCAGGTTTGCTTGAAGCAAGGTATGCATATTTGTTAATCTGGTTATCAGCATGCAATTATTCTGATAGTAAGGTATGTCAGTCACGTTTTGATAATAAACTTTACATTTATATTGAATTTGTTATGCCAATGAATTCTGTGACGGAAATACTAATTCCTCCTTTTAATAGGCTAAAAACGACCAGACTTGGATCAAATGTAAATATGTATTCTTTTAAAATATGCAAGCATTGCAGCTATCTATGTATTGTAGATCACAGAATCTTAATTGGTCCGATATACATTGATGAGAACCAATAATTTCAGTGAATTAAATCACCTGTACGAGCAGCTAATAGATTTTGAGTTTGTTTATCTATACTATCACATAAGTATCAATCCTGATAATCCATGAATGAGAATGGCTTCAGGATTAATTTTGTGTCAATTATTTTGTGAATGGTTGATACACGCACACACAGAGCAGGGCGGTAATGATGTATTGTCAAGTTGTATAGCAGGTGACAATATTGAAATTTGCTACCCATTTCATCTAATTTGCTATTAAAACTAAATAACATATTGATTCAGGTACAGGCTATTTAACAATAAAAAATGAAAAAGTATCATTTACGACTAATAATAGCACACAATTTCAATGATATTTTGAGGGTATAATATAATCAACAAATACCAATTAGTTTTAGCCAAAACAATTTCCCACTCTAAATTATGCTAAATAGTCAATCACCCCATATCTAAACTCAAATTGTACAAAAATTCAACGCACTTTTAAATAATGACCACCTGTTTTAACGGTCACCTTTTTGTTTCTGTTATTGTTGAAATTATATTAAAAAATTCTCAACTTAAATGTTTTGTAATATTAGATGAATTTTATATTTACTCGATCAACTTTTCATCCTTATTTTTATTTACATTGGTTACATTTACATGGTTTACAACTTTATATACATCATATATATATGTATATATCGTTCATATTATCGTTCATAAAAAGGTTTCACCAATTACTAATAAGTCACCATAGTTGTGTTTAGTGTAAAGTTAGCAAGCACGAAGTCCACCGAAACCACTGTGTTTTGTAGGATGGTATCTATTTTTGAATTTTTGATTATTTCCCATGTTAAGTTTTGCTTTGTTAAATGTTTTCTTGTCTCCATTCTTCTTGTGTTGTATTTTTAATCGTTGAATTTGATTCCTTTCCTTCTCAATTTTTCCAATCGTTTGAATGTTGTTGATAGTTTTTATTTCTTTTTTATTGTAGCGACTACATTCTTTTTCAACTTTTTTATCTTCAATCATTCGGCTTGTATTTCTGAAGCAAATATATTGTGATGCCAAGTAAATAGCAACGGTAAAAAGATGTTTGGCAGTTTTGATGTGTGTGTAAAGGTATGAAGAGTGGTGTCTGTTGGTGGAATCACATAGCCGGTTTGTATGCCATTCGATGCAGATAGGCTCAATATGTTGTTGGATATATTTGCTTGATGTTTCAGATTGATAAAAAGGAGATACGATGGATTTGACGTCTTGTTTATTAATTATTAAAAGTTGTTTAACTTTGTTCTTTTTTTGAATTTGAATGATTTTGTGAAGAAGAATGTGCATATCCATGTATGAAATAGATAGCTGGTTGCGATTGAGTGTATCTATCATTGGAATAATTTTTTTCGCTTTTTCTTGAAGTTTTAAATTGGATATATCATCAGTGATATTGTTTACCATCGATGTCACTGTTTTGGGGTAATTAATATCGATAATCATGTTGCTTGCTTGTTTAAGATTTAAAACAGGTTTAGGTTTTGAGTGCATAATTTTTGGTGTTATACCAAAACATTCTTTAGGGTTACCTTTTGAATACCATTCGATCGCAAGCTGTGGGTTGGATATGTTCTGAAGGAGTGCAGTCTCTTTTATTGATCCTGGATTTGAACGTCTTTTTGCTATTGATACATCAAGGTCTGTTGCGAATAGCTTCTCGAGCTTTCTTTTTCTTGAAACAAGATTAGGTTGAATTTGTCTTTGTTTGGTTTTCTCCTTTGTCAAAATTTGCATTTTTTGTGGTTTTCCTTGTTTAGTAATTTCTGCATACGATTTTCCATTTGTACCTTCCTCATTTACCAGTGTTTTCCCAACAACAATAAAGCCATCCTCTTCTGCATTCAATTGTAAGATGTCAATCCAGAACCATTCTTCTTCTGCGCTTTTTGACGTCGCAGTATCTTCCTCTTTCTTCAATTCATCACTTTCTGCTCCCCAGAAGTAGCTCACCCATTCAAAGGCCATGGCTTGTTTTTATTTCAACCAGATGTTGTGTGCTTGGTATAGATGGATTGAAATGCCTTTGACAAGGGTTGATGTTTTAGCTCTTCCCAAACCGGGATTCCGGTAGCTTTTGAAAGCAGTATTCGAATTTAAAATGCATAATATTCAAACGCACGTCATCGAGCACGAAATGATCGAAATTACGTTCGATTCAATTTCTAGAAGCATGTAGAAAATACTAAACGAATCGACAATTGACGTTGTAGAAAAATCATTAATAAACATCATTAGTTTATTGTAAATGGACTAAACATAATGCTGTATGCCTCCTAAAATTCCCGAATTTCATACTTTTATTACGAGAATTCTATAATTTCTAACAGAGTTCTAAAATAGTCCATGGAATGGATTGAAGATGGTCTATCACGTGTTCAATCTGCATTTGTTCTATCTCATCTTTCGAACTGGAAATAGTATATTAAAATAAATATATCAATTTAGTACTGTATTGGAACATTTGAAACATGGATATTACCTTCAATTACGCAACGGATGATATTGATGTTTCTCATAATCGGATTCTAAGGACAGAAGATGATAATATTCCGATTCTAAATGTCGTTGGAATCCAACGTACTACTAGGAAGGCTGTTGTGCCCCATAGCATACGGCAAGGTATTAGCACAACTAACGGAGATCCTGAATTCTGCTCAGAAGAATTACATTACGATGACAGTCTTACCGAACTGAAGTTTAATATTTTAAATGAGACATCAAATGGATATGAATCAAACCTGAGCTCTCCTAGTGAGATCGTTGATAGCAAGTATGACGACCTGGAATTCCTGGATGTGTCGCCTGACACTGAACACGGTGTAAAGGTAGATACATGTCAAAGAAAATGCGATTCCTTGCCCGCAGCCACTTTCGATTCTGGTCTATGTCTAGGCCAAACCGAGAACCATGTCCTCATTACTCCATCTTCATCGTTAGTGGTTATAACCAATGCTCCGGAATTCAATTGCTCAGATTTGGAAACCCAACTTGAAGAAATCCAACGTCTAGAATTTAGAATTAAAGAATTGATAAATGAACAAGATGAAACGTATCAGAGCATCACAGAGTTGAATCGTGAAGGAAAAAGAATTTCAAATGCGAATGATATATTATATGAAAGACTTGCTTGTATAAACATTAACATAGCAATCATGGATCAGGAGCTTAATTGTGCCGAAGAAATAATCTATTACCTAAACCATGATAACGAGGTATTAAAATCTCTATGTGCTGATAATCCATTGACTGATGATGAGAACCGTCTGATTCTCAAATATGAAGAGAATTTCTCCCAGAGACCTCTAACGAGGATCATCAGTAGAGGATTGGGCACAATCAACAACAGTACTGAAGACATCCGCATGAACTTGAGCCCCAACGATGGTGTTGAAACGGTTGATATAGTAAACAACTATTTTTAATTAGAAGTATAATCTCGAAAAGGCAGTTGTTGACCAATGCAATATGGTTTACCTTTTTCCTTTTATCGTTTGATTTATCGAGAGTAGCTCGTTCAGGGCGGAATGTCTCCCACGTGGATATCAACTAAGATCATGTGTTCTTACCATGGTTCTAAAAGGGGAACACGCACACTGTGCCGGATATGATTTCCAACTACTTTATCCATGCAATATAATTTTAATTCAAAACAAAATCTTTAATTTTTCTTACATAACAGCGTTTTGACCATTACCACTTCTTTGATGATTATTAATTTTGTGTGATTGTGTATTATGGTTGTCCAGCTATTCCGTCCTTCTGACAATGCCTTCGGCACGATGTCACCTGTCCCGAAGTCACCAGTCCTTTGAAAAAAGTATCAGTCCTTTAAAAGTTATATATAACTTAAAGGTTCTGAATAAATGATGATGATGATGATGATGATGATGATGATGATGATGAAGTATATATATATATAATATTAGTTTATAGAATTAGTTTATTTGTCTGATGATTGCGTAAGCATGAAACTATTAGTAACAATTATGAATGTGTAGTCTTTGACTGCTTTTATTATATATATAATATATATATATACACAAAGAGGAGACCTTCGCGAAATAGGATATGCCTTTGTTTTTGGACATGTTGGATCGATTAAGTATAAAGACAGAAATAGATTTCGATCATTTTTATTGCTGTGAGCTCTGGCAAATCTACAATCTGTGTAGTGGTATAGTCCCATTAATAAAATCAAACAATCATATGGACACTTTGACTAGAAGATAATTATTGAAAATATAGTCTAGAATTATTCAACATAATATTCTGAACAAATTAGAGTCAAAAAGTATTTTAAAACGTGCACCGGAGCTAGTTCCAAGCCCTTAGTGTCAAAACTCAGTTAGAAATGAAAAGTCAAAGTGTCGATATGATTGTTTGATTTTTTAATGGGACTATACTACTATACAGATTGTAGATTTGCGGAGTTTGAAAACTATAAATACACAATATGGTTTGAACGATGGGGCAAAACCAAAATGATAGGGTTTTTAATTTGTTTGGAATGAAATCATGATTATAGATAGCGCTTTCTATATGCAATGTAACTGTATACACATTTTTATTACTAAATAACTGTAAGCCACATAGTAACAAAAATGTGTATACGCAAATCTGCAATCATTTTTGTTTTCCCCCATCATTCAAACCATTTTGTGTATTATAGTTTACAAACTATATGTTCAAACTCAAACCTGTAGAAGTAAATCTTCATCAAGTTTTTCAAAAAAGTTATTTATTTCTGAAAATTATTAAACATGTATTTATGTTTGCTTGGACATGAATAAACTTTATAAATATCATACCAAATATACACTTATTTCTATAAGATTTTATCAAATACAGTATGTAACTATCATTTCTTTATGCTTGCAGCACTATTACAATTTGTAACAACTAGTTTAATTATATTTAGTTATGGAAGTCGACCTCAGTAACGAGTTTCTTTCATGTATCCGATAGTATAGTTAACAGCCCAATAGTGCCAAGCTTTACGTTGCTCTCCCATCCCGTTAAAATTAAGACCGCATTAGGTAATATAGGTATATTAATTGAAAATATTCGCTCGCTCAGCAGTGTGGCTGTTTAACGGTGAACTATCTATTACGGTTCGAATTAAACGGATCTCACCAATCACCATCCAAGCGTCGCGTAGTAAAACAGTCGTCAAGATAAGATGACAACAAATGTCAATAGAGTCATCATGGAGTAAAAACGATTTTGTGTTCATATATGATAAGCCATTTTATGGCTCATTCATCCATTCAATATTACGAACATCATCATTTTGACAGTACAAATATTAACGCTAATCCAATTTGATTTATAAAGGTTAATAAACAGCAATGACGTCAGTCAATATAGACGTAAGTAATAATGAAAGGACTGGTATATAGCATTGAAGACATCTGAATAAGCTTCACTGAAATCCCTCAAACAAATACCTGTTTAACTCTCTTGACTTTCACTGTTGGGGCACATGACCCGGCCATATATATACAACAGCTGCTGCGTATACCGTATACGACAACTATAGGTGCCATTAAGGTTAATTAGTTATGATCTTCAATATTATAATGGGTATTATCATCAACATAATATGAAATGATTTCCGAAACTCATACCATTAAAATATATTGAATTAAATATCTTTTATTACTAAAAAGTACCTTAAAATAATATCCCGCCCATAAGAACTTTTGCTATTTTATTTAATTACTGCTTTGTTCAGACAACACATAGTAGAAAAACGAAGTCTAATATTATTTCATTAATTTATACGAAGGATTGTGGTTAATTAATTAATGTTGTTTTTTATACGAAATGTTCGTTTGCAGCTGAGCATATGCGACCAAATTTCATTATAGTTTTAACATTGAAGTTTGTTATCAGAAGATGATCAATTTAATCAGTGTGTTGGAGTAGTTTTGGAATACCGACGACAATAAATTTAATTTACAATCTTTCAAAGGCAACCGCAATGTCAAAAGTTTCTTAACGAAATTATTAATTCTTCGAGTTTTGACCCCAGACCCCCATCTTTGATGGTTTATTTGAAATTAGCATTGAAATCATTCATCTGCAAATCTTCGCTTATGGTCAATATTCATATTGTGTAGGAAACATAGACCTATTGTATTAATAATATATTTATCCCCATTAAAATCTTCGTTATTTATTAATAGATTTTTTATTCGAGATTCAAAGATCTAGTCTTTTGTTAAATATATTTTAATCTCTTTTAAGCTGGCTTTGAAGCGACCTTGACTTTATAGAATCCAGACAATTTCTTCAGAGACTTTGAATGATCGGCGTGAGAAGGTAGTTCGTTATTTCAAAGTGTAAACAGAATATCTATTTGATGAAATTAACAGTGATTTGTGTATTATGAAAGTTAGATTTGGCATTGAATCCACAGCTGATTTTGCCGGCGTCAATTGACGTCAATGAGGATGTCTGAATTAAAAGCATGGAGACCTTCAAACTGGATAAATAGACTATAAACACTGCATTCTTTGTGGTAGTGGCCATTTCATTTGTATTTTGTTCTGCTTGAGATGATAATATTCCTGAATCGCTAGTTGTTGTTTGTTATCAAAGCCTGCAAGCATGACTGAAATCCGGGGGCTATACTCTTTGTTGTGTAAATTGAACAGTCTCCACAAAGCACCATTTAAACGGCATTAATTTTGTTATTTTGAATAGTGTTGACCATACTCTTGATGTTGGCACTTGAGGACCTTAATTTTTGCCTCAATGCTCATTATTTTTAAATTTTAACAGGTCTTCTTCGTTTCAATAAAGTACATGCTCACCTTACTCAAAACAAGAAAGTTTGCTAAGGAAGACAAGGAACAAAGAATGTTTGAAAGCTATTCATAGCAAGCACCGGCAGGCTAAAAGCTAAAAACAGACCCCAGTATTATCATGGCCATAGTAATAACGAAAATGTCGGCCGGAGAGGCTAGCATCCTCATTCTAATTTGCCTAATGGCATTTACCCTCAATTCAACGTTATTTTTTCTGTTTTATCAAGAAAAACAGCTACAGACGACGTTCAATATGTTTATATTGAACTTGAGTGCAGCCGATATTCTAGTCTCAATAAATGTTTTTGTCGGTGTTGTTTGGTTATTATTACGGGATAGCGAATTTATACTGACAAGTGATCAAACCAATTACTGCAAAGCAACTGGATTTATCAATATATTATGTTTTGTTGCTTCTTGTATGAATCTAGCATTGGTTAGTGTTAATCGTTATTTTCTTGTTGTACGATGGAATTCATATAATAAAATATTCACAAAACGACGTTGTATTTATTACATCGTAACGGTTTGGTTATTCTCGATCTGTTTAGTTACACCACCTCTACTTGGCTGGAGTCGATATGTTTTACATCGTTTTAAAACGATCTGTTTTGCTGACTGGGATTATGATTGGTCCTATATGTTCTTTATGATCGGAGTGTGCTTCTGTGGACCAATTTTTACGACTGGATTTACATTATTTAAAATCTACAAAAAACATAAAAGTGTTAGTAAAACTGTTCACCCTGATGTGATAATTACATCAAATATAAATGGAATTATTGCTAATTCAAGATCATCGACATTTGGTCCTGTAGAAACGAAAATAACTTTATCAGTATGTATAATTTTCTTTGCCTTCATTATCGCATGGGGTCCGTTTGTGATTGTAATGTTATTGAGTACCGTTGGCGGGAAAACAATAAGTAGATGGGCTGATTTTGGTTCCTTTGCATTGGGAACATTAAATAGTTCGCTTAATCCGATAGTATATTTAACATTAAATCGACATTTTCGACGTGCTTTTTTAAAGCACATTTTAAGAACAAAACGACTGGCAGGATAATACTAAACATTTGCTGGAACATTTAGCGACAAATTCAAAATAGTTTTTATAAATTTTAGACATACTAGATTCAAAATATATTTTATTATATATATCAATTTTTAATTGTATATCTATATGACAAATGATAATTATGCTACATCATTTCATATGCATAAAATAAATATTTTAATATCCACTGTAGTGTGACGTAGTTTTTGAAAATGTTGACTTTTAGGTTACATGCGTACACATCTATGGTCAAACCCGAGACCGCAAGCGTAATTCGTATCTTCATTTTATGGTTAGAAATTAATATTTTATTTCATACTGTATGACAGTGCTCGTTATCTATCTTAATTATTGTCCTTGATGAAAGCCTTCTAATTTCCATATAATCATCACCTCTTTTCTTTGAATTTTTGTTCTTCTTCGTAATTTAACGAGAATGCACTTTTTGTAAAGAAGGCAATTTGAGGCATTAAGGCTATCTATACACATTGATAAATTTATTTTTCATTCGTAAAAATTGAATCACAGCACTGCAATCACAAAACGTCAACATTGTTTGAAAACAACATCGTACGTCTTTAAATTAATTACTTGACACACGTGTGTTTTGAGTTTGTTCCTCGACTCTTATCCTGGAAGTTCGTTCACCATGCGATACTACATAGAAACTTTGTTTACAACATAATACCTTACAAGCTTAACTTTTCATTGAAACAAAGTATATACAGGGTTGCAGACATGTATATTTCGTCCTTGTCACCATAGAACACACTTTATAAAGGCCTTATAACAACACTAAAAGTCAATTTCTAGCAATTTAAGAACATAGCATTCTGTTTCTAAGGCTCATGTAATGTATGTTGAAGATGTTCAGAATACAGATAAGATACAATAAAATACTATGAATACAGTTGAATTCGGCAATAACAGTACGCTAGGGAAACAAACCATTTTACCGGTTTTGGCAGAATCTGTTGTTAGCGGTAAATATTTAGCAAAGTTTGACGGTAAGTTACTCATTCCCGGACTTTTTTTGGCTTAATACTGTTATTCACAGACTTTACTGTATAATAATAATATTTGATACAAATTTGCAACAAAACCATAACGTCATTTTAAGAAATTGATATTTCATGCTGACATTTCTAGAAACATTTAAGAACCAAATCAATGTTTCATGTTCTTATAAAATAAACAGATTGCCTATGTGTACATTATCGCAAAAACAACTGATGGTTGTATAATTAAGTTGTTAACCACATATTAATTACTACCGATGTCTTCCCTGTGTCGGAATATTATCTTTTTATATCCAAATTAGAATATTGCACCCACATGATCTAGATAAGACCGTTTTTGATAAGACGATATCTTGCTAATTATATGGTAGATAAAACTGTAATTAATGCAAGATGGGGGAAAATATTTGTCAAATCGCTCGTTAGATCATCTAAACCATGTGTTTTATCAGATTATGCCATTGCGCGCTGGATAACAAGCTTTATTTTGCACAATGGTTCTAGAAAACGGACATCATATATTTTACTTGATTCCAAGCACGGAGGTTTAAAGTCTTAATATGCCTCAAACTTTGTTTGAAAATTTCATGAAAATTACACGGTGACGGGAAGAACATGTTTTGCTTCTTCACAATATCATTGATCGAGAGGCAGGTATGATTTTTTCCAGTAATGACAGTAATCTGTTTCGTTTCAAAGCAATTTTTCATAATTTGTCGGTTTAGAGTTTTGAATCTATATAAGAGACTTATGTCTTAATTGAGTCCTTGATCCTAAATTTATAGAAAAACCATATCTTTTTCAAGTGTTTTGAGTAATTTCCCTTTATTTGGGAATTTCGGTCATAATTAAAATAGAAATCAATGTTTATACATCTGCTTGTTTGCAGAAAGAAAGTGTATCTAGGCAACGTCAGAGAAAAAGAGGCTTCATAAATCATATTTCTTTTCCAACATCAACACGCGTTTTTACCAAATATGGGATAATAAATGTTTTGTAATGTTAATCGATGGCTTACACGAACAATCATTTTCTGTTCAAAACAGGGGATACAGATTTAAAGACTTTTAAATCAAGCTAAATATTCTTGAGATAGTTAAAATTATCCTGCGCGGATAGCTTAAAGGAGGAGCAAAAATAAGCTTCAATGTTTGAACAATGAACATTATTCCATTGAGTTCAGTGTAGTAGCATTTTTTGACGAAAGGACTTTTTGGTGTTGTCCTGCCCATAACAATTGTTTCAAAGCGAGACGGTTGAATTACGCTAAGCATAAATTCAACTTGAGCTCACAGCGGTCGCTGGTCAATTTGCCTCTTTAAAATTGATATAGGGATATTTTCACAATGACCACAATGGTAATGCGATGTTGTAGTCTAATCATTCATTCCCGACGCTATCGCTTTAACCAATTTTCAAGCAATTGGATTCTGATACAATTCTTACGTGTCATGATGTCATATCTTCATGCATGATCTTTCCGCGCGTTGTTATCGCGTTGTTGTTTCATTCTTAAGATCGAATGGTCTCTCTGTGGTTTGCAAATTGTTTTTCACGTGATTTGAAATGTTTTCAGACTTGCCATGATCTCTGGCTTAGGAGACTTAGGAGGCATCATCATGAAATATTATGCTGATCAAAGTCATCACAGGTCAGAGCGAGAAATAAGCATTTCTCAATCGATAGCACCAGCTCAACGGGCGCTAGTCGTGGCGACTTTGTGCAATACATTCAAGCTGTTCCTTGTATTCAAACAGAACCTTTAAGCTTTGTGAAAAGCTGTTTCTTCCATGGTCTCAAAGTATATCACAATGCTTGCTTACAGGATAGTAAATCATTATATTACACTGTTATAAAGTCATCAACGCCGTATAGAATACAAGTTCGAAATTTAGCATCATATCTTATGATTTGTCCATTATTTAGTGACGTATATGGTTAAAGGGATAGAGAGGCTAGCGATAGAGAGGCTAATGGAGAGGGCTAATTTGGACTTTGCACATGCTTACCATCAACTACTAGCGAAACGAGCCGCACTAAATTAGGTATGGATTTGATAGTTGACATTGTCGTTTGATTAGAACATGTGAGTAATTTAGTAAGATTTGTTATTACCGATGTAATCTATTAATGTTGTTTATGTTTGTTTAATAGACTGTTTGCTATACCACGAAAGAACATGTGTCTTGTTGTTTGTTGTGTTTAGTGAATAGTGCTGATCGGTGTGGGACAAACGAAGCGAACTGATTAACGAACGATTTAGTCTAATTTAATACGTCGATTGGACAACGATAACAAAGCAATAAAGACAGTAATTGAAAAAAATTGATAACGTGACAAAAATAGCCATGACTGAAATAGAATCGCTGTCGAAGAAGCGACAGCGTCAAAAAACAAAGTTCAATTTGGCATGCAACGAAATTTACACAATCATCGAAGCTGGATCCGATGTTGACCTCACCACCGAGACATTTAACAAGGTTAAAGAGCGTAATGACGATCTTGTAAACACACACGAGCAGATGACTGATGTTTACCTCGATGCTGATGAAGACATAGGCCCAAAAGACCACGAATTATTCCTGTCAACTCATGTGCAGCCGCAATGGAAGGTTTATCTCACCGGGGCCACCTCCGAAGCCATTATTGAAAGGTTTACGATTAAACTAGATGCTCAAGCGTCTGCTAGTTTTCAAAGTCAGGAGGCCACGACCAAATCTCTCGATGAAATAACTTCACGAATTACAGCCAAATTGACTACTCAGCCGAAAGGAATGAAGCTGGCTGGATTAAGAACCCCAGAATGGGATGGTGATCACAGAGAGTTTTTTGGATGGAAAAGACTTTTCTCCAATGCCATGAGGGACGCTCACGAGACATCTGAACAAAGCCAGATCACAAGAATGCTGGATGTCATCCCTCAAGAACATTGGTCAACAATCCGAAATTGCCGAACAATGGCAGAGGTATGGTCCGAATTTGATCATGTGATAAAAAATGAAAATGTACAAGACCTTGTCTATAGCGACCTAAAACGGGTGAAACATCTCACGACATATGACCCCTCAAGCATTAGAATTTTCATTGCTGAAATCCGCCTCTTTCGAAAGAGAATGGAAGATCTGGACCTTCTAGCAAACACAGAGGAATTTATCCGATTGAAAGACGTCCCTTATGCACTGAAAACACTGCTCGGATATCTGGAGGACACAGCCATTGTCTTCTCAAATTGTAGAGGCTCACCATACGACTCATATTGCAAAGAGCGCACAGTGAATGTCAACTCCTACGGAACCCAAAGCAAAGATAACAGCTGTGGACAGGCCTGTGCAGAATCCCATAACATATTGGAACATATAGCGTTTTTAGGGACAAATCTGTATCATCCAAATTCGACTACCTGAGAATGACAGGCAGGTGCTGGCTATTCTTGCAAAGAGGTCACCGCAGTGCTGACTCCTCAGAGTAAACAAAAATGCCGCGAATGCAGCAAAACGGCACCACACCTTACTGCCAGGGCAACTGAAAGGTCTACAACACCCACTGAAACTGTCAACGCCATCGCACAACATAATGCCAATGCAGTTACCGTGCCAACCAAGCAGGAACGCATCGAATCCGCTTTACTTGCAACGCTACAAGTCAAAGTCTTGGATAGAAATAGCAAGTCGCACAGTGCCCTATGTCTGCTGGACAAGGGATCTGACACATCACTAGTCAAAAAATCTTCTTGGACACACTTGGCCTGGAAGGTGATCCTACAAGGCTCAGATGTTTCCACCAGGAATGCACACCTTCAACATGTCGAAAGTTTGATTCATAAAGAGGGATGAGGAATTGACATCCTATTTGGCAACGATCAAGCCTACCTACTCATATATGGCAACGACATGGCAAATTGGGCTGGAACACTGTGGGTGGACAGCAGCATCATAGTGAAGCAAGCATTGCACGCCTCAAAGTGATCCATGTGAGGTATTTCTCTGCCTTGCAGCAGGAAGATGATATACGGAGACTGTTTGTTGGAGATACATTGGGAATCACTGCAACAAAGGAATGCGTCTGCACAGATAACGAAAGAGCAGAAGCTGCCTTTGTAAAACATGTGAAACAGACAAGCATACTCAATGGGGAGCGCGTGCGATGTGAAAATTCCGTGGAAGATTGGCCTCAATCGTTACCGAACAATCGAGCATTGGCTGACAAGCTATTTGTCAGCAGAGAGCGACAATTGATCAGGGATGGCGATATTGAAGAATACAATCAACACATTGCTGAGCTGGTTGAGAGAGGATTTGTAAAAATTCTCAGTCCCTAGGAGGAACATGACAAGGCGTGGAATCTGAGTCACCACGGAATAAAACGTGAATTATGGCCTAGAGAAGGGGCCAGACTACGGGAACTCACTTTTTGGCTGTCTTCAGGCTTGGATTTAGGAAGAAGTTGCGTATGCCGGAGACATATCGAAAATGTTCAATCTGATCGAACTGAGCGAAGAAAATAAACCATACCGGTTTCTTTGGCATAATGGAAACGAATCAGCCAATCCTAAAAGCTATCAATGGCTACGACTACCATTCGGGGACAAGTCAAGTCCAGACCTGACAGGCTTCTCGATCAAACTCTTCGCAAACTTGAGCAAAAACGAACACCCATTGGCAGCGAAAGTACTTGACAAACGCATATATGTGGACGACATAGGAGATTCGAAGCCATCATCTGCCGAAGCGAAGTCTACAATCCGACAGATTGATGATCTCTTAAAGGAAGGTATTCCACCTAAACTTGCAACAAGTGGATGACATCTATCATTCCACGAAGCGGTCTATCCTCAGTGCCGTCGCCAAGATATGGGACCAACGTGGAATCCTGACACCGGTGACCATAAAGTATGGCATTGATCTTCAAGAACTGTGGGCCCAAGGCGTGGGCTGGGACGACAGCATACCCACAAAAGAGGAAGCAACGTGGACGAGAAATCGCTCTTGTCTTACCACCTACCTCACTGCCTGAAGCCAAAAGATGCTGTTGGCAATCCACAACTGCATGGTTTCTCTGATTGCAGCAAACAAGGATTTGGGGCCTGCATCTTTCTGTGCTGGATCACAGAAAACGATAGCATCCCGGAAGAGAAGCATCCAACGGCTTGATTTAATGGGTTGTGTTGCCTTATCGAGGCTCTCATAATCAGTTCAACAAGCGCTACAAATAGAACTGGACAGCACCTACTACTAGGTGTACTCAACCACTACATTGAAATAGATTCGGTCAAGCTCGCGTGATTACAAACCATTTGTCGGATCAAGAATAGCAGAAATCCAAGAAGCCCATGACATCAAAGACTTCAGATATATACCAAGTGAATCAAATCCAGCCGATGTCTTGACCAAACCCATCGAATTTGAACAACTCGAGGATTGGAATTTAGGACCACACTTTCTAAGAAAATGTGAAGGTGAGTGGCCGACAGATCTACCGCAGACAAGTGATACACCGCGAGGTGCTGCCAGACTTGAGCGTGAGTTGGCGGTTATTCATTCTTCTTTTGAGAAAAAGGACGTGCATTCTTTTGGAAATCACAGTTCAGGTATTAAATTATCACCAATGGACGATAACATCAACAAGATTGCCAGAGAAGAACATGAATGGAAGAAAATTGTGGCCGGAGTGACGAAAAGCATACCCACTGAACTAAAAGAAGGAAGGTCAGATACAGATATTCTGAAAGATGCAACGATGGCCATTTTTCGCTGTTACCAAAAGGTTACAACTTCGAAGACTGCCAATTCCAGAAGCTTACACCAATGTTTGACAAAGTTTGAAAGTTGTGGAGAGTTGGAGGGACACTCGGAAAAGCTCTTCACATCCGGAATGAACTCAATCACCCTATCATCATCCCCAAGTCGTCTGAAATTGCACCCATCATTGCAACATTTTATCACGAAAGCACACCTTTTTTATTTACTCTATTTATTGATTATCTTTTTCGTATTTCATGCCCTGACTCTTCCGGTTTTACCCTTGATCGTCGTAGGTCTTCACGTTATCCAGACGTTATCCAGAGCGCAGCGTATCGGACCTCTCGTTCGTTGACAATATTGCTATCTTAACAAATAGCATATTTGATGCACAGCAACTTCTTGATGAAGTTGAACGGGTTGGTAAAACGGTAGTCTTGACAATTAACACGATTAAGAGGAAATTTGTTGCTTTAGGCGTAAAACGGGCACACCTTGCTACATCAAAGGTGACACAGAAGGTGTAGATTCGTTCAAGTATCTAGGTTCTGTACTTCCATCTTCTTCAGATGTTTTAACCCAACGCAGAGGTCAGGTTTGGGCAGCCATTAGAGGTCTAAATATATTGGGCTGGGCGTCCGATGTCAACACTGACGTTAAGTTAAGACTGTTCAGACACACAGAGCCTGTTCTATTATATGCTTCTTCTGAACGTGGTTTCTATCAACCTCACTTTTGACCCGACTTGACTCAGCTTATGACTCCATGCTTCGGCATGCTTTAGGAATACATTGGCCCAACTTACTGTCTACTGCTAAACTTGGAAAACTTTCCCCTTCCGCCTCTGCTATTGCTCACCAACATCAGATGTCCTTTTCAGGTCACATCGAAAGATCAAAGTCGTATGCCCCTCAACCGCTGCATGACATCCTTCACTGGCAACCGAAGGAGTTGCTTCGACAGGGCTATGGGGGAGTAGTATCTTTTCATAATGTTTTGTATCATGAATTGTGTTATTTATAAGTTTCTTTGTCAGCTATGTCTGACCGTGATTTGTGGCGTTCTTTGTGTAGCAAATATGTAAGGCGTAAGAGGGACGGCACATTCCTATAATGTGACTGTCCATAATACTATCACGAAAGCGCCGCCGCTCACACAGTTAGTAATAGAGTGAAAGCTGAAACCTTGCAGGATCCATCCTGGATTTGTGGTATTACAAAACTCTTCCTAACAATAGCAGCAAACTATATCCACTGCAGAATACGACATCGTGGGTTATTACGACAACAGATGGGGGATCTGCCAGCATTTCGAGCCGAACCACGGGTAGAACCCTTCAATTCCAGTGCTGTGGGCTACTTTGGATCTCTTAAAGTCAAAGTCAATCGTGATACAACGATATACGGATATGTCGCAATATTTACTAGCACGGTCAGCAGAGCCATACACTTGGAACTTTGTCCTGGAACCACAGGCGGAGCAGATTTAAGTACCGAGAAATTCCTGATGGCCTTTAGGAGATTCGTAACAACACGAGGTGTGAAGACAGGAAAGCTGTGGTCTGATAACGGAACCAACTTTATTGGAGCACAAGCTTAAATCAAAGACATGATCCAATGGTGGGATGAAAGATCGATAAGAGATACAACAAAAAACAAAGGAGTTGATTTTGATTGGAAGTTTAATTGTCCCCAAGCCAGCCACATGAACAGTGTAGTCGAAACACTTATCAACTCAGTCAGGAAAGGGTTGGATGCCATTTGCGGGCTATATGATATCAAATACTTCTATGAAGAATGGTTGACTTTTCTTGATGAAGTCACATATCTCATAAACTCTCGTCCACTGCTGCCATTGAATGCTGAAGATCCTCTGGAAGAGAGTACCATCCTGACCGCAAATTCACTGCTGTACGGCCATAACATGACAGTTCCACAACCACCTGAAATCGACCAATTCAACCCAATAAATCGATGAAGTACATACCCTCACACCTTCTGGAAAGGAACAAGTGGTTCCATGCTCGTGACAACCTACAGACGGGAGACATGGTGATCATCATGCGCAGTGGAATGAAAGGACAGGCTGCACCACGAGTCACCTGGGGACAAGGGGCTTGTCATCAAGACATATCCAGGAACAGATGGTCTTATGCGTAAAGCAAAAGTCAAGACAGAAAAAGCAGAAATCGATCGACCAATACACAACTTGTGTCTTATCGCAAGGGTAAAAGAAATTGAAAATATGGATCGATTTGTCCGTTATTTAGTGACGTATATTGTTACAGGGATAGAGAGGCTAGTGATAGAGAGGCTAATTGAAGAGGGCTAATTTTGACTTTGCACGTGCTTAGCATCAACTACTAACGAAACGAGCCGCACTAAATTAGGAATGGAATTGATAGTTGACATTATTTATTTTATAAAGAAGTCTACAAAAACAATTTGCTTGTAATTGAGATTGAATACACCAATATCCGTATAATAGTCTTTTTTGACTATGCAGCAAAACCAAATTACAAATTACGTGAAAATTAAGAAGGAATATGCTATGCTATGAATCTATGTCAAGAGTAAATAATTAATTCAAATAATTTTCATTAAAAATAATAAAAATGACTCCATGATTCATTCGTTAGAAGACATCAATGGGATTTGATACCCATTGGGTGAAGAACAAGAACCGTCACTCAGCTGGATTAAATTCGGTGGTGTACCAAAAGCAACACTTGATGCGCCTATAGGAAAGCAAACCATATCATCATTAATATACCTGGCTCACAACCATATCCTCATCCTTATATATATATAAATATTGCTTAATTAATCGAGCGTTTATTAACCGATGGCGATTTAAAACTACGATATTGTTTGGCAAGATAGTGTACCTATATATGATATACTGTTATCGATAATGAATTGCATTATCTGCCATTATTACTGTTATTGATTATATGGCAAAATGTTTTTCTTTTTGTAAGAGGCCAGTCAGTTAGAATGATAGGGAAGGAGGCGGGTTGGATTTTCTTTTTGTAAGGGGCCAGAAACGATAGGGAAGGGGGCAGGTTGGATTTTCTCGGGATTACGAAACTCCGCCCAATCTACATTCAATCTGATTAATAATCTTTCGCACCAAAATGAATCGGTTAAATTCTTACGGGGTATAATAAAGGAAGCTTGAAAGTTCCTTCAAGGCTCCACAAGGTTTCGCAGCCCTACGGAATCTAAACCGTCCTCACTGTTTCGACAGTGAATGAATTGGCATCGGTGGTAACAGTATTGACAGTAAGGATTTGGTTCGTATCAGAGAGGATTCTATACTAAAGTCATGTTAGGCAACAATATAATGCCGTTCAAGGCTCACTTTGATGATGCTCGCAAGGGATAGGTATGATCAGATTTGACAGTTGTCACAGCATCTGTTCTCCTTAGCCTCCTTACTTGCGCATTCTCTGATAGGTGGCCACGTGGTACTGCGTTCCATTATCTCAACATTGACATATGGATCAGATTCGCGTTGCATTGATGTTAGAATATCAAGAAGCTCATGAAAATTGGGTCTTCGTTCGGGGTTACCATGCCAGCAAGAGCACATTAGTGAATATCTATAAATCAAAATGGATGGTATAGTGAATTGCCAAAAGTGAATTATAATGGTAGTCATACCTTTCAGTCAATATTGAACACTTCCGTCTTACATATAACATGTTTATCCAATGACTCAATGATTACGAATTTAGTCCATTACTCTGAGCTCAGTTACATGTAAATACGCTCTCCAGACGATTTATTTATGATTTATTTAAAAATTCAAACTGAAATTAATGAATAAATGAGCAGTCTGAATAACGTACCCAAACGTATGTGACGTGACTAACTAAGAGTAACGATTGAACTCGTAAACTTTGACAATTTTCACTTGACTGCATCAATACATGGTCAATTGTATATGCGATATCTTCCTAACATTAGATGGGTTGTTTGATCTTACATTTCATCGGAGCAGCTTTCCGGTTTCTCAAGACGCTCGTTCTGTTGAAGATAATCCAAAAGTTTCCTGTCCCGTATTGATGCGTATGGGAATCCACCTAGAATGAAATCAAATGATTGAATGAGACTTTACGAGGTACAACAAGCCCAGGGGGCTTCCATACATCGACTGTACGGGGACGTGCCGTTCTTAAGGAGTGCCTTTTCTAGATTATTTTGAAATGTTACGGTGTCAATTTAGAGATTTCAACATTTTATAACTTTTTCTTTGTTTTGCTAGTGAAAACATGAAGGTTAAGGGTCTTCATTTACTCCTGATCACATACCAAGAAGAGGGCTTGGAACGAACAAATATCAGAAAAACAAATCTATTTCAACTATCGTATAGACAGTATATGGTCTACTCTATGACTCTACTGAATCGTATTAAAGAAGATAATAGGATACTTGCTTACCTAAAGTGCATATCTCCCACAAAACAACTCCAAATGCCCAACTGAAACAATGACATCAAACAAACAAAATTATCATCTTATAATTAGAATCGTTTTAACCGTTCATAGTATTATATTAATGAGTATTGCAATGAAGTAAAAGCATATACTCAGGATCATCATCGGGATCAACATTCTCATCTGCATGTATAAAACTTATATCTTTGTCACTGTCACTTGCACAAGAACAGACCGCAAATGTTTAAAAAATAGTTTCAATTTTTAAGTTTCTCGCCAATTGGTGGAATTTTCCATGTAATTTTCCACCGGTTAATGAAATCTACCTATCATGTGATCATCAACAATCAGATTTTGGATCCATAAGAAATACAATATAAAGTCGGTACAGCTTCGAATAGCTTACTTTCTTGGATACCTCCTATAATGATAATGATGAGGCATTGACAGTGTCTGCGCGAATCCTTAATAATCTCCATACACGCTAACTTTGGCTATATATATATATATATATATATACTGTAGTCAATAATTACCATAGAAGTATCAGAACACGTTCCAATGAGTATGTGGGGGAATTATAATATTCAATATTGGATTTCATGAATGTGAGGCTTTACTAAAATGAGGCTAATCAGGAATATGCCACATGTATATGATAATAACAGAGGAAAGTTACAGATAACCATGCTTATTGAAGATGTAGTATACATACATATCACTTTGAGTCGTGTAGAGTTGATCTGTGATCGCTTCAATAGATAACCAACGCAATGGGATTTTACCAGCACTCTGCTTAACATAGATCGCACCGATTCTTGACAAACCAAAGTCAGATATCTTCAACGTGTCATGATCACCAATTAAAATGTTTCTGGTAGCCAGATCCCTATGGACAATTCCTCTATCACTGAGATATGACTAAAAACAAATAAACTTGTGACTTCAATTAAAGTGAATTTCTGAATAAATCAGAGGTTTAAAATCAAGCACTGATTGTGTATATACAATTATAGTGTAAAATAATGAACATTTATTGAATAATTCTGGTCTGAAATAATCGGTCCAATCAGAAATGACATAGTGCTTTAAAATGTATTCTGTATGAATTACTTTATTTGTATATGACAACATTTTCTTATTTAAGAAAATATATTCTTCATGAAATGTTCATAGTATTTATTTTCTTGTTTTAAGAAAATGTTTTGCCCAAAACAAGAAAAAATATCTACGCCCGAAAATGGAAGAAGTTCCTGTAATAATATTGAATGCGTAATTTCTTACTTTCATTTATAATCTTTTTGCTCTTTTCCACAGAATGTAGCATTTAATTCATGGTTGCTACATTTTAGCTAACCTTTTACTACCCTATATTGCGTGAATTCAACTCACCATTCCAGATGCAATCTGCAGTGCAAAAGATTGAAGGTCTTTGGCATGGATCCTAGGTATCGACGGTGTGCTGGATGACCGTACTAATCTTGGAGGAAGAAGACCTGTGGACAGATGTACAAGGAAACAATAAATAGCTGCTGCCATATTTAATGTGTTGTAAGTTGTATTACTGATTGAACATAATAGGACTCAATGCTATACAGCAGAGCTTTAAATAATATATAAAATACTCAAAGTTTCACGCCAAGGCGATCATCAGGCAATCTATTCAATCCAAATTAGATCCATCAGGCAATCTATTCAATCCATATTAGATCCATCAGGCAATCTTCTGCCATAGTTATATATTTTAGTTCTAGATCCTTTTTCTGGAAATCAGATTACAACTATTTAGTTATGCGCTTGGATTATGTACATGCCCTCGAATGGTAATTCTGGACTGAGGCAGCAGCGGTTAGAGTTAAATAAGATCTCGAAACATGTACCATAACCATTTCCAGGGCTTTTCATATTGCTATCCTAATTGACGAAAAGGGAACCAAAAGATTGGCAATAGCGATTACAAATTAAATTATAATATTTCAATAAAAATGTAAAAATTAGATCCATGTTTGTCACACAGCAAAGTGAAAAAATTTAAATTATAAGCCAAATAATTAGCATCCTGAGTATATAGAGTATATTATATTGATTGATTGATTGATGGATGTATATTTGTAAATTATCTATTGATATATACAGGCAAACAAAGGAAAAAATGTTGTAAAATTTTTTTTCATTTACATGCAAACTATAATGATTATGTTTACAATTGTTTGAAAAATCTAAAGTGTCCAGATTATTTTTAAAACTTGAAAATGAAGATGTTAATTCAATATTTTCCGGAAGCGAGTTCCACAACGGGATAACACGAAAAAGGAAAGAATTATTATTTATATGCTAGCTTGGACCTGATGGAAGAAAGATTTCGGGATTCATTCAGAGAATGTATAAAATTGTTTAATTGCGGGCTAAAAGTTCAGAAGTAAATGTCATTTCTCAAGCCAAAGTAGTGTTGCGGGTCAGTGTATCACGCACCATCCATGTTCGAAAACCGAGCGCAAAGGCCACTGGTCAATTTCAAACCCTTTATGAAACAATCGATATTGGAATTATCGATGATTACACTAATACACACACACATGCATGAAAGGGCTATTATGTAGAAACATAGAGATAGAAAACATATCATAAATACTTGACGTACTACAAGTAACGTTGTCTCCAAGAGTTGCAGCCAATGAAGTTTTCTAGAAGAACGATGTATAAAAAGCATTCTTAATACAGTAGCATATTGAAAGGCAACATTTGAATCAAAAGATAACAACGGGGACAGAGGGAGGTAATTCCAAATGACAGTCGTGATGTGCGATTCACATTTGTGGAACTTTCTACATATCAAATTCTAATAAAGTGAAAAAATTATTTTGTTGTGTTTCGAATATTTTGCCACATATTTTGCAAGGAATAAAACAGAAGAACAGACCAATCACGATGAAGTATAATATTGCTGTCGCACCATAGAAGAATCTAGTAACTATCATGGCCATGGTCATACAGAGGAAAGACAGTCTGTCGGAGTTTTATATTCACTTCAGAACTTTATGGGATTGTGCACTTTCCTAAAAATCAAACTCTTTTATTAGAGACATAATTCAGGGGACTTAGTCACACGCTGTATACCTACGATTTAAATGCAGTTAGACATAAATGGAGTTTTCTAATTCACTTCAAGTATTTTAATATCAATGACAACTTTCTAAGCAGATAACTATCATTGCAATCTTTCCGATTCATTTTCACGTATATATGCGATTGAAACATTGTTGATGCTATTATATGCAAAAAATATGAAGAGTCTATGGTTTTATTTTCTTCAATCTTAGCCTTGTCATTTACTCGACCAGGCCAATGCTGCAATTCGATTGGCGATCAACTATATAACTATGTGGCCTACATGTGGATATACACCAGGGCCATCGAGAGGGTGAGGGAATGTTGGGGATGATTTCCACGGATCCGGCCAATTTATAGAGCCCACCAAGTTTTTCTGATACATTCTGGATGCGGATTTTAGTTTGGTTGCGAATAGATTTGTAAATGCTTTAAAATACTTTGCAAAACTCTTACAAATTTTTTTAAAGGCCCGAAATTTCTGTTGACAGCCCTTGTCGGGATCAGCTCATTTAAAAATGTATTTTCCTACAGAATAGCAGCTAATTGCTTTCTTTATAGCTCTGATTTTACCTTTCTAAATTTCCTCAAATGGGTTTGTAAATCGCCATTGGAATGGTAATCAACAACCAACGAGCGTTTTCCATGTTTTGTATAACAACCAAGAAATCGAACGATGTTATTGTGAATGCCAAGTTTTTTCATAAATCTGATTTCCTCTTCAAAACATTTTTCATCTTCAGTGATGGCATTATCTTTTTTTTTGAGACACAGAAGCAAATAACAACATTAAATAAAGTGCTTAATAATCGGTTCAAAGAAAAGGACAAACCAAATGTTGTTGATCATTTTCCTACATCAGCGTTGTAGATGCTGTTCAAGAAAATGTCGACAATTTATGAGTGCTTCATTATTGCCAAGCCATCAATTATGTTGGGTAAATAATTAGACGTAAGCGGAACGAGCATCAAGGTTCTGCTCAAATTTGATCTTCAAGGGAAAATCAGAATGATAGAGTGGAGAAGGCCTGTAAATATGTACTGTAAACAATTTTAGTGGACTTTTAATGATGCCAATAACACGCACATAGACGCATCTCATATCCCATGTACCATGCATGTACCATACTAACCATCCAACTGTTTAACAGCTACTTGGGTGACTACATTAGACACATCGGAGCATTGAGTTGTGAGTGAGGCCAAGTAGACAATTCCAAATGCTCCTTTACCGATCACCTGAGAACAAATTCATGCTATATAGTATAGTTGATGATTAAGATTATATGCATGTGCACTTTGTCTTGGTCTAGGGGATTATTTTGTCATAAATAATAAATAATAAGGCCTAATAATTATTCATTTTGTTATGCAGACCCCAAAGTAAATATAGGTTAAACGAATCTAACAAAGTCCGGGTCACCCTGGTCATCCTGCGACTCCTGTCGAATGATTCTTATGATTCCACAAATTTATGTTTTTATCATAAAAATTATGTGCCCCATGCAATAGTGTTTGTGTTGAGTTCAAGTCCTTTATTGAAAATAGTAAATACTTACCCTGGTGAGTTCGATCGTAGATGGATCTATTTCTGTATCAATGATATCATCTTCACCACCAGAGATATAAAGTGGATTGGGATCTAATTCTCTAGGACTTGAAACCAATCAAATCAAAATTAGAGATGCTGTGCAGAGACATCTGGTTGCATGCTAATTATCATATTAATACTCTGCGTGAAAGTTGCATCTTCTTCTCGTCGAATGTTCTTACCATGCTGTTTCAAACATGTCAATGCGCTATTCTTATAGCTACAGTAGTCTAAACTGCAGACCGTTTTTCACAGAGTCCCACCCGAATCGTGTTTTGTATAACCATTGTAACTACAGTCAGGGACGGATATATCCATAACGGATATGGTATATGATTATTCTGTTTCACAAATACTTTACATGTTAAGCATTTTCAAGGCTGTATTATCGCTCTGTCTATTAGTCTGCAAGGACAAATTGCGTTTGTAATTGTAAATGATTTTGCTTTTCCATGCAACGAGTTTTGAGTTCTTGGAAGCAAACAGCGTTGAATTTAGCAAATACGTATATCATGCAAGTCAGTAATTACTTGATTGTTGATCCAATCGCCCGCATGTGTTAAGGTACCTAACGTCAATAAATGACAGAGCTGTAAATAATTAAATAAATAGAGTCAATGACTACACATGATTTCTGTTACTCGGAGTTTCACGATACACATGCAATCTTCAGACAGAGAATAAATTGTATTATTCTTAATTTGTAAATAACAAATCGGTTGGCATGGTAATGTATACATTTCGCACTATATCTGTAACTGACCTTTCATTTCTTTCATAAGAATCGAGATTGTACTCATTCATCACAGTTGATTGGGTTCTAGACACGTGACTTTTCCGATCCAATAATGTCCATCTCACGACGAGAACGATTGTCAATAGAAATATAATCGAAGCAGATGCCACAATTGCAATTAAGATGAATGCACTTTGGGGTGACACACCTGCACAGAAATTACAACACAGTTATAGAATAATTGTTCGTCACTTTTGATGTATATATATGTAATTACTATAAGAACTTACAACCAATTATGTCATTGACTCTTTTAAAGTATTGTAACTTAAATGGGACTGCCTTCAGTTTCTGAATTATTATTTCTCGGGGATCTGAAACCCCGTCTGAAGCCTGATTTGAATATTCATCAGATTCCGTTTGATCCAAATTACTATTTCGAATAAATTTTCGTTTATTTAAAATAAGTTTCTTGTATTATTCTACGTCACCGTATACATTAGCTATGGAATATTTATTTAACTTATAGACTTCGTTTAAACATTCTTTTTTCGCTCTTGCTAATGGTCACGGAAGATGACTGAAATGTTGAGAGTTCTAAACAAATTCGAATTCACCATTGATGTCGTTGATATTGTCATTAGATGTTTCAAAAGGATAGAAGAAGAAGCTAAGCACCAGACTATTTGCTATTAATGCAGACCAAAATAAATAAATGTCATTGTAAAAAAATTGTTCCGTCACGGTCACGCACGGCGGAGCATGAAAATAAACTTTCGTAATACCTTCTTCTTCCGTTGACGTATATGCATTCCCTAGTACCGGTGATTTAGATGTCGCAGATCCTAATGCTTCAAGACAGAATCAAGGTTATTAGAATACAATTGATATTACTGATCTCTTATACGAGCCCTTACAGATAGACATACATGTACGAATAACTATGTGATAAGGAGATCAGATACAGGGGATGCATTGTAACTTTTAGAAGACGCACCACACAGAGACCGAAACCGAACCAGACACAAAATATCCTATACATTAGTTTTAGAATTGGAACATGTCATCCATATACCCTGTAAACCTGTATGTTCCATTTAATTAATCATTAAATTATGCTGATCTATGAGAAAAATAGCAAGAGTAAAGATTAATTGTTGAACATAGATACCGAAAGCAGCCACAGCACATGTTATGTTCTTTAGTGTGAACACGACAAAGATAACCGTAAGAATAAAGTGTATATTCAAGGTAATCTCTCGTATACATCCCCTAGCAACAACTAATTATCTCGATGTAGCGTATATGGTGTAGCGAATCGTGTTATCCGGGGGGTATACGATATGAATAGTAGATATAATACCAAATACGAGCGAAGAGAAATAGCTCAATATTATTATCAACTCTTCGTCGTACAGCCAGATTTAGACAGCACATTTCAGCAATAAGATTATAACATTACAACAACGTTTAACTAGACATTCTATAATGGGATCTATCCCCTGAAATGCCTCTCTTTGTAGAGTTATGCTATACACTAAGGAAATAAACGTTTCAAAGTAGCATTCTGAAATGTTTAGCAATGAGTTTCGGAATAAGCTACACCATTAATTTGCCGATCGGTATGTTTCTAGCTATGCCTATGCATCCAATGCTTGCTCATTTGAAGAATGACAGAAAGAGTTAGCTATACAACATATAATAGGTTAATGTAATCGAGTATATATGTTTTCGTTGAGAGAAAAATGCACTCACCGAAGGCAATGTCATTGAATCGTGTCGCAGGTACAGATAAAAACCTAGCGAATAATTGCGTCCCATTATCACAAAACTGTCGAGATAGTCGTTTCACAAATGTCTGAAATAGGCGAATTGGATTAATGCTATTTCATTATGGCATTGAATGTCTATATACTGAGAAAGTATAATCACTAGACCAGGGTCCGATAAAAGTGGGGATCCTGGAATCTTAGAACCTGGAAGGGTAGAGCATAGATTATAGAATATTCTATAATCTGTGGCTAGAGCAATTTTAGAAGAAAACTGAGCATTTTCTGATTTACAGACCAAACCTCAACAAAAACTTCAGAAGAAAATGTTGAAAACGTTCAAAGATTCCAGAAGGCTAAACCTTTTGTCGGGCATTGCAGCAGACAAGACAAATTTAGCGATATGAGCATATAAATATAAAAATCGTTCAAACACATGAAAGCTAAATAATGCCTATGAATATAACAATACAAACAATTAAACATTCATGCATGGTTCTTGCGTGATACATTCAGTCAATCAGTCAATTAGAATCATACAAGATGACGTGGAGTGGTCTCAAAGCAATCATCCGATCGAATTGATTTATCACCTCAATTGATAATTTACACGTGAGATTGTAGATTGTCAAATTCTGTGATGAACCCTGAAAGGAAACAAGAATTTTTGAACTGCAAAAAAATCAGAAGAAAATCTTCAAGGTTTCTAGGACAATTAGTTTTTGACTGAAAGATGATTTCTATAGGTTGATTCACCTTGAGTAATCCTATAATTCATAAAGATTTCTACATTATGTTTTATGGGCTCAAAAGAGTAGGCCAAAGATCAAAATCTAACTATACTGTAATAGAATCGATTGATCATATACTTATGTCCGGATTATATTAAGGAAGAGAATTCACCGTACAGATGTGCTAATTATAGTGCCATGCTTTTCAGCAACGCAGAGAGTCGTATGTGACTCAAATTCAACAGGGTCGACTCATAGATAATTAAAACTCAAAATCTTGACCCTAATTTGTTGTGATACATTCCTATCACGACGAGTGAGCGCGATAAGATCACCACAACTATCAAGCATTCATCCATAACAACAACACGGTTTCCGAATATTTTGTTCTTGCGAACGAATGCTCGATAGTCATGGTGATCTTTTCGCGCTCACTCTTCGTGATAGGAATAAGTTACACGGTACGACCGTACGACGTCACTTAACTTTCATTCTCTGTTTTTCAAGATTTAAATTCTCACTTTTTCAAATGCCTACTTATCAAAAACCTCTTACCTGTATATCGAAAAAAGTTTGGAAAAGTAATCAAGGTATTTAGTACAACAGGTAAACATGTTGAGTTTTAATTTCGACCGTATTATAGAAGTTGCTATAATTTTTGAGTCGACCCTATTAGAAGTCTCGCTTGTTCGATTCCAAATGACGGCCCATTACCCCAATAGTTATCCAGCTCATGGATAAACTCATATCAATATAGTAGTTATGAGCGATTGATTAACACTTACAGGTTCATTGATAATTCTTCGATTGATTATGAAAAACTTTGATCTTTTCATTGATATCTTATCACCACCAGAGCAATCAACAAAAACCTTCACGTCAATGTCATAAAGATACGTCGCTCTTTCTTGTTCATCATCTTTTAAAATTATTTGAACATCAAATGAATGATTATTGCGATGAGAGATAGATTTGAAATGGATTAAATCCGATGAAACTAATGATGAAATTGAGTCTGAAATGTAGCAAGATAAAATAAATAAAAGGCGACTGTGGTTCAAGGTAAGAATTATGAATTACGAATGTCAACTCAGCATTGACTTCATCTGCACATCAAATTGTTACCATTAAACTTACTAAAATAGTTGTTCTACATCACTATAGTTACTATTCTACCTATTCTATAGACTTAATTCATTTCAGCTATCAGCGTCTTTAATTAGATAGACGATCGGGAATCTAATCCACCGCTTGCTATATAGAATGACGGTATTGGCTAACAAGTCATAGACATTCTGAAAGTCTGTGAGGGTCTAAGCAAAGCTGAGATGCTTGCTGAGAGTTATATTTCATTTGATTGTACAGTATATGCCTAATATATAGGAGGGTAGACATATTGACGTTGATTGTCTTACCGTTGCATCTACAGTAGCCATGAACGCAGTCTGAAATATAAACCATAACAACAGTCACGACTGATCAATGTTTTAAGGAAAAGAGGGAATAGTGAATAAAAGCAATGATATTTATAGGAATATAATACAGAAAGAGAACAACTTTCAAATGTGAAGAACTGTATACAATTTACCTGGAATTCTGAAATATGAGATTGTTTCATAATCTTTAAAAAGAGATGATGGATGACTTTTGATCTAATAAGGCAAATAAATTTCTTTCCACGTCACAATTATATTTTATCGTACAAAAATAATGTATACATACTATGCATTGTACAGTAGATAGAACAACACAAAGGATAACAGTTAGAGAAGGATAAATTAAAGCCCTGGCGAAATAAACGTCAGTTCGTAACAATTTGTCAACATTTACTCTACAATGTTGAGCAGAGTGGATTTCCAAGATGCAGGTGCTGTGGCTCGACATGGTCCCAATGAAAACAAATCGTATGTTGGTTGGTACGTTTTTTTTTTCTCGCAAATCACAAATCCATTTTTCCACAATCTAGAAGCTTCACCTGTATGGTTAGTTAGCTGGTACGTATTTGGTTGGTAATTTGGTCAGATGTCCCTTCTAACGCAACCATTGATGATTCTACCAAGGATTGACATCAAGACGAACTTCCTGGCCGTTACATGAAGGTTTCTTATCCACGGCCGAGAGGTCCTCATAGTTGGAGCAGGTTTACATGACTCCTTTCAGTCTCAAAACAATATATTTAGATATATTGACCAAGGAATTACGAGTAAATTTATCATTGGAGAAGTGACTGTGAAACACTCCTTATACACCAATGATTATAACAAACATGGAATCGTTATCAATATGGAATGTATACGTTATTTCGTCATATATACCTTAGCGAAGTAGCTGCATCCTTGAAGTATTTGAAAAGTAACGCTAGTGTCAGTATCGTCTATTAAAGCGACATGAGTTTGGTTCTAGAAGACAAAACCAAATGACAACAAATGATTCTGCAAGATTTGATTAATGTGAAAATATTATAATTCCTACTGGCTACATAGAATAATTCTCTAGTTTTATAAATATTCAATATGACTGCTATAAGTGCAATTCATGCAAACATACTGCTTTTGTACGACACACCACATTCATACGCTGCGTCCAGGATGCTGGTATGTGAAAAACAAAATAGAAAAATTGGGCTCAACTTTGGCGCCGGTCTTGCCACTTATTTAAAAATGGCTGTATACGACCTCACTTGGACACAATCATATGCCATGATGAACCAAGAGCACCGATGACAACAACGATGACAACACCATGTGCACGAATACATAACGAATATATTGCAGCAGTGGCTAATATCGGGGGGAAAACTGATGGTCTAAATGTTCATATGTATGAGAAATAATAACGCAATCTAGCTTTGTGCCCAACGAGGACTATTCATCCGAACAATTTCGAGAACAAGCTATTAAACACCAAAAGGATTTCACAATGATAATTGATACCTCGTTTACCGCTGTCCAGTGAAAAATCTCAATTTGATGATGACCACTCCATTCATCAACACACTGTGGATCTCGTTTTGAAGACTCTGTTAGTCCCATGGAAACAGTGTATGATGATAACCTTGCACTTCCATTACCAGCAACTAAAACAGCAATGGACAGTAACCATCAAACAAGTGTTGCATTCATGTGGATGTGTATACAATATCTCACGTCGTGCTCTCAAATTGTATTCATAATGATGTCATCCCCATTGAACCTGTTTCACATATCAAATCACTTGGCAGACTTTGGGTGCGCAAAACATGCTCATAATACAGAAACTATACGAGTTGTATAGTGTTTTCAAAAATATCCGAAAATGAAACTCCCCACCTTGCTCTCCACAATCTGCCAATCTGCCGATTCGTGGTTCTGAGTGCATGATTGGGGAAACACGCCTTCATTAAATTAAGTCATAATTAACATATTGGTTTATAGTGTCACTTACTTGAGGGTTTGTCCCAATGTAACCTCGGCTCAAAATAATACGATGTCTTCGTTTCTTTGATGTCAACTGTTAATACTAATTCACTTGGTGGGCATGGACAATACTCAATACGTTCAAAGTAAAATGACGGACACAATTCAACTGGACAGGAATCTATACGATGGAAGAAAAAATGAATACGATCCTTGTGGACGGATTGATATTGAAATGCATTATATCATATTCACTTCACGGATTAAATACCAGCTCGTATTGATAGCTTCCATTATATAGCTTATATTAGGTGAGAAGGATACATTTGATTTACCTTGATGGACAATAAATAGGCAACTTACAGGGTTACAAGGTGAAAACATCATGACGGATTAGAACATCGTCCCTTGACGACATACATATACAAGTAAAGGTGTCAGATCAGATTTATCCATATACAGTTATCCAAAATTTCCATTTTAATCAATTATTAATTACTAAGCAGTTATGGAATGCCTGTCGTTCTCAATTGGATTTAATGCACCAGGGTTGAGTAATGACACAAGAAAAGGTATCAAAGATTTCAGCCTTTCGAATATTTTAGAATTACAAGAAAAGTAGAATTAAAATTAAATTATGTTAGCATTGCACTATGCAACTTTATTATACAGTAACATAGCATACCTTCTATTCATGCAAAGATGACTGTGTTTAACATCCAACTCTCGTCAACCACCAATCACTATCTATCCCGGTAATAGATTTACATAATACATAGTCCCAGGTGGAGTACTTCCATACATCGGCATTATGAGAACGTGTCATTCTTAAGGGATGACTTTCTACAGATTAATCGTGAATTTTACTGTGTCAATTCGGAGCATTTTCGAAATTTTGAACCTTCCTCTGCTCTGGATGGTACCAAGATGAAAAGTTAAAGCATTCTTCTGCAATTTTTTAAATTTTAGGGTCTCACTTATCCCCTGCTGTAAAATTGTACTGCCCTCCTAGATTTCTGAAAATGGGGCACAACTCTGTCTAAAAAATATCGAAATCTCCCCTCCCCGGTATATAGTGCCTACCTTTGGCTTTTATGATCTCTTTCCATAATAGCTGCACACTGGATGTGTTTTGATCGAATAGAAGTAATGATAAATCATAGCGGGCATTTGCTACTAAACCATTCAACGCAACTGAACTGCTTAAAAATAGCTAGAAGGAAACCAAAGTACACACACTTGTAATTTTTACGAATAATGAATAATCAGTTACATACTGAGCACCTCAAAGTACGTATGTATGCATGTTAGTTCATGTTGTAATTGTAAGGCCGTTCTAAATATTGCATAATCCTTTCTATTATCAGAACCGGTGAGACAGCAACAACAATATGATGGTAAATCTAAGGACTTCTATGACAGACCTCCTATTAATGATATTCAATTGTAGAGATGGATGGTTCTGATGAAACTCATTGTTTATAAGTAGTAGGTGTAATTCCCTGCTATCGGTTGCCTACCTTTAGACACTGCTGTGGCGTTGATTGTATGATCCCTTGGCCAGAAAGAGACTCAGCATTTGCGTCCACGATCAATAACAAAGACGAGCCGTTATATTGTAGAGGGATATCTCTAATGTTCACTTCAACACTGTTCCATGTAACAAGCAACACTTCGGCGACGATCATATCATGTTCTATAATATTAGTGCAAATAAATAAAAATACGGTGGGTTATCACACTCTCGTTCATATTACGCAGATGTTTTGGAGCAGCAGTGCTTGGGTAGTGCATAGTTGTGTAATTGTGCAATCGAAAAATATGCTTAACTTCATCGTACCTTTAACAAGTGTTGCATTTCTACGGCTTTGGACGAATGCAATGTCACAGTCATTCTTTTCCTATGTTGTAAACCAAAAATATAATACAGATTCTTATCCTTATTTTATATTCGGATCAATAATGTAAAACGAGCTGCAAATGCTCATTTTGGTAACGAATTCACACCCTGGGGGTGTGGGGGGTATGACAGCCCCTCAATAAAAATTTTGAAACAAAACATTGCAGAAATCGTAAAATTTTGAAGGTATTACAGCTCTATACTGAAGCTCCCAAAAATACCACGGCTTTTCTCGGGGAAAATTGACAACACTCCCCTAAGGGTCAACAAAATTCGATGTCAACTCATTCGATGTCGACGGTAAGGAGGCTCTGTCATTGTTGTTACATACATAGCAAAGTCATCCTCTCCCTGACACAGTGGCCAACATCAAACGCTTAGAAAATATACATTTACAAACCAATATACTGTATAATACCTCATCTAGCCCATTAGTATCTTACGCTGAGAACATATCTAGCATAGACTCACTATTTTAAGTGTAAAGGTGATCTAATATATATTATAATAGCAGTACTGATGAAGGCGAATGGCCAGAAACATGAACATGTCTGCTGATAATATTATATTGTTCATCCTCATTCAATTTATCTACTTCATAACAATACCCCAAACCTACTCCAAAACAATGTGATTAAAATTGTTATGATTTGTTCTTATTTCTGCCGTATATGAACAGACGGTCCTGTTTCTTATCATCTCCATGACATCATATCACAAATCTTACAATAACAAAAGCATCAATAATCAAGTAAACCGCCGTCAAACTATTTAATATTATATTTCTCGATATTACCAACGGCTATACAGATAACAACGTTTACATGATCCATGATGTCAACCGTATTCCTAAACAGTTCTATAGTAATTTCATAGAGGGTAAATTCAAAATGAAAAGTAAAACAATTAATGATGATAACGATGATGACGAGGATGGTGTATTCGGCAATTCGACAGATATAAGACTTCATGCAGAGACGAAGGCTCTCAGATAGATTTGAGAATTTTTAGTATCACGAACTTCAAGCATGTACTGTAAAATTGTGACTGATAATTATTTTTGATTTTTAGTAACAAGAAGTTTCGTAAATATTTTTCCCATTCAATAACTATCTTCGATAAGACATGTCTGACACTGTTTTGTCTTACATCAGAGATACTCAAGGCCTCCTTCATGGTGAAACCAACGATAGTCTTCAAATGAAAAAGAACCATCAGACTTCACCGAATAAGATATAATCATCTTACTATATCGGATATGATCTGTAATCAGGAACGTTATGCATCGGGATTTTTGGCGGCTACCCACTATACTGGAGCATCAGATAACGTCAAAGATATTGTAACAGAAAATATCACCTTGCTTTATATACGTAAGGAGAAGCACGTACATTAGAATCGGATTGAAAACATTTAGATTGCAAGATTATATCAGATGATCGGATTGGTTAATTAATATCATTGCTATGTTCATTATAAGATTATATTTGAAGATCGACCGCAGACAATGTCCTTCCTATTGATGATTAGAGATCACTGGTGAATATTCACAATTTGAAGTTGCGGTAGTCGTAAAAACAAACTGAAAATTTCCCATCAATCATATCTCCAAAAAACTGTATAAGAGCATATCTAAGTGAATTTTTAATCAAGTTAAAAGCAATTAATATGGGCCCCGCATATTTTCAAGCACTGAAAGGCAAACACAGGATAGGTTTTTTAAATTTTACTATCGCTATACGTGCAGCGTGGAATAAAACTAACACAGATGTAAAATTATAAAAGAAAGAAATTAAAATTGTCTAGGTGGTTGAGCTTGATACGTAAATTTACAAAATTGTAACTAAATAAAATTATTTAGGCGATGTTTGAAAATAGGTTAAGATGGGGATGATACGACATCTTCAGGAAGTGAGTTCCAAGCATTTCTTGAATGCAAAAACAAAGAATTTAAAATTGTTGTACTTTTTGGTACATAGTACTGAGCATAGACTTTTTTGAATGTCCACGCGTTATCAGATCTCGTGGTTTTACATAGAAAAGTATTTGATTTTCTAAATCAACCAATTAGCCATTAATAATTTTATACATCATAATAATGTCAGCTGTTAATCTACGAAACTCTGATGAATCAATACTTAAAATGTGAAGTCGGTCTTGTGTAACATAAATGCTTATTTAATATGAAAAAATGAAGAATATGAAGAAAATGATCTCCTATCGCACGAACTTAATCATCTAATTAAAGGCAAGGCTCATTTCTTTGCAACAGAGGTAAAGGAAGACATATAGTGGATTGATTAATGAATAACCTTCTATTACACTCATGTTCTATTGTCAGGCAATGAGCACAAACGCCCATCAACATTCCTTCGCACCCCAAGTAATCTGATCTGGCAAGAGATGGGATGTCTGCATCTGCATGGATACAGTAAATTTGCTGTACCTATACATCAATGAGTCATTGTAATCAGCCATCACAATAACTCAAATTGCATGTGAAGTCGATCATCAATTACCAATGAGTTTCGTATAAAAAAGAGTGACCATCGGCTTTGCAGTTGAGTATAGGAATGCAATAAGAATACTGAAGATATTACCAAGAATAAAATCAATAACTATTGGATTAGACTAGTCATGACTAGTAGTTAGCTGCATAGTGTGTATTTCGACTAGATAAATTCGTTGAAAAGTATTATTAGAGGATATTGAATCATTTATACATAACCATTTCTACTGTACTAAGCATTAGAAATATCTCTAATTAAATTAGAAATGATTGCAGCTCGGATTATAAAGCAGATAGAATTGAATAAGTGCAATTCGAATTGAGCTGCTTACCTCATTACCGTTCATAGTAATTATGTCTTGGAGGCAATTCAAACATGACAGAGCCCCAATGATAATCATGAACCAACATTTAATGACATAGACTTTCATCATTTTTCATTTAACCAAGTAAATTGAGATGAAGTGTTTTCATGTGATATTATATATTTGATAGCATATCATATAGTAAGATATCTATTTTATCAAACATAAAATCACTTGAACGTGTATCGTTGTATGAATTATTCAACAGCGGTAACATTCTGATCAACACTGCAAGCTGACATATAGCATCCCCTAATAAAAATGTGCAAACAAGACTTAACTGATTTTAAACATATCAAATTCAAATAAGTCAATAGACACCCAAGCCTCCGGTCCAAAAGTTAAATCGTACAATGCAATATTTTATATGTAATTGGATTGAAAGATGGATTTAAAAATTGAAATGTAGTAAAATATTTCCTCAAAAATTAGTGCATTAGTTCTCCCAGATGCAAAACACTTGAAAAACACTTAATGGTTGTACGCTGTAGCAATATACGTTATAGGCCATTAGATTATAGATAAACCTGATAATATTATATGTACAATATATTGAATGTATAAATGTTTTTGTATCTTGCTGCAAAATGTCTTCACTGCTGTAAAAATGGTTTTCTTATCAGATTTACAAAGCAAACCACTATACCACTAATTACTAACGAGCCTTTGATCAGTAAAATCATTTCTACGAATTCGAAAACGCTCCACAAATGCTGATGATATAATTATAAACATTTGGTTTCCTCCAAGTAGAATATTAGAATATTAGGTGTTAATATTAGAATATTATGTAATAGAAAACGGATCTGGGACACTGCACCCTACATGTTTTATCCAAATAGTTGATGCATTCTGTCATCCTATCGACAAACGCCGTATGTAAGAAGAGACCTGGAAAGATTGAACTGGATTTTGCTATACTGTGTAAATTCGTCTTGAACCTGTCATTATAGGTGAGTATGCAATGACGTAGAACGATCTAATTCTAAGTAACAGATGATCCTTAATTTCCATATAACAATTGTCTCGTGAAAATCTTTCGTGAAAGGAATTAATATAGTATGTGTTTGAAAATATGCAACATACATTATTCGTGTCTCAAAGATCAATTGTACCCAGTCCTCGTTACTCACAGGTGACCCGTATAGTAAAATGTACGTCTATTATATATCTATATAATTATCTCCTCTTACAGAATATGTGCATAATGTACACTGAACCATTGTTGTCATTTGATGTAGACTAATAAGTGAATGATCAATAATTACCATCTATATAGGGTGATGACATTACTTTCCCCACTCTGTAATATATGGGCCTGTATGTACACATGTCAATTACACAATCGTCATTCAAACGCTATATAAATGATAACGTAGTACACACTGTTAATTGGATTTCAGTACAATCTAATTGTTTCATAATAGTGTAGGTTTTTTCAATCCACCTGGAAATAATAATCTTTCTACGTTTCATGAGCATGTGATACTTTTGAAAAGAGAGCCTTCGTTCTAAGTGTAATGGAATGTGGATATAAGAATGCATGCATGGGTAATATTAGCCATCTAATGGTAAGTACGCAAATAATAAACACTATAGGTACAATCATGGTACAATATGGGTTCATCACCTTAGTTAAGACTATGGTCTGTTGGTGTTTATATATAAACTTGTTTATATTGTATACGTCATATAAGGACAGATGTTTCGAGAGTCACACGTGATCCACAGTGACACATCATCGACCTGGAATCAGGATTCAATACAATTATTATTCCTTCCAGGATTCTTAATTTTGAATCCAGAATGTCCGCATTTTTCTGCTAACAATACGAACAGAAGTAACTGAATATTGCAAATCACCTCCATAGTAATATGAGGACTGTACCTCTAGGATATTCTTGAACGCCCTTGAAAATTGTTTGAAATGCAGAAATATCGCGGGGGTCTAAAGCAGATAAAATATGAAATATTTGAAGACTGAGATGATTTTAATCGTCGTAGCACTTAAGTTTTGAAATAGTATTGAAATTAAGGCTATCATCAGCAGGCTAAGAAAATCAACTTGTTCGTATCCCATATGTCAAGACGGTTATGTTAGGTCATAATAGGTTTAATTAATGTTTTGTGTCAAATATAATTCTACGGGCCTGCTTTAAGCAAATCGAAGTTCTCTTTCTTGGTCTGCATTGCAATTTGCATCCGCATTCAGACACGTTTGTGTGCATTTCCAAGGAGGAGTCTTTCTATATCCACCCTGCACTCTTGAATGGAAAGATCACTCCCTTTGCACTGAGTAAAGCACGTTAGTAGCATTGTAATAATATAAACTAAACACATTGTAAAATTATTTCTTGGCTTACTATAGACTTTAAATCACTGTATTTTGTTTGTACAACTGTGACAATTTATGGCTCTGTACAACATTCAGATCCTTATATACGCATTATGATACGCATAGTTCAATCAAAAAATATTGGTCTATGAATTTTGATTGCTGAAATAACGATTAAAAAAATAGCTGCACTGTAAACATATTGATTTTGAAATCTAAAGGCACCGCAGAACAAACGCCAACGCTCACGAAGATAAAGATAGCATTCCGTAGTAGCAGTACTATATTGAAGGGTTACTGCACGGGAGTCGTGTTTGGGTTCTCTGATACCAACATCCCAAGTGCTGGTATCAGAGAACCCAAACACAAGGCTGCCGTGCAGTAACCCTTTTGTGAAATAAAACATATTTTTACTATTTTTAAACGAATTTAACATTAAAGATTTGACTGATTAGATCAGTGTTCTCCTATAAATCTTCACGTCTTCGTCATATTTTGCCTTTCTTCGAATCACAGATCCAGAGTTACACTTTCGAACCACTTTAGATTCTTTCGAACGATATGCTTTTGATCTGTCTTTCTCGTTTCTGCTGTTTTGCAAACTTTTGCCGGTTTCGTGGGGCTATTTTTATCTTGGAATACCACTATATGACCAAACAAAATGAAGCGAAGAAGAAGAATGCCTTTAATTAAAATATTATAAAATAATTATATATCATCGGACGATGCTAAAGTTATTCAAATTTTGTATTAAATCATAAAATTATGGCTTTTGGCTTAACGCCACTGATTTTTATTAAAGTCTTTTATATAGATCAGTGCTTGAAGCCCCAAAACGCAACAAAATAGCAACAGAAACAAAATGACATTCACCCGGCAAACAGTGGGTGGAACGGAACGTACAGGGGGTTTCAAGAACGTTCTACGGGACGTTCAGGGGGGACGGACGAAAATAAACGTTCACGGAACGTTCACTGTTTGCCGGGCATACGAAGAAAGAGCTTTGTTCGATAGAGCGCTTAAAATACCCTTCAAATTCAAATTAGCACCATTTGGAAAAGAGGCGTTCTGGGTTTGGTCACTGTTAGGCAAGCTTCAAATATTATTTTGAAATCTATTGCTTAGAATACGCAGTCTATAAAACGTAATCACTAGTTATATAATATCAATTATAATCCGATTCTTTAAAATGAAAAGTCAATACCAAAACATTTTGAAATTTTACTTTTTATTTATTTTGAACAACAAGTTGAATCTCGCCGAAAACGTTGTTCAAAATAAAAATAAAAATTTCAAAATTGTTGGTATTGACTTTTTCATTGACAATAATACAGTTAAAACAACTTGGACTTTACGAATCCGATTCTATACATGACTAAGTTCTGATTTATTAATGGATATAATTATGTCATGCATTACGATGAATACAGAAGAACTCATAAACAAAACGCATCATCAGTATAGGTATATGCATCAAATACAGTATATGCGAAAATGAACATTTAATTACATCATAAGATTGACAATGTTAGAACATATAAAATAGAATAAATAGACAATAATGGAAATGAAACATAGAATAAAAAATCTATTCGTTAAAATTCGTTTTGATTGTAAAATACTGTTTATAATAATTAACGATTGGTCTTGGGATGATTTGAGAGATCCATTATTATCAATTATATAATCTGCTTTTGATAATTTATCAGTTAATTTCATTTGGCTATTAATTCGTAACAATGCCTCATCCATTGATAACTCATTTCTTTGCATTAAACGTTTCAATTGAATTTCATGATCACTTTAAAAGGAAATTCAAACAATTTAAATAGGTTTGCACTTGCTTAATGGATTTTACTTTTATATTTAAGTGTATTCAATGTCCATGAATATGCTTATATTTAATTTATATACAATACAGATGATAATTATTTTACTTGTGAAAATGAAATGTTCATGAACGTTAAATCGTCCTGGAATATTCATGAACTCTTCATGAACTATATGTGAACAGTTCATCAAATGTCCATGAAAAGGTTCATAAAAACAGTCATTTAACATTCATGAATTTATATGAACTATTCAATTTTCATTAAATAAAGGTGTTCAATGTTCATGAACAGCTAATGAGGTTCATGAATAGAACATTTTTATGAAAACAGGTCAATTAACATTCATGAACTCTATATGAGCTGTTTAAGCCTATATATAGTGTTCATGAACAGTCTGCACGTTTCGTGAATAGTTCATGAAGTTCATCAACAGTTGATAGAACAAGTTATATATTTTTACAGTGGTAGCCTATAGGCCTGCACGATACATGTTTTGTAGTAAGCAAATTCAATTATTTCAGATAAAATCAAGCTTCTATTAGGGATATTAGGTTGGGTCAACACCAACACCAAAACCATGAAAATGGCATGAGAGTGTTGTGAAAACACCATGAAAATGTGAACAAATGAAAACCACAAATTTTTTAAGCCACGCAAAATATTGAAAACCATAAAAACATCGATATTCACGATATTAAAATGTGAAAATGCCATGAAAACACAATGAAATTTTATGATTTTTTTTCATGGTTTTTGCGTCAGTAGTGAGTACTGTACTGCCATATATATGTATAATGTATATTTGCAAAAAGCTGCTACAGAAAATAAACACGTCCAACGTCTTTCATAAGTCGGTTAAATATTCCAGACAAATTTTCAATTGTTTGAGTTTCTGTGAGCCAGAATCTACAATCTACATAGATTACTTCCTAAATTAAGGCTACGTTTACACGAGAGCAAAAACCCGGGTTTTCAAAAGTCTTTCAAAAGTCCACTTTCAGAAAATTCAGATAGGGTATCAGTTTACACAAGAGTAGATTCATCTATTTTGTCTAAATAAAGTGCTGTAACTTCATCATTTCTTATCGGTTTTTCGTTGAAATTGGATTTTTATAATTCTTCGTTTCTGTAGCTTCAGATAGATATGTTCTTTTTATTTAAACCATTCGAAATAAGTTTTTTTATTCATATCTAATTAAATTCCATTGGAATTGACACCGCTTTTGTAAATAAGACATGTTAAATACATGTTATTCACGATTTTCTCTTGTATAAACGGATTAATTGAATAGTTTCACTAAACTATAGTATTTTATCCTAAAACAGAGCCAAGTGGTTGCCAATATTTACATGCCGTATCGCCGCAAAATGAAAGTGGACTTTTGTAAACCTGGGTTTTACATAAATCTCTGTTTAGACCATAGAAAAACCCGGGTTTTGCAAAGTCTGGCTTGAGAAACCCGGGTTTCCTATCCTTACTTTCAAAAGTCCTGATAGACTCGCTAAGCGGACTAATTTCCTCTCGGGTTTCCTGTTTATGTCTAGACGCGAGGGCGATCCAGACTAAAATTCACCTGGGTTTCGTAAATCCACTTGTCGTGTAAACGCAGCCTAAGAATTTTCATTACATTTCATGCAGCCAGCAAATCAATGTAGCCCGGCAGTAAGAAGTGTTTATATAGCAAGGTTTACTCACCAGGCAACAACAATGGTCTTATGCATGAACAATGCCTTTTGGAGACCAGTTTCAAAAAGGAGTGGCACATCAAGTATAACAACTTTATAACCTGAATCAAGTCAAAAATAAAAACATTATTGTAACATTTCATGAACATTTCAAAACTAGATTAACAACTCATACACATCTCCTCAAAAACGGTTGATCGAAAATTTGCGAATGTAAAATAGCTAGGCGTGTTTTGTGTTTAGAAGAACAAATTTTGAACATGGTGCCTAAGCTCTTTTACATTGTTTGTCATTGATAGTGTGGCCTTGATGAAATGGTAATTCAATTCCTGCTGTGACTTGACTTCATAAAATCTATTTTTCGTTTATCTTCAAAGCTTAACTTACTGTTACCAACATTTCCCTTACAGTGTAGCCTATGCAGTTTATCCATAACCAAATAAAGAATTCATAGCCTGACTCTCATTATGACATGGTAATTCAAATTCCTGCTGTGACATACCGGTAACTTCATGAAATCTGTTTTACATTCATTTTCAAAACTTAGGTTCCTGTTACTAACATTTCCCTTAGAGTGTAGCCTAGATGCAGCTTATCCATAACCTAATAAAGAATTCATACCCTACCTCTCATGAATGCAATCCATATCTTCCATAATATTGATTGTTGAATATAATGATGCGTGATTCTGTTTAGTTTGATTCGTTTTTCTTCATTGCTAAAAACAACAGCTGCAAGAGAATCACGATCAAGGCTGCCATTGTTCAATAATACTTCAGATCCAAAACAAGAAACTAACTCCTTCAGAGCTGGTGTCCCAGGTTCGACAACTAACAAAATCAATTTAAAAATAAATCACTAATATTTGAAGGCCTATATACTTTATATAGCCTTCCAAAATTCCAGTTACTCTTCAGTTTCAAGGGCATATTTAAAGTAGATCAACGTTTGGCTCCCAGTTGGATTTTCAAATTGAGGTCTTAACCGTCTTACAAATTGTATTGTCTGCCTCATAGGATGATGTCAAGATGTTGAAAAGAGCCAGAGATTTGCAGAATGCTTAAATTGATTCAAAGCTTCCAAAGATGCCGCAGAGAAAATTTTAATGAGGCAAACAACACTAGTCGACATTTTCTGCTTATTTAGATCTGAATTATTTGTAAGATACAAAGGAAACGACTGCATCGAAGAAGTCATATTCAGAATTAGTCATTAGAATAAGGATGAAACAACGTGAGCGTGTAACATAACATTAGATCTACTTCTTCAGTTCCTTTCCTGTTTCTAACTCAAAACATTTTAACTTTGCATGATTACATACCGCTAAATTTCTTGCTATTGTTCATTTTTGAGTTCCATCGTTCTCTCTACCAATCAAATTTAGATTTCATTTTTTGCATCACTTTTTGTATTTGGCACGATTATCTGAGCGTTTGCACTGCTATCAAAACAATTGGAGAATAATAGCTTGTATCTTAGCCAATCAGAATCGAGTATTTTTTTCATGTATATTATTCTAGCAAAAATCAGATTCACATGCATGCAAGGTTTCCCTCTTGGGGGGCTTTCGGTTCTTTATGATGACTTTTAATGGCGCTAGCTATGCTTTAATGTTCAATATTACAAAAAAGGATGATACTCTCGGGAAACAAAATTTGTTTATATTTGAAGAGGAACAACGCTAGGCCGAGTCAGGCACAGCAGGAGGACTACATGAGAAACGAACAACCCACCCTGTCTTGCAATGAGGTCAGCATCAATCACACAGCATTCAGTATTGCTAGAAAGCCAACTTGAAATACTGCTCTTTCCTGTCGCTATTCCACCAGTAAGTCCAATAATTATCATTGCAGATCTTGCAAATATGAAGTGATTATAACATTACAGTAATAGCAAACAAAATCTATATACAAATTCTCTGGTTATATTATACTGAAAATGCAAGTGGAAACTTAGCCAATACCGTAAAGAGGTTACCCGAAAGAGAGGTATCTTCATCATTGAAAATAGTTTTTAAAGCAATGGCTGACCATACGATCGAAACTCAGATATCAATGTAAACAATCCGATCAATGATTTTGTGGAAATTTTACTCAATTTTTATAATTGTTTGCATAATTTGTGTTATGTTAGGATTTATTCAATGGAATTATATCTACGATTTTGGATCAAAGCTACTAACAAACAAAGGATCACGCCTTTTGGATAGAAACAAATGGAGTTCTTCTGTAACAGAACAAACACAGCAATTTATCGAGAATTCGGTTGGAGTACAAAGTTACACACATTTTAATGTTACTTCAAGTCTTCCTTTGGAATCTATAAGAAGTAAAAATAATGGTTCTTTATTTTCCCCTCGTAACAAAACTATCCTGCTATATACTCCACTGTTCCAAAAAAGTTATTGGTATGGTCTAGAAGAAAATAATTTACAAGATTTTATGAATAGAGCAAAATGTGAGGTTAAATTGTGTACGATCACTTATGATATAGATTCAACGTCATCTGCAGATGCATTAATATTTCATGCAAGAGATATTCCCAATTCTGATTATTTATTTGACATTTCTCGTGATCTAAGAAGATCCAGCCAGCGTTGGATATATTTTACATCTGAAAATCCTGAACATACAGACGATCCTTCCCCTTATAATGGATTATTTAATTGGACAATGACTTATTTAAGTGCAAGTGATTTACGATTACCTCCAAAATTATATCAACCGTTAAACAAGAATGATATTAAACCCAAACTAAATTCTGTAAAAAGAAAGAAATTAATCCTATGGATAAGTAGTAACTGTGGCTTAATTCGTGATGAAGTTGTTTTTTATCTTCAAGAATTATTACCTATCGACGTTGCAGGGGGATGTGCGCATAAATTTGATAGGATTGTCGATTGTTATCCTACAAATGAAAATTGTACAGATACAATGAAGCAATATAAATTTTATTTAGCATTTGAGAATTCAATATGTACAGAATATATAAGTGAAAAGTATTGGAGACAAAGTCTTTGGTATGATTTAGTACCTATCGTGTTAGGCGGTGGTCCCTATGAAAATCCAGATTTAGCAATACCTGGATCTTACATTAACGTTCAAGATTACCCAACGCTTGAGAAATTAGCTGATTATATATCATATTTAGATCAAAATGATACTGCTTATAATGAATATTTCAAATGGAAAAATATTTATAAATTATGGCATCCTGTATTTGGTGATTGGCCATACGCAAGTTATTGGGTCTGTGAACTCTGTCGAATGCTTCATGAAGATTTACCCCATAAGGTCTATAAAGAATTATCAAAATTTTGGAGTTTAAGAGATAGCTGCTATATGAAAGACGCTTTTATCCACTTATTATTAACTGGAAAACATTAGTTGGCTGGACCTAATAAAAAGTCTAGTAATAATTTATTTCTATTCAAATCTTGCACTCTTCTGTTTTATTCATAATCGTCATAATTAGGCAACATTTGTTATTCGTGAAGAAAGAGTCACAGTACCCAACAGCACAAAGACAAAGAATATTGCCAAAACCTGTTTGCACTCTCTTAAAACGCATGACTATCTATTTGCTAAATTAATTGTGACCTATATAATATGCCAAAGATTGTTCACTCTAAAGCCCCGGCCAAATTACTTTTTATTTCACCAACATTGTTGGATTTTGTTGAAAATTTGAACCTTCCTCTGATTGGTCAACAATGACGTAGCTTCTCTCAGGATTGGTGGGCTCGATTGACTAGCTTCCAAGCCTCAAAATACCAACCGCTGTTGACGAAAATGAACTCAACAAAATCCAATGAATGTTGGCGAAAATAAAAAGTCATTTGGCCACCCTCAAGGTGTTGGCGAAAAAACACAAAAATCCATCGGATTTGATGAATGTTGGCGAAATAAAAAAGTCATTTGGCCGGGGCTTAACTTTCATTATATATCATTGCCTCTCCTGATGGCTTTTTTCACTTTAATTAAATACTGCTGTACTGCATATTGTATTTGTTTATATTGAATGCAGGCTGTTGCACCGAAAGTCCGTTCGTCACGGAGATTATCACGGCCGTGAAAAAAGCTTTCTCCAAAATTATATCTGAATGGCTTCTGCACCATGTAACATTGGCAGATATTGGGACCACAATTATTTCCCTAAGAATTTAGCGTTTATTTACAATTCTTGTGCGATACATTATCAAGTTTGATTAAAAAGTGTTATAAAAATAAAGGGTATTAGCGATTGTTACTAACGGGACTCACTTTTATACTCGACTAGAGTACATGTTCTATTGCTATTATCTGTCTTTCCTACGAACATAACATCTAGGGTACCGAAAAAATATGCAAATATGTCAAGCACCCCCACACTCGATAGTTTGTATTTTTGGTATCAAAATTTAGCTAACAATTAGCTCACAATTGCTCAGTGGTCAAATTTATGCTCACACATTAGTTTTTTGGAATAGCTTTTTAGTGATTTCAAAAACAGTAATGAAGTCTCGCAGAACATCAACACAAATAAAATTTCGAACTTCATTTCATTCCTACAACTGGCTTAATACCTTAAATAAAGATGACGAATGTATGAAAGTTGACGAATTTATGAATGATATATAACTGAATATATAACTCGATATATACTGAAACGTGATAAAATGACATCTCACTATACAGAAGTGTGATTAAATGACGTCTCACTTTGTAGAAGATGCCGAATGTCGGCTTCCTTTGATGGTCGTTGCACCGAAAACGTCATTCGGCGCAACGCCTGTAGCCCGTTTATATTCCGGTACATTACAGTTATGCCATCGACGCACCTGTTTCACACAAAAACTCAGTTTGTTGTAGCAAACTTCTTGTGTTTGGATTGTGTCATTATTAACACTTTGAGTGTTTACCTTTTATGAAATCGACTATGAATTTCATAGCGATGACATTGATTGGAGCAAATTTGAAAAATAAACAACTTTGATTATTTCAAAAAACCTGAAAGATTATAGCCTTCGTCACAGACCAAAACATTTTGGTGAACATTACCTAACGTTCTTGAAATTTTTGGTATGTGACAATTGACAAAGGCTAGAAAGATTACTCAACTCCAAAATACTGAAATTTGCAATTTTGAAAGTCAAGCAGGCATGCTGCAGCTTACTGTTCACAAATTGTGTCTGGTATCGGCAGTCCGCATTTTAATTAGCCCTGGCTTTTATTTACCGTACAGCACAAAAGCACAAATTTTTCAACATAATATTTTACTGTGTTTGTTATTAACAGTCAATAGTTTTCGGTTATATTAGAAGTGTTTTGTCCGCACTAGCCAGACAGCTGTTAGCAAATCAAATTGCACAAACATTGAATGTGTTATACTGTATATACACATTCGTAAAGTAGCTGGATACCATCTAGCGAAGATAAACTGTGAAGTAAGCACTTTTTAAGATTTGGTGGAAGGGTGAAGAAATCAAAACAAATACCACAATTGTGTTTAAATATACATTGATGTATTTGAAGATATTTATTGAATGCTACCAGCATTTGAAGCAATCCTTGGCCATAGATCAGCACATTCCTTTGCTACAGGTCCAGTGATGGCGGAGCCTACAGTGGAAACATACGAAACAAAAAATTAGTCTGCATTTGAGGCAAGTAAGCAGATTTAGAAACGCATGATTGTTTCCAAGGATTTTGATGATTTCTAATTTCAATGTGAAAGGGCAATAGGTCTACAACTCATCTTTTATTTTCTGAAACACAAGTATGAACCCTTCATCCAGTTTCCAGAGCGCTGGAGCAAGTTCAGAATAAATCCTCAAATGTTATAACCCTTTTGTAACACATTTTTCAAACTGCAAGCAATTTGAATGAGGGGGAGGGTTTGAACAATCAACATTACCTTTCATTTCTCCTTTGTTGTTGACAATTACGCCCGCATTATCTGCAATCAAGTAAAAAACAAAACGATTTCCTTACCACAATGCATGAAGTCGAAAGAAGAATTCAAATTTCAAAACAGTCATCTGGATTATTAGTAATCGATTTAAATGGGGAAAGGCAATAACTAGACTTGAAGTTGTGAAAGACAAGGGTGAAAAAAGTCTAAAAATTCTAAGACTATGAACTAAATTGAAAAATATAGTTACTTGGAAACATTGTTTGAGATGCATATTAATCGTGAACGACCCCTTGAAAGCACTCCAAACAAACTACTGCAGTATACAATGGACAAGAAAAGAATCAATAGGTCAAGCATCCTGCACCAAGAGTCGAAGAGATCTACTAAAATGTACAACCTATCAGTACTTGCAGACCAAGTAATAATCAGTCATGGTATAGTACAGCTTTGCTATGCATCACAATTAAATTACAAGGGCATAAGAAAACTTGACAATGTTGCTGAAACAGCACAACCACACGTAAATGACCATTAAGAAAGCGGATCTCATGCGTGGCACTGTCCCAGATAATTAAACATTGATTTTCTTCCACAACAATAAACATTCCATCATCACTATACAACGACAAAAATTATAACATGAGTTGCAAGCAAAATATGTTAGAATTTAAGCTGAGGTATTAGTTACAGGAATGGATCTTTCGGTAGAAGTAAAAGAAACATGATCCTTTATATAAACACTTATTAAATGTTGATAACATTAGGATTAGTGGATTACAGTACATACCTTCGAAATGAATGAAAACACCATCCTTTCGGCGGTACGGCTTTCTCTGCCTAATTACCACTGCCGGCATTACTGCAAATATAAATAAATAATAGATTGAATAAATGCGTTATAATAATTCACTTTGCAATTTACAAAATAAACATTTTTCAAAATATTTCACTGTCTAATCGGCCAATAACTTCTGAAGTTACGAATAATAACTTTACAAACAAATTTATTTACATCAAGTGTGTTGCATTGACCAGATGAACAACAATGACTATAGTTACTGTACTATTGAAGCAACTGATAAAATGCATACCTCAATGCAGAGTTTGTTGCCAAGATCTTAGTAGTCGCAGAACAAGAGTTTTAACATCGATCTGGACCTTTCTGACCGGGCATTTTGTATTGTTATATTTCAAGTCAATTGCACACTAAAATATGATATGATATAAATTTGCCGCACAAATTACAAACTCTGCAGTCTGGCTCTCACTCACACATGACTTGGGCACAACACTGCTTTTTAAACTGTTTTCTGTCATCCAACTAGATATGCATGGCACAGATTCAACAGTTTGAACTTTGCAATTTTTGTCATGGCATATAATAAATTGCAAAATCTGTACACAATTCCCAAGGCAAGCAATATATAAAATATAGGATATATCCCCGAATAAAACTGTCTAAATCAATTATCAAACAACCTTATATAAAATATGGAGTATACATAACTTTTTGCTTCATAGCAGTTACCGATATCACTCAGGACAAAATACGGTATTGTTACTGTATGCCTTGCATTGCCGTTTACGGTTGATAGCAAAGAAAATGTTGATCTTAAATTATATCTGAATGACTCTATTTGAGAAATTGTAATTTATGAAAATGAGAGAGAGCTAGGTAGATCAAAGTATCAAACAACTAAAAAGGATCACAAGATAGATGAGAAATAATTATGATTACAATTAATACCAATGTCCAATCATATGCGCAATTCATACCCTTTTTCCGAAGCTCCGGCTTTCCTTTCTTGACAGTAGCCATGACCATGTCACCACTGGCAGCTGCTGGAAGTCGATTAAGACGTCCTCTGATTCTTTTGACAGAAATTACATACAGATTTTTACCACCAGTGTTGTCTGCGCAATTCATTACAGCTCCGACTGGGCAAGCCACAGCTATGCGGAATTTATTCCCGCAAGCTCCTCCGGCTGTAGGAATAAAACACAGACATATTTATGAATTAGTGTGGATCGTGGCATACACTGTTGTTTGAAGCAGTACACATTCAATAATTTCATTTCTTAAAGTAGGATGCATCGGATATAATTTTGTCTAATTCAAAATCGTACCTCTCTTGGCTGACATTTTGATTGAGTTTTATTAAAAGAGAACCCTACTTGCAAGCGCGCGACTATGAGGTCGTATTTTCACTGATACGCGGCTGTTTCAAAAGGACATCAGAGATGCTAAATTTTCAAAATACCGTTAGCTATAGCATAAATTCCATATTAAGCTGGTAATTAGCTGCTGGTGTGCACTGTGCTGTGTGGTGTGGTGTATTGGCTAGATAACTGGGAACTGGCAACTAGTAACTACTAAGCTTTAGCAAAGTTTAGCTTCACTAAATTAGCTAGGAACTTTGTTCTTTGTTGCAACTTGTAAGTATGTAAACTTGTAGCTTTATTTAATTTAATTAATTGTAAAGCGTTGTCTTACTGAGCAGTGAGCTGAGCTGAGTTACATATCCAGATAGGGCTCAATCAAGCCTCAATGAATGCAATATTTAACATTGAAATTTGAACAGAGCTTTGATGAATAAAATACTTGATTAATAATATTTATGTTGTAATATCTATTCAAGTTCGAATAAAAAGAAAGTAATGTAGACAGTGTCGCCCTACCGAAGGCACCCGTACCACTCCTCTATTTCTATGGTACTCATTTGATGTTTCAGATAAAGTTAAGGCTGAGTTGACCTTCGGGCGATTTGAACCACAGTCGATTAGATATGACCCAATCTGAAGTTCGGTCGCTCTGCCATCTGTGTAACAACCTCTTTACAGGCGACTATGAGTTAAGATGGGGACGGAAAGTAGAGATCCCGCAATCCTGGATAGCTGATTGGTATATTTGATTGTGGTAATTGTGAGCCGTTTTACTATAACGATAATCGGAACGCACTCACCGAATTAAACGAAGTATAAGAAACTCCGGAGTTGATTGATCAATGTCGAGTACCATTGAAGAGACACACCAAATTCGGTAATGACACATCTTTAGATTTTCTCCAATAGGGCCTATATTTCATGAATATTCAGTAAAATTGAATACAATGGACTAAACTTGTAATAATGATAATATAAACTGATCAACTATATAACTGTGATCAATTTGACAACTCTGAAACAACAACTGGTAAATAATACATTTACATGAACTTTTATAGTATTTTCTAGGTTACGTTGCAAAAAGTGGTGCAATATTAATTTTGATTACATAAACATTAATATTGCTGAATCATACACTAATTTGTTTCTCTAATTACTTTCATGGCTTGTATTCCTGAAATCACACGCGTGCGACAAAACGCACGCCCCAGAAATCTAAGGCGTGCGATGGCGTGCAATCATTTGTTACCACGACGACACGATAACCGATTGTCAGGGCAACACGATTTCAAGCTGTTTTACAAATCGTTTTTACTGGTGATAAATACAAACTAGACATCACGTTTATTATTTAAAGTTAGGGATTTTATATTCATGTTAAAAAAAAATTCTGCTTTTTTAATGTAATATTGAAACAAACACAATTTTGAAAACACTCCTGCTCCTGCCTGAAGATCTCATTTCACAGTTATTCGCTTGATTGATTCTAATAAAACAGGAAGTTGAAAGGCGGTAACTTTTTCTAACAATATCACACTAGTAACTTTTTTCAAGGTGTTGAATTTCAATACAATAAAAATTAGGCGAAAGTCAAAACAGTAATCGAATATTCGACAATGCATTATTCGATTCTAATTGAATAATTAATCAAAATCTCTTGTTCTATTTGTTACCATGCAAGTAGACAATAAAAACACAAACAAAACCTTTTCCACGACTGCAAGAAATGTGTTGAAAACATCAAATTCAACTTAACTATCTTTACATAGATTTTGAAAAAGATTTTGAATACATAGATATAACAGTTTGTTCGCTCAGTTTGCTTCGACATTAGTTTACAGAATTCATGTTACTCAACGCGCTTTATGCTTCATCACGGCTGTTCGATCAATTAATTGTCATAGCAACAGAGTCTGGAATAGAACTAATGGCGCGTAACTTGAGATCTTCTTTGTTATGGTAATTAGGGGGAATTCCGTAGACCATTCAAGCATGCAAAAGACGTCGCTTTGAATGGATTTGTTGCGTGTTTGTTTCGTATTTTATATCGGCAAAAAGAGCATTTGACTTTGAAGAAAAATTTATCCAAGAAAGGTTGCTTTATATTTGGAAACAAGCATATTTAAATTAATTTAAATAATCGAATTGCATCCCTAATAAAAATAAATTTTTGTTTGCTTTAATAAAGCTTCACATTGATATATTCGAAAAAAGGAAAAGAAAGTAGGCGTGCGATAGATCGCACGCCTTGGAACGCGGAGGCGTGTGCGGAGGTGTGCGCGTGCGATCGCACGCCTCGGAATACAAGCCATGATTACTTTTACTCTATATTTAACTAATAGCATAAGATTTATTCTAGATTATGACGTTTATGATATGTAAAATGATTACGTCATCTTGAAATAGAGGCTACTGGTAAATGTTCTATTGTAAGTATATGTCGCCAACAACAATCTGAGCTAATCCTCCTTCATTCCTATAAATTGCTTCAGTGGCGGGGCGGCTTGTCAGCATTTTTGTAGGGAGGACAGAGGGTGTTTCACCAGGCGAAATCCCCTCAAAAGTGTTGTTTAACCCTCCATCACGCAACTATGCCCAGAAAGCCTTCCATATTATGATATGTTGCTGAAATTTGAATATTTTTATGATTATTGAAGTCTATTGACTAAGTTATCTCATCTTATTGACGCAAAGGCTTTACTTGAAAGCTTATGGGCAAGCATCATGTCTGCCCAAAACATTGTTTAATTTTGTACTATTAGCGCTTGCGAATAAACATAGAAGTTGAGTAAGTAGCAAAACAATTGTTCTTTGTGGGCAAAGTGTGCTCTAGCCTTCTCAACGCCTGCTAAAAAGAAAGCGTTGGCACTTTTGTGCTGATGGCTTTGAATGAATTGCTGCTTGCGTCAACGCTTTGTGGTGAATAACCTCCATGGCGATAGAAAGTTGTCGCGCTTATTAATAGGGCGTCAAACGGCAAATAATTATAAAACTATGTTACTGAAAGCAGTACTGTGTAGAACGTGTAGATTCGTAGATGTCAGTCTTGGGCAGCCATTAGGTCTAAATAAATTCTGGGCGTGTCGTCCAATGTCAACACTGACGTTAAGTTACGACTGTTCAGACACACAATAAAACCTGTTATATTATATGCATCTGAAACGTGGGTTCTCTCAACCACACTATTGACCCGACTTGACTCAGCTTATGACGCCATGCTTTGGCATGCTCGAGGAATACATTGACTCAACTTACTGTCTACTGCTAAACTTAAAAAACTTTCCCCTTCTGCCTGCTATCGCTCACCAACGTCAGATGTCCTTTTAATGGTCACATTGAAAGATCAAAGATGTATGCCCCTCAACCACTGCATGACATCCTTCACTGGCAACCGAATGAGATGTTTCGACGGGGCTATGGGAGAGTAGTATCTTTTCATAATATTTTGTAATGTGAATTGTGTTATTTACAAGTTTCTTTGTCAGCTATGTCTGACCTTTCTTTGTGGCGTTCTTTGTGTGGCAAAAATGTGAGGTGTAAGAGGGACGGCACATACCTATAATGTGACTGTCTATGCTACTACTGCTTCTTCTACTGTACTTACCAAAGCAGAATTTCGTATGTAATAAAATACATTAAACTATTCGAACAGGCAAGAATATTAAATTAAGGATAATTTATGTCATTAAAACATGCTTTCTTGAATAACTAGTTGAAATGACTGGGAAGACACTGCCCCGCGTGCCCATATATGGACGAGCCACCACTGGATTGCCCGTCGCCTGATCACGATGAATGATGATCGAAACTTCAACTTTGTCTTTAAGTAGCAAATACGACTGTTTGATTATCTGGCTATTTTCATGCGATTTTATTTATATATTTTAGGCATATCTATTAAGCTATATACAATAAACATACTTTACTTAAGGCCTGTTATTAATGTCCTAGAAAATAGAAATTGTTGTTGATATTGGGCTATGTCAAAGCAATGTCTCTCAGCCGGCAGGTCTATGCATATTATGGTACGGCAGAGCCACCCCTGGGATCATAGTTCAAGTCTCTCTGAACTCGCTCGCAAATATATATTTTCGCAAAAAAGAATATTTTTGTTTCTGCCTGCGGAATACAAGAATACGCTAAAGTGACCGATGCCTCCAAGATCATAGTTGACAAGCGTCATTCTCTGCAAACTTGTGTGTTGATATAATACAGGGTAGGTACAGGCCATACAGGGTTCTTGTAGTGTGAATGTCTACGGGGAAGAAAAGAAGAAGGATTATTAATAATTGTTTGGGCGAAAACAACATAATTATGGTAGAGACAAATTTTTCTAACAACTATTGCCAACTTTAATTATATATAAAATCAAATGTTTATTATATATTTTAAAATTTTTGTAATGCTGCTTGATTGAACCTTGCATCAATTTTGTGGATCTTAGATGTTCTATGATCTTCAACAGTCTTCGTCAGTTATTTTTCTTTATAATAATTTTTTACATACTGATACTTGCTGGAAATCAAACTTGATCCTCCTGCCTAAGCCTTTTTCATCGCGGCTCAAACAAAGCTATCAAAGCTATGCATTATCCATGGTGTTACACAAGCAATTGTACCAAAATGATACAGTATTGATGTTTGAATTTTGAAAATAAATCAGTTTATTTGGAGTCCTCAGATAAAGATGGCATGTTCATGTTTTGAGATGCGATGGGTCAGGTGTTTTCGAGTGAAAACGTTACTTTAATTTATTTCGCTATCGATTTTTATCGGAGAGAAGTAACACTGTGTTGTTATAGGCATATGCATATCACAAATCCAAATTAAATTTCTTCCGGTTTCTTTTCTAAAAGTTATTGTAAAATAATGGCGCCAAACCGGTCAAGCACAAGTTTATTTATTTCTATAGCGCCATTTCAAAATTGCTCAATAGCGCTTTACAAACTATAAAGTTACGAAAACTATAGGTAATAACTGGTTTAATAAATAATTTATTTATTTATTTATTTATTTATTTATTTATTTATTTATTTATTTATTTATTTATTTATTTATTTATTTATTTATTTATTTATTTATTTATTTATTTATTTATTTATTTATTTATTTATTTATTTATTTATTTATTTATTTATTTATTTATTTATTTATTTATTTATTTATTTATTTATTTATTTATTTATTTATTTATTTATTTATTTATTTATTTATTTATTTATTTATTTATTTATTTATTTATTTATTTATTTATTTATTTATTTATTTATTTATTTATTTATTTATTTATTTATTTATTTATTTATTTATTTATTTATTTATTTGTTTGTTTGTTTGTTTGTTTGTTTGTTTGTTTGTTTGTTTGTTTGTTTGTTTATTTATTTATTTATTTATTTATTTATTTATTTATTTATTTATTTATTTATATTTATTTGTTTGTTTGTTTGTTTGTTTGTTTGTTTATTTCTTGTTTATTTCTTTTTTTGTTTTTAGATTTTTATAAAATATGATAGGATAAGATATATACGAGTTAAAAAGTGATGACTATTGCTAAAAACTGTTCTGTCATTTAAAATGAGTTAAAAGCAGTTGTTAAAATTTACAGTTGATGGCTTGTTTAAAAGTAATGTTTTGATAGTTTGTTCAAAATTGTCTAATGACATGATATATTTGATGACGCTATTGTACATATGGGCCTACATATTCCATAGAACAGATGCGGCATGTCTAAATGCTCGAAGTCCATGCCTTTCAAGTTTGTACTTTGGAATGCACATCTTTCTCAAGTTTGTGGATCTCAGTGTTCTTTGCGGTTTGTAAACTGAAATGATAGTGATAAGGATTGTTCATTTGATAGTGATCAATTAAGATCGCCATTACTGTACTACTTTCTATTACATTATCATTATTTTAAGGGTAAGCATATTAGTTATACTTGTAAAAGTGTTGTGCCACCTGCATGTATTTAAACCTTTTTAAATTATGTGAATAAATTCTATTCTATTCTATGATCGAATATAAGACCGTTGAAAGTCGACCATCACAATGCTCGAAACAGGATCACGGCCTTAGGAAGCTGTTATGAACTCAGAATCCAGCCATATTATACAACCCGTTTTGTGTTTGAATACGTTTCTGTTTTTTAAGTTTTCATCGGTCAAGCGTGGCGGTTAAAATATGTATCCCGGATATTGAGAGCTTACTTCTTTAGACAGAGAAATACTTTCTATTAGTAGCCTATAAGTTATTCTTGTGGTTTTTTTTCTTTTCACAATCATCATCCCTCTAAAAATGCAGCAAAAGTAACAAATTGGTGTCTCACTCCTTTTCTACCATCAGGAACCCGTTTATTTTTCATAAGAAGGCTTAGACCAGAAAATATTTCATGTTTTGGTCTATAATTAAAAAACGGCTGATCCAAATGACAATCTGCTTTCAGAATGATCATTTCAACGTTCAGTTCAATATGCAGAAATATTTTTATCTGAGATCCAACAAAGAGATATACCGGTATGTCTCTAAAGTAAAAATATGCAAACTTTAACTTTTTACAAGCGGCTACACCTCTTTCATTTACACTTGAAAGAAAAATATCCAAAACTAAAATTGTTGACTTTAGAGACTCATATCTCTTTTGCTGTTCTTCAAAGCTAGATAAAATATATCCGTACATCTTCAGCTGAGTGATCGATCATTCTGAGGGCAGTTTCCATTTGGTTTAGCAGTTGTTTTTAAGATACAGAAACTGGAAATGTTTAATCTATTTTCAGTGTAAACCCACCGGGTTCCTAGTGACGGAAAAAGAGTGAAACACAAAAATAACCTGAAAGAGCCACTAAGGGGTAATGACCCCGCAAAGCAAAAACACAAGAACAACAGGTACAAATAGAAGATGCTTCCCTATCTGTAAAAGCAACCTCCCAATATTTAGGATATACATTTTAATTCGTCTGACTACTGTGCAGTGATACAGGTTCAATTCCTGATATTGTCATTAGATAGATAATATTATTTTATTATCATTATTTATGTTTCAATCATGTTTCTATGTTATGTATTGTTTATAATATGTATGCATTGCTTCAATTAAAAGCGAAAAAAAGGAACGCGTGTTGCACCTAATGGCTTGTCTTCAAATTGCTTTCTCAAACTGAATTGTCGCTCATTATTATAGTTCCTCCTTGCAATCATGGATATCGATCTATAAATTAGCTGTAGCATACTAGTATTAAATCGAAAATATTATTTGTAGAAATTAGAGATAACATCCTGTTATAAAAGACTTGGAAACAGACCAATTTGCAAGCACTTTATACGTAACTTTCTATATTCTTCTTCATAATAAGTCTTACAAATAAATTATTTAATTCATAAATGCGTAGCATCAGTACAGCAAAATATCCCAATTTACAAAACTTCATCAACAACATATATGTAATATTTTCAATAAAAATTCCAATTCGACTGCTGGTACGGGGAAAAAATAAAATTGACGATATTTGTTAACATTGTTGACCATCAGTCTCAGTCAAACAGTTTGTTGATTGGAAGTGAAATCTGATTTAATAAGATTCAAGAGAAATACAATCCTTACCCCTGCGAAAAACAGTTCAGGAGTTCATGAACAGTTCATGAACAGTTCATGGAAATTTGGGGCCATTTAACGTTCATGAACTATTCATGAACTGTTCATGAACTCCTGAACTGTTTTCGCAGGGGTAAATGGTGGTCTCGTTTTAAAGCTGTGATGTACATGACTGGATAAGGGGGTGACAATTTGTCTCTACACATAGCATCCCTTAAGCATAAATGCTTGATTATTGGAAGACCCGTAGTAATTTACAGGACTTAGCTATTATATCAGTAAGTTTCTACTTATTAATTTTGTAATAAAAGTAAACGATAAAATAGACGTTGATTGAGCTTTCAACATTGCTTATGTCATCTTCAGAAATATAGTTTTTAAAAGAAAAATTATTTAAAATACATGGGTTCAGAAGTGTTAAGTTATACAATGTGCTAGAAGCAGGATGCGTTAATAACAATAGATTATTATAGACAAAGGCAAGAACAATAGCTTTTCAATATCCTGCTGGGAAAAGCCGAGATTTGACTGAGTCAGACTGAGAGGTTTGGCTTGATCAAATCTTTCAATCAAATCTCGGCTTTTCCCAGCAGGATATTGAAAAGCTATTGTTCTTGGCTTTGTCTATAATAATCCATTGTTATTAACGCATCCTGCTTCTAGCACATAGTATAACTTAACACTTTTGATTATTATAGCTAGGAATAATCGTTAAAAAATTAAAGAGAAAAAAAGAAACAAGTATTTTGGTTTATAATATTAATTAATATTAACAAAACCTTGCTATCTCAAGGCACAGAGGACCTTCATAAACTTAGCAGCTCATGAAAAGTTCATCAAATAGGCCATTTTAAATTCATGAACTGTTTATGATATGCTTTTGTACTGCTCATCAAAGATTATAAATTTCATGAACCTGTTTTACTGCAAGTGCAATCTAGAGATGTGACGGTTTTTGAATTTTAATTTCAGGGCATGTGTAACGGATGAAGAATAAATATGGAAATTTTCATCAGAATGCATCTTAATTATAAGGTCAGGCTAAATCAATCAAGTCAATGAATTAAATGATATCAGTTATTATCCCTATAAAAACTTAAAACAGTTCATGAAAAATTTGTTCATTTAACATTTATGAACTAGTTCATGAACTGTTCTTGAACTGCTTATAAGTTGTTCACGCAAAGTTCATATATATTTATAAAGCATGAACCGTCAGTTAGTGAGCTCAACAGTCGTTTTTTTTGCAATGGTATGTCCTTGTTCATTGATCATTTGTATTTTATTGACACTGTTTAGTCCTAATCATGGTTTAATTGTTCATTGTAGGATACAGAGCACTCTTTCAAGAATTAAATCTTAGAGCTTCCCTGTATGATTCATAACACAATGGATTCAAAACAAAATGGAGATTTGTCAAAATCTATAAATGTAATAAACCAATTATTTAGCAACGTAATAAATCTTGATGACTTTTTGACTAAATATGGAGTTGAAAACCCTGGATTTCTCCCTAATAGAGAATTCTATGATAAAAAGTCAAGCAAATTTACGCCATTCCTTCAAAAAACAATTTTATGCTCTAACTGTGATACAAAAGATATTATCCCAGAAGAAATAAAAATATCACATGTCTTTAACAAAAGAGAAATGTACCTATCAGTTATTCGTCAAATTAGTAAATACTACAATGGATTTTTAGATGTCATGTTTACCAGAAGTGATCTCCATAAGACTATTGGAAGGAATATTTATAGATCAGACAGCCCTACTGTTTACCCATCACACCCTGCATGCTTATTTGAAAATACACAAGATAGATTATGGAAGAGTTTACATGGTATGATTGGTGATGATATGATGTATTTCATCTTAACAAAGTTTTTAATATTTATTCCTGTTAACAATAAAATTCTGTTGCAAGTAGCTGGAAAGCCAATATTTTTCACCGCAAAATTTAAAATCAATACTACATTACCGATAAACAAAGATTTTAAGATTTCAAGAAAAAGAAAATTTAAATGGGAATACCCATTCTTTAACAAGAAAAGAAAATTATCTGTGTCTACCATGAAACCCTCATCAAATACACCTATTATTACTTCTACCATGAACTATGTAAATCAAGAAGCTATGAAAGTTACAGAAATTGCAAAAAAATCTTCAAAGAGTATTATCAAGAAATCCAGACTATTGTATTCTAAAAGGACATCAGGGAGATGTCCCAAAACATTTATTCTGAGCAAGACAAACTGCACAAATGCTTGTGTGCTTGATCTTGTAACACACTTCCTCAATCCAAATCAATCAAAATGCTCACCTGATAACAGATCTTCAATACGCAGAAGGTTCACAAAACTGAGAAAGAAAAGGGTATATAGAAACCTGTTACCTATCATTAAAAAGATGGTCAAAAGGCATAAGCAACTAAACTACAATTGTCTTCTTGATTATTATTGTAAGTCCATGATCATTTTGCCGAATGATAATACATCAAATGATACAATTAGTCAGGAAAAGTATCAAGCTGCAAAGGCTGCATATATACCAAAGTATAAGGTAAGTCTACAAAATAAAAAGTAGATTTTATAACATAGCGGAATTATTCTGAGTCTGATGATAACTTATGTGAACGTAACACAATAAAACATGAACTTTTCAAGAATTCCATTAACTGTTGGCTTCCTGAACTGTTTACAGGGTGTTTTGTTGATGAACAGTTCATGAATGTTCATGAAGTTTATGATTCATCACATTGATGATGAACTGTTCATAGACCTAGTCAACGTATTCCCAGGGGAGAACAAGTAAAATAACCAAGCCTCCCTCTGGACTCATGCACTAATCCAAGGAAGTGTACACCATATATATGCTCAACTGATTAAGAAAAATCGTTTGAAATGTCTAGCTGAATCATATGAACTGTAGCCTACTGTAGCTTTAATAAACCCATTAGTTGCAATACTACATATCTTGTCTACAATTAATATAGGCCTACACATTAAGGCAAAGAAAAGCAAATTCTTACGTTCCAAGATTTACAGTTTTCCGGGCAGTTTTCAGGTGACATAAGAGCTATCTTGAATTTAAACGTTAATTTTACTTGATTTTTTTAATAATGATCGAACCTATGTGAAACCCAACTACTGACTGTTTAATAGCAATTACGTTTTAATTTACTATTCAAAACAGCTCATTGGAGTTTCACAAAATTTCACGAACAACATGTTGATCAAATGTTCACAGCTGACAGTAGTAGTAGTATAGACAGTCACATTATAGGAATGTGCCGTCCCTCTTACGCCTTACATATTTGCTACATAAATAGCTACAGCTACAGGTGACAGGTCATTCAACAAGGACAAGTATAGATAATAGATTTCTGTAATTTAGTTTTAATCCTGTATAGACATTTTTAATAAATATATAAATGAACTTTCATGAATTGTTTACAAACTGTAAGAAAGAACTAGCCATGAATTTTCATGAGCTTTTCATGGTCATTAATTTACTTTCGCTTGGAAATATATAAGTTCAGCCACTAATATATATATCGCTCCAACGTACTAATAACAGTAGAATGGTCTAAGTTATCAAGTTGCTTCAATCCTAAGTGTTATGTTGATTTCATAGGTCGTGATGTTTGTTAATGCATTCTGCAAGCGTATAATACCAATGGAATTATTTGGAAGCAAAGAAAACTATCAAATTTTCAAGAACCATCTGAAAGTACTTATCAACCAGCAGAAGTATGAGAACATGACTATAAATCAATTTATGAAAGACATTAAATTAAACTCAATCAAATGGTTATCAAGCAAAAAACCTACTACTTTATCTTTATCTCATTTCAAGAGAAACACTGAATATTTCACTAATGTTTTGTTATTTGTTCTGAACAATATAATTATCCCATTGTTATCATTCTTCTTTTTTGTAACTGAACTTGGAAAACAGAGAAATCATTTATTCTACTATTTAAAAGATACATGGAAGATTATCCATTCATTTGCTGTGAAAACACTTTGTAATTCGTATGTAAGAATCAATGAGAGCATAGCTATGGAAGAAGTGTCTGCTAAACAATGTTTAGGTATTTCACAAGTGAAACTTCTGCCAAGAGACAATGCTGTCCGATTAGTTGTTGATATGACTGCTACACAAAAATCTAAATTGAATATGGTCCCTATAAATATCAAGTTAAAAAATTTATTTACTGCATTGTCATATGAGCATAAGATGAACTCAAAAGATTTTAAATACAGTGTTTCTGACATGAGCAAAGTATACAATCTGTGGAAAGATTTTGTTGTGAAAGATAAAACGTCTATAAATAAGGAACATTATTATTTTGTTAGCTTGGATGTTGCTGGATGTTTTGATTCAATACCTCACACAAAGTTATTGGAAATCATTGAAACTAAATTGCATCATATTGATTATCGATATCGTACTATTGCAATGCTTGCTATTGACAACAATGGAGTGTTAAAGAAAAAGACACATACGTTTGTTTCACCAGGATCAGATTGTTATACCTTCCAACAGTATCTAACTACACAATTAAATGGTGACCATCCCAAGGGAATGCCAGGCTGCGTTGTTAGTAGCCCTGTCCTGTACAAAAGCGAGGATAAATCTTCTTTGATGCAGCTACTCAGAAATCATATTTGTCATAATATAATCCAGTGTGGTTCAGAATATTACAAGCAAAAGATAGGTGATGTTTACGTTTGATGTTTACTTGCAGCATAAATTCATACCTCGTAATAATAATATGGCAGCAGACAAGTATTTGATTCTGGCCGTTGGCTGTAATCAGTACTGCTTAGTACCTCTTAATATATTTTTTAATGTATCCCTTTAATTTACGTTTGATGTTTACTTGCAGCATAAATTCATACCTCTTAATAATAATATGGCAGCAGACAAGTATTTGATTCTGGCCATTGACTGTAATCAGTACTGCTTAGTACCTCTTAATATATTTTTTAATGTATCCCTTAATTTTACGTTTGATGTTTACTTGCAGCATAAATTCATATCTCTTAATAATAGTATGGCAGCAGACAAGTACTTGATTCTGGCCATTGGCTGTAATCAGTTCTGCTTAATACCTCTTAATATATTTTTTAATATATCCCTTGAACTAATATTTTTCTTATATGTGGGCCACTTGTGTTCAGTATTGCATACATTTTCCAAGTCAAGACTTTGACACTAATATGATAAATAATTCAAAAACAATAACATGTTCTAACTAGTTTATAATCCCTTAAATAAAAACCACCTGTTTCCATCGGTCATTTATAAAATACTTTCCCTGATACAGTTAAATCAGATTTCATGATATTATTATAATATGATATTTATATAGATAGATGTTTATTTAATCATGTAAAACACTTAATAATAATATACAAATCCACGTAGTTGAAAGTTAATTAGTGTTACATAATAAGGTTAATCCCTGAAGCAATCAATGCTTGTTTATTTGGGATACCTGTAAATTTATAAAATGATTAATGAAACATTATACTTAGATAATTTGTAAAATTTAAAACAACATTTAAATAAGAATATGATTGACTTATCAAAGCAAAATAGATGTAAATCCCAATGGTAATATAATTGATGAGCATCTGTAGTTTAAACAGGGTTTAAAAATTGAACAATTGTGACATACCGTTAAAATATTCTTCTGCAAAATAATTAGATCTTCGCATTCACTAATGTAAGCAGCTTTACGACAACTGTAGACACCTCTCCATCGTTGTCTACCGTCGGTGTCGATATCCGATTGTTAATTATCTGATATTCCCCGTAGCTGAATATTTATCCCTCCTCCAATGTGTGCTTATTACCTTTTACGTGTGAATTTTTATTTAGGTATACCACAAGGAGCCAAAGTTTCATCTGTTCTGTGCGACTTTTTGCTTAGTCATGTAGAAAATGCCGTCCTCTCAGAGCTAGCAAACAAAGAAGAAAGTATTTTGATGCGTTGGGTAGATGATTCGTTATTTGTTGCAACATCAAAGGAGACGGCTGAAGCATTTCTAGAAGGTATTGTTACCAAACTTAAAGAATATGGTTGTCATATCAACAAACAGAAGACTAAAATCAATTTTAAAAGTGATTCAAACTATTTGGAAATGTCCACTTTTCAATACCGCTTGCTGCCATGGTGTGGGTTGCTATTGGATACTGCAACACTGGAGGTTAGAGCTGATTACAATGCGTACGCAGGTAATTGTCCGCATCAAGACATAGGCGAAGTTATATTTCGTAAAGTAATGTAGTACTTTCATCTAGTAAGCATTAGAGTAGAGAGAGATTATATCTGATTATCTGACCTGGGGTGATAATTTTTCTAGTCAAGAGAGATGAACATTGTCTGTGTACTACAGATTATGGCCGTTCACTACAGGTAACACAAATGTGAAGTCATACGTGCAGACAAAATGTAGTGTGTCTGATCGAAAAAGAGTCTATTACTCTGGATTCTATACGGCTGAAGTATGAAATCATTGGTATCATTTTCATTTAATTAGTTCTGCCACCCATTTTAGTATTTTTTTATTTCAGGTAAGCGTTTACGCAACATTATATCTATTGATCTATCTCGTCGTCCTGGTTACGCAATTAGAAGAGCCCTGCAACGTACAGTAAAACTTAAAGTGTATTTGGTTCTACTCGATCCAATTATAAATTCATTATTTACGATTCACCTTAATATATACCAGGCATTTTTATTTACTGCGAAGAAATTTCATGTTGTCGTCAAAAGACTATCACAAGGTAATAATAACTGATATGCTTTATGATGATCGTCAGAATATTTATTTAACTCGGATTAGCGATTGATTCAGTTATTGTTTTATAGATTGATAATTGCCATATAGTGGCATGAAATTTGCGAACGAAATCTAGTAGATAAATATATCATTTCAAAAGGAGAGGAATACTATGCTACTATACGCTCTGAGCTCTCTTGTCGCAACATGTAAACGCTAGTTAATGTTTTAGCGTTTGTTGTAAAATGTGAAATCTGAAGACTCTTCTTGGAATCTAAATTTTCGGGATGTTTACATCTTACAGTTTATAATAATTTTCAAACTCAGATGTATATTTGATTATTTGTGCAGGACACATTCAAAATAGCCGGAAAATATCGCTAATACTTCGCTCCCAATTATATGATAATAACAGATTTCAAACCAAAAATTACATCACAGAAACTTTGCAACTCGTTACTTGCAATGTACAAATATCTTTGTCCGGTGTCCGCAGACTCCGCACACAAAATGTCCAGAAAAGAACTGAAATACTTCCAAGGCACCACATACACGAGTGGTCGCTCAACGCAGGTAAATAATGATCGGGAAACTTTGCTTGATTGTCTGTAGCGTTTTTATTTTATGCCAAATTGGGGCTATTAAACCTTGAAATGCCGATTGCATCGTGTTATAAATAATAAATCAACAAAAGTAAATAATAAATCAACAAAAGTAAATAATAAATCAACAAAAGTAAATAATAAATCAACAAAAGTAAATAATAAATCAACAAAAGTAAATAATAAATCAACAAAAGTAAATAATAAATCAACAAAAGTAAATAATAAATCAACAAAAGTAAATAATAAATCAACAAAAGTAAATAATTATGAGTGAAAAAATATAATGTCAGATGTGGGATTCGAACCCACGCCTACATACGTAGACCAGAAATCTCATTCAGTTGAGAAGGCTATGAACCTTGAGTCTGGCGCCTTAGACCGCTCGGCCAACCTGACACATACCATCGACAATAAACTTGAGATATTTATTATAGCTATGATTATAGTAAGATAGTAACTAACTAACTATCCATTATTTTTGCTGTACATTTTGATACAGTACCTTTTACCACTTGTTTTATTTTTCTTCCAGGTCGTGTTAATAACAATGTGAAATATTTCATGTTTCAAGTGATTTTATCATTACCAAAAGAATTATACTTATCATGGCAACGGCGTCTCATCAAAGTCAATCAAATTGATACACCTTGCATTCCTCGTTGCTCTTTACGGTGTCTTTGTCTGTTAGCTTTTCATGATGTTTTGTTACAGCATTCATCTTGTTACTGGAGGTTATTGCCTTTGACAAAAAAGCTTCTTCGTCGGTCTATTATAAGAAAACCAAAAAATAAACTTATTCTAATAAATGAACTAAGGCAGCATTCGACTGTTTTCAAAGCTATTACATGACCACAATATATTGCAACACTATTAATTCACGACAAAACGTATAAGTTGCTTGTTATTAATTGGGCAATTAAGTTGCCTTTCAGATTACATTTGTACATATTAGATGTATATAATACTAATGTAATACTGTATACAAAATGATCGCTTTCTAATCAATGGAAATACGCGTCTTAATAGTTCTCCTCTCACACTTTATCTAGCCCTGTGATCTGCAGGTATATGTCTTTCCACGATAGCTCCCATAGTCTTGATACTGTAGTATCTCGTCTGCATAATTATAGTAAGGTAAAATTGTCCACACTTGCGTATTAAGTGACTCATTTGTTTTAATATGTGTATATATATATATATATATATATATATATATATATATATATATATATATATATATATATATATATATATATACTATTGACTAATTATCTATATAATATATTCTTTGATATTGTACAGTACATAATTTAGTAGTTTAGTACCTACCCTTCATTTTCGAGGGACACGAAGAGGGATGAAAGAATAAAAATAAGAAATCACCCAATCTCAATTCGTAAAACTGTCTTTCCGATTTTATTGGGCTGATTGGTGATACAGTAATATAAAAACTGGCATATAAATTTAAAATCAATTAAGACATAGTCAAAAACATATATACGGAAATAGAATTTTGAATCGGTTGAAACAGAATTTTTGTTATAACTTTTGGCATGTGATTGACTCTAAGTTGACTCTAACTAATTGATTTTGGATCATTTCCATACCTGTAATTTATCAGTTGCAGTTAACTTTTTGGGCAAAACATTCGACGACTATGCTACCCCTTTCAGGGTTTCAGGACTTTCGCAGCATCAGCAGCTAAAAAGAGTCTGGTAATCAGTGTATATTTCTCGGCATGTTGACATTTTGCAACTCATCACTCTTCTCACGAACTTTTGGATTTTAACTTTTGCATTTTGCTCTGATTGGAAATTGGAATAGGCTATCGTTATTACATGGGAGATGGACGACGATGTATTAACTACTCTGAAGATACTTATTATAGGGGAAAGTGGCGTTGGTAAATCGAGGTAGGTCAATTCTCTTGTTAGTTTATTCAAGTTGAAAGTCCTGGCCTGAATTTTGAAGCCGGCTCCCTAGCAAAGTTTGTTGGGAAAGGCCTAGGTCACGAGCAGACTTAGTAGAACCAAAGGCGTCAGTCTTTTAACTCTCTTCTAATTACTTTTTTGAATTTTGTATTTCAGTTTGTTGATTCGATTCACGGATGATACTTTCGATCCCGATATAGGTGCTACTATTGGTAAGATGCCAAAATGTGTTTTGCTATTAAAAAGTTTGATAGGCCTACTTTAATAAATGACTTTAATGCATTGATCATTATGCAAGTTTTGAGTCATTGAATTAACTCGAAACAGATAAACAAGAAAAGAAGATTTACAACTTTAAATTTTGATCTAAAACTCACCTAGATTTAGGTGAAGGCAAAGTGCCCATCATGATTATCATTGCAATGCTCATGCTGCAGCCTTTGTTTGGGAACGCAATGCCCTTGTTTCTGAACTGTGGTATAGCACTGGGTACCTCCGTGCAGGGTCTGACAAAAGGTTCAGCCTTCTGGAATCCTAGAGGCATGTCAACATTTTCTTTTGGATTATTTTGTTGATGCTTGACCAATAAATCATTAAAAATATCAATTTTCTTCTGAATTTGCTCTAACCTTCCATAATCTAGGATTCCTACTTTGACGTTGAACCCTGGCACTGTGAGTTAATTCACTCCATGTATACATGATGTAGGCAAACAGCCCCTAAGCCATTGACTTGGTTGGTATTTTTCTCCCTTTGTTAGCGTTTGTACCTATTAATGCATTTACCAGGAGCAATGCTTGTGGCAAAGCTATATCCAAATTCCAATCATTTCTGGTAGACTTTATTGTATTAATTTCTGAACAAAATTCAGCTACGTTTTGACTAATTCGTTGAGAATCTGTCCTGTCTGCATTAACAAGTAGGGATGCATATTTCGATATGTATGCTGGCATTGCAGGACTCAAATCTGAAGACATTGCAGCTGCTACTGAAAAAACAACTGGGCATTGAAAATTGTTCAATAAATGTCAATACTGCCAAAAGTAGTACCATTGTTTTGAAGAAGCAAGTGTTGAAAAGTTGGTACTGATAAAAGTGCTCAAAGCAGTTGAGAAGATGCTGTATAGAGTGTTGTGAGAAGAACCTTGGATCAAAAATAGATTGAAATGATTTTTCAAAAGACGATTCTGTGCTCGCCACATATAAGCTCTACTAATTTGATGTTTTTGAAAAATTCACTAAAGAAACTGTATGCTTATCTACAGTATATAAATACATAGGCTACTTTGCTGTATCAGTTTCATATATTTCATATAACAATTTCAATTTTATGTAGAAAACAATAGTAATACATGCTCGGTGTGAGGCATGGATTTGCTTTGTACAATTGAGTCTGTTTTTGTTTAAATGTAGGTGTAGATTTCAAGGTTCGGACCTTAACGATCGATGGAAATAAAACAAAACTTGCTATCTGGGTAAGTTTGGGTAAATATTTTCAATTATCTCTTGAATGTATAATTTTGTATATAGACCTATTGGCATGGACCTGTAAGGTCTATTAACTTCAACAGACAGCCCTAATAGCCGTCTGCGGCTGTGATGTTCATTCTGATCTGCTTTTATGCTTGATTTTTGTGGACATTTAATTTTGTAGGTGTAAAGAGCTATATGTAGTGAACATTTTTGAGTTCTCTTCCAGGATACTGCTGGTCAAGAAAGGTTTCGTACATTAACCCCAAGCTGTTATAGAGGAGTACAAGGATGTATATTGGGTGAGATTGACATTTGATGTGCCCTACATTGTTGCAAAAACAGGTCCAGTATCTTGCTTGTTCTTTTCAGCATTTTTTAGATTTCGATAGTATGAAAAATAAAGCTTATGCTAAAGTTAATGTTATGAATACTGTACATTGGATTTGAACCTGCCTTTGTTACTCTGGCTCATTATCAATACTGAAATTCAAGGGGAATGAAATCAGATGGTGTGATTCTGATTAGCTAAATATGAAATGGAGCATGCATCCCTTTGTGTTATGATAAATATTGCTTCCTTAAGTCAATTAAGTCATCCAAAATCTTGAACGCCAGATATTCTGAGAAAGGAGAACAATAGATTGGAGTAGTTATAGTTTTGACGCTAAAGTGTTATTGCTTTATCAACCATTTTAATATCTACTCTGTTTAGTTTATGATGTTTGTGAGCGATCAACATTTGATAAACTTCCTGTTTGGCTTCAAGAATGTGAAACATATTCAACCAAAAGAGATGTAGTTAAAATGCTGATTGGCAATAAAATTGACAAGGTGGGTTGGTTGCCTTTTACAACACAATTTGCCTGCATGGGAAACAGTATATTTCTTCACAATACCAAACTAGCTAGATTTCATAATAACTAAGTTGGTTATCAAATATTTTGCCTAATCCACTCTAACAAGATTGCTGGGTTAGTTTGGGCTGATTTAGTTTTAAAGTAACTAAATTGTTAAGAAAGTGAAATATTTTAGCTATAGTTAAAACAGAATACCACTTGAGCCATGATTATTTAGATTTCAAAACTAACAGAGGCAAAAAAGTCGATGAATCTAAATCAAGAAATTACAATATTTACGTAAACAATAATGAATGTTTCAACTATGGTAATGTGTTTACAATAGATAATTGAAGTTTCACGGCTTTTGCATTGCTAATTAGCCTACTGTAATCGGCTTCGTACTGAATTTTGAAAAAGTTCGTCAGCAGAAACAAACTTTTGTGGTATTTACGCCCCTGGTCAACGTTTATGTATCCAGAGTCTTCAATCGCTATAAAATATATCTAGAAAGGTTACTACTGGAGAAAAAAAATGTTTTTGAAATATTTTTTTTCTACTATTGATTTAGCCTGGAAGAGAAGTGTCCCTTGTAGAGGGAAGAGCATTTGCTAGAAAACATTCAATGTTGTTTATTGAAGCCAGGTGAGCAATGATGATAATTATTACATAGTTATTTACGGTGTACTTTACCATACATGGAAAATCTCTGAGCTTGAAACAAGAAATATTTAGAAGAAAAAAAAGTATTTCAAGTACAGTTTAACCGTTATATAGCAGCCAGCTGTAAGATGTAAAATGCTATCTTAGATATTGCAATGGTGACTGCTATAACAGGTTTGACTGAACATATATTCTGAAAATATTTTATCAAGAAAAGTGGGGAAAATTTGTCTGCATTTGACCTTATATTTCGCTGTGTATATTTCATTTTGATTTTATGTATACCTACGTATTGACGTCAATTCATCTATAATAGGAGAACATGTATGATGTACACGTGATTATGATTTGAGTATATGATTGGAATAAAGATTCATTTATTTATTCATTCATTAATCCATTCGTTTGTTCATTTGTTCGTTCATTCATTTGTTCGTTCATTCATTCGTTCGTTTGTTCATTCATTCATTCGTTCGTTCGTTCGTTCATTCATTCGTTCGTTCGTTCGTTCATTCATTCATTCATTCATTCATTCATTCATTCATTCATTCATTCATTCCTTCATTCGTTCGCTCGTTCGCTCGTTTGTTCATTCATTCATTTATTCATTCATTCGTTCTTTCGTTGGTTTGTTCATTCATTAATTCATTCGTTTGTTCATTTGTTCGTTCATTTATTCATTCATTCATTCGTTCATTCATTCGTTCGTTCGTTTGTTCATTCATTCATTCATTCGTTCGTTCATTTGTTCATTCATTCATTAATTCGTTCGTTCGTTTGTTCATTCATTCGTTCTTTCGTTCGTTCGTTTGTTCATTCATTCATTCATTCGTTCGTTCATTCGTTTGTTCATTTGTTCGTTCATTTATTCATTCATTCATTCGTTCATTCATTCGTTCGTTCGTTTGTTCGTTCGTTCATTCATTCATTTATTAATTTATTCATTCATTCATTCGTTTTTCATTCGTTTGTTCATTCGTTCATTCATTCATTTATTCATTCATTCGTTTTTTAATTCGTTTGTTCATTCATTAATTAATTCGTTCGTTCATTCGTTTGTTCAGTCATTCATTCGTTCGTTCGTTCGTTCGTTTGTTCAGTCATTCATTCGTTTTTTTGTTCGTTCATTCATTCATTCATTCATTCATTCATTTATTCATTCATTCATTCCTTCGTTTGTTCATTCATTCATTCATTCATTTATTCATTCATTCATTCCTTCGTTTGTTCATTCATTCATTCATTCATTCATTCATTCGTTCGTTTGTTCGTTCGTTCGTTCATTCGTTTGTTCATTCATTCATTCATTCATTCATTCGTTCGTTTGTTCATTCATTCATTCATTCGTTCGTTTGTTCATTCGTTCTTTCATTCATTCATTTATTCATTCGCTCATTCATTCATTCATTCATTCATTCATTCATTCATTCATTCATTCATTCATTCATTCATTCATATTGCATTATAAAAGCAGTATATTCATCATGGACATTAGACAGAATGGAATGACCCATGAAATTGATGGCCATAATTCATCACAACTTTCCTGCAGCATACATGTAAATCATGTGTATGTATTGTAGGACGAGTTGTATGCAACCATGATCTCGTATCATGAATTTGATTAGAGATGAAAAGGATCGAAGGGAGCATGGTTAACCCATGATTGAACTCTTTGAATACGATAACCATGCAAACACATGGTAGCACTTTGTAATCATTTCTATTAGCTCTGTTGAGCTCATTTTAAAGATGTTGGTATAAACCATAGACATAATAGATATAGACTGCTGATGACGTTCGAAAACGGGCTTAAAACGTAGCACCTATTGGGGATCCATAATGGCTGACACATGCTCCCAAAGTGGCGGGAAAAGCAGTGTTTTGACCCAATATTGTTGTTAGAAAATAAAAGAATAGATCAGCCAGATTATTTCGAGCTACTTTTAAAACAGCTAGATATGATTGAATTTAACAGTTTTGTTGTGTATCACTGAATTTCGAACCAAATCCGCTAAATTATTATATCAAATTTTCACTGAAATATCCCAATTTTGTAAGTAGGAATATCGCTGCTTTTGTAACAATAAGACATCAAAATTTCAGAGTTTGCTCAGATTTAACATGTATTAATCATCCAAGCTGTATTTACCGGACAAGGTTCATGTTTACTGCTGGTTACAGCAAAGCACAGGACGCAGAATGAGCGTAGAAAAGTTGATATTGAAACAATAACAAACAAATTCCAATAATGCTACGAAAAATATTCAAATTTAATTCACCAAATATCCAAATATTTTACACCCCATAGTGATAATAGTTATAAAGTCTAAGATTGATGAAGATAACCACAAATTAAGTCTCATAACCAGCAGTACCATCGCAAAACAAGCGTAGCGGATACCAATTAATATCAAAATATGCAAATTTTTATTATAATCAATGTTTCCGTAGCATTAAAACCATCTTAAAAATGTTCAAAAGCAAGAGAGATAGATATATGCAGCGATTTAAATCAATCCAAACACTTTGTGTTCACTTCAAATACCAAATTGTATTGGAATTTTGACTTTTGCGGTCAGTTTACAACATACAACTGTAACTTTTGGGCGCATCTGTCTACCATTTTGGCTGCTCATGAGTGCCACGCGTCACGTGACCCCATCAGCGGTCTATATCTATTATGTCTATGGTATAAACATGTATTTCAACATCACACGTCGTCGTCATTGTTCGGTATGCAGTTCACTGAGCAAGAACGATCATTTCACAGAGGATGAATTTGGTACGCAATTTGTGAGCAAAACGAGGATGGTATATTGTGTTGTTAACCAGATCTCAGTATAGGCCTACCCTCAAATAAAATCGAACAATTTAGAATTGAATATTACATTTTTCAGTGCGAAGACAAAAGATGGAGTTGATTGCGCATTTGAAGAACTGGTAGAAAAGGTAATCATTTTTGAAGCACTCAGATGAAGCATTTAATTCTGAGAATTACCTCCCTTCTAAACATATCACATGCACAGTCTCGCAATGTATATAAAGATTACTTCATTGGGAAGCGCGTCGTACGGTTGAAGATTTGCACATGCTTTCTCTGTTGCTTAGAATTCAATTCATTTAGCATGTAAATTTTGCTCCTTCGGTAATTCTCAACATGAAACGAAGACATTGTCCTTAAAGGGGCAAAATTGACCGGCGACCGCTGCGAGTACAAGTTGAATTTATGCTTAGCGTAATTCAACCGTCTCGCTTTGAAACAATTGTTATACGCAGGCCTAACTTGTAATAAAATTAATGTCAACAATGAACATTGTGTTATAACAATAAGCGTGCACGTGATCCTAAGTGCGTGGCGCCTGCCGGTCATTTTTGCTCCTTTAATTGTTCTAGTAGTCTGTGCGATGACGTCATTCTAGGAGAATTTACATTCGATCATTATGTTGAGCTTTTTAATGTCAAGATAAACAGTTTGTTTACTTTGTAAAAAAAAATAGAAAACGGTTGATCGTGTTAAGTACTCTGATACAAACACTTTGGGTGCTATGAGACACGTAATTAGTCTAATGGTCTAAATCACTGGCGGCTCGTGATATTTTAAGCCTCTTTCATGTCTCATTGCGCACCCAGCGTTTTCGTATCGTGTCAAAGTACATAGAACTAGGCACATTTTTCTATTCGCTAATTACAAGGGTTTCATTACTGTTCTTTTCATTTTCTTGTGAAACAGGAAATGGATTTTGATTGTTTATATCGTATTTCTCACATGTGAGAAAACATTGTACAAGTAATCTGATTGGTTATATCGATTTTTCACATTGTGGTGGCCTATATTGGCTCACACTGTATATATATATTGCATATCTATTCGTCAAAATTATATTTTGCTGTATCCTATTTGAATCAAAAGTCAAAATGGAATGGTTCTAACTTCTAAATTAAGTTGTGATTATTGCATTTATAGATTATCCAAACGCCTGGTTTGTGGGAAAAAGATCAAAACAAATCACAAGGTGTATCATTATCAAACACAAGTTCAGAAGTCGTACAAAGCTGCAATGGCTATTGTTCAATCACCTAACATGGAATTTGTTCTCAATTGAATTATTATGAAATTATTTATATCCATTTTGATAAATCAAACTTTAATAGGTCAATTTATGGGAGCCTATCATATGAACTATATATATATATATATATGGTAAAATGCCACAATCCGGTATACAACAACGAAACCAAGTAAATAACATAGACAAACGTTTAATCAACTTCGTAACAACAACTTGTATCAATCAGAATCAGTCTAACAGTATAAACGATATTACATTGTCTCTATAACTTACAACAACAACAACAACACAGACACAAGTTTGCTGTGAAGATCAAAGTCCATATATTATAATTATATGACATATCAAGGTAACAATTTGATATATTGATGTTTCATTGTGTCTATGGGACTGTAGACGCAGTTCTTCTTTTACTATAGTTGTGAGTATAGTATTGAATGATTGCTCCTTCCATGAAACTGAAATGAATTTCATTTTGTTGCATGTTCTCTATCTTTGCAAGTTCAATGTAAATTTCCACGTGATTTATATTCGATTATCACATTATCAGGATTTCGATTTGTAAATTCATAAAGATTGTGAATGGGTATAGTCTTTGACTCCTTTTATTATATTATTATACTTACCTCCTGAATTTGTTTTCCATCGCAACGCACCTCAAATTGTGAAAATAAAGGAGATTTTATATGCTTTATCCACATATTTACTTTTAATTATTGCTTGTCAAAATAAAAGAAAATATTTGATATTTGTCCATACAGCAATCATATATACCACTAAAGCCAAATCTTCTGAACAGCATACACATGTGGATTGGAACGTAAACAATTGCATTTTGCATATGGGAGCGTATTAAACAATCTTTTGAATAGGCAAATTTGATATTGATATATATATCTGCCGAAAGATGAACGCTAATTATATTCATCAAGAACAATTTTGGCATTTTACTCGAAACCTAATTAAGACATTTCTATCCAAACCTTAATTTCGCTCTGGAGAATGTCGACAAAATCAAATGTCAAAATTTCTGAATAAATTGTGTTGTGATATTTGTCCATATCCTTTGTCTGCAATTGTTTTCCAAAATATGTTTGACTACTTATACAAATGTTTGACTCCTTTGACTGTAGTATGTTATCGCTATATCGTCAACGATGCAACAAAATAGGTCGTCAGAAAGTCTTCACGACAGTGGTCAATATGCTGTCCTATTTAGGTACGGCACGACCTTTGATGCGCACTTCCTCTAGACGCCGTGAAAAGACTCCAATAGACCGAATCTGGGACATACCTGGGAGTTTTTTTACAACAATTTAGAAACATATCTGTCAATATCCTGTCTCGTTTCAGAGAGTGGCACCCTCGTTTCTACTATTAATTAGAAGTATTTTCTGATCTAATATGTGCATTGCAAGGTAATGTATCATCGACCATCTCTGCAATTTCAATGACTACGCCCCTGTCAGTGGATGGAATATATCACTTATTGATACACAAATACATAGAAGTTGAGTAGATAATATAATTGATGTAATAATTCAGCTGGCCACCAAATAGAAGAGCATGAATAGAGGTTGATTATATCGGCGATCTATACCTAAGAGATTACAAACGGAAGCTTTACAGTTAACAGAGGAGACGCATGATAGAACAATAGATATAAAACAATCCATTATACCTGTATAGGTCCTGTGTGAGCACTGGTGGAGCAATGCATTGACACAGTTGTACCAATTCAACTGTTATAATACCCATAGCCTGCGTCACAGACCGCAATACCCCATGCACAGCTAGAGACAAATCCAATCTATTTCTCTTCCGAATTGATGATAACGCAACCAGTTTTATTTTCTTATCTAAATACGGAAAAGGCTCAATTTTATTATGTCTAATATTATGGATAATGATGAGTTTGAAGTCTGTGTTGTAGGTGCTGGTGTAATAGGGTGTTCAACAGCATTTGCACTTGCTAAATCTGGTCGAAAGGTTTTACTATTAGAACAGTTTGGTATTCCTCATACTCGAGGTTCATCGCATGGTCAAAGCAGAATATTTCGCTTATCTTATCCTAAATGGAAACATGCCCAATTTCTTCAAGAAGCGCTTGAATTATGGCGTGAAATTGAATCAGAAAGTGGAACAGAATTATTAAAAATGGTTGGTTACTTATCTATTGAAGATCTTGAGGATAATTTTTTTGATGATAACTTGGTACAACTCAAAAGACAAAATCAAAAACCAACGATTTTAAATGCTAAAGATTTACAAAATCGTTATCCACAACTAAATTATAGTGGAAATTTTCGCGGCTTTCTGGAAGAAAATGCTGGCATACTCAATGCTAGTAAATGCTGTGCGAGCCTACTCAAATTAATTCAAGCCCATGGTGGAACTATCCGAGACCTTGAATGCGTTAATAAGGTCATTCCTGCAGGTCCAGAAGTAAAAATAGTCACTAACAAAACAACATACACAGTGGATAAACTAATATTAACATGCGGAACATATTCTACCCCATTGCTGAAGGAACTAGGTCTGAATGTACCATTGAAGCCTCTAGGCGTACGAGCTATCTACTGGCCAATTGAAGACTCCCGCTATGAGGCTGTAAATGGTTTTCCTATTGTTAGCCACAGAGTAGATGATAACTTGTATGTCTACAGTCTTCCATGTCATGAATATCCGGGACTTATCAAAGTGTGCCTGCACAAAGGTATGGATATTAATCCTAGTCAAAGATCGTCAGATATGGATAAAGATCGTAATGAAGTAGATTTTATGTCAAATTATATTGCTAAATATTACAAAGGAGTCAAGGCTATTCCTGCCATTGTCGAAGAATGTATGTATTGTGTGACACCAGATATGGATTTTGTTATTGATGTTCATCCAAAATATTCGAATGTCATCATAGGAACAGTTGCTGGGCATGGCTTTAAGATGGCACCTGTTATTGGAAAAATATTAGCTAAAATGGCGTATGGGGAAACTACAAAATATGACCTTTCAGCATGCTCGTTAAAGCGTTTTGGGAATCAGAGAAGCTCATTATGAATTAAAAAAAAACTCTGAATATTTCAAAGTGGATAATATATAGTACTTAGTATAGTCAGTATATTTCAGTTTTAGTAAGCTCCAAACGCAACCAAATATTGTAGCAACAAACAGAAAATGGCGTTCATTATGACGAACGAGCTTTGTTTCACTTTTAAACCGAATCATAAATTGAACATGTTCAATGTTCAATGCTTCTGTCCCGTAATTCTACGCAGCATTTTTGTTTTCTTTATAAACGCCAAAGCGGTGACGTTAAGCTACGATAAATATCAATGTTTGACTGCTTCAAAAGTATAAACGCATATGACCCTAGGATCCTGTTTACGAATGGTTGAATAATACTCTTAATGTTCTTCTAAATTATTTCTGCTGTTGATGATGAAATGTTTATATTGGTCGTAGCAAACGAATCTTCACAGGTATAAAATCCTAATGTCCTTGACCACGAAACCGCTTGACTTGATTTTCCTCTAGACCTCTTGGAATTGTATCATCATCTCCTTGTCTGAAAATCCGCGGCTTCTCTATTGATCCGGATCTCTGGCATAAGACACAAGTATCCAACATCTGCATAAACATCTCCAAGAAGTCCTCAATGTTGAGTCCTCAAAATCGTGTTTCACCTTGATACGTCGATGGCAAGATCGGTACGGACAGTCATTGAAGACATCTCAGAGCGAGGCTATACATGCTCAGCTCGTAAAATCTTAGTTGTATGAACTATGAAGCAAAACCTAGGATGATAGAGTTGATAACATCAGGTGTGGGAATTTTGAAATTGTTACCCGAAAATGTATTGGCGACTATGCTTGTGTGTTCAGGAACATGAATAATATCGTCAACAAATTCCGAAAAGCATAGATACATTAAACGAGAGGTAAACGTGCTTGTCAATTAATTATTATACGAGGCTATTGTACTTATCATTAAAGGCGAGGCTGTTCCCCGCATTATGCCGTCAGTCAGCACCATACGACCATTGCTATCGGGTGACTCGCAGTATTTCTCTGAGAGAATTATCAATATACAGCGTTTGAGTCTACGTTTGAGGAATTGATCAATCCCAGGAAGTTAGCTCAATTTCAGCCCATGTGCATTTTTGCGTCAACATTTGCCACCTAGTGACCTCAGCTGATATTTTTGCCATGTTGCAGAAACATCAAAATGAAACGCTCTGAGAGTCTGAGAATGTTGACATGGCTACAATCGGGCATGAGATTTTTTTACCTGAATCGCATTTCTCAACTATACCACAGCGGGCTTACTAGATGGTATATAAGCTGACAAAAATGAGAGTTGCATCGTTTGGTGTCCCGCTTTGAATTGTTGGTGGACCACCGTTCGTTATTGAATCTAATACTATATTTAAACGGCAAAACACTGACATCAATGAGACGACATAAGTTAGCAAACCCAAGGGTAAGAGACAATACAGGCTTTCATGCTACTTTGCCTCCAAGATCAAAACATGATGCTGTATTGTTTTATTCCGCGACGCTTTGGTCACCATGGATCCAGATCTTGATTCCATTTCGGTATAATACTTTCAAAGGTATGGCATAATAAAATGATTGACATTATTATTTGTTTACAAAAACTAACTGCGTTGTGTTATTATATGTACATTTAAAACTTTGGATAAAAATTAGAGTTCAGTAATCAATGGAACGCGTACAATTTAAGCGATTTTTGTGGCAACACCTTTTCAAAATTTATACTATACCTATATATCTCTACGTATATATTCATCAGTTTTTTATTTTTCATAACGAGCTTTTCTGGTTTCCAAAACGGAGTAATGAGTAAGCCGAAATATCATATTTAGTAATCTCTCCATACGCCAATCTAGATAATATCTGTCCGGTAACAGGTGCCATCTTAAAGCCATGCCCAGAGAACCCTGTTCCTATGATAACATTGGAATATTTTGGATGGACATCAATTACGAAATCATTATCTGGTGTCACACAATACATACATTCTTCGACAATGGCAGGAATAGCCTTGACTCCTTTGTAATATTTAGCAATATAATTTGACATAAAATCTACTTCATTACGATCTTTATCCATATCTGACGATCTTTGACTAGGATTAATATCCATACCTTTGTGCAGGCACACTTTGATAAGTCCCGGATATTCATGACATGGAAGACTGTAGACATACAACTTATCATCTACTCTGTGGCTAACAATAGGAAAACCATTTACAGCCTCATAGCGGGAGTCTTCAATTGGCCAGTAGATAGCACGTACGCCTAGAGGCTTCAATGGTACATTCAGACCTAGTTCCTTCAGCAATGGGGTAGAATATGTTCCGCATGTTAATATTAGTTTATCCACTGTGTATGTTGTTTTGTTAGTGACTATTTTTACTTCTGGACCTGCAGGAATGACCTTATTAACGCATTCAAGGTCTCGGATAGTTCCACCATGGGCTTGAATTAATTTGAGTAGGCTTGCACAGCACTTACTAGCATTGAGTATGCCAGCATTTTCTTCCAGAAAGCCGCGATAATTTCCAATGTAATTTAGTTGTGGATAACGATTTTGTAAATCTTTAGCATTTAAAATCGTTGGTTTTTGATTTTGTCTTTCGAGTTGTACCAAGTTATCATCAAAAAAATTATCCTCAAGATCTTCAATAGATAAGTAACCAACCATTTTCAATAATTCTGTTCCACTTTCTGATTCAATCTCACGCCATAATTCAAGCGCTTCTTGAAGAAATTGGGCATGTTTCCATTTAGGATAAGATAAGCGAAATATTCTGCTTTAACCATGCGATGAACCTCGAGTATGAGGAATACCAAACTGTTCTAATAGTAAAACCTTTCGACCAGATTTAGCAAGTGCAAATGCTGTTGAACACCCTATTACACCAGCACCTACAACACAGACTTCAAATTCTTTTCCAGTCATTATAGAAGTCGCGTATGATGGCATGTGGTTTCTATTTATCTCTTGTAACTACTCTTCTCATCTTGTTATCAGAGCATTCCGCTTGTCACAACTGATATCATTTGAGCCAAGTCATTATGAGGCCGCAAAAATGGTCCAACTCAGAGCGAGGCAACGCACGAAAACTGCATTTTGCAATGGCTACCGACCAAAGCCACAAAACTAGGATTGTCTGACTCGCGAAACTCTCGCTTTTAAGCATATGATTTTGTCGATAATGAGGATATTTACTAAAAAATGGAATGGAAATATACTATAACTGCAGAAGATTCTCATATTTAGCTGGAAAGTGTTTAAGCCTTGCTGTATTTACGAAGGTTGTTGACTGCTTTACCCACGAGGCGAAAATGTCTTACTAAAAAGGCTACTTCAGTCGCCTCTAACAGTATAGCAGCAGCTCACTACGGATAATATTGAATTCTGAATCGTAGGAGTTGGTTAAACCAATGATTTATTTGATTCAAATAAATGGAGAAGGTTTCATTGTAATTTATTAGAACTGGTACTGGACCAGTATTGAACTGATTTGACTTCTCTTTCAAAATCGTTAAAGAAAAGGTCGAAAGAAATAATGGAAAGTTGACTCGAAGAGGTATGATCATTGATTATAATACCAAAATCAGTTAAAAAGAACGAGTCAGCTTAGTACGTATTTAATCTTATAAGGCTATGTATATTATACAATGAATATACACTATTATTCTAATATCACAATATGCAGGTATCATTTCGTATTTTCCCTCATTGCTATTGATCGTAAAGCCTTCGTATAAGTAGCCTGCTCGCAGACTCCACTGTCAAAATGTAAATTTGGTAAACAGTAGTCTGCTAACTCGAGGTCAAAAGCTTGCCTTTGCTGAATCAGCACCGGGCGTGGAAAGGTGTAAAAACTATTGTCCTACAAGGGCTGTGATTCGACGCCAAGATTTTCTGGCGACGAATCAGCAAAGAGTATGTCAAAGAGAGGCTTGGTGGGCTAGGCTGCAATAACTCCCTTTCCTTTTCATTTTTCAGAACGAAGTGTCTATTTGACCGGCAGTCGCAGCCATTATGGATTCAACTGCGCGTTCGCTGACAGTTAATTATGTCATTTACTCGATCACGTGTTTCACTCGTCCCAGTATTAGGGTTAGGTTTAGGGTCCGATCACGTGATCCACCCGTTTAGTGTTAGGGTTAGGGTCAAGTCACGTGATAACCACTCGGTCGAGTATAAATTCATTTCTGTTTCATTAGCTCTCGTCGGTTGGCGTAGGTCGTTCGGATCGAGTCTGACTAGAGTGCAGGGTATGCTGGTTCGAGTCCTGGTCGATCCGAAATTTTAATTTATTTTCATTATTTATAACCCAAAATGTTTACAAGTTACTGTTCGTTCATTATACACATGCGTTGCCGGTCAAAATAGTCACAGCGAACAGTCAAACATAGCGAATAGTCGAACATAGATAGTGTGACGTATACATCTTTGCGCATGCGCTGATGACTGCCGGTCAAATAGCCTTGGCGCTAAATGACCGGCTGCCGGTCAAATAGTCACAGCGTTTTCAGAAAACTTTATGCCTTTCGAAATCGTTTGGAACATTTGCGATAAACTTCAATGCCAATGATTGAGAATTAATATCATTTCCAAGACGTGAACCATTAAATGTCGTAATTTGGGTCGTAATTGCATCAATTATTTTTATTTATATCTCTGATTAGTCTCATAAATGTATGAAATGTTTTGGACAGCGTTTTTATTCAAAAGCTATCACAAGCGGAGAGGCGCGACACGAAAACAACATGGCAAGGAAAATTAATTCAACAAACAACAAACACTTTAGTTCAGCCGCATTATTTAATGGCTATAGAAAGGAAGCTATTGTTGAGCCACTGTTTTTCGTCGTCTTCTTATTTTCATTATGATTACTCTATATTTGCTTCGTTCGTTCGACAAAATAAGTCTATCACGCGGCTAATTCAAATTCGTAGCGGCTCAAGTTTAATTCCGATGAAGCAGTGCCGGATTAACCCATAGGCGGTTTAGGCGGCCGCCTTAGGCCACAGATAATAATAGGCCTCCGGAAATTATGAAAAAAAAAAAAAAAAAAATGAAAACACCCAAAAAATTGAAAAAACAGTATTTTTGTGGTCTCTTATGAAATTCTCATATTTTAAACTACAGTAAATACAAGTGTAATTCAGTTTTATCTACAAGCCATTGGTCACATACATTCTTACAGAAATTGATCAAATTGTTTACAAAGGTCAAGATTTAATTGTCATAACGATTTTGAATTTCCTTCCTGTCTCATAATTTTGGTGACAGCATTGCTATTTCGAGATCAAATTACACTTGCTATTCAAGGAAAACAATCATTGACAATAATAACACATTGTTATTAACCACACATGATGACTTGTAACTTCCTGTTGTGAAAAAATGATCCCAAAAAGATCGTGTTGCCATGGCAACGACCGATCGCATCGGCTCAAATAAACTGATACAACAAGTAAGTTGACTTTAGAATGGGAAGGACATTCATTCCATACATTCTATTACAGTAATACTGTATTTATACTAAAAAAGTTATATTCCTAAGAGAGTGATTGTCATTGCTCATATAAAAGCAGAATAAAGAGGGAGACCAACAAACAGTATAATTATGTTATTTTCACCAAATTTCCGGAAAAAATTTTTTAGGCCCCATATTAATCAATCGCCTAAGGCCACTGATAATATTAATCCGGCACTGCGATGAAGCATGAATTAACGCAGAAGACCATTTGATCATTACTGATGTTAAATTCGAATTTCAGATTTATTGAAAACTAGATATCTTCCCTAAAATTAATCGTGAAATATTAACTGTAAATGAGTTTCAAGTAAATTAATAATAAATATGATTGGAGTCGTTGGTCTTTTTCTGGGCTTGACTTTCATGGCCAAGCATTCTTAGCGAAAGCGAGGCAACCAATTTCCACGCCCCGTGCTGATTCAGCAAAGGCAAGCTTTTGTCCTCGAGTTAGCAGACTCTACTGTTTACCAAGATTCCATTTTGACAGTGAGTCTGCGAGCAGGCTATCGTATAAGCTGATACCTATCTTCAGACTCAGAGAGAAAACTGTTTCTTTTCGTTCAGAACTTTTTTTTTTACATCATGACGACTAAGGCTTGATATATTGCGTTCTCCACACAACGCTACGACAAAGCCTATGTTATTGAATCAACAATACTTGACGGCATCCCTGTTATGATATTTTGGTATTATAAAGTGAGTTACTCTTGATGAATTTAATATCTACTAGTGTTGCAAATTTTCAATTTTCAGAGGAGAGGTCAACTCTAACTCCAGATGTTGCGGTGGTGTATTGTTCAGGTTATTGTGTGGTTTTACGGTTTTTATTTACCTGGGTGTTATCTTAACTAGCTTATGATTATACAACTATTGATTATGAAAGTATGAACTATATTAACTTGTTACATTTTAATCATTAGCAATTAGAATGTACTATGTTTGAAAATTGCTAGAATTTGATATTGTCTATTTGCTGACTATGTTGTTCTCCTCCACTTGTATTTAAAAATAATTATAATTTATGAAAATAATTGAAGGGAAATTCTTTATCTTTTATTGTACAGCTAAAATTATGTAGGATCTTGTGTATTAATTTTTACAATTACTTATCTCATTTTCCTTGTGGTAAATTAGTATGAATTCTGTTTTTGGATTTTATTGCTGTTTTCTTCCCTAACATTTTCAAGAATAATTTTGCATTGTCTGTCCTCTCATAAAAACAAAATTTATTAACAAAATGGAATGTTATCACATTACCCTTTTCAAAAGTCTTCCATGCCAGGGCTTCTCTCTTTACTTATATTTTGTATGAAGATAAAGTTGATGCTGCATAGCCCAACTGGTCTATTTTTGAAGTTTGGAATGAATAAATCCACCTTTTGAAATCTACTTATGTAATGGTAGATGGAAAATAGAATTACCAAGCAATCGATTTAACAATATGAGATAAAATTTATGTGTAAAATCATGCCAACAGAGCTTATTAAAGTTATTATGAAGAATAAAAAACGAAGACATGGTAAGTATTGTTACCTGGCAGAGTAGATTATTGTTAGGTATTTTGTGTCCTGTTTTCAGCTACTGAAACCAGGCAATGCTTTTCTCTGAATTTCTCTTTCAAGACAGAATCCTGGAAACTTCATACACTTCGGAAACCTGTTGCTGCATCCAAAGGCACAACAACATCCCGTAATAAATAACATAAATTCAACAAAGCATAGATCAACCCTGAAAAGAAGTTCTTTTCGCAATTCTACCCACGTGTAAAGTCAATTCCCGCGATTACAAGGAAACAACAAAAAAATAGCTTCGATTCAAAAATTAAAATAAATTACTTCCCGATATAAAAATAAATTTTTAGCAACGATTCCATATTTAGCATCATATTTAGCAGCACGTAGGATAGCTCAATATTGTATAACAGAATACTAAATCGATACATATCGCAGAAATAGAGGGAAGAGCTTTTTCTCTCCGTACAAACTTTGTTAGAAAACCCGAGGTGTTGGATCAAATTCTAGCGGAAAAGTCACGTGCGGCCCTTAATCCAATCAGCGCTGTTAGCGGCGACTTCACAAATTGGCTCAACTCTTTTGGTGTAACCAACAATATTTACTTGGTCTTGGTAATATGATCTTCATATCGCATGATCTTGATATCTGTATAACAATAAATCCCGCGGTCACGGTCTTTTCAAAATACACCACCAAGATTATCAATCTTTTCTCAAGTGACTCAATGGCCATTCTCTTGCCATATTACTAATTTTGAAGACTTTGGTGTAAATAATTGTCACTTATGATTTCAAGTCATCCGATCACTGTTCGACAATCTCTGCCAAGGCGCATAGAAGAACCCATCTTATTTTTGTGATCATTGACTCCGAGAACATTATAATTTACAATAAAATTTGAGATCATTTCCAATCTCCGCAGATCACCCAGCCACGCGGGTAACCATTGCTAGCTCAATATAAGTAATTGCAATATTCATTATAACTTTTTGAAATTAAAAAAATGTTATTTCAAAGTTCAAATTTTAATTTTTTTAAATTAATATCTACAATATTTGCAACGGCATGACCACCACGACATGGCCGTAAAATCCAGGGAGATGCGGGTGCGATACTTCACTAAAAATTCAGATACAGATAATAACTTTCATTCTGTGCTTTGATGAAGAATCAGGTCATTCTACCGAATCGAATATGTGGCATGTTACAAATGCAAATTTTGCCAAGTTGAATTATTTCCACTAGAGCTTTACTGCTTGTAATAATTTGCACCATATAAAAGATACATTGTCTATAACAAAATTCAAAATTTACCAAATTCGCTGCAATCGCTATGTATCATTCAAAAATGTTCGATCACTCCCCTTACGCTACTTCTCTTTTCGTCGTTCTGACTTCTCTCGCACAGGGCCTTCAAATATCAGAGCCTTCTGCTAACCTTCTGTTAGCCTTATTCTTCTTCTCCAGCTATAGAAGGCTGTGTGACACGTTCTTTATACGAAATCCAAGGATTGAGCAACATTTCTGTCGGTCGTATAACATCATTCTCGTATATCGAGTAATCAACGAAGAAAACGTTTTCCTCTCCAAACAACAAATTCAAATTAAATCGTTTTTCATTTTCGCACTAATTGTACGCTTGATATGCATCATGAATCATCCAAAACATTTTGTTGTGCAAAATTAAATGACCCCTCAACCAGGAGTATACTGTTACTGCCGTGATGATGAAGGATGAAGTCTTAAAAGTATCTTTGAATCATAGTACAATGATTTTAACAAGCAAAAGATACATCATGCATCATAAATATGCAAATATACAGTACCATAATATATATATATATCCGTTTCGAAGTAATAGACGCAAAGAGAGGTTGAAATGCATATTTATAGAGCTAAGGAACAAGGGAGACAATTTTTCTGGGAGATGGGGAGATCATACTCTGAAAGGGATGCCTCATTCAAAACTGGGTTTATACAATGTGGAATTCACTCAAGACAATTCAAAAATACAAGGATTTCAAGGTTTAATCGCGTTTAATAAAGGAGTCATGAATCTGTTACCCTTCTTTTGTAAAGTTTATTAAATTAATTCGTTTAGTCAATTACATTTATATTTATATAAGTAACTTTATTCACATATTTTAATTTAACAATTTTAAACCATAGCATTTTATAGCATGTATCAACTGTCTAACTAATTAGACCCCGTGTAAAAGTATGTCAGCGAGAGAACATTTTTAAAACTACTTCTTTTCGTTATTACCCGTTCCTGATTAGCCTGTGTGCAGACCTTTAACACTGCAAGCTATGGAGAGCTAGCTATAGTTCTTGATAAATGTGGAAGTAGAATTTGATTGACAGAAGATCAACGAAAGCTTTGAAATGTATCCGAGCCTTTGTTGTCATAGAAACGAAAGCTTCCCCGCGAAAGTCGATGAAAACAAATGGAGGACGAAAAGGGAAAGTTGCAACTAGGAGAGGATTTAAATTTAAAGCATAGCTCGGTAGAATTACAAAATTATCTTCCGACAACGAAAATAAAAGGAGATTCACTACTTGTCAAATTAAAACTCAAACACATAGAAAATTATTTCAAAATTATAAGTAGAAGAGTTAAATTTGAATTGCTTAATTTCATGGTTGAAAATATGCTGCTTGATGGTAACAACTTGAATATACTTACAAGTAGTTTAATAGAAACAACTAAAGATGAACTCTACCAGCATATTCCTTGTAGACAAGACAATATTTCAAATGCGAAATTGAACCATATCAGCCTTACATTTGAAGAAATAAATTCATTTGTAAACAATTTTAAATGTTGGTATTCTAATAGTAATAATTGGATTAAAGCAAATACCTTATTTGGCTCCATAAAATTCTGTAATCCATCTTTGATTTGTGAATTAAAACAGAAATGGAGATCAAAGCAAGGTATGTGTTCTATATATTACTCTATATTGGGCTACTGTGAGCATTGTTTTAAGGTACAATAAGCATATAAATATACATATAAAGCTATATTACAGTATTGTCAATATTGAGTATATGCTATAAGCAGTGTATGGACTTTCATTTTTTATAAAAAGAACACACTTTTATTAAAATTAGGGCTCAAATTCTGGAAAATTCAAGAATAAACTAAGAACATTCTTAGGCTCGTGTTTGAAGATATTCATCCGCCACAAAATATTAAGATTTAAGGGTGACATTTCTAGAAACTTTTGAAGCTCAATTAATGTTTTTATGTTCTTATATAAAGAGTGTAGCTATCTTAGTTGAATATATAAATCCAATTGCACGATGTTGGTTATAAATGTTTTTTTCTTTTTTGTAGATTTGAAAAATGATTCAAAATTGAAAAATGAAGATGAAAACGATGATAACACATGTGTTCTTGAGAAACAAGATACTATTTTTAAACCAAATTCATTCTTAGAAGATCAATTAGTGAAATCTCAGCGACAGTACAAAAATGATTGCAAACATAACAAGAATGATAATTATTTTCATCCTCTAGCAAATTCATGGGTTAATCCAGATGCATTTACAATCAGTAATGTTTATTATAATTCAACTACAAGATGTACCCCATTTGATAACGAGAAAAATAATCTTGGCATCTTGCAAAAGAACGATAAAGGGAGAATTATTAGGAAGGCATATAACATCAGAGAATTTTTAAAAGAAAAACCTATCATACCATTTCTAGATTTCATACCTTTGTTACCAATATATATTGCAAAATGCATTTTAGGGAAATTGGATTATAAGTCATTAGAAAATTGTGTATGTGTTAGTAGAAAATGGAGAACAATCGCCGAAGATGTGAAAAGTGAATTAAATTCAACCAAACAACAGAATGAGGATGAATTATTATCAGAGGTAAATTCCCACTGCAATAATTATACTATAAGGCCATACAGTCTATCATCCAATTAGTCAAATGAGGCTCGCCTGTGACTTCAGTCTACAATTGATGATGGAAAAGTTAATGAACGTGAAGTTTCTCAGGCACGGCCCTAATTACATGTTTCTGTAGGAACCTTCCTGAAACATCTATAAAGTTACAGATGTTTCAGGAAGAATCTCTATATAGGGTATTTGTAGTTTTTCTGTGTAAGCTGTCTATAGCGGGCAGTGATGAGGAATATTTACGACTAAATGGAAATGACCTCTCTAGACTTTCTAAAGAGGTTAAATTCTATAGAAATCAACATTTCTAGCATTTTCAAATGACCACTATAGACAATTGGTTGCTCTATATAGGTTAACCTTTATATGCAGGTTTCACTGTACCTTACGACCTGTTCATGTGTGAGAATAAGACGTAGCTTGATACCTTTCTTGTTAATAATTCTAAGCTTGAAGCAAACCAAGGGATATAGTACCAGTCTTGAAATGAAAGTTGCAAATTTCATCTTTTACAGTCATGGTTTTTAAAATAAAATATATGAAAAATAAGTGGTGATGATCAAACTACTACTATTTCTGTACCACCGGCGCTGGGAAATTCAAGAAATTACTGATTTACATTTTATTTTCAAATACCATCCACAGGTAATGTCGAGAGTCAATCCTGCTTATGCTAGAATTATTCCACTCCATATCCCATGTCTTGATGGAGAAGACAAAGTAATCCCTAACACTGAGTCTGAGCATATCAATGTTGAAGAGGAGAAAAATGTATTTGAAGAGCTTGATATGAAATATTGCTACCAGAATTTAGAGACAAGAATTGTGAATTTTGAAGAACGAAATATTTACTGCTGTGCATATAACGTAATCGTGTTGGTCAATCTGTAAGTATATATATAGTTTTTGATAATTTTAATCTAACAGTCTAATTCTCATTTTAAAATAATGATTTGTTTTCTTGATGAAGGATTTAGTTGGCGCTTAATCAATGCATGAGTAAAATTCAAAATACAAGATTTCGGCGACATTTTATCGACCTACTTTCGATCCAATAATATAAAGACACCTTGTAGATTTATGCAACTCCTATATTCTCTATCCACACCATGATACCCATGTCCTAATCCTAGAAGGAATATATCTTGCTGGTTCGTGCCACGAAAGCTGTAATTTTACTATAGCCTGACACAATCATTAACATTAACCAATCAGTGATCGGAATTACATAATACAAAATAGAAATGTATAAATGGTACTGGCTATAAAAATTGGAAAGCATTAATTTTATTTCTATTGTATTTCTTCCATCCTTAATTTATTCTGAAATTGTGGCATGTGTAAAATATGACCTTTGTAATGATATAAAACGAGCGAATAATAATTACATTTACAAGGTTAAATATAAATACACAGAGGGAGACACGGCATAATATATTTGGGTACAATGCAGCGATATTGCCATTTTCTCCGTCATATCCTCAGATAGCATTTTGATGCATGACTTTGGTGCATGACTATGCAATAGAATCAGAATAATTTTAAAGGGTAGTATAGCAACTCATACCCTTTTCTCTGAGATAATGTTACTAATTCCATATGCTATATTATTATCGTTCAGTAAAGACGCCCATCGTCATATTAGCAGTAGTGATGGTTCAGTTGTTGTTTCTGGATCTGTTGATGGGAAATTAAGAATAATGGACTCGTCTACTGGAAAGAACCTAAGGACATTCTATGCCCACGTGGGTTCTGTTCGAAGTGTGCAAGTAACTGATGGGAATGCTTTTATGCTCAGTGGCAGCTATGATACATCAGTGAGGTAAGTCAAACAACTAATAGAATAATTTTACTGTCGTGCTTCGCTTTCATTTAAATATTTCACTTTTCTATGTCTATAAATAGCTTGTAATTCTCTATGCATGGTAAGGTAGTCTTTATACTGTATTATATTTGGAATGAATTACAATTGAAATGATGATTTATATATAAAGTTTATATAAAGCAAAAAACAAAAAGCAAAAAGGCCCTCATCGAGGGCTTAGTTGGTCAAGAAAGCATTTATCTAAAGACCGTGATATTTTGTGACCAATCATGGAATCGGCTACTCCGGTATGGAGCCTATATTTAAAGAAAGATTTTTCAATATTATAGCGTGTCCATCAACTACTCTTTTTAAAACATTATAAATTATTTTTATTGTACTGAAATAATTATGAATAGATATAGAGGTAGGCTACCACCCTAATTTGATCATATATTCAACCTAATGATTATATTAGCGTAACGTTATTATCAAAAGACAACACAGCTGATACAATCATTGTACTAGTTGTATACACTCGTCAGTATGGCTGCTCAAGTCACAGGGGAAATAATTGAGATGCATTCACGTACAATATTCAATATACAGTAATGTATGTTCTGTTCTGAAAGGATATTTTACTTTCAATTTATAGGTTTTGGTCATTAGGCACAGGGCGTTGTCGATACATTTTCAGGGGGTACGGTATTATTCATTTAATCATTGTCGACATTATTGATTGGCTGCTGTATACTACTCTACTCTTTCACTCTTAGCAGAAGTAAAATATATTCGTAATTTCTCAATATATTCTTGATGCATCATCTAATTTTAATTATTTGAATTTTTACTCCAATAGACATAAAGCTTCGATTGTTTGCTTGGCGGTTTACGGCCAGTACGCTGCTTCAGGATGTATAGACAAAACTGTGAGAAGTGAGTGTTTGTATGGATTAATCGAATTGATAATTTTAGTGTGATATGGTTCATACTAGATACAGTATATCGTATCATGATCGTATATAGTGATGAGTTGTCAGTTGTCACCTGAAGTTGTACACTTCAATAACTTATATTGATAACATGAATCAAGATGTTGCTCTCGTAAAATTAATTCCATATTAACTTTGATTTTAGTTTGGAACCTATCAACTGGAAAATGCAAAACTATTCTAAAGCATCCTTGTGTAGTCAGAGTAGTTAAAGTGAGTCACAATTATTATAAATTAACTGTTTGGCTTATGTGATACAACAACTATAAAATGATATATAATTAATTATTTTGTTGGTAACATTTTTCATTGATCAGATCAATCGTGATTTTATTGTCAGTGGTTGTAATGATGGTCAAGTTTTCGTTTGGGATATCAAAACGTCATCAATTATCAAAGTAAGTTATTGTGTTATCAGAATCTATGTATGCTGCTCTCAAGACATGTAAAATGATAGCGTCTGGAAGATGAAATGATACTATGGCTGACGCTCTCTGAATATTACATTAGTCAGATTAGGCTGTATATAAGTGTAATACATTAAATTTAACAATGAAGCTAGCATTGAAAATTTTAAAATTATATTAAAGTATCTACCTATACATGTTAATATTACAAAATAAGAAATAAGTCTGCTAACTACCTAAAATATTATATACAATCTTAATATTGATATAGAGATTAACTTTTCATCATTTCTATAGTTTTAATCTTATACTTGTTTTATTAAGTTTTGTGCTTCCTTTTTACAGTTATTATTTATTTCTCATATTGCAGATTTACCAAGGTCACATGGCAAGGGTGACTTCATTAGCTTTCAATGAATATCACATTGTCAGTGGTAGCCATGACAAATACGCAATGGTATGGTGCATTCTGGGTAATCTGACTTCTTGCTTACATGCACTACGACATCGAAGGTAATCCATGGTAGATCAATGGTGGTCCTATATATACAAGTAAATTTATTTTGAGACTCGAGTTCTTGAATTATCAGAAGTTGATGAACATAAAATTCAATGTCTGTCATTGGAATAAAGTGAGAAAATAATTGATCATTAACTATGGGATCTGCTATGTTATCTCTCAAGTTTATTACGATTCTGTTATTGAACATTGATTCTGATAGAATTAACTGCAGATTATGTTGATCCTTTTATCCCATTCATGCATGCCGTAGAAATATTCTTGGAGATATATGGACTGCATATTCCGATTTGAAAGTAGACATGACCTAGATTCACACCCATAATTATGTCTGATTTTATTTATGACATTTTACCTGTCTTTATATCCACCCGTCTTAACGACTATATAACCTCTCTTTTGTACATACACGCCGTGCCATTTAGCTGCTAAGAATACGTACGCTGCGATAATCATTTGCATCAGCAGCTCACATAGAGGGGGATATTTTATTACACAAGGTTACCATTCGAAATTCTTACAATGATCCCATGTTTAGCCTCCTCCAGACATATCCAATAGTCAGTATTTTTGAACGACATTAGTATAGATCTTATTATGTGCCAATTATTAAAAATATTTATTCATTTTTAACCTCGTAGTGAAGTCCTTTGTCTTGAGATGATGTATGGTCGTATTATCACTGGATCAGCAGATGGAAAGGTAACTGTATAAATATTAGTTATTTTATTAATTACAATAATTAATACATATTGATCTGGTCATACATCTCCATTCACAGTTACGTATTTGGAGTCTCTTGAACGGTCATTGCATCAAAGTCATTCGTGGTAACAGTCATAACGATGCTATTCGACAATTATTGGCATTTGAAACAAAGTACGTATAAAGTGGGCACTCTATTATATATATATTCAGTATATGTATGCTGGAATGTATTATAATGGACAATTACTTGGAATTCCATTTTATATCCGCTATTCTAGATTGATTATAAACACCGAATCAAATGTATTGGTCTATGATTTTGAAAAGGTCACGTGGAACTTCAAATGTAGAGCACACTATTCCACTGAAGACGAAGCGTCATCTGCTGGAAAGAACAAGCACAGAGATACCATATACCCTCATTCATATCACAGGGCAGCAAGACTCAGAATCTATGGCTCATCCATTAATGCTAAACATTCAATGATGTCAACCGTGCGGGTTAAGACGCCGGTTAAGGCAAGACCACGATCTGCATTTCCAAAATCGTGTATTATAGATAAAAAAGAAGTCATTCGCCCATGCTCCAGCAAAGAATTGCTGGCTCCAAACATTAGCCGTATAATTCCAATTGTAAGCAGCCGTTTAAGCATAGCCGAAAAACAGAGCAATCCACATATTATGCTAGATAGCAATAGTGCAGATGATAAGATATCTCATTGCCAATCGGCTGATCCTTCGAGGCTGAGATCATCTACTAAATCAAAAGCACAGCTATATCATCATAGAAGAATTCGACCTAAAACTGCCCCACCTAAAATGTCATCAAGTATGGACAACAATTATCAACCTCTTTGGAAAGATAAATCTGACTTGAACTTGAGGTCATATTATCAACAGATTGCTTCACATGAGCATCTTTATGATGGGTACCCGTGAAACTATACTGCTGAAATGTGAAACGTCACCTTTCGAATTGATTGTTTGGATGGACAACCAATCCAATGGAGATAAATAATATTCAGAGATCAATTTCATATAATTTCAATACAAAATGAGTTATATATTTTGCATATTCGATGTATTTTTAATATGTAACACAAAAAAATGTATTATGTATAGTTTATATAATATGAAGTGCTCGCTCTGGGAATACCAGACGTACTCAAAGCATACATCTTGAATCATAACATCTTCCGTATCGGTATTATTATTTGCTTGATATACTGTACAATTGTTTGCCTTCTCGACAAGTTGTAAAGCTCAAGTTATCGTCCAAAAAGCGACCCCAGTCATCATGATCAATCATAATTTCAGACCGAAAGCTGCTTTCCATATGCGAATTCCTGAAATGAAATATGCATGCTTAGACGTTCTTTGAAACTAAGGCCACACTTTTGAATGTCCATTTTTGATCCCTTGATAGAGGTGATTTCAAAAATGATGCATCGATTCTTGTCCCATATTTCTGTCTTCTTCTTTCTGTTTAATGATTTTTAATTTTTCATCTGTTGTTATTCGTACAGCGTAAGATGGTGGTTTACGATCGGTCTTGTAATTCACCCTAACAAAAAAGATTCAATACCGTCAATTCATCTCTACCCATCAAGACAGAACTCAGCTAGATGTCTATTTCCGCAGAATACATGCAGTCACGGAGAAATTCAAATATTGTTAACTAACGGTTTCTTTTCATAGTTGTTCTTTCTTTCTTTCATTTTTGATGGTTGAATCTGTACTTTTATAAAATATTTGGGATCCCGTTGAAGTGCAGTGGAGGTTAGCCACTTTTATCGTATGTGACGTTCCACATTTGTGGTACTTTTGGTACTTTAATTTTATAGTAAAGTATTTGCTCGGAATTTTTGATTACCGTATTTGAGTTTCGGTAGATTTTTGTCATTTATTTGGCTAGAAAATGAAATAAAAGATGAAGAACAGGAAAACTATTATGGTTCAGTAGTATTAACAAGTTACACAGAGGACTGCCTGTCTAGGAGTTTCATTGTCTTGTTATATAGTTACTTCAGAAATTAATTAATGGGGAAACATTTCACATGATGCATTTCTCCTAAAAGTGACACCTCATTTGACCTATATCAGGGGTTACCACCTAGGTCAACATATCATAAAAATGTATAGATGGTTTATTTTTACTCACTTGAAAACATTATGCAGAAGTTCGTTTGATTCCGTCTTTTCTACTAATTCTCTGACTGTTATTGGCGGATCATCCAAGGTGGCAATCTCTCTTAAATCAGGATGATATTGTAAAACAGATGGGACAAGAACGTGTAAATTCAAATCAATTAAAATTTGCAAAATTGTTTTTAAGGTTCCTGTACCATTATCAAGATATCCTGAATATAATGGATCGACCTGTTCACCATATAATATATCATACTGCATGAAGAATGCTACCAAATCTTGAAGTTCTGACTGTAATTGAAAAAGATTGACATCAAAATAATATGTAATAGCATATTTCCAATTTTTCAAATGTGAAATTGAGTAGATTATTGTTCAGTTATGTGGTTAGTTGCTCTATATAAATTCTTCGTGGTTCAACAGTCAAATCATTATAACCCATAATTATTGTTACTGTTCTCGTCTAAATATGTTGAACTATTTTCAGTAACTATTTTGAAGTAAGACAATATGAGTTACACTTACTCTTTTATCACGTGGAAAGTCACTGCCATATATGGATTTAATTTCATGAAGGATTTGTACCAAAGTGTCTACCTGTTGATTGATGGCTTTGTATTTACTAGATAATCGTTGGATCCTTATTAATTGAAATGCCTCGTATCCATCATAACGAACTCCTTGGCGATATTCTTGCTCTTTGGTATTTACCTATGAATGTGAATTTGACAACTATATATAGAGATCACGTGTACAGGGCTGATATTAAGAGAAATTGTGGGCCCTGGGAATGTTTCAAACATAACATCCTGAAATATATGTTCTTTAATTGTGCCATTTGCGAATATTTTGTTCCGAAACGTAGTAAGAAAAGTTTGTTGGCCCTAAAACTTGACCACTGCAGTGCAAGTTTTACTACCTATGAGAGGTGAATATATATTTGAAGAGGAATGTGAGAAATAAATTGCTAGTGGCACATGTTTCAATGATAATCTGCATTTTAACTTCAATTTAATGCTGTGAGCTATGTATCGGATAAACTGCAATATTGTCGAGAGCATTTCGAGTCCTTGTCAATCAATAGTTCTAGATATATTTATTTATTTCCACGATTCCATGTCAATTTTAAGTGTTAATTACATTCAGATGCTTTATTGGTATCAATTTACGTATATCTTGTAAGCTCTATACCGTTATCCAAAAATCGTAAGATTACATGCGAACAGCCGCTATATAAGAAAATCCAATCTGGAGGATTTACTCAAAGTGATTAATTGGCTTTATATAGAATGAACAATATTTTCAATGACATGATACATGATAGACTCTGAGGACTCTATTGAACTGTGGTGGATACTCATTATGATTCATGCTAGTTGGGTATAACCGGTGACAAAGTTAGTTAATCAGTTATTCGAATGAATGATTATTCCTTTCCTGGATGTCTATTCTATACATCAGCTCAAGTCTTGAGCTTTTTAACAAAACATTTCGGGTGTCTGTGTCATGATCTGAAACATCTCCCAAATTTCTATTTGAGCATCCCCCGTCGAAGCGCAATGGAAGTTACCTCCGGCTATGCTATACATATATATGATGTAACTTAAAATTGGCTATTTTACACACTAATAACAACAATTGGATAATATTGATGCTAGTGAAGTAGATATCGTAAATCATCAATGCCCAACCTATAAATACATAGAAGTTATGGTGCCCACTGATTGTGCTTGCTCATTTTATTGTGCCGAAATATTTCAAGCAGGGATAAATTTACATAAAAAATTCTATAAAATCGTTTCCATATCACAATCACGTACACGCTCATACAATCTTCTTACCTCTTTCCAAAAGTCATCATCAAATGGTTCCTCAAATGGCAACGCTACTTCATCTAATTGTATTACAATGATTTTACTGTGAAACTTATGTAAAAACGGAAATATTTTTCGTTGTGACATACTGTTATATCTTCTCTGCTGTCTTTTCGACAAAGAAAACAAAATAACAGAAAGTGAAGTCAAGCAGCATTATTTCCATTTGTTTGTGAAAGTCATTTATACTGAGAAGCAATCTAACAGGTGTCCTCAATGATTCCGCAGGGCGTCTATTTATACTTTACAACAAGGCGATATGGAAAAGAGACAGTGTTTGCAGTGTAGTTGAGGCCAATGGAAATAGTACGCAGTTAATTATCCTCAGACTGGAGACTGCTTGACAAATTCGACAACAAAGGCAGATTTGTAATCATGTTTTTGATAATCGGAAGTAGCTAAAGAAGGGACTTTTCCTCATCTCGTGTACAGTGCAGCCCTGGAAGGCCGGGAACAATCCCCCTCAAGATTCTGTTCCATCTTCGTCATTAATATACTCCGTTCTATATATTTATATGCAAGTTAAATTATTGAATTTTATCAAAGTTTTGTAAATATTTTAAAAGCCACTCTGCAGTGTCAGCATAAGTGTAGCTGCTTTTTTAATTCATTCCGCTTAATAGTTTAAAGCGGACATCAGTTTTTCAGTTCTGCTTCAAGGTGACGAGCGTAAATCAACAGCCCGGGGGAAGTCGATATTTTTTGAACGGGGGTCACGAGGTGTACCATTTTCAGAAATCGGGAAGGAAAAATTTCACAGCCGACAAAATTAAGACTCTAAAATGTCATGTTTTCCCGATAAAAACAAAAGGAAAAGTCCAAATGTTTCGAAAATCTTTATTGATATCGTAAAATTTCACAAGCATCTGGGAAAGAAGAATCTTAAAAATGGCACGTCCCCGTATAGTAGATGTATGAAGGTCCCCGCTCCAGTTAAATAGCATCCCACAGCATCAATTATGTCATAAAAGCAAGAAAAATTATTCATTCTAATATATACATACTATACATACTGATAAGGAGCGAACAAAGCTATTTAACTAATAATATATACATCATATGATTATGTGCAATGGTAAACTATTTTATATTCTAAAGATAGATAATTTGAAATTGAGATGATTTGTGCAATCTTTTCATTTTGATATGATTCTTTGGTAACCCATTCCGTCTGAATGCCAGGTAGAAATTACTTTGAATAGATAAAAACGTATTGTAGAATTCTTTGTCAAGTTTTTCCTCGAAAATGGAATGATTTGTCAAATTGATCTGCAAAGGAAGAAATCATGTTTCTCAAATATTTGAGCTTCATATATTATTATATTGTCTCGGTGTTGCGTTTCAAAACGTATTTTTTTCGATTAAAGAATGATATAGTCAGTCCTAAACAAATCTGAAGGCTTCTAAACAGATAGAAGTATTAGGTAATTTCAGGTTATCATTCGATTTCCTTATAGGCGTATATAGCTGAAGTTGTTTTAAACATCTCCCGTAGTCCGAATGAGTCTATAGTGAAATATTTTTATAATTATTATCAACTTACTTGAGATCTTGTGATTCCGCTTTTTGTGATTGCTATATACTTAGATGTTTTGATATTAAACAAACGAACAAGGCTTGGTCCAAATGATTGGATCAAGAATTGCGCTGAAAATAAAAGAGAATAAAGCTTCAATTATATTTTAAATGGTTCATTGTATAAATAATGCATGGGGGTTATTTCTTTCCCCTCGATCCATTTCAACTCATAGGTGTATTGCACATAATACCCGGGACATAATATGTTGAAATATTTACTATTTACGTCTGTTTTCCAACCCCCAGTGAATGTAATTCATGGAAAATAAAATATTAACAAAATCAGATATGATCCGAAAGTTTCCCGAAGGTAATTTCTAATTTTTAAGAGCTACAACACACGTATGTTGGCAGGCGGTGCCCACTCTGTATACCATCATTAATCACCAGAGAGAGAGAGAGAGAGATAAATTTACGATAGAACCGGGACAGTATATGACATAGCATGTCCAATAGAGAGACTATCGAGCTGCTCCTAGAAATGAAAGAGCGACGACAGAGACTATATCGAGGCTGGTTATAACCAAATTCAAGAGTTCTTTCCTACCATGGTGATTCAGTTTTTACTATCACACCCCTATCACATACTAAAGATTGAGAAGATATTTACCATTTTATTAACGTCTTATTTTTTAATTCAGGTTCTCAGTCCAAGTTAATCAATTAAATTCAGAGGTAAATTATGCTATACTTGACCACTTTAAAATTTATATTATTTTATGCAATATGCATTTGAAGCCAATACAGTCAAACCTGTTATAACGGCCACCTCTATGCAGCGCCCACCCATATATAGTGATCACCCTTGAAATGCATATGTAGTATTTTCTATTGAATTAGCCCTGTACATAAAGGCCGTAGCATATAACGGTCAGTTTATCTATATCTCATAGCTGACTTTTATACAGGTTTCATTTTACATGCATAGTAGTAAATTCAATCCTTAAGCATGAGTCATGGTTCCGGTAGTTAAACAACTGAGTAGACGGCAGTGTTAGATGAGAAGATTGTCGTTATGCAAACAGAAACCTTCAGAAATACAACATTATAAATAACTTTTTCAAAGAGCTGATTGATAGAATTAGTAATTAGTAGCATTGCGGGGGCTGCTGGCATTGGTTTTCATTTAGTGTATAATTTCCATTGAACATCTTCAATTACGGTATCATGAGATCGGGCAGCGGGCATTTCTCAATTGAAGTGACCCTTACAGCCATGTCATATCATGATTATGACTATACGGAGGTAACCATGCAGTACGTCCAGGGTCCAGTAGAAGAACAAGCTATGTTGTACTCTTGTCCGTGCAACCTTATGCCCAATAACCTGTACAGAAACCAATCGCATTATTTCTTTATGCTATATTATCGATTGTACGTGGTAATGGAGCTATCTATATGTCTGGATTAGATGTACAAAGCGACTATGATTTCTTTTACACACGAATGATAATTATTTAAAATAAAAAACAATAGAAAATCGCTGAAAAATCAAAGTGAAATCTAAATATAGACAGCATATATGCAATACACAAACACAGTACAGTCTTTATAATCGTTGCCATTCAATAGGAAAATAATACTATATATACGTAAGTGAAAGTAATTAACTGATTTATGAAAGAATTGAGCGGCACGATGAAATACAATGTACTTGACTGTAACAAGGAGAAAAATAGACTGATACAGACTAATTAGAAAGACCCCACATGTAGGAGAAACTACAGATCTAGTTGTAACTCACGATACGTTAACTCTGTAAATGCTTATCGCAAAAATTATTATACACGTTCACAGTCTACACATGTGGTACCTAATCTCACAGAATCATAAAAAATCGATGTTTCAACCTTGTAAAGCCATGATAGAGCATTTTCTGAGTAATGCAAAAAGTAGATATGCCAACATTAACCCAATATGAGACGATTTTGTATGACGTAAATGTATTTTAATTTAGCATGATCATATTAAGGGAATGATAGCATAGAGGATGTAAAATAGTATTCTTACAGTTTGGATCATCAGGCCTGCTATTGGAGATCACAGATCCGTTGCTTGAGATTTTAACAAATCCAGACACTCTTGAGAATATGCGAACCCTTCTTGAAAGTGATGGTTGAGTATTTTCAATTTGAACTTTGGCTTTTGACCCTGTAAGGGCTGCGTCCAATAACATTTGTGAATATGCTGTATGATGCTTTAGAGGAACGGAATTTGATAGATGCATCATGTATACCCCAGAAAGTATAAACTGTAAAAGAGATAGGGAAAAATTAAAATTAGGCTACATGTTTTGTTAAGTATAAAGGTGTGCATTGCACGAGGACAGAATATGCATTTATTAGAGAAAGCGTTGGATAGCGATTTAAGCCATGCCGGACTTCTATACTCCATGAAAATATTACGGGATTTCTTTACTTGTGGACCGTCTGTTTACGATGCAAAATCTAGTGAATGATTCCTCCTCTACATTTAAATTTCTAAGATGTTCGCAATTGGCTATATAGTTGGCTACACTTTGCCAACAGAGAACTGGAAACCGTTGTTCTTATTTGCATATTACTGACAAAGTTCATAGACGAAAAATAGTCAAATTAGCAATATATATTAACAAAAACTCAGTTTATTATTTAATTTTGAAATGTTTATAACTTACCATCATATCAAGAAATGTATAATGCAACATCTTGTTAGTTAATGAGCAGCCATGCAGTGCCTTGCCTATTTATCGTTATGTTTATAACTTACCATCATATCAAGAAATGTATAATGCAACATCTTGTTAGTTAATGAGCAGCCATGCAGTGCCTTGCCTATTTATCGTTATGTTCATAACTTACCATCATATCAAGAAATGTATAATGCAACATCTTATTAGTTAATGAGCAGCCATGCAGTGCCTTGCCTATTTATCGTTATGTTCATAACTTACCATCATATCAAGAAATGTATAATGCAACATCTTATTAGTTAATGAGCAGCCATGCAGTGCCTTGCCTTTTTATCGTTATGTTCATAACTTACCATCATATCAAGAAATGTATAATGCAACATCTTATTAGTTAATGAGCAGCCATGCAGTGCCTTGCCTATTTATCGTTATGTTCATAACTTACCATCATATCAAGAAATGTATAATGCAACATCTTATTAGTTAATGAGCAGCCATGCAGTGCCTTGCCTATTTATCGTTATGTTCATAACTTACCATCATATCAAGAAATGTATAATGCAACATCTTATTAGTTAATGAGCAGCCATGCAGTGCCTTGCCTATTTATCGTTACACAGAAAACACGACTATTGCTATCAATGATTTGTGCACTTTAATGAAACAAAGAATATGGAATGGCACAAAAGCATCATTTTTAAGTATAATAGAATTGACATCGATAAATTTTGTGGGGAATCTCATTGGACTAAGAAAACACATTTCACACTATATACTTTCCGTTCGTTGGCCATCATAAAAAGCAATAGTTGATATATACTTTTACTGGACATATCAAGCAGATACAAGTGTGATAAACGTAACAATTAATATTCTGCCAGACTATATACTGTATATATATGCTATGGATGTCACATGCTCCAAATTACTAAAGGACATGCATATCCTTTTCAAAGTTATGGGACTTTACGACATGGGCATCAAATTCTAGGAAATTGTGATAAATTCATCTGATTTGATTACCATAGATATGGAATTCTGACTGTTTTTGGAGTACGACTATTTTTTATCCATTTCAGAATTTCATCTGAAGGCTCATTTCCAGAAAGTGCTCCCTCGTCAATCTTGTTCAGGAAATTAACCTGGGGCAATAATTCTTGATTTAAGCCGGATTCAGATCCTGTTTCCTGTCGGTTTCCGAACTGGGATTTGTATTTTCCACATACAGTATTTAATAAATTTGACAATATGTGATGTCAATTAATGTAATTATTGATCCTCTTGGTATGTTGGTCTCGGAACCGGAGACAATTTCCTATATTTTTAGACGGAAAATCCTAAATGTAACATCGATCTCTAATACCAAGTACGTTAATGCGTTCTCTCAATTAAGGCCCTTCGAAGTACGTCGAACATGCATGTGTTTCTGCAATATAAATCGATTGTAATTATTATCAGATACACACATTACATAACAGTTAACTTCTCAACTGCTTCGACATTAAGATTCTGACATTTTCCAATGTTTCAGCCAGCATGTGCTAGGCATTACTAGCTTTGTATGTCATTTTCAATGCAGCGTGGCGTGTGATATTGAGCACATAAATACTAAGCTTATTTATACAAACTGTTCTCCTACAGATGATAGAAGTCATATATAAGCACTTCCATTACATATTTAATAATTCTGAAATGATCTATCGTTTCCAACAGTGTATAATTACAGTAAAAACATATCGTGCAGTAAGAGTTCGTGTGAAGACACAGTATACTAATATGAATATCCTTACAATCTAATACTTAAATGGAACATTCCGACTGTTATAGAAAGATTTCCTTGGATTCAATCAAAATAAAACGTAATCAATTGAAGTACTTCAATCTCCATTATTCCATAGAGAGGGTATTGATCCTTGACAAGACAAGTGAGTACTATATACTTAAATACCTAATATGCCCTATTCATAGACAACTTTTATAGCGATTATGTATTTGTAATGACCGTGTTATTCACTTTTTTAACACAAGCTGTGTAGGAATTGCCAGAAAACTTTTGATGCCTCTATAGACAGGTAATGGGAACTTATTGGACTAAATTAGAAATCTTGTTATCAGAGCCAAGGATGATATAGACTTCAGAATCAGCAATAATCGAAGCTAATTGAATACAAGGGTGCACGATTGACAAGAGTGGATTTGATGAGCCTAACCTGCGTGCAGAATAAAACCTTATTATAATCGAAAAGTCTGCACAATGCTCCCACTCTTAAAAATGGTTTTAGTTTTGCAATCAAGCAACAAAACACATGTTGCAAATTGTTTTTGAAAATACATTGTCATGCCAATATAATCAATTTTGTTATACTGTTTTAGTATATATTTTTATTGATTAAGATAATTAATCAAGTATTTTATGTATTTTATACAATCTGATTATTATCCAAGTATGAATATATATGCTTCAATTGACTAATAATCGGATAATCTGTTTATCAGTCCATATCTGGGTTAAGGTGACGATTAAAGTGTATCTATCCGATCGATGACTTTCTTGTATTCTTCTTCAATCATTCGATATGTTTCATCAAGGCGTTGAATTCTTTCTTGTGGATTATTTCCAACCATTGCTGCTTGGTATTCATCAGCAGATAGTGATTTCTGGGCTTTTATCATATCACGGGCTTGTCTCTGATAGATTAAAAATAATAATACAAATATAATCTATACAACTGCTCGTTTACATTATTACGAAGTTGAATGTAAGGGGATCCACAATATACTACGGATTAGGATAGAAAAAATTATAACAGCATAAGAGCATAAAAATCAGAAGAGCATAAAAATCAGAAGAGCATAAAAATCAGAAGAGCATAAAAGTATAATTTATGGGCACAACCTCGACACATTTTACATATTCGCATTTTCATTGCTCAATTCTAGTTAATCTGATTCCATTGGCGGGATATTGGAACTTGCACAACGTTTTCGTCAATATGAATTTGGTCAACAAAGCATATCTGAATCTACGAGTTATTTCTGGGTGGCATCCAGCAGGGAAAAGAAATAGGACATTTAGTTACAACCTTTCAAACTCATGTCACGAGGTGATAATCTGACCATGAACAGTTCTATAGAAAGTTCATGAACGCTAAATGACTTGTTTTTCAAGAGTCTATTCAAGGACGTTTAATAGACAGCGTTTCATAGGGGGGAGGGGGAGGGAACAAAGACGCCATCATCATAATCATTTTGTGCAATGCAAATGTCGCCACTGGGAGTAAAATTTATCACATTATTTTTTATAAATTTTCTCATGAGCAACAGACTGGAAGGGTAATCCCCATTCCCAGTCGGTTGGATAATATCACAATTGATATAAATCAGACAGAAAACCAACCTGGAATGGCACATTCAATCGATTTTTGACATTGAGTCGATATTGATGATATTGCTGAACATTGGAACGATCAGTAAATTTGAGTCGTAGAATCTCGTAAATTCGACGAGATTGTTGCTGGAAAAGAATTGTACAAATAAATGATCACAATCTCAACAACTATATTGTAGCTTCTACTGATCATCAATCACATAGAGTTCAGAGTTTTGAAGAGATCTAAGTTATATATATAATATATTATGAATGAAATCACAAAGTTGATCGTTAGCAGAGATGTAACTGACATTGACTCAAACCTTGTTTATTTTGAACTTTGATTTTGCTTCATTTGCCATTTCGTCAGAAAAACCTTTCACAAGATTTTCAGCAGAGAATGATGGAAGATCCATACAATGTTTGCAATCGAGGTAATCTCTTAAACGGATGAACTCCTCACTTGGATCTTCCACTTAAAATTTAAATCAAACAATTATGAAAATTAGTTACCAATGAACCAATTCATAGCATTGTTTGCAATCTACTTTAATAAGCCAATACTTCATTGCAGATTGAATAATTTATACTATAAAGGGTACTATGATCATCAATTTGTGTATGTATCGTATAAATAGCAATGAAACATGTACATAACTGTCACCTTGTAAGATCTACATAAATTGACTACTACATACAGGTGATATTTTTATGTACAGGGTTGATTCAATAGAATAATGCTGTTTGTATATAACTGAAGTGGCCATTATATAGAGGTGACCGCTATAGCAGATTTGACTGTAATTTGAATAAGAAATAGAAATTACCTGTAATATCAATCACTTCTTCGTCTTTGACATAGAAATCAGTTATGCAATTGAGCAGAGAGCCTGAAATATAATAGTGTTGACATCTGAGAAGTGTCTTTGGCAAATGAAAAGAGTCTAAACTCCTGCCACTATATACAATACAGTCATATATCGTATTTTCAGTTTACAACATACCTCCGTGTCCTCTTTTTTGGTATGGAGGAAGAACAAGCATTTGACTAAAATTATAAAAATAATATTGAACATTTAGTAGTAAATCATATGTAGTAGTGCAACCGGCTGCTGCTTCTATGTGCAATATGATCGACACATAAAACATTGAAAATCAAAATTTTACCTTAACTTGTTGTACTAAGTGACTTCCTGATTACTTTTCCAAGTTTTTTTCGATAAATGGATAAATATTTTTTGAGAAATAAGCATTCTAAAAATGAGAATTTCAAATCTTGAAAAACGGAGAATGAAAGTTAAGTGATGTCATACTGTAAACATTTCTATCACGACGAGTGAGCGCGATAAGATCACCAAAACTATCAAATATTCGTTCGTAGGAACGAAATATTCGAAAATCGTATTGTCATTATGGACGAATGTTCGATAGTTGTGGTGATCTTATCGCGCTCACTCGTCGTGATAGAAATGTTTACAGATGATGACGTCGCTCAACTTCATTTTCCGTTTTTCAAGATTTAAAATTTACATTTTTCAAATGCTTATTTCTCAAAAGATATTTATCTATTTATTGAAAGAACTTGGAAAGTAATCAAGTCACTTAGTGCAACAAGTCAAGGTAAAAGTTTTGCTTTCGATTTTTTATACGTCAAACCTATTGTTTAAAGTGCACATTGACATGAAAAAAATTATGACAGATTAAAGTAGCTGAAGGTAAATGATGAAGAATGGTGACAATGATTTCTTAGTTTGAACGTGTATAAGCGGAGATATTTAATGTTGAAACTATCCTATTTTCGATACAGCAACTTTTTCCAAACTCGGGACGATAGTTTGAATGACAAGAGAACTTACTTAAATATCCCCACTTACATGGTCCAAATTAAAAAATCCGTTTCACCATTCTTCATCATTTAACTGCAGCTTCCCAAATCAAGTTTTTTTTGTCATGCGCACTTCAAGAATCAATACTAGGTGGTTGTCAATGAATATGAATGTGCAAACATAAGTAATATACATTCCTTGATTTTGATGAGCCCTGGAGAAAAACCATTGTTTTCAAAAATTGTACAATAAGTGATTCAATGAAATACAAAATGAGCCAATCAAACTGAGTTTGAGTACATTCGTGGGCAAAAAAATAAGATAGGATCTTATCATAGAACCATGGCTTATTGGAACGAATGAGAATGATGTCATTAGCAGGATGAAAACAGTGGTAGCAGTAGTCTGATAGAAGTATTATTCATTTGAAAATACAGACCAGATGATAGAGATGTAATGCTAGCTACAGTAACAATCAAATCTCATCATTAACTTGATGCCTCCATCGTCAATAACTAATTCAATAATAAACAATAAAACAATAATGATATACACCAGTAACAAACCTTATTCGTGGCCTTTTGTTGCACGGATATGCGTAATAATGGTAGATTGTTGCATAGCCAACAATTTTATAAATTGAATTATCTTGCTTCGTTTCTTTCTTGAAACTGAATGTCAGAAAATAAAAAACTTCAAATCATCAAAATACATGCACATTTGTATGTTCACAATCAGAATCTTTAAAATCTACATATATCTCATTCCCTGTTGAAGCGTTTATGTTGATGCTCAGTTTATGAACAGTTCATGAGCATTACATGACCCTATCTTAATGAAATTTGTCATGGACATTTTACAAACAGTTCATGAATTGCCATAAACTGTTCATGAAATTGGGTCATTCGACACTCATCAACTCATGAACAGTTTTACGCAGGGGATGGACAATTGGACATGCTTATAAACATCACAAATAGGCCATAACCCTTTCAGTGATCAATCCTTGGAACTTACATGACCTCTTTTTCGAGAATAATTCATGGTTAATGCATAACTTGTCTTTGGATTGTTCATGAAAAGGACATTAAGACTAATATTGATAAACTTATAATTTACAGTCAGCAAGGAATGATGCATGACTATTAATGTCATTAAAATCTGTTACTTACGTTAAAAAGAAGTTCCACTTCTCATCGTCGATATCTGCCATAAAAACATCACAATATTGATAAAACTAAAAGTTCAGCATTTAATCCCTTCTGATAGATAGAGGAAAGGCAATATAGGAGACGTCATAATTAGGCAAACAATGAGTATCATTTCAATGTAATTAAGTAGCCTGAGATGTTTTTCATGAACATTTCACGAACTGTTCACAAAAGGCTGATGAACAGTCTTTGTGAAAAGGAAGCCATTTAGCGTTCATGAACAGATCATGAATGTTCGTAAATTTCATTATAAACTGTTCTTACCTATATATGAAGCAGCATCGATGTACCATAAAATGAATGTTTGCAGCTTTTCATGGTATTCTTTGAATTTCAGGAAAGAAATATCCACCTACCAGAAAAGAAAACATGTCATTTAACACGTTTTCAAATATATTTACTGTATTGTATCCTATCTCTAATTCGCAAGGCGCAGTCAAATGTTTTTAATTGATCAAACAATAGAATCACAGCAGGGTATTTTCTACAAGGACATAAATTTTACGATGAAATCCTTCTTAGCTAAAATGCATATAAAATGGCCATATAAATGGGAACAAAGATTAGGGAAATGCTAAACAATATATTAATTTCTAATACATTACAATCCTATTCTCGAAATACGAATTGAAATTTCAACAAAAGTCTAAAATCGGATTACAACATGCCATATTTAGCAAAGGTTTGTACTGGAAAGTGTTTGGTGCTGTGTATCGATATTGGTCGTGTGATTGCACCTACCAAATCTTATTGATATCAACACTGGATGAATAATTCAAATTTCATTTTTGCTAGAATATCATGTTGTGATTAAACAAAAGTTTGAGATGGATAGAAAATGCAGAAACTTTCTAATCAGAAATTATATTTTATGTGCCTAGGGAGACTAAATGCATTTGATTCTGTCGGCTGGTACTGAGACAACAAAGTTGAGATAGGCGGCATATAGGCTAGTGACTGATACATTGTTCTTATTTATAATTAGAGACTATGAATTTACAAATGATTCATTTTAATCAATGGCATCACAATTATGGTGATAGACTAACTGCTTCTCCAAACTTAAACAGCCGGGCCAGAATATAATTTCTGGTTAGAAAGTTTCTGCATTTGCTATCCATCTCAAACTTTAATCACATATTCGATATATATTGCCTGAAAACAGCAATGCATATCTGTTCCTATGAAAACAGATTAAATTTCCCATTGTTAATCGAGTGAAAATTTCAAGTGATGTTGACTCTTGTTGAGTGGAAAGTTGTTGAAAAATGTTCCACATATATAATGTAAATATGCATTGACAATTAATAGCAATTATATTTCATAATAAAGTAAGGCTACCTGATAAATTTCATATTCTGCGCCTTTGTTTGTATAAGAACACATTTTGTTGCCGATGGGTGTGAATGAGTTTTCACTGTCGAGTTTGGATTGAAATTCATCCAAATTAGACATGTAACCTGAATAGAAAATCAAAAGACATCGTTGGGTCAAAATAACTTGATGTAAAGTGTGAAAATGAATACAGTAACAAGAAAGAAATTCAAACAGTAAATGTTTATTAGTAACAACGTTTCGAATTTCAATTGAATCCCTACCCAAATTAGAAAGTTACTTTACAAAATAATAAAATAAAATATTATAATAAAATATAAAAGTATTTGTGTTGTTGTTCGTTACAAAATTTGTATAAATTTGAAGCTTCTCATAAGAAAGAAAATAGCTTGTATTATGGAGATGACGAGTCATATTGACTTTCTTCAGGCCTAAGATGCATATGATGACGACACAGATACATGCATACATGATGTATTCTCACACTTATTTGCACATTAATCAAGAAGGTGTGATAGAAGCAACAAATATGATCAAATCAAACTTATGACTTCTATAAAGTTAACCATATGAAAATTGCATTTATAATTGCCTATTAGTAGTTAGGAAACTGAGGCTAATATCTGTCAACTAGCGGTATATTTCAATTGTAGATTTGCTCGGCTTGTCATAAAATTGAAACCCTCAAATCAATATCCCTTTGGCACAATTAGACAAACATCAAAACATTTAAATTTTGTATTTTATTACAGTCCTCCTTTCAGTAAAGCATTCCAATAACTATCATTACCTGCAGGAAGTTTTTCAGCTATGGTTGCCAAGACAGAATCAGGCTAGAAACAAAACAAAACAAATCAGGGGTCATCTGCTTAGTAATACTTTTGGAATACCATACAACTAATCATTTCATTGTAACGACTCTGCAAAAGAGTCAATTAAATATAACTATTCATCATGACTTTAATGGACAGTTCATAAATTTAATGGACAGTTCATGAGCTACTGTAGCTCCGTGTGGACCCCTGTGAAAAACAATTTAGGAGTTCATGAACAGTTCCTGAACGTTAAATGGCTCAATTTTAATGAACTATTCACAAACTTTTCATGAACAAATCATTGATCAGTTCACGAAAACGTCCATGAAACTTAGACCATTTAACGTTCAGGAACAATTTTTCCTAAATTGTTTTTTGCAGGGGAACTGAGTGTGAAAATCTTATCAAATTCTAATGATTGAAGGTTCACGAGTTGTTTACAAAATTAGTAGGAATGAAACCTGCTATATGGGTTGCCAACCTCTCCATTATCACATCATATATAGGATTTTCTTTGTAATTTTGACTTCAAAAGTCATCCACCTACAGACTAAGTAGGTCTACATCACCTTTGATCTTATTTGCTGGCCAATATTCACCTTATTCACATTATTATCCATTACATTGTTTACGAATTTTCAAGCAATTTCACATCCATGAACCAGTTCATGAACCGGTCATGAACTGTTCATGAACTGTATGTGACTGTTCATGAACTGTTCATGAACCACAAAAATGTTTATGAACTTTTCATGAAGTTTTCATGAATTGTTCATGAACTGTGCGTGAGCTGATTGTTCATGAACTCATGTACTTTTCCACAGAGGCTGTGAACAATAGACCATAATCAATCATGATATAGAACATCAAATAGCACATGTGGGTTGCTATTAAATGAAACAAGAGAAATGTCATCATCATCATCATTTATTCAGAATAAACATGGTAAGCTGTAAGCTTTTATTCACAGGACTAATAAAAGACGAAATATTAGAAATATAAATCACTAGATCAAATATTGTTGATAGTGTGCCATTGATTTTATAATGGAAAGATAAAAAACCTGAAGCAGAGAAAGGCCTAAAATTTTCCTAAGAACCACTCTGTATAGACTGGAGGGAAAAATCGACACTTCACTGACCTGAACTCCAAGATCTGGACTAATCTTTTCAGAATATGTCATACCCAAATATGTGAGAAGACTTGAACCATGATAATATAGCTGAAGGAAATTAAAATGGTAAAGCAGTGTTTTTTTCAGTAGTTTTTCAGTAGTTTTAAAACTCATAGTGTAATGTGGAAAGCAGCTAACAAAGAGATTTCAGATCAAACGTTTCAACCTTAAAAGTTAATTTTTTTTAATCAATTAACATAATGTCTATCTTCAAAAATCATATAACAATACATAAACATGTGGACAGCACACACATACTGCATTGACATTACTACATTGACAGCACACACATACTACATTGACATTACTTGTGCTTACAGAGTGACTATCAATTCTCATTATGTAATTAACTGAAAATATAATATTACTATTATTATATATGGTGGAGGCTACAAAGCTAGCGATGTGTATCCTAAATTTAGTATACTTTGACTAATTTATTGTTTGATGATCTGCATTCTGATTAGATTCTTAATTGTTCATTAATTTGATCGCTCATGCCTAGCAAAATTTGATCGTCTCGATTGACATTGATGGATACTTTTGCATGTTAACGTTTTTCAAGTTAGTGAATACTTTAATTTGACAGAAAAGCAATTTGTAACAACACAATGTGTTAATATGTACTAATGTAATTGTTTTCACAATGTTATAAATATATAAGTACTTTGAAAAATTTGTTCAGGTATCTTGAAAATAATCACTAGTGGCGATCGAAACATTGATCTTTATAAAATAATAAATTATGCTGTTACAAATTGCGTTTTCAGCCAAATGTATGTCGCAGAAGCTTCTGTTGAATGTTTTTGTATCTAGTTTAGATTGAACTATAGGCTATATTTAGTTGATTCCTATTAAAATGATAAAGACAATTTGGTGTCTATGTCTAATGTATTGAAAATTATGTGACTAATTACAAGTTTGTGCGATATATTTATTTACACAAAGTAGGCCTACTAATGAACAATTATATGTGTAGCACATAATCTATTAAGATTTCGTTAAAGGTTATATGAATAAACGATGGATTGTTGTTGATGATAATCTTAAGATTACTGGTAAACAAATATGATAGGTGTAAGATTCTTATACGGTCGGCATGGAGGAGACAGAAAACACGCCGTCAACTTCACGTTAATAAATCTAATACTTCTTCTGCAACAGTCAACAAGCAAGAGAGCAAAACAACAGACATGCAAAATACATATAACAGTTACTAATCACATGACAATATTACGAAGCACCAACTACAACACATTACTAATTATCACATGGCATCACATCAACTCAAACAATACAATCACATGAACAACATGCACAATACCTAAAATACTACATGACATCACATATTCAACACATCGTAACTACAACATTTCACACAGACATACAACTGAGACCAGGAAGACGTGTTACCATAAACAATATCATAACTAAATCCTACAATAGGTATTATTTTTTACCTTGATTCTCAAATCTTTATATCCAAAAATAGTTTCACTAGATGAAAACAAAATGATAAATAGTTAATAATAATATTTGTCTTACATAAAGTCAATTTGATAACAAACACAGAAAAAAGAATGATGCAGCATCTTGAATACAGGGATTGTTTACTTCTGTGTAGCCTGTTCTTGTGTTTGTTCTGTGATTAATGTATTGGAAATGCTTGGGGTTGAAATGCCCCAACACCAGAATCACAGTGATATCCAATTTAATTTAATATTTGGAAAGAGCATTTCATTAAATACTTAATACAGTCAAGGTTTACATAATAACAAAATACAATCACAGATCAGGTTAGACATCAAACTTTACATTTCACATTGATAATATTAGGCCTACTGTGATATGATACGTTCATTTATTCTATGTATTGCGTAAAAAATCTCTTCAGATGGATTTTTGAAAAATAAAAAATAGCTCCGCTACGCTCGGACTCATGGTGAATAATATAATAATCAAAGTAAACCAATTGAGATCAAATTCAATAGAATATCAAATCAATAAAATCATCATGCAAAGAAAAATCAAATCAAATTCAAAAAAGTAAATCAATCCAATCGAATGATATAAAAATCAGATCAAATAAAAAAATCAACTTCAATCAAATAAAATAAATTATAACAATATCCAAATAATATAATAATATAAATAATAAATCAAAGAAAAAAAGAAAAAAATCTTAATGCAGACAGATGGGATTGAACCCAAGACCCCGCGCGCCTTATGCAGACGCTCCACCACTACTAGACCATACCAAGATATAACAAACGAAGTGATTTTCACTACTTACAATACAGGTGTGAGCTGTAAATGACGTGCAAAATTGTCTCTTCTTAAGCTGATGTCGCAGCAGAATTAAAACATTTTAATAAACCAAATAAAACCATGACGACTGGCTTAGCAGTTTGATGTAATAAATAACTTTAGAAAACAATACAAACAATAAATATATAATACTGTCTTGTCTAAGCCCCCAAGCAAATGATGAATTGTCGGTTTGAAAGTTCTCATGGTCAAAACACAACAACAATTATCTTCGAAGTTTCACCTCAAATAGTGATGTTACAGAACAATTAAAACCTTTCATTAACCATTTCAAATGAAGAGATAATCACGATGTAAACTAATCCAGGAGTATTAGAAAACATTTCATTTAATAATGCAATTGTAATCTCGCTAAGCTGCGAGTCGGCCATCATGGCGGGCAATAGAAAAAAAATTTTGTCAAAAAATTTTGGCTAAAAATTTGGAATAATCACACAGCATGCCCATTGTATTTTTAACAATAAAATGGTGTTTCTTGCTGAATCGTTTTTTGTTCGACCTTTGTTAGCACGCAAAGCAGTATGTTGAATGTTATTTCAAAAGAACAATAGATTTAGTCAAAAATGAAATGAAATGAAAACGTTTCCACCATGACAGGATAGACTCAAGGTCACTTACGTAACCATGAGTCAAAAATTGTTTTGATATTTCAAATTACTCCACCTGAAGATATTGCCTTTGAGTGGAAATGAGAGTAACAGGGACAAACATAATAATTATTAAATAATTAAATATTTGTTTTTTCAGGACCTAAATAGGATGCGTGAACTATTCACGGAAAGAAGGAACGAGGCCAATGAAAACCATGAACTCATGATAAATGCAATAATAGTTTTAACATTGTGAACTGTTTGTTGACAATTTGGTAAATTCCATAAAATTAATGAAAATTTTTCACAAACAGTTTGTTGAGAGTTCAATAAATTCATGAACAGAACAGAACCTGGACTGAACACGAAGCATAAAAAACAAACCATGAAAAAGTATTTTAAAATTCATGAACACTAAGGGAGCTTCTTATTCATGAACATTTCATGAACCTTTCATGATATTTGTGTTAATTCTCGTTTACATATATGCTATGAATTTTACTAATTATGCTAGTTATTTTCTTTATGTTTGTAAATGAGGCTACTTCATAAGCACCTATTATTTAACCACATGTTGTAAGATGGAGCTATCTTTTTGCTAAATAAAGCCTTACCCAGAGTTCAATTCACTGGCTATTCATTTCAACATAATACAAACAAACTAACAAACAAAGAGCATACCTATCGCCAAAGAACTGATGACTCATTTCTGGATGGAATATCCCATCATCATTTTCAATATCAGTAGCATCGTTAACTGCAATGTTAACCAACATATATAGAATAAATAAAAAGTAAACCTTCTTTTATTAAAATTATCATTAATTATTAATTAAATCTATTTTGTCAGTTTGACTGGTTTAGAGCTATGAAGCCCAATAACACATATCAATACAAAACAAAACCAGGTCCGAAAAAACAATAAATGCAATCCATCTTGCAATTTCATATTGATGCTACGAAAGCGAATTTAAAATTTGATCATGAATTTTCAAAACAATTTTCAAAAACATATCCAAAACTAGTTGAAGTAGTAGCGTGGACATCTTGAACATATTTTATAAAGCTTCATTTCAACAGTTTGTTCTGTACCAACAGGGTGATTGATGTGTGAGGATTTGCATTAAATTCATCTGCCTCGTACAGGGTCCAGAGTGAACCAATATATCGAACCCAATCATTTTATGGTCATGTAAGATCAAACTGTTATAGCTCCAGATATATAGACGCAATGTCATCAAAGTTTTGATGATTTTGGTAATAAGTTAAAAAATAACGTTGAAGTTCATCCATCATAAAGATTATATAAGGACTTAGTATTGCTGTTCCATACTAATTAAGACAATATAGACGACCACATATCATAAACAAATTTAAGATATTTTATAACAGAACACATTTCCATCCAGAGATTAAACTCAGTCACATGTATATAATCCACTAATTAATACTTGATGAGGAACTTGCGTAGGTATGGTTCTCAATGATAAATATCAGAGCTTTAATAATAAAAAAATGAGTAAAAAAAGAGACATTTGGTACTCCCTACTCCGAGTTTCACACCATACAGCGAATTTGCCTGATGATCTACGTATGGCGTGAGTCTCGGAGTAGCAAGAACTACATATCTCTTTTTTGACTCCTTTTATTTATTTATGTATCAGAGACTATACGTCTGAACGAGGTGCACTTCAGTATGTCCTATATTTCTAAGAATACCACCTAGGAACTTGAGCACCATAAAACATGATAAATAAAATTTCATGAAAGTTCATGAACTCAAAAACATCTTATTAGCAATTTATTAACTTTCCATGCACAGTTAACGTTTCATCAGAATCCATGAGCATGGAATAATATGCTTTTCAATGAAAATTCATCAAGTGTTCATTAAATGTGAATCATAACAAGTGTGAAATTTCAAGTGTTTCAATAAACTGTTTTGCAGGGGAAGATCCTTATTATATTCTGCATATACATACCTAATTTTATATCAACTGCAGTATTGCCTGAACATTTGAAATCCTCCCCCTCAGATCTGAAGAATGCTCCTTGAGAAAACAGAAAGGATTTCAACATTTTAGTAAGAATGATTCAATAATGCTTAGAGGGATAGCGATAAGAAGCACACAATATGAAAATTTAGATAATATGAAAAATATATTTATCTAATTACTTTATTTTATTGGTTGCCTTCTTTTTCATGACATTTTAGTTAGGCTACTGTTAAGCAACTATTGTCTGGTGTGTTGATTAATGGAAATGTGTCACCGTCTATTTACCAATTGGTAAATTTGAAATGAAAATTATTGTATCATAAAAGCTCAAAAGTGTACGATTTGAGAGCATAACCAAGATATTTCGAAATATGACAATGTGATCTTTCAGTCAGATTGGTTAAGATCTATGATGCCAAATCTCTATAACCGAACTTGAACCAGTTGATTTCAAGAAATTCATCAATTCAAACTGACAACAACCCAGTTAGAAATTTCAAATTTGTAATACTGTATAAGCAATAACATTTAGTTAAACAAATTTGATTTGATGACGTTTTGGTCTAAGCATAACTTCCACCATTTCCAAGCCATGATTACTACTTATAAATTTCTGTTAGAAATAAAGTAATCTATTGTTCATTGTTTTGAAGTTAGACAATAGTAGGCTAGTCATGTGATAGATTGCCTTGTGCAAGTAAATCTGCCATCTTTGATATTCTTACTGTTGACATGTTATGGATTATGAGTTATTAAATATATAAAACTATATATCCTTTGAGAGTCGTAACTATTCACTTGTGTCTCCTAGATAATAAATTTGACAATTCTTCCTCGATTTATAGGAACTGGTAATTTGTGTCCCCGCCACAAAGTTTAATTTTCACATATTGCGTACTGGTAACAGTAGGTATTGTAGGGGATAATTATAATGTCTCCAAACTAATACCTGGGTTAATAGGGAAATAAGGACAGATTATACTATAGCATAATCACATGGTAAAACGTAATGGATGAACCATGAGTCAAATGTGCCAATAAAATATTAACTCCTGACTCTTCCAATTGTCATAATAATAGAGAAATAATCAAGTCTGCAGCTAAAATGTCCCTTTACCGCATCTAATCAGTCACAACTATATATTTAGATCTCTGCAGCTTAAAAATAGTTTTACAGCATCCAATAGTGGAAGATATTCAGTTCTTTTCCAGCATATAATTTATCGCAGCTATTTAGCTCGATTACCACATCTAAAAAGCCATTTACCGCATCTAATTGGATCATTACCGTGGCTAAAAAATAATTCATCATAGCTAGTTCACACATTTCAATCCATTGAGGAAATCACTTCAGTGTAGGCCTACATTCTGCCTTCGACTATACATGTTTGTACAATATACATGAAACCATTAATATTTGAAATGAATTTTCGAAATGCCATCATCAAATGTGCGATTTATCATATTCCACATACAATTCTACTCAATATGTACATCATTTACTATACAGTACTTTAATTTTTGATGGTAGTATAACAATTTTGTTATGTATATGATGCTGCGTCTATATGTAACAAAAATATTGCTCAAACACATTCTGAATTATCGTACAATGCTTGCTTAAAATAAATTTATCAACATGTTCCCTATAATCAATAGACAATTGTTTCCCTTTGTGCTGAAGAAGATCATTTACATACAATAACTTATGCACTACAGTTCCCTGCTACTTAATCTACAATCAGATGATATAATTGTTGATTAATTAGCCTACATGGGAAACGTATTGATGTTTGTCTGAGATCCAGTTAGATGCGATGATAACCAGATGTTTAGACGATTTGCTGCGGAAAGATATATTTAGCTGCGGCGATATCACTTTTTAGCTGTGATTTCTCAAAGATGCGGCTATCAGCCAATTTGATGCAGAAAACATCTATTTAGCTGACCACGCGACATTTTTAGCTGTGATTATTCAAGATGCCGCAATGAGACAATTTGCTGCAAAAAAATTATCTGTTTAGATGCGATTTATTATGTGGATATAAGGCAATTCACCGCTAAAATGATCTGTTTAGTTCGGGAATTAATTCCAGGCCATAATAATACCTTGAGACAAATCTGTATCTATACTATTACTATACATCAGGCTGTCACAAAGTGCCCGAACCCGCGAACCTAGTTCGCGGAAGGCCAGGAAGAATTCCGAATTTTTTTGTCTTCGGAAAAAAAAATTGACAAACAATAATAATATATCCTATTTCTGTAAATAATGAAATACTTTTTGGGAAGTTCAGAAGAGAAACTAGAAAATTAAATTCAAGGTTAATAATAAAGCGAAATACTCGGAGTGGATTTTCTTCCTATCCTTCACTGTGTTTCACATTCGTTCTTTCGTAAGTTCTTAAGCACCAATTTGTTGTGAAATAGTGCAACCTTCTTTTAGCTCCGCCTCCTGTCTGGTATCATGACAACGGACTTTTGAACTCATATTTCAATCGAATTCGAAGCTCATTCATTCGTATCAAGTTTTAATGCAAAGTTGTTTGCAAATTTATTAATTTTGTTAGTCAATTCGAAAAGTTTTTTCAGCATATAAGTTATGATGCATTTAGCTATATACCTGAAAAATACACATAAATATTTTTTCAAGGAAGAAGATCGCCTAACCGAATTAACGTGATTCTGTTTCTGTGAATTTTCAGTTCAAAGTTCAAGATTTAGATGAATAAAACATAGGCTATCAACTTCATTACGTCAGTCTTATAATGTCCATGTCTAACATGCAAGGAAATAAAAGAGCATTTAACGACCAATAGTCATGTTTTATATTTTGAATCTAGTGAACGATTTGTCGCTAATTTTCATTTCACAGGAAGTCAATTTCACAGTTACCGCTCACGCAAACAGCTTGTTTACATTATTCAAGATTCATTAGAAGCGCAAGATTGGTTCTTTTCATTGAAAACTGAAACCTAATTTGATGTATTCTTTTACAACTCATCAACTTTTTAAAGCAATAGAAATCAATCAACTGAAGCAGACTTTGAAATGGACCTATCCTTTTTAATCTATTCAATAGTGATACAAAACAACATGATTAACAGTTTAGCACCACTATAATATATATCATAATTGTATTACATGGCGCGATTGCTTGATTATTGTGTAATTTCGTATGACTTCTTATTGAAAATTAACATGCAGTTGGCATATCTATCTTACAGAAGTCAAAAACCTGTTACTGAAGTTGTCCTACAGGCTACAAGAGTTGTCTATGCATAGTTTATGGGTGTTTTACAACTCTGTTGTTGTCTTGTAGTAATGACTAATGGCAGGCATCCAATTATCAGTTTTTATTACTTTATTATCATTGACTACACAGCATTTACTTAACTGTTATTACATGAAAGAATTATAAAATTTATAACACCTTGTCAATAAGTTGTGGGAAGAAAATTGAACACAAAATTAGGTTCTCGGAAGGAAAAACACTTTGTGACACCCTGCTATACATGTATGTTATGATGTTGCATGATGTTGGCTTGTACAGGTTGAGCCTTATTCCTCCCCCATTGGGTTTTTCATAATTATTTCTATGCAGAACTTGTTTAGATGACATAAACATTAATAATTCATATAAAACGACCAATTTGAGATCATTAAAGCACGGTATTGTGATGAAATCTAAAAAACAAATATAAATTCTTACCAGTGACATCCATGTTTTAATCTTTCCCGCTTACTTTATGTGAGTTCCGAAGCGAGGCAAATCCGAAATGAGGGTTTTAGAAAAGAACCAAGAAAAGAACAAAATTCTTTGTTGATTCTTTCTTTCTGTTCTTTCTGTGGACCGTCACCTGTGTGTAGGCCTACTTGTACTTAATGAATGCCTAGCTGATCGCACGACGGAAAGCAGGTTGTATGGTTGTATTTGCGCTTTGAATTAAGTGGAGCTATAATCATGCCTAAAGCAAAAACGAAGAAACAAAAGGCGAAAGAAAAAGATTTCCAGAAAGTAAAACTGAAAGTTGGAAAGCAAAGACCTGAAAGTTTGAATGCAACTGATACGTCATTTAAAGCAGCTTCAATCGTTATACCAACACAACTGGAAGAAAATGGCGAGCCTACAAATCGCAAGAGGCAAACTCTGAAGGTAGTCTCTAATAATTGTAATAAACGCCCCAGTGTAAACGATCATATAAGTTCGTAACGTATGGAATTTTTATTGAGTAAATACTAATCTAATCAGTGATGATCCAGAATATACACAGGGCAAATCGTAAAAAAGCGGGGGATCCGGATACAAGTGTTTTATTGTGTAAATAGAACAAAGAAAATATGAGGGGGAGGTAAGGCCAATGAAATTAGATCAGGCCTAGTAGTTTCTTCATTTCTTGTCAACAATTTGTCGGATTTTGAAGCAGATTTTTTTTCATTTTTCGTTACGGTATTTTTTTCACAGAAATATTATGTAATTTTTGTGCTGATGTCCAAGGTCTATATAGCCTGCGTTACAGACCGCGATTCATTTACAAAAGAATAGGGTCTGTGTGAATTGCTCGGTTTCTCTGTCCAGGCCTCGTATCAGAATAAGATTGATGTCACATAATTATGCAAGATTAAGATGATTATGGCACGCCAAATGTAGCAATATTCAGAATTACACATTCAGCATTCAGTAATTTTCATTCAGCGTTCAGAGTTACACATTCAGCATTCAGAGTTACACATTCAGCATTCAGAGTTTCACATTCAGCATTCAGTAATTTTCATTCAGCGTTCAGAGTTACACATTCAGCATTCAGTAATTTTCATTCAGCATTCAGAGTTACACATTCAGCATTCAGTAATTTTCATTCAGCGTTCAGAGTTACACATTCAGCATTCAGAGTTACACATTCAGCATTCAGTAATTTTCATTCAGCATTCAGAGTTACACATTCAGCATTCAGTAATTTTCATTCAGCGTTCAGAGTTACACATTCAGCATTCAGTAATTTTCATTCAGCATTCAGAGTTACACATTCATCATTCAGTAATTTTCATTCAGCGTTCAGAGTTACACATTCAGCATTCAGTAATTTTCATTCAGCGTTCAGAGTTACACATTCAGCATTCAGAGTTACACATTTAGCATTCAGTAATTTTCATTCAGCATTTTACACATTCAGACCCAATTTCACATTAATCTAATCCATTATTTAACAATTAGACAACGAGCCCGAGTTGGCTACCGTCGAATAGTCACCGAGGTCCTCCGATGTATGTTTTGACTATTCAGGACGGTGGACAACAAGGGCGAATTGTCTAATTGTTTTAGTAGAAACCAACTAGTGGTACAAGCAAAACATATCAAATACAATAAATTCAAACAATTTATTCGCTTCTTGAATAATTAATTTTTAAATATAGCTATCAATCAAAGGCATCCATGACGACTGCAGCGTCGTGATTTGGAGGATAAATTTTAATGCGACTTGTTTCTGGTTTAATTTTAAAATAAACATTTGGATATTAATATTAATAATATTAATGATATTAGTAATATTATTTATACTGGCTACAAACATACAACTCCACAGAAGTAGCACACAGAGGCAAGGTAGCTATTGAGTATCTAAAATATATAAATGTTTCACAGTTCGTAATTTAACAGTTTGTTGTTTATAAACTTTGGGTGACTTGCTCAAGTCTCACTTCTGTGTTATGCCCATCTTGATGGATTGGGAAGTGAAAATGATTAATATTGTGTATGCATAGCCTACCATTGAACAATTTCATCTCACATTTTGTTGCTTGTTTATTTTTTGAACATTTGCGAATCCGAATCGCTTGTTTACTTTTTGAAATTTGCGAGCAAACTTGCCAGCGTTCACTATGAGAAAATAGTGAACGATTGAGCAACCAATCAGAATGCAGATCATCAAATAGTACCCTAGTTGGTTTGCCGATCACGTGGCTATGGTCACGTAATTAGGGTTAGGGTCCGATCACGTGATAACCACTCGGACGAGTATAAATACCTTTTTGTTTTGATAGCTCTCATCGGTTGTGGTTGCGGTCAGTGGTTAGTGTTTCTTTCAAGAACGCGTTTCCTTCTTGTTCGAGTCCCAGTGTGCCTAACATTTAATTATTATTTATTTCTTTACTATTTATTAGTGGTCAATATTACTATTTATTATAGTTACTTTATCATCCTGTTCCTTAATACGGGTGTGGCAATTGGATTACGTCATTTGACAGGGAAGAGTACGCCTTCTAAAATGTGATACGATCACGTAAAGATCATCACAAGTACAGACATACATACTTTATTATAAATAATTGTCGGCACATGCCCATACACACAGTCTGAGTCGTAATAATTCTATATTTGTCTATGATACGTATAGCAACAGCCAGCTATTTATTACAATTATATATCAAAGAATTAGTATAACCTAACTTGCTAATCGCTGAGCGACACAATCCTTCACTTTTACGTATAAGTCAATACCCATTTCAAGGGAAGTGCTTGTTGGATCTAAAATAGAAACTAAATATTGATGTAATTCTCTATCGTCATTGGTAATAGACTGCATGCTAACTTCGACGTTGTTATCGCTATTTACGAATGGAGACGGTCCATCGCAATCAAATCCAAATCCTTCTAGATCCTCGAGATCTTCATTCATTATTCCATATTGTAACGGATTTTCGTTGTTCAGCATTCCATTGAGCCACATTTGATAAGGGGAAAGGTTGTGGCATGAACGGACTTTGTGATGGTTGAACCCCTGCATAAATTCTGTAAGGGAATCATTTATCCTTGGTAAGAAAGTGTAATGAAGGCAAAATAAATCTATTTCGTTGGTTACGTCCAAAAGTTTTGAATCTTCCATTGCATAGAATAAATAATAGAAGTGATGAGCTACGCATCTGAATACGTCACGCCACAGTCGCTCAATTCTCTGGTTATGCGTAGAAGGGCCAGCAAGAAAACTTCCTCTCCCCTCTCCTCTTTCAGACACCATTGCATCGCAGACCAAAACGTTTTCGACACCATAGTCAACGCGAATACGAGAAGGCCAAAGGTTTCCATCTCCCTGTACAGCTCCGTCGAAGAGGTCAAGCACTGTTCTTGACAAATTGTTGTTGCTGCATTTTAAAAACATAATTCTCCTGGAAAATCCATCTATACACCCATGAATTACCATTTTCCATCTGATCAAAGAGTGATGTCCATCAAGATGCCAGAGAGAGTTAGGCCAAGGGACGTTGTACTTTCGCCTTCTCACAACTGCTCCCCATCGCATAGCAAGATTGTCAGGATCTACCCTGGCTAGACTCTCTCTGACTCGCCTTCGCTGTATTACCATTCCAATTGACTGAAGATAGCCTGTCAAATAGGTCTGTCCACTTGCTGGACCATGCAACGTTTGATACTCTTTTACGATGATGTCGAGGCTTTCATCTGATATATTTGAATATTTAACGTCGATATCTAGTTCAAACTCTTTAACTCTTCTGTAGATTGTCCACCTAGACACACCAAACATCTTTGCTATCTTTGTCCAGGATAGTCCAATAGCCTTCAGCTCTTCGAGGGAATCTGCCGTAATTAAAAAGCGTGGCCTACCCGGTGAACCAGATTTCTCATGTTGAGCTGACCCATCAACTACAGTGCTTGAACGATTTTCCAATTCCATTATATAATTGTATAAATTCAAGTGAACGTTCGAAAATGCAATTTTCAAACTTTCGCATATTGCGTTTTGCTGAGAATTTTCATCGCTGGTAACGTAGGTACGTAATAAGCTCACTACCTGATCAACTACAGAAAAGTGAGCTTGCAAAGCAGTTAGCTGATTACTTCCCAAAGTCAATGAATTCGAAATGTTTTCCAAGATTGACAGAAGATGATGAGTACTTTCGTAGATGTCATCCATAACGAATCCTTTGTGAATACGTAACGAATACTTAGCAACTGTGTTGTAAAGTTCGGTTATTCGTTTGTAAGTTGTTTATTAAAATTTATGTTGATGTAAATTCGTGAATATAATGTTGGACCGCTGTGCAGACAGTAGAAAAAAGCAATAAATGAGGAAATAAAATATTTAGTCTCGGTTTTTCATTAATTTTACGTAATGCTAAATATAACTGATTGACTTTCGGTACTCTTCCTTGCTTTATTGGCTGCAATGAACTTCGTTGGCTATGATGTTGGTACCCACATACCCATGATACTCGATTTTGATACTGGAGCCAAAATGAATTAAAAATATTAATAACAAATTACTTATTGTATATTTAGCAACAGCCAATTAAAAGCAGGATCCATGTAAATTATACTTCTTGTAGAGACATGCTGGCTTAATACTGTGATCCCCCTGTGATCCGGCCCTGCATGCGAGTAGCTAGCCTGCGTCCAGACTAAAATGTTTTTAAAGGAAAGTGTTTACGCTTTAAAGGAAAGTGTTTACACTTTCCTTCAGAAACGTTTTAGTCTGGACGCAGGCTAGCGAGTAGCTAATCGATTACGTTTTAATGTACAAGTATATAATTAGGCTTTTTATAATAAATTAAAAAAATCAATTATAATGAGTGTAAACTCAGATACACATACATTATGAAAGTGCTCCATGTTGAGTGGAACAGAGCATTTTATAATAAGAGACAAAGATTAGGCAAAGCCTTTTCCCGTTACTCAGAGTTTCACGCGTTTAATTGCGATCTTCAGAGGGTAATGCTCAAAATTAAAAACGCACAATTATGAACAATGCAATATATCTCTATTGTCTATCTCTCGAGTCAGTTTATATTCACATTTAGATCATGAAAAGGATATCTTGTAGAAATATTCACTCACGAACAACTTGCAGATAAAGTTAATAATAGTTATAACTTATATAGCGTAGGGTCAAATTATTTCGAAGGGCACGTGTCTACTAATTAAGATTTGAGAAGTACTGCGGTCACACAGAATACGTAACTAATATGTGTCACTAGACTAGTCACAAAGGAACACTCGCACTGCCTGCCATTGGTGTTAATCCGCAATCTATATCAGATTCATCGCGCTTAATGACGTACAAGAAATTATTTCGACTGAGCGTTTCAATAGATTTTATTCTGCTCCTGTAATCACAAATTGCATCTTTTTACGTAATTCGGGAGTGTATATGTTTGTTCATGGCTCAGCCTTGTCAGAAATTTTTGTTGTGTGACCTCTCGGAGCTAGGTCACCTCAAAGATAGCGTCGCGTAATCAGCCGACTCTAAAGTCTGTTAGACAAACGGCACGACTTGTGACTTCGTCGTCATAAAGCTAGATCCAATCCCTATTTTCTCAGCGACATTTGGTCAAAACACCACTTTGAAGGCATTTTTCACCAAGAAATAATTTCCCGATGGAAAAAAATTACTCCATTGTTTTTTTCACGTCGGGTCTACTACATATGTAAAGATAGTCTGGGGGCTTATTCCCACTTTAATGTTGACAATGTTGTCTAGGAATTTTAGCAGTAACAAAGGATTTCAAAATTTCTTGCGTTCATTTGAATTGACTGTATAATCAAAAATTATTGCTCTTCTTCAAACTATACGAATAACAGCATTTCTTCACTTTTTGAGCCTATATTAGACGTTTTAGGTAATAATCACTCAGGAGTTATTCACGATATTACATTCACTAGACTTTTAATTGACAATTATATCTGACAATTAGCTTTATCACGTAATTCAATATTAAATAGTGTATGGCTAGTAATTTATTGTTTCCAATATTGAGGCTCAAATTGACAATATACGTTTTCTTCATAAGAATTTAAGGTAATACTCAACATCCAAAGTGCTAAGAAAAGTTGAACATTAAAATTTGTAATTTTGAGAAAGTATGCAATTTTGTTTGACTATATTTGAAATTTCTGTTTATTTAACACTAATCAAAATTAAGGCAGCCTTATAATTGATATTTATATGTTGATATTATATATCTATATTATATTAATTTAAGAAATAGTGTATATAGCTAATAATTTATTGTTTCCAATATTGAGGCTCAAATTGACAATATACGTTTTCTTCATAAGAATTTAAAGTAATACTCAACATCCAAAGTGCTAAGAAAAGTTGAACATTAAAATTTGTAATTTTGAGAAGTATGCAATTTTGATTGACTATATTTGAAAATTCTGTTTATTTAACATTAATCAAAATTAACCCTTATAAGTGATATTTATCTATCATCTTCTAAATAACAGCGGTTAAAACGACCTTACAATCACCAATATTTTTTACAAATATGATAGGGAGTTGTACTTGGATCAGTATGGAAAAACTTTGACTTAGTGTTGACGTTGTGATTTGAATTAATATAATAATATAGATATATAATATCAACATATAAATATCAATTATAAGGCTGCCTTAATTTTGATTAGTGTTAAATAAACAGAAATTTCAAATATAGTCAAACAAAATTGCATACTTTCTCAAAATTACAAATTTTAATGTTCAACTTTTCTTAGCACTTTGGATGTTGAGTATTACCTTAAATTCTTATGAAGAAAACGTATATTGTCAATTTGAGCCTCAATATTGGAAACAATAAATTATTAGCTATACACTATTTATTAATTGTGGTACAGTATACGCAGACAATATATAGGCATGATGTTGGCTACAGGAAATTTGACTAATTGTAGTGAGCACATTTAAATAGTCAGAGGGTTTACTGTGGCATCATTATCCGATTTACAGCAGTGCAGTCCAGTCTTGCATTTGCGTATTTGCCTTATTTCATCTTGTTTAATTTGGAAGAGAATTTATGAAAATATCATCAAACGCACAAGAAGACAATCGATTAAATGAGCTAGCTCGCTGTCTCAGCGAAGCATCCGAATTGTGTAAGTCAATTGTGGGCAGTAGTGCCGAAAATAGCACCGCGGAAAATATCCCCATGAATAGTCGACATGGAAATGCAGATGTTAGAAGTGCACCAAATCAAAGAACTGCAGGTAAGACATTTTTTAATCGCTCTGATCATGCTCTGATGTAGCAGTACGCTGATCGAATTTTAACGAAGTGGTTATAGAGTACCGCCATCAAGGATGCGCTTTAAAAAATTTATAGAATCGCTGGGACCACCTTCGCGCGCATGGCAGGACAGGCACGCAAGTAATCTGAGCAAAATGGCAATAAGAAGCAATCTGCTTGTTTTATGTAGCACAAAAATCAACAATTTAAATATCTGCATGATTGAACATCCAAAACTAATACTAATTTTATCAGTTCGCTAAGTTATTTTGACCTTTTACTTTTCTGCATCTCATTATTATTTCATCAATCTGTGGTCATAGACTGAAGGTGTAGCCATGTACAAACAGTATGTAGTCTAGAACCGATATGATCTGAATCTGGAGATTGAAAATTGACCCGATCTGATCTGCTTCGCAAATTTTCATCATCATCATTAATTTGAATTTTTTATTAATCCTATCTGTAATTTCTGTAATCCCTATCCGATCTGATCTAAAATAATCTGAAGCGTTTTTTACTTATAAACCATTTTGAATGCTCAATTTGACTATATTAAAAATGGTGTGATTAATAACATCCCATTAGTTTCTTTCATCATCAGAATCCAAATCATATATCGGATCGAATCTGATTCAGCTCGTGTCACGCATAATCTTAATTCTTCAAATATTGAATGTAATTAAGTATGTGTGCCGTCTGTTTTCAATCATTGATTATCTATATATCCCCTTTCAGCGTTGATCTATGAAATAAGCTCGATCTTTGAATGTGTTCATAGATTGATCGGAAGATTTTAGAGAATTTAATATACATACTAAATAATCTAGCATTTCTTGAATGTGTTGATGCAAACTTTAAATGCTTTTCAAACGCTTTACAGTTTCAGGTATCGCATCAACATTGGATCGGACTAGAGCAATGATTCAGACATCCTCGAGAGGCAATCGTTTTGGCCGACTCAATCAAAATGAAAGGCTTAGAGCGTCTTCTGCAAGCACGAGCAGGCATCCATATGCTTCTGCAGCTACCCAACGAAAGAAAAAGGAGCCAGAAGTTAAAGCGTTCGAGTTTGTCTTGGTCGAAATGATCACTGGTGAAGAAGGAACGTTCACCCTATCTGAAAAGGCAATTATTTTGAGAGGATACGTCCAGATTTTGACGGATTCCAACGAAGAAAACATACGTCAGAATATTTGTGATGCAATAAGCCAACAATATGGCCAAATAGGGCCGAATGACTTTGAGTTTGTGAAAGCAAGCAGGAGTAAGCTGATGCGCCCAGTAACATCGAGCACATTTTCCTATATGCAAGTGAAACTTCTTGCAGGCCAAGGGGCGATATATGTTGCTCTAAAAGATCATTTGCTATTTATGGTTGGTCGCGATCGGTGTGAAAGGGTCCTGGCTGAGATGGTTGACGATCCAACTGATTCTGAGCTTGTTCCATATTCAAGCAACAGTCGTGAAGAGGTCAAAGAAGTTTCAGACGATGATGGTAAAGATTCAAACACCGATGAACAACGCAACGATGAACCACGGATGCCAACACCAGCTATTGTAATCAATGTTGATGCCGAGGAAAATGCAGGAATAGAGGAACCAGTTACTCTTGGCACATTGGGTTCTGCAATTGCAAGAGTAAAAATGCTTGGCTTGACAGACCCTGTTGAGATCATTCGGTCGTTACAGAAGGATTTGGTCAAGGGAAGGCAATTGGAAATGGAAGATGCGGCTGATGAAATGGAGCCAGGTGACACGAATTATATAAACGTCGACAGACATCATGTCATAGACAGTACATTCGCTGAATTAGAAGCAATAGAAGACTATTTCATAACTTTCGAGGTAGAGTTCATGGGCGAAGAAGCGTCGGATCTGGGGGGTCCACGAAAAGAGTGGTTAGAATTGCTCGGAAGAGAAATCACTGAAAAATATTTTAATAAAGGTTGGAGAAGCTTACTATCATCTGACTATTATTTCGTTGGAATTATTGTTGCGGTGTCTATTTTCCAAAATGGGAAATTACCTAGGTATCTTCCTTTGGATATTGTAAATAATTTGATAAACGATGAAAACGTGGATTTTAATCCTTGCATTATAAATTTGAAAAAAGGTCTGGAGAAGCTTGGCTTGATAACGATTTTAAAAGCATATCCCGTTCTGCTACATCTACTGAGGCCAAGTGACATACAACTTACTCCAAAAATGTTGATAAAAATGTTGAAGCCTGCATTCTCTCTAGAGGGTTCATCTTCAATCTCCAGAGAAAAACAACTGTATGCCATGTTTATCAGGTAATAGTTCAATCGTAAATATCGAAAATGATATGCTACAATAGTATATTTTTTACATGCTAAGATAGATAGATGGGCATGTGAAGGAATAATCATTGGAAATCGTGCCACTTGTACTCATATAATATTACTTAGCAGTAATAGCATATATTATTGTTGGAAATATTACATATGAATCACAATCACATATCAATTATTTCTAATTGATTGTTGATTGTCTGTATTTTATAGTTGAACAGATTATCGTGAGGTGCAAAGTCTCTCTGCTTTCATACAGTAGCAATTTATAGCAACAACCAATAATTTACTGATTTACTGAAATATCTTTTGTAACATTCATTCTAGTAACTTTATTACCAAGTTAAAAGTATCTACTTTTAAATTTACGCTTTTCACTTAATTATTGATGTAGGTCTTTATATTCAAGATTAATAATTATATTTTTTTTCAAAATTACAGGTATATAAGAAAAGTTGCAAGTGGTACCCGATCATCAATATCATTGGGATCAATATTGATGTTTGTCACGGGTACCACAGAAGAGCCGGTGGTTGGATTCACAATCCATCCCAGCATTTCATTCTCCAGAACTTCTGATGAAAATGCGAAGGTAATTCTATTTTTGACTCAATTAATACAAATATAACATAATAATGGAACATAATACATCAGCGATTAGAATTCCGAGAGAGCTGATAATATTGACGTACTCGTTAAGAAATGTTGCAATACTAAGATGTAAATATATGTGTGGTATAGTGGCTAAGATGTAGCTATACAACTACAAGCAATCGATTATTTTGTGTGCATTACTTTTAATCAATAAGGCAATTCAAATATTATTCATTCTTATTGTTTATTCCCAAAATACCGCCCCAAAACAGGCTTTGTGTAAAAATTAGGTCGTCATTTTATTGCAAAAATTTTAATTAAGTTCAAGTTCAAGTTTCCCAAGCACATCGTTTTACTCAAAAATTATATACATATTCTGTAAAAAGAATTTGATAACTTTAGTTTACACTATAGAGGTCTGCAAATCCGATCTGAATTGATCGGATTTTTGCCGTGCTTAGATTAGATTTTTTCATCGTTAGATCAGATTACATCGATTATCTTGTATCAATTTCGGATCAGACATTGGATTTCTTTGAAAATATTAGTAATTTATTTGATACTTTATAGATCATTACATGTTACACAAATATATGTGTAAACGCTGCTCAAATTAGTTACACAATTGAAATTAATATTAACTTTATTTCGGATTCAAGGGAGTAAAGAAGGGAGTAAAGAGTGTTAAGTTAAAATACTTTTATATTTGCAGAAAGGTCTCGTGGGTGGTATTTTGATGGAATACCTGCCAACGGCACACACCTGCTCAAATGCAATGGATCTGCCTATTGGATCATTGACTGGAGATTTACCAGAAGAAGAGCATCTGTTTGCAACCTACGACGCTGCTTTCAGAGGAGGATATTTTGGAGTTATATAAATCTATTATAATTATATAGCTGTAAAATTAATATTAATTTATCTTACTTTTGTATTTAGTTTTATTTGATATTATTTGCCTTAAAAATCATAAATGATCAAAGCGTTATGCTCTATATAGTCTATATAGTAATCCAAATCCACATATCTAAACTGCTGTGCAAACGCAGGGCAAACCCAGGACCACTTCTTCAATTTGTACAAAGCAATAATATTAATTGTTTTAAATATAATTGAGCAATGATACTATAGGTATGGCTTCATTTCACATCGATTATACTACATAGCTGCTTTAGCCAATTTAAATGTGAGGCCTTATAATAACTACAAAATTATTCTATACCATTGCAGCAACATTAAACCACAGGTCATAACAGAAAATAATGGATTAGATTAATGTGAAATTGGGCCGGAATTCTGAATATGTAACTCTGAACGCTGAATGAAAAATTCTGAATGCTGAATGTGTAAAATGCTGAATGAAAATTACTGAATGCTAAATGTGTAACTCTGAATGCTGAATGTGTAACTCTGAACGCTGAATGAAAATTACTGAATGCTTAATGTGTAACTCTGAACGCTGAATGAAAAATTCTGAATGCTGAATGTGTAAAATGCTGAATGAAAATTACTGAATGCTAAATGTGTAACTCTGAATGCTGAATGTGTAACTCTGAACGCTGAATGAAAATTACTGAATGCTGAATGTGTAACTCTGAACGCTGAATGAAAATTACTGAATGCTGAATGTGTAACTCTGAACGCTGAATGAAAATTACTGAATGCTGAATGTGTAACTCTGAATGCTGAATGTGTAACTCTGAATGCTGAATGTGTAACTCTGAATATTGCTACATTTGGCGTGCCATAGATGATTCTCACCGGGATTCTCACATTACTTTGTTCACTTCAGTTGACATGATTGCAATAAGTTCTATTTTAAGCTTCGTAGCTATGACAATTAATTGATCGAACGGAGGTGATGAATTTATTATCTAAGAACAATAGATTTACCAGGCATCGATCAGAAACTTCCGCTCTACGTTTTCGTAGAGTGGCTGGACAGAGAACTGTGCAAAACACACAGACCCTATTCTTTTGTGAATGAATCGCGGTCTGTAAACGCAGACTAAGGTCTATAAAGAGACAAAAAAGTTCGGTTATTTGTGCATATTAGCAAATATTAGCTAGTCCAGGAAAGTTTAAATTGTAGCAATATGAGAATAACCCCCAGACTATCTTCACAGATATGTAGTGCCATCTGATGTGAATAAAACAATATCATCATTGTTTTCGACTTAGAAATTATTTCTTGGTGAAAAATACCTTTGTTGAGGTTTTATTTTCAAATGGACTTGTATCAAACTTTTCAAAAGTCTTAGACTTTGAAGTTTGGTCAACAGTGAACATGTGTTAACAAAACAGCTGCACAGACTTTACACTTTCATTAAAGGGGCAAAATTGACGGGCGACCGCTGCGAGCACAAGTTGAATTTATGCTTAGCGTAATTCAACCGTCTCGCTTTGAAACAATTGTTATAGGCAGGCCTAACTTGTAATAAAATTCATGTCAACAATGAACATTGTGTTATAACAATAAGCGTGCACGTAATCCTAAGTGCGTAGCGCCTGCCGGTCATTTTTGCTCCTTTAAGAAACTAGCTGCATGCAGGCTAGATAACTTCTTTTTTATTTTCCAAATAGGTCTAGACATTTTTTCAAGTTGAAGTTTAGTGTGATAATAAATTCTGGCACAAAGCAAAGCACACGCATGCGCAAATTGAGTGCCGGACGGCTATCATTTTGTAAATGCCGTCCGGCAACCGGACGGCTATACACTTCGTTTTTTTAAATAATATTTTTAGACATTTATTAACTTTTTGAACAGTGTTTGAACTGTGTGACTTCCGGACTAATTTGTTTCATTTCATCTCACTATAGGATCTCTTGAGCCAAAGTGGTCATTATAATTCACATGTAAGAGCTGATGCACTTGGAGGTCTGTTAGATCTTATGCAAACACATCCAATATTAACATCAAATAACATCAGTAGTATAATTAATAAAGTGTTGGCAAGACTAATTGATAATGATAATCCAACTAGACAAAAAACAAGATTGTGTTTAGATCATATCTTAAAATGCACAAATGAAAATGATCTTCAACCGTTTTTTCAACTGATTGTTGCTCACTTGTGTTGTGCAATGACACATATCAATGAAGATGTTCAAATAGGATCAATCGAATTCTTAAACAGTTGTTTAAATTATCAAAAGAAATTACTTGTAAGGCACTGTAATAAATTATTAGATAATTTTGTTGATTTAATTGCAAAAGACCAGAGTGGTAGTAAAACTAAAAGCGTTGGTCAAGGTAGTAAATTGAAGAAAAGTAATTTATTACTTGATCCTGGTACAAAACGATCTTCATTGAACGTGCGATCTAAAGTGTTGGACTATTTTTACAGAATCATCTTTGAAATTTACCAAAATATGATTTCCAAACGAACGCAAAATGCATCAAACAACGCTATAAATCATATTGACAAAATTGGAAATGTGATTGATGACAGAAGACCTCTATTAATTGAACGACAAGGTTGTAACGAGCCTAAAGAATTGAAAGACTATTTATCTGCATCATTTAATAATACAACACAGGAATCAAATTCAATTACATCATCTGATTATTGGAAGAATTTATCTCAAAAGCTACTACCTATACTATTGGAATCATGGAAAGAATGTTCTCCTGCTGAATTATCTACAGCTTTAATGACAGGAAGTAATGCATCAATAGATAGCATAGCTTGTTTAACTGTTATTGCTAAACTATTTAAAACAATTCTAGATATTCTTGAATTATCCAATGAATCTAACGAAACTGCTTATGAAAACGAATTATTGGATGGATTAAATACCACGCTCTTCGCATTTTTTCCATTTGAATGTGTATCTAATCCAACTACTTCAAGAAAACCAAAAAAGGCAAAGATTGTTGATATAAAAGAGGTTGTATATACATTAAATGTATCACTATCATCATTATTTTGTGTTATTTATAATAAAAGATCTTCGCATGCAATCTCAAAAAATCATACCAAGATAATTAAAGGAATGGTTACTTATTTTAGTTCCACACTAGATAACAATCATCATCTTTTAATGGCTGATACAAAACTATCTCAAGGATGGATCAGAGATGTTATTAACGCAATATCAATTCTAGGTTAGTATGACCAATAATATATAGGAACAAACGTAATTCATGTAGAGTGAAACCTGTACATATAGCAGCCAGCTATGGAAGGTAGATACATTGACCACTATAGGTAGGCTACATGTGATCTTGATCTACAGGGTTCAAAATACAGCAGATAATACTATTTTAGACATATGAAGAGTGACCACTGTATAATGCGACCACTGTATAGAGCTGACAGTGACTGTTATAACAGGTTTTACTGTAATACTTTCTGGGGTTTCCTATTGTTTTTAGCTGGGTCCAAGACGTTCTCATGTATGCAGGATCTGACAAAATCTGGCAAAATGGCAACCAGGTTTGCGAAAGGGCTGCCAAAATTCAGAAGGAAAATGATATATTTTTCTTTTCTTGTCGAGTTAGAGAAATTACAGTATGTCAAGGACCCTTTCAGATGGAAACAGTGATGTTTTCTGAAAAAAAATCAGGGAAACGGCTCGCAATTCTTATAGGGGCCAAATACCCCTATTTCTAGGGGGTGCAAGGCATGTCCCCCAAAAAAATGTTCAAAATTATAATCTTTTAAGAGCTCTGTAGTGCATTGCAAGAGACCAATTCAGTATAATCTATTTGGTTATTCAATTATTTCCTTGTTAAAAAATGAAATTACCTAAGAAAGTTATATTTATAAAATTTAATATCTTATTAAATGACACGGACATCACTTATAATAAATATATTTATTATAACACATTCCACAGAATTTGTTGAGGTTAAACATCTTTGTCTGTTAATATTACTGATGATAATGTTACTCGGAACAAGAGCATATAAAACTTCACTTCAAATGAAAAAAGTGAGGGAACGCGATTCCCCCGGAGAGAGTAGTGGGGAAGTATTACAGTCCTAACCTGGTCCATGGTTGTACTGGATTTAGTGAATACATGACACTCACCACTGATTCAGAGGGGCACTCATTGATGAAGAAATGTCTTAATTTATCATGTCTTGCATCCTTTTAAATTAAATATCACCATACAATCAAACCTGTGTATAATGGTCACTTTTGCAATGTGTAAAATAGTATTTTCTTTCGAATTAATCCTGTATATATTACCCCTGTGAAAACAAACCATGAGTTCATGAACAGTTCATGAATATTTTTTTGTTGGTTCATAAACAGTTCATGAACAATCACAAAGAGTTTGTGAACACTTCATGAACCAGTTCATGATCTCATTCATAAACGTGAAATTGCCTGAAAGTTCATGAATAGTTCATGAATTTTTGGGCAATTTCACGTTCATGAACTCATGAAGTTTTTTTCGCAGGAGAAAGGCCACCTCCATATAGTAATCAATTCACCAGATCTGATAGCTGGCTGCTATATATAGGTTTCATTGTACTCTCAAACATCTGGAATAATTTTCTGGATTTCAAGTTTGCAAAACCAAATTTATAATGTTGATAATTTCACAAAATTGCCTTTGTCTAACTTTAGATCAAAATACTGGCTATTCTCAGTTGGGGTCTATAACAAAGAGTGTTCTCAATACCATACCAAAGTGCACCCATCAGCTGCAACATGAACTTCTTTCAATCATCAGAACATCTATTATTGAAAACCAAGCATTAATCAGCAATTCAAGGTAAACACACGGATTATGCTATCACACCTTAAATCATGATTGTATCTCTTACTAATAATTTAATATTGCTTATTATAGCGATCATCATAGTTTTCTGTGCTGAATCTGATAAATATGAGTTTTTATTTCTTGTTGTGATGTTAACCAGACAAAGCTTAGTTCACAATGTTTATAAACATATTCATTTGTGGACAAATCTGCAATTTCACATCAATGAGTTCTTCATAATAGTTAATTTGGTTTTTGATTTGTCTACAAATGTTCACAAATGTAAATTGTAAATTAAATGTGCTGTAAATTATTAGTAAGTTAAAATTCATGAAGACCTTAATATTGAACAGAACATATCCTTAAACTTAACTTCTAAAGAAATTGATAAAGACATATTTGGCTGATTTCAACAAAGTTATCTCTATTGATTTTAATCAAATCTAATTCAAAATATGGATTTTACCTCTGGAATGTGTATTGAGGTATTATTGTGTAATCCTGACCACAACTGTTGTATAACAAAGTTATATGACTATGTCTATTCCACAATGTGGGGCTTGTGCATGCGTTGGAGGCCAATAAGCTCCATTCTTTGTTGTTACATCTTAGGTCAAATGATGGATTGAGGGAAACACTGGAAAACTTAGTCTCATCACTCACTGATCTTCTGATTCAAACAAAGTTATCACACCTCACTGAAGCTATAATTGGCATACTAAAGCAATGCTTGATACAAAAATTACCTGTTCGAAATATTGAAAAGACAATTATTGCTTATGTGGAACATGTTAAAGGTTTGTCAAATTTATGGTAATTGTATTTAATGTAGTTGATTCATTGAAAATACCAACTTAAATTGTTGACATACATAATTGTCATTCATCAATATATTCTTTCAGATAAATAGGAGATTGTTTGATTGTCCAGCAACCTGTTGATACTCAATTGTTGACTTCATTGGTGCACAGAACTGCAATGTAATAAGATATTGATTTGATGATAATGTTCACTGTGCTCCATAACAATCTCCATCACTGAAGATTTTATGGGACAAAGAGAGTTAGTTATAATACACTGCCTGCACTTGTATGAAAGAAGTATGTGGTGAAGCACGGCAACCAGAAAACATGCTTCCTTATACTTTGACATCACAATTAACATTTATTTTCTCAGAGATTGACTGGTCAATATTTTTATCTGAAAAGGGAATCATGCATCTTCAAATTGCCTTCCAATTGCCACCTTATATAGTTCTAATGCCTGCTCGTTTTCCTCTTACTACGATATGTTCTTCTTAATGTTACGAGACCATTAACTTTACAAAAAGTAATTTTTATGATATGCAAATATTTCTGCATTTATGTTTATCAGGATTATGTACAAAGTTAAAAGCAGGCGATGCCAACCCACTGGATATTATCTACTTTGTGCCAATCATCCCAACGCCTGTATTTGAATCATTAGCTCACATTTGCTGTGAAGATGAAGTTCCTTTGAAAGCAAAGCAGCAAATCATTGATCTAATAACTTATGCGTAAGTAGCACAGGTTGTCTGTATAGAGTGTATTAAAGCTAAACCAGCCTTTCCAGTATACAGTATATCCAATACAGTGTAACCCGCTTAAGTGCAATTCGGATAAGTGAAATTCCCGCTTATCTGCAACCTAGTTTTGAAACCCTATAAACTATTTTCTGGTCAGGTTCTTGGTAAACAATTTCGGATAACCGCAAATTCGGATAAATGCAATGAAAACCTTAGGCAATTTTGACTTGCACTTAAGCTGGTTACACTGTATTACCATTTGAAGCAGCACCTCACAGATGTTTGTCTTTGCCAGTTGTTGTCGCATCCACAACCGTAACTACATGCTTTGCTCAACGAAATGGGCATTTTACCTGAAAAAAGGTATGACGTTTGCATATTTAGAGGGAGGCACACTACCACACCCCCAAGATTTACGGTGGTGCTCGCATCCCTGTTTGTAGCGTTTTTATTGGTTTCTCTACTTTCTTTGTTGGTTGTCAAGTGAGTCAAATTTTGCAAGGTCTACATAGTTTATTGTTTGATTGTTTTGATTTAGGTGTAAAGACAACTCCAAAAAGGCAGAAATGTCTTCCAATCTTTTGAGTTTCATGTTCACAGTTGCTGTAGGTGAGTAAAGTTATTGAGTAAACCAAAATTAAACCGAAGACCCTGTGGTTAAGGATCCAATTACCCTAACCACTACACCAATTAAGCTAGGCTTCCCTGTTCACATAATGTTCATCAAGGTGTGGTAATAAAAGAGTAGACTTTAAATACTGCAACCATTGATATTCTCCTTATGTATTATGAAGGGAATTCAATCGACACAATAAGGCAAAGGGAAAAGTCAACTGAAAGGTAGGCTCCATTAAGTAAGGTGTGCAGTCCGATTCTCACCATGAGAACAAAATTAATATGAAATATTGAGCAATTTGCGTACAGTCTCCTATGAGCTATTGATATTTGGCGCAGGAGAGGGCACTTAAGGAGAAATCATCAGTCGCCGCTGCAAATGATTTTGCCTTTGAGTTTTCTCCTGAAGTGACTCAAGTGCGACAAATATCAATTATCTAAGCTCATAGGAATCTGTACGCCAATTGCTTTGCACCCATAAAATGTTTTCAAGTTGGAATTGTAAGATCGATTATGTTTTCTAACCTAGTTTTACTATGGTGATTTGGCGCCATAACTCTAAACCAATCAGATTGATTGAATCAATTTTGTTATAATACAACAGTATATAGTCCATGGATTGTATTATAAGGCGTGCAATCGTTTTCCACTGACGCGTGCGATTGATTCGATTTTTTTTATTCCGATTTTTTTGAAATCAAGTTTAGTGATGATTCTGCTGACATATTTCAATCTTATTTCAATTTCCTGTTTTATTTTGCTATTATTTATTATTTAATGATTTTGTGTTGCCATGACAACTGATAATCCATGACGCATGTTGTCATGACAACAATCATCTGATGGTGTGCAATAACACGCCTTGATCATTATATATGTGCTTTTTATAGCACCCTTGCCATCTCTATAATACAAACCATGTATATAATGTACAAATACTAGCATTAGTAATAAAGTTGGGCTTCAATAACATAGATTTTTGCCAAATCTTGTTCCAAATCCAACAGTTATTATTCATGAATTGAGTTTGCTGAGTGTTGCTATTCACTTGGATTCAATTGAGTAGAAACAATACAACCAAGAAAATTCATTAACTACAAATGTTATTCAAATAATCGAGAAATTTTTTTCTGAGTATTAAGATTGGGTGTTCATGTTGACAAAAATTATAGGACTGCAATCCGCTTACACTTGCAAACCACAATGAAATGTTGAAGATTCAGGACTTCTTGAGAAAGTGCACACATACATTTTATTGTTTAGTACATGAAATTGTATCGATCAAATATCTAAACCCAACTCCCAAAAGGAAAATTCTATTAAAAGTTTATTACGTCTATACCATCTACGTAATATAAGCAAAATTAGAAGAATGCTGACAAGAGAATCCACGGAATGCCTAATTCATGCGTTGGTAACAACTCAACTTGATTTTTGTAATTCAATTTTGTATGGATTACCGAATAATTTGATAGGAAAATTACAAAGAGTTCATAATACTGCTGCACATGTTATTATCTTAACAAGAAAGTATGAACACATTACATTTGTTCTTAAAGAACTGCACTGGCTACCAATATCGAACAGAATTCAATGTAAAATAACACTTACGGCGTTCAAGGCTTTGAATGGTTTAGCACCAAAATACATCACATAAATGATATGCAAATACCTCCATCCAGAAACTTACGTTCTTCTAATGACAACACAAAGTTAATACAATCTATTTATAACCTGAAAAACTATGGGTTCAGAAGTTTTTCATATGCTGCCCCAATGCTTGGGAATTCTTTTCCGTTGGAAGTGAGAAATACAAAATCATTATATATTTTTAAACAACAATTATTTTATAAAACTAGTAACTACGTGACAGCGTACGTGACTTTAAATAAGGTCGATAGAAACAAATCAAATACTAAGGTTGCCAAATAATTGTTTTACTATACATTTGTTTTGAAAACGTGTCTATCAATACCAGGCCAACAACAAAATGTAAACGAGATAAAACTATTAATAATGAAACGTAAACAACAGTCCTTTCCTTGTGAAGTTTTTACTGAACAAAACTATATCATTATTCAATATTAAACTATAATCGTTGTGAAGTGAATTTTTGTTCAATTTATTTTTGCAACTCAATGTCTTCTTCGAGCTCTGTAGAGGTAGCAATGAATACTAATTTATGAAACGATCGTTCGTATTATTGACCTTTCTTGGTTTCAATTGTCACTTTTCGAACTTGTCCATCGTTTCCTGGGTGCGCTTCTTTGATAATTGCCGTTTCCCAAATTGCCCTTGATGCTACCACAAGTCCTGATTTCTTAACAATGACATAATCACCATGTTGGATGTTCTCTCTTGTGTGATACCATTTGTTACGCAGATTCAAAATGTAGAATAGAGTTTGGCAATATAAAGCCTTCTTCATCGTTAGGATCATTACTTGTCTTTGGAAATACAGCTGGTGACATGGTAATCATCTAATGTCAACTGGATTGACTTTTCTGAAATTGAACGAAGATGATTGATATTTCCCTATCTTTGTCACTGATTATTCCTTCAATATTCCAACCCAATGGGTATCTGATTCCCATTGGTTTAATAGGGCTGATAACTAATTGTTCTAGTTGTCGAAGATTCATGGCATTGTCTTGTCCAAGTAAAATATATATTGGTCCACCGGTTTTATCTACTTTTCCTTCTATTTCCTTCCCGAATCAATGATGTATCAGACCCAGAGTCAAGAAGTATGCATGCTTTTCTCCTTTTCCCTTCACAATCATTAGCTTCTGCATATACCACCAACAACCGTGCTTGCTTGTTACTGATTGATTTTAGCATAGCAGAATTTGTTTGTAACGATTGGTTTACTTGAGGAGTGTATGACTCTTTCTCTGGATCATCTAGTTTCCTTTGATAATGGACTAGTGTGCTGTGTCTTGTATTGCATTCATCACATCTGATAGAACTTTTACAAGTCCTTATCTTATGATATTTGCTAAAACACAGGAAACATCTGCCCTTTTCTCGCAAAAAATTTCCACGTTTGTCAATCTACATATCTTTAAATAGTGGACAATGACTCAAATATTTGCATTCAATTTTGCATGCACAATCTTTCTCTTCTTGTTTTAGACCATTTTCTTCAAACACAACTTCTGTCTTCTGCGAATTGCTTTTAAATTTCTTTATTTCGATGTACTTATACCTTGGTGCAAATACGGTGCAAGTATTCAATCAATGTATTTATATTTGTGGCTTTTTTCCTTTTGATTCTTTTAAGTTTATATAATCTGCACCAAGCTTAGGAGTAAGCTTACAATCTAAACATTCGTTATTTATAGAAAGTCCTTCAACTTCATTTCTCTGTCCAATTGCTAATTAAGTTGGTCTCTATATTGTTCAATAGACAATGCCAGTTCATTCATCATGGTACCATCATCATCTCCAATTCTTTTGATATTCTTAAACTAAGCTCTTTCTTGATTTCTGAATATCCTACATCGGTTGTAATTACCCCTTTAAACTTTGCAAAAGCGGCTTCTAAATAGTACTGCTAGTATCTACCTCTGTATAATAGCTAGCAGCCGAATAGCTTTAAGTAAATAAATCTTTCTCACTGCCATATTAACTGCATGACCAGCATCTAAAATCTCCAAAAAATTCTCTTTCTATAAATAATGAGTTTTAATGTCTCCATTCCAGATTTCAGGGTGGATGTTACCTAGTTTTATGGTTGGTTCTTGGGTTTTATTCAAAGATACTTCTAGTAATTTTTTTATTAATTACCTTTTTTTCTTTTGCAATCTTTGCCAGGTGACCAATAGCAATGTTCAATTCACTGTTACTTCCAGTTTCTACTGTTTGCATTTTCTGTTTGCTATCCTGCATAGATTCTTTGTATTCCGCACCGGTTTGATCTGTCCTGGCAACATGAAACTTTTCTTTTCTGCTTTTCCGATTTGACTAGCTTAGCTATTCTTATACAGTAGAAACGATGCTGTTCTTCAAACTGTTCTATTTCTACTTTCTGAGTTTCCATTTCCTCAACAAATGCTTGGCCATTCTGCAATTCTGGCAAAGATGTGTAAGTTCAGTAAATGCCTTGAAATTACATTGGGATTCTGATAACACATTTTCGTAATCAACACGTAAGGTCTCACAAACCTGTGATTGAAGTTCTTCTGCCAACCATTTACTAAACTGTTCACTGATAGAGTTTAATTTTCTCTTGTCCCTTTGAATTTTTCTCGGAACTCTTTCAGTTTCCAACATGGCGACCTTGTCCTTGCATTGATACCTTTTACATTAGCAGACCAACAATATGTAAACAAGATATAACTATTAATAATGAAACAGAAACAACAAATCTAAAACGCATTACTTTACGAAGGCTTAATGTTGCTGATTTTTAACTATCCATTACAATGTAAATACTGTATTAGTATATATAATTTGTAAATAAACAGCCATTATATAGATATTTTAAATTTTATACAATTTTAATCTAAAATAAGTTTTATTCTAACGTAAAGCGCTATTGAGCAATATTATTTTGGAAATAGCGCTATACAAATACATAAACAAATGAATAAATAAAAGAAAAATCCAAGGCCAAACACTCAAGAAATACTGTGTCTGTTCTCCACGCTATCTGCATAGCAATGCCTAGTGATCGATACATTTTATTTGTTGCATTGCCTTATATTTATGCAATATAGAATGGATATAAAAAGGCTGTATAGTGTTTTACTACCACAGTTAGAGTATTATTAGCTGTGCATTAGTGAGTCGCAAGAAAAGCAAAAATCATAAGCCGCCACGGTGAGTGATTTTTAGCTTTTTCCGTGACTCATAATAGTACACTGAGTGTTAATGGAACGCTATACATACAGCCTGTATTACTAAAGTTCCATATCTTTATTTAATTTAATAGTCCTCGGTCATTGTTAGACTTTGAGGTACTATATTCGATAGGTTTTAATCTGTATTCAATTTTTGTTCGATTCACAAATTTACTCTGTATAATCTCAACATGTATTTGTATAGCTTTATTCAAAAGGGGTCTTAACCAACTCAATCGCCATCATCATCAATTATTCAGAACCTGAAGTCTTTTTAATTTTTTTCACAGGATGTAAACATTTACTTATGCATACTCTGTACTTTTTATTATCTATTCCTTTTAACCTGGAAATGAATTTAAGATTTTCTAAAGCAGTGTTCAACTCAACATTAAGTCTATCAAGTTTTTGTCACTATGAAATGTATTTTGAAAAAAAAGTTATATAATGATTGAGGTGTTATAATAAGTATAATTTTACTATTGTAGATGTGATAACCCAAACACCAATATGGTTGAAGTAAGTATCTTTCAACTCAAAACAATTGTTTAACTAATTGTTTTACTGTTTTAACTGTGGCAAGATATTCTTACTAAGTTAGAGTCTGGAAATGAAAAAGTTTGAAATCTAGAAATTGAAAGCACTTTCTTGAAACCGTGCAAGTTCATATAACATCGTTTTCCAAGGTGGGACATCCCCTGCGAAAAACAGTTCAGAAGTTCATGAACGGTTCATGAACTCCTGAACTGTTTTTCGCAGGGGATATTTCTGATCATTTAAATTGTTACGATGGACAAGCGTAAATAGTTAACCAAACTTAAGTTCAAATTCTTACTGTAACTTATATTTATAATATATATATTATTTTAACTCAGCTTCTATTTTATTAATCAGGATTGAAAATCAAAAATCAAACATGTGAAGAATTAAGAATCTCCTTATGTTTAAAATAGGATGAAAAATAAAGATGTAAAAAATCAATTTAAATTGAGATTTTGTTCATCAGTGTTCTTTTTTATCCCATCATTTAAACATCAGAACCAGACCTACATTGCTAAATTGGATGTTTTAGAGACTTTATTGTTCTGAGCGAAACTCAACATTCTTAGTTCTGTACAGATTGAAAGAATAGATCTTTGGGTTGATTATAATCTACATTTTGTAGCAGTAAGAGCTGAGTGACTAGTATATTTATTCAGTTGAAGGAAAAAATAAGCTTTTCAGCGAGACAATTGAATCTATAGTCAATATTTCATGAACAGAGACAATTAAATCTATGTAGTCAATTCTTCATTAACAAAGTTTAGCAGCTCAACACTTTTTCTGACAATTCTATAGGGGAGTACATTTCCCTCGAAGCAGGTTTGAATATTATTATTTTTTATTTAGCAATGATGTTGACATCATTTTCCCTTTATATTTGCTCAAAATCTCTCCTCTTATTACAATACCCTCAATTTACATGAGCAAATGTTTTCGCGCAGGGAATTTTTCAAACACCTTGCACTTAACTGCACTCAAACTAATTCATTGTAATTCAAAGTAATGTTTCCCACAACTGAACTTTGTTTTTAACTTGGTAGAATTATCCACTCGTTTTGTTTGGATATAAAATTTATTCCATTTTAACATGAAGATATAAACTGAGTACAACACAAACTAGAAGACTAAAAAATCAAACATACATCCAGGCCAACGCCAAATTCTTCAATATTATTTGTGATCTTAGTATTGGAATCATGAATTTTCAGTCACTCAAAATTACCTATATTTTCCTGTATTAAAAGTTTATCTTAGAACCTTTTGATAATTATGAGCAAACTACTGCAAAATTGGATCTCTGTTGTTGTATATCAATCAATTTTAGAATACTTTAGTGACTCATTTGATCACCATTTGATTGACAGAATTCATATCTATCATATAGCATCAGCTACCTAATACACTATTGTTGCAGTTTTTATAATATTTCTCTCAATATCTTGTAGGATAATAATGAAAATGATAATAATGTCGTCTCAGGTAAGACAATATCAAACAAGCATGTAGATTTTTGCTCCCATTTTGTTATGAATTAAAGAAGTTATTGTGGATACGTCGGCTATATATTATTGATCAGTTAATTGATAAGATATAAAATCTGTTAAAACTGCTTTGCATTGAATTTTTTAATTGTTCAATTAGAAGACAAGAGTCTTGATTGCATCTGAACAATGAGTGATGAGTAAATTAGTAATTTATGCAATTTATTTATACAATGAGTCATTTGGATCATAATTAACTTGTAGTTGCCTTCTAGACATTGCATGGATTACTATTCTTCTTTTTTTTGTTTTGTTTTAGATGATCATACTCTTGACATTCTGAAGCAACAACAGATCCTAGTTCAGGTTTGTCTAACAAATTAATTTTATGAACCATCAAGACTTAATATATCCAGCTAAATACTTATTAGCAATATTCAATATTATAGTAATATACATCATGTTTTGCTATTGGAGAATTCCCACCATGCAATTGTACCACCATGGCTAATGATTCACTTCACATTCAGGGCCAAGTTTTTACGAGGCTGAACATTTTGTAGCCAAGGTTAGACAGATGCAAAGCAAATGAGTTGATGTTCTGTAAAATTGATGTTATGTCCTGGGGGCAGTCAACAGTGGCTCTCAATGTGGCTCAATTAATTTTAGGAGAGTTCAAGGTGAAGCACAATTGTACAAGTTTTGCTCAATTGGAGCATACTTTTTTGCTTTCTGAGGTCGGTTATTCACTGTCACTCGACACAAAGCTACGCTATTCGCATGTACCCTAATATCAAAAACTACCAAGTATGATACATTAATACTGATTCTGAAATCATTCAATTGAGTAAATACTATTCTTTAGAAGCATATTTAGTCTGAATACTTTTAGTATTCCACATCGATTAAGTCCAAATGTAACCTTTTTATACTCACATTTTGATAATTTTATAAAGTGTCTGTGAGCAGTTCATAAATGTTTTATTATATCAAAAGGTTTGTGGACCCTGCAATCTGCATACACTGACTTTCACATTTCACATTCATTTTAAGAATGCTTCTACTAGTCTGTGTTTATATCAGTTACGTACAACAGACTCTGAATCCAAAAAAAGTCCTAGTAGAGAAACCTGAATACGTCAGTCCAGCTAGAAATGTAACACAGATAAACCGTAACTCCAACTCCAACTGTTTTGGACCAACTACTGTAAAAAGTCAAAAAATTGAAACTTATTTATCGATCAAAAATCAGAAAACACAGATCTATATAGAAATATATAAAACTTGAAAATACATTTATGAAATTGCAAAAAAGATGAACATATAATGTGGCAACCCATTATCTCTATTTGTGATTATCAAGACATTTTTAACTTTGCAGTGCTTATTAAGAATCACAAGGATTGTGTGACTCCGACAGCTTCTGTTCAATCTTTACTCCTGTCCGGCTTCTGTTGAATATTTAAATATGGATGGTCAATGGTCATGTACAGCTGGTGTACACCTCTGCTTTCTAGTCTTTTTCCTCTTTAAGCCTTATGCATCAAGCAATTGTCAATTTAGAATACCGCAAATCAGGTCCAAATACGATGCTATCAGACCAGAGTTGTTGCCAGATTCCGATATGATTTTTTATTGTCAAATTGGATCAGATCGAAAAATCTCGATCGGGTCGAGTTTTATAATTTCATCAATATGAATTGGTGTTGTGCTATTTGATTACTGGCTACGATTTATTTTTTATTGATTATTATATTATTTCGCTTTTTTATTGTCATAACTGGAGTAAAAGATTATTAATTATTCGAATTCGGACAAATATTTTTGGATTAAAAACATTCGGATCATTCAAACATATAGGTTATTAGTACCCAATCCCATCTGATGTAGACTTCTCATCAGAACACTTGGAAATTACGATGACAATAGTGTTCAATAATCAAAATATACAATGTATATGCTAGTTTTTTTTTATTTTTATCTTGCTTTCTCATTTTAGACATGTGTTAAAAATGTGGGAATATGTTTTGGTCCTTTGTTTGATTTTACTGCATTCGTTGAACCAATTGAAGCTATTCTGGTACGTAATACTCCATTAAAGTTATGCCTTTTGTAAAGCTATTCTGGTACGTAATACTCCATTAAAGTTATGCCTTTTTGTAAAGCTATTCTGGTACGTAATACTCCATTAAAGTTATGCCATTTTGTAAAGCTATTCTGGTACGTAATACTCCATTAAAGTTATGCCTTTTTGTAAAGCTATTCTGGTACGTAATACTCCATTAAAATTATGCCTTTTTGTAAAGCTATTCTGGTACGTAATACTCCATTAAAGTTATGCCTTTTTGTAAAGCTTAAACATATTTTGTCTACAAGGATGAAGTTAATTTTATAAAATTTGTTTGTTACTTTTGTCACCTCAAAGGAATTCAACAGAAATACATCAAGCAAATGATTTACCATATTGTCCAGTCTTGTGGTAAATTATTTTTGTTAAAATCATCGGTCATGGGTGTGTCCACTCTATGCTGTTTCCGTTCTCAAATTTAGTAATAAATTTCAGAGCGTAGATGTTCTTAATATTTTTATTTGACAACATTTCGGGGACATCAGGCCCCATTCTTAAGTCTTAAATTTATTGCAAAATAGAGGTATAGCCTACATATACTAGCTAAAAATTACTAATGCATTGATTACAAAATTCTAAAAGAAATGAAATGGATATTAAAAAAATGAAATTTGCCAATTTTATATTCTAAAATTTTCTAAAATAGGATGGATTTAATTGAATCTTTCTGAGTGTTCAGGGACAGATATTTTTCTAATGAATAACATTTCATAAATTAGCATTCAACTCTTTCTTCGAATCATTTCAAGATGTTGAAGTAATTGTTAAACTGGTCAAATTGAAGACTCTCATTAAATTAATTCTCAAATTGCAAAGACTTATTTTACTATCATTGTTGTTAAACCCTATTCTTGTATGTTTCTTCAAATTTTTAATTTTTAATTTTAGGCTAAAGGAGATGTCTTTCAGCTGAAAAATATGATTGGCTTGCTCTGTTTTATGGAAAGGTAAAATTGAAGCTACGAATAGTAATAATAACAATGACAGATACATCTGCCATCACAGAGATGTAACTCATTTAATGTACAGATAAAAGTTGGAGTTTACATTAAGTGGAGAACTTGAACGACAGACATTACATCTGATACTCAAGAGATGCTACGTTACTATACATAAAAATTGCTCCGCTATGCTCGGACTCATGGTTGAATGATGGAAAAGAAAATACTACGCTTAAAAATAAAAAAAAAGCTTTGATAGAAAGCATATAGAAAGCTAAAAAATAATCAGTTATCAAATCACCTGTGACCTCAATCATCACATGAACCAGTTTTCAAAGGTTTGAAGCTTATCAGATGTCAAATGAAAGTAGAATACTTTAGAAATAATAAACAACAAAATAATAATAATATTTAAAATCTCAAAAATATATGAAAAATATGTTAACAATAATTTACCCAGCAGCAGCCAGCCTAGCTGACTTCCCCTACCCATCATGTTCTAGTCAACTTTAAAGTGGGAATAAACCTCCAGACTATCTTTACATATGTGGTAGAACCCGACGTGAAAAAAACAATGGCGTAATTTTTTTTTCGATCTGGAAATTATTTCTTGGTGAAAAGCGCCTTCAAAGTGGTGTTTTGACCCAAATGTCGCTGAGAAAAAAAAGGGATTGGATCTAGCTTTATGACGACAAAGTCACAAGTCGTGCGGTTTGTCTAACAGACTCAAGAGTGGGCTGATCACGCGACGTAATCTTTGAGGTGACCTAGCTCCGAGAAGTCACGCAAACAAAATTTCTGACAAGGCTGAGCCATGAACAAACATATAAACTCGCGAATTACGTAAAAAAGATGCAATTTGTGATTTCAGGAGCAGAATAAAATCTATTGAAACGCTCGGTCGAAATAATTTCTCGTAGCGTCATTAAGCGCGATGAATCTGATATAGATTGTGGATTAACACAAATGTCAGGCGATGCGACTGTTCCTTTGTGACTAGTCTAGTGACACATATTAGTTACGTATTCTGTGTGACCGCAGTACTTCTCAAATCTTAATTAGTAGACACGTACCCTTCAAAATAGCTTGATCTTACTCTATATAAGTTTTAACTATTTTTAACTCTATGATCTGCAAGTTGTTCTTGAGTAAAGATTTCTACAGGATATCCTTTCCATGATCTAAATTTGAATGTAAACTGACTTGATTTGCAAGGGCATGCACAGACGACTTTTCCTCGAGATAGTTGGTACTGCAAAGTATTAATTGTACATTTTCGGATTTAATTAAGTATTACTAAAACATTAAATAGACATTCTTCAATTATCATTTCAACGTTTAAGTTTGAAATTGATGTTTGTCTAGTAAAACTTAAACCATGTAATCGTATAGTTTATACGACTGTATAGATATATATATTATACTCAATAGTCTAACAAAGTGTTCATCATTAATTCACCAAGCATTCAATATTTAAAAAACCATTGAGAATTCTTCAGTACATTACACTATAAAATTCTATAAAATATCGGAAAATAGTACAAACATGATAGAGGACTCGGACGTTCTTATTCAAGTTTACAGCCGTATACTAGAGCCACTAGAACTACAGTAATGCAGATTCTATCATTTGTCGGTTTTGCGGTATATCTTCATTGCATAAATTATTATCTTCTCTATCAAAGTTATATGAATAACAAAATTAGGGTTTTGCAATGTGAAATCTCGTTCCTTATTTTACATACGCCACAAAATTATTTTACCAGTCTAGTATTCATTCCTTCGGCTAGAAAGTAGAACATATTAGCATCATGTCGTCACAATCTGTAGTTTATAGGATGCAGTAATAAAGTGCAGAAGTTACTTTGCACAAAATACCTTTCTACAGAGACGAGAAATCAGATGGACAGATTTCGCTTCTGTGAAAAGAGGACTATAAAACCGACGGTTCTGGTGTTCTTAATAGCGTTTCCCACCATACATTATGATTTTTACCCTCAAAAGAACACTCCATTTACAGTGCAGACATATGCTTACAACAATAAATTCTACTTAGCTAGCTTTTGTGGTCACCAGAGAATCTTTTGATATGTGTTAAATATGTGTGAGAATGATATGTCAAAATATAATCTGTATAACGCGCGCTACGAATGAAATATTTTCTGATTTTTATTTTCTTCAAATTCGTGAACTTTAAAGTCATTAAATCATCTGGAATTTTGCTACTCTTGAGTTTATATGTTCTTCCTTACCTCAGTTTTGTGGGAGAGAAAAATAGATTGTCGTTACAGAGCTACGCCATCTCAAACGTAACATCGCGTGATTAATCCGATCTAAAGTCTATTAGAAAAACCACACGACTTGTGACTTTGTCGTCATAAAGCTAGATCCAATCCCTTTTTTTCCCTCAGCGACATTTGGGCCAAAACACCACTTTGAAGGCATTTTTCACCAAGAAATAATTTCCAGATCGAAAAAAAAATTACGCCATTGTTTTTTTCACGTCGGGTTCTACTATATATGTAAAGATAGTCTGGGGGTTTATCCCCACTTTAAAAAGTGGCTTATTCCACAAAAAGAAAACATTTCATAAAAATTGGCAAAACACATCAAAGAAATTGTCATTTAAACTCTGTGCAGTACAGTCGCTGTCTCAGGGTCTTGGGCTCGGCTCCCGCAACTGTGATTATTCTTTTGATGTAATAATCAGAATATAACTATATTCATAATTATGTCATAACCATAGAGTTTCCGCTGTAAAGCCAATCACGTGACAAGTCACGTGATTTAGATATTAAATACGAATGATTTGTTTAATGATATAGAGTTTTAGCAGTAACTTTCCTCAGGTGTGTAACAAAATTGCTTTAGTAGTATTAGATACATTTTCCAAATGGATAGAGGTATTTCCTCTTCCTAATAAGAAAGCTGAAACAATTTGTGAAACATTGTATCGTGAGATTATATGTAGATTCTCGGTACGCAATATTACAAGCGACCGTGGTTCTGAATTCTGCAACGAGCTATTAGATGAGGTATGTACTCGATTAAAGATTGCCAGGGCTAAAACTAGTGGCTACCATCCCCAAGCAAATCCAGTAGAAAGGGTGAATCGTAAATTAAAAGAACAATTAAGAATTTGTGTTCAGAAAAATCCGTATGACTGGGAAGTAGCATTACCTGAAGTTTTATGGGCTGATCGTGCTACACCACACACTGTAACTGGCAACAGTCCATATTATGTATTATTTGGATATGATCCAATCTTACCCTCAGAAACATCATTTAGAGAACCACGTACTCAATATCAAGTTGATGCTGATGATTATGCCTCAATTATGTTTGAGAATCAAAGAACAATTTGGAAAGAGGTATTTGAAAGAATTGAAGGTCAAAAACATATTTATAAGCGTCATTATGACAAACGTGTTGATGCAGCTGAAAGTATTATAAGACCAGGTGATCGAGTATTTATTTTTCGGCCTGATTTATTACAAAAACGTGCAGGTAAATTAGTATCACCTTTTGATGGACTCTATCGTGTGGAAAGTACAACAGACACTGGCGCAAATGTACGCCCAATTTTTCAGCGTGGAAAGAGATGTGATATTATACATGTAAATTTTGAACGCATCAGTAAAGCCGATAAAAGGATTCCTGACAAATGGCGTACAGACTTTGGTAGACGCCGACGAGTAAAATTAAGTACAGATAATAAACCTGAACCTGATATTAGGAATGATGATCAAATAAGTCATCCTTATAATTTACGATCTTCAGATAAATAATTTTAAGTTACCTTTATTGGTACACAAGACAAATGGACATTTCAAGTTAATTTATCAATATATTCATTAAATAGTTTTAATTTCCTTTATAGTTAAACAAAAGAAATAAAAATTTAAAGTTAGTATTCATTAATTTTTTTTTTGAGACAATCAGTGGAAGATTGTTATTATTTTAGTAAGGGAGAAATGTAATAATCAGAATATAACTATATTCATAATTATGTCATAACCATAGAGTTTCCGCTGTAAAGCCAATCACGTGACAAGTCACGTGATTT